>OU343217.1:249827857-249955101 GCA_910596185.1 Chrysanthemum makinoi | reverse complement strand
TTTTTTTCATCTTGTACAATTGGAAAATGTTTTTGACAAATGTATGCTCATTGAGGAAAATTTGGTCGCTAAGAGTTAGCAAATTTTTCGTATTTGTTTTCATTTATACAACCGGGTTGTTCAGAGCAAAATCGTCCATAAGATCATCAACTAAGTTTGAAGTTAAGAACATGAGAATCGTATTTGCTCCAGCAAACCAAAATAGCATGTCAAATTCACAAATCATATGATGCAACACCTTCAACATCGAGTCGAGTATTTATGATCACAACTTTTATATTACCCGTGTAATGCCTTAAGACATTTTTTCCATTCCATATGCATACAATCAATTCTAACGAGCATTTCATATAGCGTTTTTCTTCTTGCAATGATATATATGTTGGATGTCATTAAAATTGGGTTTTCTTAGAAGCTCGGCTAAGTATAAAGTATATATGCATTTAATGAAGTTTTGCAAACATTCACGTGACTAATGTTCACAAATTTTCAAATACTCATAAAATGCAGTGGGTGATGTGCTATGTGCCAATTGGCGTATGGCTGACATCATTTCAGGATAGCACTAATACTTAATCGACGTGTACAATATGTTCGTTGCTTAAAAAATTGAAAGTACCTGGGAATAGGTTCAACATTATAAGCAGAAATATCGTGCACAATTTGTTTAAAAAGTTTGAAACTCATACGATACATTCGCCTAAAATTCCTCTCCGGGTATTTAGTTGGATTATTTTCTTCGCCAAAATAGATGTCTAAAAGTAGTTGTTCCGCAACTCGTTCACGTGGTAAGGGTGTCGTTGTACGAGGACCCGAACTCTCAGCTTCTTAATTACCCAAAGATTGAAACTGTTGATAAGCTTCATAAGGGTCGTATATTTACTCGGACCATCTCTAAAGTAAATATTTTAATGATCATAGTTGGGTCTATAGTGAAATTGAATAAAAATGTATATTTCTGAAGTAAATAAATATAATGTATTGAAAAGATAAGTGTGTGTTAAAATGATAGAAAAAAAAAGATATTTATAGGATTTTAAAGGGTAAACAATATAGAAAATGGGGTTTTCTTTTTAAATCTAACGGATATATATATATATATTTTTTTTACATTTTCTACAACTAGCCGTTATACAAAAAACAAATAAAAAAAATGAAAATAAAAGATAAATAAAATAAAAAAGGCTACGGCTTGGCTGGTGGGGGTGGCGCCGAGACCTATAACACGACCATCGATATAGTGGTTCACGCTATAAGCTCGTGTTTTAGCCTATAATGCAACCTCACCGGGTGCTCTAAGACGAAGGCGTGATATTATAGTTGTGGCCTGACAAATGTATCACGTTAACGTCGCATCAGTCTTTTTTTATTTTATTTTTATTTTTTATTTTTTTCCTGTTATTTTATCATCACATTTAACTTTGTAATGGTTATCACCTACATCACCACACGTGATTTTGCATGTCATTACACCTTATCTAAGTGACACACATTTTGTAGCTTACTGAATCACGTATAACTGTATAAGCATTGACATGGATTAATTTTATACACTAATTTAGAAATACTAGTATGGTACCGGCGTAAAACAACGGGATATCAAATATGCAGTTTTTGTCGTATCTTGATCTTTTAGCGATATGTAATGATAGTCGGTATATGGCGGTTTACCGGTTTGATAGTTCTAAAAAATTAATATGTGTTTAAATTTCCATAAAATATATTAATACAAATATACATCTTAGTAATTATATTTATTTGAACTTAGTAAAAATTGAATGCATATGATAAACTTTAAAACTTTAAATTTGTATAATTGTAGGTTTGTAATATCAATTTCAATACTAAACTTTAATGTGTCATTAGTGTATATTATAATGCAATTAGTGTAATGTAATATTTAATTTATGAATTACTAATTATAGGTAACATGTGTAAGCTTAAAAATTAAGCCTTCTATTTATAAAAATTCTAAATACATTATAGATAATTATAGATTATAGATATAAATATAGATTATAGATTATAGATTACACATTATAATTATAGATTTCACGATATACTTATCCATTTCTTTTCGACGACAAAAGATGAAATGAATTTAATGACGATGAGACAGGAAACAAGTAGACAATATTCTTAATATTTGTATATCAACCACTTTTTGGTCTTCGTTGTAATACTATTTTATCATGATTCATATTACTCTATTGCAGGTCATGATTGGTTAGAGAAAATAGTATATAATAAGCATTTTTCATATTTTGATTTAACCCATTTAGTTTATGTATCTTATAAATATTCATCATTACATATTTTAAATTAGATGATTTACAAAACATTTATTTTATCATGATTCATATTACTTTATTGTTTTGTCGGCCATGATTGATTTGATAAAAAAATGTAAAAAGTATCTTTCATATTTTGATATTAACCCATTTATTTTATCATGATTCATATTACTCTATTGCCGATCATGATTGGTTATATAAAAGAGTATGTAAGAGTTATATTTCATATTTTGATATCAATCCATTTTGTTTATGTTTCTTACAAATATTCCATGACATATTCCAAATTAAATGATTTACGAAACATTAACAAATCTTATTTCAGATGAGTTTGTGTCAACGTAAAAGTTATAACGTCATTAGTCTACATCGAAGATAAGTGGTACAATCACAACCAAAGGAACTAAAAACCTCAAAAGCACAACTAGACAAGAATGAAATGGACCATGAGAATAACATATAAAAGAATTCATTCCCCACATATGAATTTCACGCTTGTCTATCTCCGATTAAACGATAAAGCATCGAAGGAATCCAACTATATATGTTGTACCTTGTAACGAATCAATCACATCCAAACATGTGATCTAACGTGATATACTGATATCTAAAACGAAAGTCGGGATGATGACAAAGTTTCACTCTATTATGTCTAGCTTAATCAATGCTTCAAATATTACAGTACCAACTTTGGTTGTAAATACACGAGACGAAACCAATGCTTCAATATTACAGTAACAACTTTGGTTGTAAATACACGAGACGAAACCAATGCTTCAATATTACAGTACCAACTTTGGTTGTAAATACACGAGACGAAACCAATGCTTCAATATTACAGTAACAACTTTGGTTGTAAATATACGAGACAAAGTTCTAGCTGTACATTACAACTCATAAGCTACTTAGAGATAAACATTTCGAAAAAGAGTGTTTGATTTTGCTTGTTTTGTCAAGAAAATGTAAGAGATTTTAAATCTAAATACTGATGGGCTTTATTTTAAATTATGGCTAAAAATTATTTAGTGTTATCTCTCTAAGCAATATAAAAAAAACTTGTTTAAAAGTGTTTATTACACACATATATTTACGGAAACCTTTTTTTTACACCTAAATTAAATAAACAAGTGAAAACAACTTAATCTTATAACGTTTCAACATACTTTATATACCATCAAATAAGCAACTTAAAACACTTTCTCGAATAGACTATTTAACAACCCGATTAAAAGTATCTATTATGGTGAAACTTTATAAAGTTTTTATATTAGTACCTAGTCATCATAATTTTTTTTGAAACGCAACATTATTACGGGAACTAAACAAAAGAACAATATACAAAAAAAAATAACGTCCCAACTACTCAACAAGCTAGTTAAAGAGAAAGGGACTCAATAAAAAAAAAAAACACTACAAAGGTGCATACATACAACCTAGTCATCATAAATTATAAATTAATAAACTTTTTTCTTGTTATAAACTTTTCTTTACTATGCATAAAGTTCTTAAAGGTTTTATAAAACCTCATCAAACACAAAATCATTAAACACAAAAGCATTAAATTTAGAATAGGTGAAACACATTTTCACTCTTGTTAATAAAATGATAGACTTTTTCATATTTTTTTAAACATTTTTATAAAACATTATAGGGGATGATATAAGAACTCGAAGCTCCACTTTAACTAGTTTTAGGTGAAACATTTTATCATTTTATGTACAAGAAATGATCGAAAAACTTCAGCACACCTTATATTATATCCGAACTTAGATATCCACGTTCTATTGATTGCAACAAAAACATTCATTTCTACACAAGACAATAAATTATTGCTAAACACTTTTAAAACACCCATTAAACTTATGTTATTCTTGTGTGGTTGACACAAAGCTTATGGTCTGTACCTTTAAATAAGATATGTAAAATAAGCTTCTTTTGAAATTTTAATTTTCGTAAGTATAATAGAAGCTTACCTTAAGCAGCTTATAAACTTTTAAAGATATTTATTTGTTTTAGTACCCTTATATGCATTTATATCGAGAATGAAATTGTATTTCGATTTCTGTAATTTTATAATTATAAACGTTATCTTCAGCTATTTTGGGAAATATATTTGAAAGTGAAAAAAATTAAATTTCAGCTCAAGTCTCATAATCTTCATTTCCACTCCAGCTGCATGATAAAATTTTAGCATATGTTTAGTAGCGAGTGTTTAAGAGCGTTTTGCACAAAATATTTGTTTGAAAACAATCAACTATAATTCTTATTTTTTCCTAAACGCTCCAAATAAAAATTCTACTTTTAGTAGCATTTACGAGCAAATAACGTTTCCATTTACTAATATAACTTTATTATCAAACACTTTATAAAAACCAAACAACTACTGCTTTGCTAATTTCACCAAAGATACCGTGATTAAAAGGAAGGTCAAAAAGTAAGCCCTTTAGAGCATCTCCAATGTTAACGCTAAACGTACCTTTTGCACTAATTTAGTGCAAAAAAGTACAAATAGCTACATAAATTCTTCTCCAATGTTAGCACTAAACTTGTCACTAATTTAGTGCAATGAATAGTAAAGCACTAAATATAGTGCAACACTATTTATAGCACTAAACACTATTCTCTGTATTAAAACTCAATGTATTTATTAAATCTTTGATATATGACTAAAAATATAAAAAATAGTTTATATAATTTATATTTTTATAATTGTCTAACAAATACAATTAAAATGAGTCCAATATTGATACTCCCTCCGTCCCAAAATTATAGTCCCCTTTTGACTTTTTCGGTCATTCTTTTATAACTTTGACCTTATGTATATTTGTTTGTGTTATATAATATTTGATGCAAAATATATGAATGGATTGAGTTTTTAATGTATTTTCATTTGGTATAATTTTTATCAACTATTGTATAACATAAACAAAAATATTTAAGGTCAAAGTTGAAAAAGAAAGACTAAAAAAGTCAAACGGGGACTATAATTTTGGGACGGAGGTAGTATATGTTTTTTAGACTATTTTTTTCGTTTATTGTGTGTAAATGTAATTTAAACTAGTTGAAAACGTTTAGTGCCAAATTTTAGTGTCATACATTGGAGCAACTTTTAATTAGTGCAAGCATATTCTATTAAGATGCTAATTTTACACTATTTTAGTGCAAAATTTAGTGTTATAGAGATGCTCTTAAAGTACCGAGTATTGACTTGTACAGAGAGCACCAGCAACAAAACACTTCTCACCTTTTCCCCTTTCCTTTATCTCTCTCTCTCTCTCTCACCTCTCACTCCATAACCTCCCCTTCCCCCATTCTCCCTCACATCACCACAACCATAAAAAAAAAACGACACCGTTTCACCCACATTTCACATATCCATTAACCAGATCTATAAATAAACCTCACATTATGAGCTCAAGCCAATTAAAATCAAGCTCATCATCAACGACGTCGTCTTCGAACAAACAATTTGTTGATAATTTAAGCTCACCGTCAGCAGCTTCTTCTGTTATAAGTAAACCGAATTATAATTATATTTATTCGCCGTTAGGTTATGAGAGATCGAAAGAGAATGTTACTGTTACTGTTCGGTTTAGGCCTCTCAGGTAACTCACTCAATTGCGCGGTTAAAATTTTCTGTATTTTTTTTTACTGATTATAGTAAAAAATAAGTGCTAAGAATATGTTATGATTAAAAAATAAGCTCAAAATTTTGTGCGGTAATCAAATTGCGGTAAAAATGGGAATAGTTACTGATCATAGTAAAAAAAAAAAAAAGCGGTCAAGAACTGTAGGTTAGTGATCATTTTTGGCTTTGCAGGTAAGCAAATTGCGGTTAAAAGTTTTTTTTACTGAAAATTATGGAGTAATAAAATACGGAAGTATTTGTAAGCGGAGTAATGGTTACTGATCATAGTAAAAAAAGCGGTAATGAAAAGTAGGTAACGAAAATTATAATAAAATATGGAAGTATTTGTAAGTGGAGTAATAGTTACTGATCATAGTAAAAACATAAGCTGTAACAAAATGTTGGTAACTGAATTGCGGTTAAAGTTAATTATAGTAATATTTACTGATCATTTATATATGTTTTTACTGATTATAGTAATGTAATATGAAAGTTGTTGCTAGAAATAGTTATTGATCGTAGTAAAAAAATAGGCGGTAATTGAATTGCGGTTGAAAGTTATTTTTTCTATCTGTTTTCCTGATTATAGTAACGTAATATAGAAGTATTTTTTGTAATAGTTACCGATCATAATGAAAAGAATAGGCAGTAACAAAATGTAGGTTACTGTAACAGGTGAAACTAGTGATCAAATTGTGGTACAGAATTACTGTTTACTGATTATAGTGAAATAATACGAAATTAGTTGTTAGTAGTAGTTACTGTTCATAGTAAAAAAAATAAGCGGTAACAAAAGGTAGGTAACCTAATTGCTGTTAAAAATTTATTAAGTATAGCTTGTTTAATATGTTTATATATTTTTATTTTTGTTTTACCGATTAGAATAATGTGATATGTAAGTATTTTGTTAGTACTAGTTACCGGCTATAGTAACATGAAGGAAATAATAGGCGGTAAAAAAATGTAGGTTGTTATAATAGGTGAAACTAGTGATCAAATTCTGGTACAAAGCCAGTGTTTACTAATTGTAGTGAATTAACACTACGAAAGTAGTTGTTAGTAATAGTTACTGAATTGCGGTTAAAAGTTATTAATTATATCTGTTTATATTGATTATAGTAATAGTTATTGATCACTGATCGGTTATATCTGTTTAGATATGTTATACGGTTATAGTAACTTAATACCGAAGTATTTGTTAGTGGAGTAATAGTTACTGATCATAGTAAAAAAAAATAAGTGGTAACAAAATGTAGGTTACTGTTCATTCTCGGCTTCCCAGGTAAGCGAATTGCGGTTAAAAGTTATTCTTGTATCCGTTTTCCCTAATAATATTACTAGTTCGTTTTTTTATGTTTTACCAATAATAGTATCGTGATAGGGAAGTATTTTGATAATACTCTCCGATAATAGTAAAAAGAATAGGCGGTAACAAAATTTAGGTTACTATAACAGGTAAGTGAATTGCAATTAATAACTATTTTTGTATATGTTTTTACTGCTTTCGGTAATTGTTACCGGACATATATATCTGTTTTACTGATTATAGTATGGTAAGTTGGTAACAGGGATGTGTTTGTTAGTACTAGTTACCGGTTATAGTAACATGCAGGAAAAAATAGGCAGTAACAAAATGTAGGTTGCTATAACAGGTGAAACTAAGTGACCAAATTGGGGGTACAAAGTAGTTGTTGAGTAACAGTTATTGATAGTAACATGAAGTAAAAAAAAGGCTGCTATAATTGGGTACAAAATGTAGGTTACTATAGTAGGTGATACAGATGAGGTAAAAGAAGTTGTCATACGTAATTATCGGTTATATGATATATCTGTTTTGCCGATTATAGTAACGAAGTACGAAAGTATTTGTTAGTGAAAGTTACCGATTGTAGCAACATGAAGGAAACAATGCTGTTGTAATTGGTAACAAAATGTAGGTTAGTGTAATGGGTGAAACATATAAGGTATGTTGCTATTATAAGCTTACATGATCAAATCATGGTACAAATTATCCTATGTATCTGTTTTGCCGGTTATGGTAAGGTTGTACAGTACTAAGTTATCCTATAGGTGAAACAGATAAGTTATGTTGCTATTGTTAGCTTAGGTGTAAAAGTTGGTACGGTATTATCATTTATATATGTTCTATCAACAATAGTAAGGTACGAAGGAAGTATTTATTTGTACTCATAATTAAGTGAAAATATTTGTTATGACTGGTAATATAATGTAGAATCAGTTAATGATTAGTTTAAGTAGTGCGTTGCTATTATAGGTGAAGCAGATAAGGGTTGTTGCTATTAGCCTATTATAAACTCATATGAAATTGTGGTACCAACGATGATTGTTTTACCAAATACTGGTTATAGTAACGTAATACAAAAGTATTTGTTAGTGATTGTATCCGATAATAGCAACATGAAGTAAAAAAGGCTGTTGTAATTGGTAACACAATGTAAGTTGGTATAATAGCTGAAGCAGATAATGTCTGTTTCTATTGTTAATGATTGAACATACTGTCGTTAATTTTGATGTGAAGTGAATTGACTTTTTCTTTTTTCGAGGAATAGTCCGAGGGAAATACGGCGAGGGGAGGACATTGCGTGGTATGCGGATGGAGAAACTATCTTACGGAATGAAGAGACTCCATCAATAGCTTATGCATATGGTATGGTTTATTTATGGTTATGGTTATGTGATTTGTTAATGGCCATGACTCATGTGTAGTGCTTAACATGGATATCAAAAGGTGCATGTAAAATTAGAACTAGATTAACTGTAATTAAAAGTCTAGACTTTGAAATCTGTATCACTGTAGTTAGTCAAACAATTGATTGCTTGCTGATAGATCATCTATCTACTTCTTTTACCATGCTTATTGTTTTAAGGGCAAATGATTTAAAAAAGTATCATACTTGTCATCATTTCCTTTTGTGGGTAGCGAACAAATTTTTTTGCTTTTGTGGGTACTCTTCTTTCAAATTCATCCTTTTTAGGGTACTATGTGACATTTTTGCCCTTCGAGAAAAAAAAATTCTATTAGCTAAGAGGGGCAAAAATGTCTAAAATTTGCAAATACCTAAAAGGATAAAGTTGAAAGAAAAGTACCCACAAAAGCAAAATATTTTGTCACACAAATGGTGGAGTATGATACTTTTTTCAATCATTTGCCCTTGTTTTAAACGATATGATACTCCTTTGTTTCTGCAAAGGGAAGCCAAACACAATGCTAATCCCTTAGGGCAAATGATTTAAATGAAGTGCACATAGATACAATGAAGTTTAGTGTATATGGGCAAAACTATTAGAGTGGATGAGTTATATTATATATATATATATATATATATATATATATATATATATATATATATATATTTTTTTTTTTTTTTTTTTCCCTTTGGACGTAATATCACTACATGTATCTGAAAGAAGTTAGAACTCTGCTCGAACTGGCTTACTAAATGACATATCCGAAATAGAGGCATGTCATTTGCTAGTTTCCGGGGAACCAAAAAGGTAGGCAAGATCCATTAATGAGTGCTCATAATCAGTAGAAAAAAATAGAAGAATCCTCTTAGCATAGTTTTATCACAGGGTTAGTTTAGTGTTCTATTTTTCCCCGTTGCTCTTATTATGAGATTAAGTTTGCTTTGTGTGGGGAATTGAGAGAATTCTTTCTCTGGAGTTTGGAAAGATGGCTGCGTGACTCATAAAAGTCTGATAGACCTAGCTTAATTCGTTCTTCATGCAAACGTGATTACATATATCCCAGTTTGTTTTTTCTCTTATCGTAATATTAATCTAGTGTGTGTGTGTGTGTGTGTGTGTGACTGTGTGGGTCTATCATTTTAATATTAGAAATCTTCCTAATTTGGCTTTTTGTGAGGTTCATATATCTTGACTCGTAAGTCTCATTTTGTTTCTTTTTATTGTCATAATTTGTAAATAGATCGGGTTTTTGGGCCTACAACCACAACACGTCATGTATACGATATTGCAGCTCAACATGTTGTTAGCGGTGCAATGGAAGGCGTTAATGGTAAAACTTTTTTTTTTTTTTTTTTCATATGTCAAAATAACTATAACATTATTATAACCATATTCAAATAGCAGTAACGTCAATGTGCTTACTTTGACCATATAGTATGTGGTAGTCTGGTTGATTATTTTTCATATAGTTTAAAGTGTTCATCCACTATAGATACTTTAGGTATTAACCTTTTCACAAGTGCTTTGCTTCTCAGTCTTGCACCATTCTTGGTTTGTCTTTAATGAAATATCATTTGTGACGCTATAATTTGACTAATCATACTCAGACTAGTCTTTAGTTCTCATTTTATAGATGGTGATCCACAACCATTTGTTTTTAGCAATTTTTTATCGTATACTGTTTCCTGCACTATAATTTTGCTTTATCTGTTTCAACCCAGGAACTATTTTTGCCTATGGCGTGACAAGTAGTGGAAAGACTCACACCATGCATGTAAGTTTATCACCTTTTTTGTTACCATTTTATTACTCAAGTATTTTATGCTGTTTTTAGAGTTGTAGATATCTGTTTCATCAAGCTATAATCAGTCTTGTATTATATGGAACCCATATGTGTACTAAAAGTTTTTTGGATGTATGTGCTGGAACTGATAATCTGATTGTTGCGAAGTGAACTTACAATAATAAATTAGTTGCTAAGATGCTATAATTCCTCATTCATCTCTTGTACTTGTTCACGCTTACAACTCATTGTATTTACTTTGGTATCTTGATCATACACAAGACAGGGTGATCAAAGGTCCCCGGGAATTATTCCCTTGGCTGTGAAGGATGCTTTTAGCATCATTCAAGAGGTATAATTTGCTGGAAAAGCACTACCTGGTATTAATTTGAACTTGTTTCAAGAGGAAGATTTAATCATCTTTGTTTACTTTTCAGACGCCAAACCGTGAATTTCTTCTCCGTGTCTCATACCTGGAAATTTACAATGAGGTTAGAAATCTCTTCACTGATTTACTTGTTGAGGCTTGTTACATAATAGGAAAGAACCTGACCTGCTATATTTGCTTCTACAACCTCCAAAAAAACAGTAGTCTAAACAAAAGTAAGCCTGTGACAAACGTCATGTGTTATGATCAGATGGCTTTTAATATCTTTTTTTAGTGTTACGTAATCTGTTGTATCAGTCTATTCCATAAGTTAATACTACTACATTAATATTCCTACCAGTTGCCGTATCTGTAGCTTGTGTAATCACCTTGGTCTAGTCTTCATTGGCTTTATTTACAGATAGATCATTTTTGGTTTTTAGTAATATTGATGTTTCATGTCCTTGTTTTCTATAGGTTTTCAATGACTTGTTAAATCCAGCAGGACAAAACTTAAGAATACGAGAGGATAGTCAGGTAATCTATGTATATCACATTCTGATACTTGTTTATGCATGTTGTATCTTTAGGACATTAATTCCCGTATTTGTTGATACCTTGATGACGTGTATGGGTGTTCTTCCACTCTGGATAATATTGGATTGCAATGGAACTTTACTGTTGACTCAATCTATACAAGCTATTTGAGCACATTATCCACATAGCTTTAGATGTTTTTTGTGCAATTTCTTTAGATAGTCTGTTAGTTTTACCATCTCTTTGTAAATATTGTTTTAATCGAATGTTGCTTGGTCTAGAATCTCGAGGTTTTTATATGTTACATGGTAGGCACATTGGAATAACAGAAACATGTAGATATATCTTTGCTTGTCTCTTTGGTGGTCTAACTAAGTTCACACATTCAAGAATCTGAACACAACATGTTAATACAAAACCTGGAATGTTAAAATCATCATTTGCATTTTAAATTAGACTATAAGCTCTTTTAGTAAGCGCCCAACTTATAAGGTTCAGAGTCTAAGTATATCACTGTCTTGTTAGCTAAAACTTCGTAATTTAGGTTTCATGAGTGCCTAGAATAAAGTCACTTGTTCTAGTTATTGTTGAAGCTAGTGATGCTCATCATGAAGGTATGTATCAAGTTGCCACATATTATGATCATCTTCTTAGCATAACGACAATAATGTTAGCAGTCTGTAGTTACTTCAGCAATACAAGTGACAGTCGTTTTGTAATCTAGCTGATGGGTAATGGTGAATTTGAGGTTCCATTAGAAACTCCAACCACGATTTAATCGCACCTTGGAATATAACACTAAAAATAAGTGGATGAAGCATGCCGATAATTTGTTCATTCTGCATTTATGGTCACTATTAAGTACTTATTTCTATATTTATTCCAAAAGCTACTTAAACAGATATAGAGCAATCCTTATGTCACATCTCAAATAACTGGTCCAAAACCACCTGATCTGTTATCGTTTATGTAACCCAGCGGCAGTCTTTTGCCCTGATGAGTGATGACCCTTCTTATTATTCAATTTTACACTTCATTCTTTGCTAGATGGCATGCCTGTTTTTCCATCCCCGCATATAATGCTATTCTGTTACACTTCAATCTAACTAGTTTGTGGAATAATTGTTGCTTGCAGAGAGCTTTTGTTGAAGGAATTAAGGAGGAAGTTGTCTTATCTCCCGCACATGTTCTTTCTCTTATTGCAGCTGGAGAAGGTATTTCGTCTGGGCCTTACTTCCAGATCGTAGTGTTTCAGTTGAACATGTATTGCATTATATATAGTCATGTGTCTTAGCTACTATGGATCAGTCCTTTACCAAATCATTATTGACTAAGATCTTTAGTAAAGGACTGATCCATATACGCAGAATGAACATATTATCGGCATGCTTTATCCAATTATTTCTGTTTATCGCATAATAAAACTTTAAGTGGTTGCATGAAATTGTCTAGTTTACACCCTTCTTTCTGTTGTTTTGTCTAAATTTATCTTGTTTTCCATTTGGCTACGTTTTTGTATCATAACAACGTGCACTTTAACAACTTGGTAGCATCTACTTGAAACTTTCTCTCTTTAATTAATGATGTGGTGCAAACATGTAATCTCAGAATAGTGTCACTTCGGTGCATCATGTACGTCCTTGCTTGTTGTATGTATCTTAAAACTGGATTTATTGACTGAAAACTTGCATTGATGTTCTACAACTTAAAACAAAATTACAATTAGTTTTCCTTACCTATGTATTTCTGCCCTACTTCAAGCATTGAGTCTGTAGACGTTTGTTTATGTGAGGCTACTTTATCCTTAATTCACTGGCTTTTGCTTTTTTGGAAATTCTGACTTTCCTTTTGGTCTCTTTTTGGTTTGTTATCACAGAGCACCGGCATATTGGGTCGACAAATTTTAATTTACTCAGCAGCCGAAGTCACACCATTTTTACTTTGGTAAGTGTCCATCTACTGCAAATAGCTGTTTAAGCTAATGCATAAAAATAAGTCTGTAACACTTTTTACTTTATAACTTACTTGCTATGCTTCATTTTGTCATGGAAAGGTCAGATGTTATGCTCATAATAGACATAAGGAAACACTGTAGACATGGATGCTTATTGCAGATATAAGTAATTAAGTATATGACTCATTATAGGTTGCTCATTTTGTCATGAAATTTAGTTGACGATGCATAATAGGTTCTCTGTTCGTTCAAAATTTCCATCTAGGCTGTTCTTTGTCCATGTTTATTTGATTTTATTTAGTGGAGTCAATTTTTCTTTATATAATCTAATTAAACTTGAGGTAATTGACTAGCCACATTAAGTTGGCGATCTTCAGCATGCGTTTGGAATATGAATATTTTGTCTTGTGGTGCAGTCTTTCTTTTCCTCCTATACATGAGGGTCGGTTCCTGATGCATGTTGCATATAAGTTAGCTTTTGTCACTTGTTTTATATGTCCCAAAATTTCTAAGAAGTCTTCCTTGTTATATATATATATATATATTTAGTACTACCCTTTTTCCATTTACAGCTTACAAATCTTAGAGTGGGGGATTTTCTTTCTTAGTTTGTAATTATTTGCTATTTATTTCTGAAGTATTTGAAGAATTTGGCTCTCAATTTGTACATGTTTTCATATTCTTTTACCATTTAACAGACAATAGAGAGTAGCCCTTGTGGTGAAAGTGGTGAAGGCGAGGCTGTTAACTTTTCACAGCTGGTATGTATCTGAACCCCTTCTTAGACTTGTTCTTCATGCTATTTCTATGGAAAATCTGTTGTAACTGACCCAGACTAGCTTTATTTATATTAAACTTTAGCATATTTACTAGCGGAAATTGTATAAGTGGTTAAATACAACCTTTTTCTATGCACTCGTTGATGCATGCATACATTTTTTCTCATATTGGTTTAACCACTTGTATTTCACTTTCAATTGCAGAACCTCATAGATTTGGCTGGTTCTGAGAGCTCCAAAGCTGAAACCACCGGTGTCCGTCAAAAAGAAGGGTCCTTCATAAATAAAAGTCTGCTAACTCTTGGAACTGTGAGGCCTCCATCATTGCCATTATTTTATCAGTGTAATATTACTCTACAAATGTTGAATTGTAGTTTGGTATTGTTAATTCTCAAACTCATCCAAATGCGACACATTTTACTAAAATCTATGGGACGGGAAAGAGAAATAGATGTCACCATGACAAGGTTATACCTTTTTATAAATGCTGCCAATTCCTTTCACCAAGGGACTTGATCATTGTATCTGAAGTCTTGTTGCTAGAATAGTTAAGATATAGGTCTCACCATGACTAGCTTTTGGTTTATTTGTAACAATTGATCTTTCCTGTATTATTTCATACCCTTCTAATACAGGTGGCAGTTCTAATTCATTTATAGGTAAAAAGGGTCGATTTGGGTCTAATGAGAGGATAAAAGTCAATTGATCGAAATTAGAAATGGTCAAATGGGTCAAATGTTCAAGCAGATCGAAAGTTGCCCATAGTGTATACAAATGATTATAACCTCCTAACTTGCATTCTATGAAAATGATTATTATAGTGATCATTAAATATATTTAATTAACACTAATACCCTTATTAATTATAGAAGGAAAAAAGAACCAGAAAAGTAAAGTTTCGGGATCAACCCAACATGACCAATTCTGACCAAAAACTTTACCAGTTTTGACCCCTGACCACCCGACCTGCCCATTTCTCCACATCTATCACTTACATTGAGATTGTTAAACTTGTTTGATATTGATATTTTGGTTCATCAACCTTAGTTTGTTAATGAGCTACATGCGCTTTCAAATCTCTTTGCAAAATTTAAGAACTCCAAATAAGACAAAACAGCACAACACCCGCTAACTATTATTACCTTTTTTGAATTGAATGGGTCTTAAAAAACATCGATCATAATGTTTATTTGCTTTTGCTCTATTTAGGCTGTTTGTATACTGTTTATTGGATCTTTGTTTTGCTAACTCTAAACTATCACAGGTAATATCTAAATTAACCGATGGAAAAGCTTCTCACATACCGTACAGGGATTCCAAACTGACCAGGCTTCTTCAATCTTCACTAAGTGGTCATGGAAGAGTATCAGTAAGTCTTAAAACAAAAATTTCAGTATATCGGAAAAGTATGTCCCATAGTTGCTTGCAGAAAAGCAAATCTTGGTCTTATGGAACCATTATACCATTTTCTCATTAATACCTATCTAATCTTTATCTCTTTCAGCTCATTTGCACTGTTACGCCCTCATCAAGCAATTCAGAAGAGACGCATAACACACTTAAGTTTGCCCACCGTGCAAAACACATTGAGATTCAGGCTGCTCAAAACAAGGTATGGACATTATTTTCTCTGCACCAATACAGTAGCATCTTTAGTTGTTGGTAATAATATACCTTTAACTTTGCAGATCGTTGACGAGAAGTCCCTTATCAAAAAATATCAAAATGAGATTCGATCATTAAAAGAAGAGCTGGAACAATTAAAGAGTGGCACTGAAATAGTTCCTCAACTAAAGAATAGCAATAAAGCTGATCTTGTTTTCCTTAAACAAAAGGTACCATCAGCGCTTAAATTCTTGCTATTTTTGGCTCTTCTAATTGAGATATATAGAGATTTTCTGTTATTCATCTGGATTTTATTTGTATTCATATAATGTATAAAGCTAGAAGATGGTCAAGACAAACTGCAGTCAAGACTGGAGCAAGAAGAAGAAGCTAAGGAAGCTTTGTTAAGCCGAATACAGAGACTCACAAAATTAATTCTAGTTTCCGACAAATCATCCCACGCATCTAGGTTTTCTCATCGCCCTGGTCTAAGGAGAGGACAGTCCTTTGGGGAAGAAGAGGTCGGTTTGCATTACCCGTTCTTTTCTTCTTTTTATTTCTTTTGTGATAGGTGGCAATATGGGTGGGCTGGGTAACAGGTTAATACGTGTTTTGATTGAAATGAATCACTTTTAATATGGTTAATATGGGGGTCAAGTTGGGTACACCTAACATTTTTTTGTCAATCTTTTTAAAATCCTATGCAGATAGTTTATCCATCATTTATGGAACTTAACCGTAATCGTCAAATTGCCACCTCTCCTTTTTATCATTCTCACGGAACTTACCCGTAATAGTTCTTTGAGTTTGTAAACACTGCATCTAGTTGACACATGTGATTCTTATATAAATATTATATTTTGTTGCACGGATATATGTGAATCATACTAATGCAATGAAAATGATATCTTTAAATGGTCAGCTCGCATATCTCCCCCAGAGAAGGCGTGACTTAAGTTTGGAAGATGAAAACACTGAGCTGTATGTTTCGCTTGACGGAAGTGCAGAAGCCAACAATGATGTGCTGAAGGAGGAAAAAAAGATCAAGAAGCCTGGATTGCTTAACTGGTTAAAGCTACGGGTTAGTCTCCTATATTCGGCTCATTGTGCATTAGACTTCTTATTTATTATTTTGGTTGTTTTTATAGACGTATAGTGTATTTGTTATTTTTCGTATGTTTGATCGAGAAGTTCTTTGTCAGCATTAAATCATTTTATGATCGCGCTTACAAAGTTATAAGTTTCAACTTGCTAATTTCTATAAAATGTTTATATCTTTCACCAGAAACGAGATAGTCTCTCTGGGGCTATGTCCAGTACAAGTGATAAATCAAGTGGAGCTAAATCTATCAGTCAAGTATCAACGCCTTCAGCGGGTAATCGTAATACGACTATCGAACATTCACACTCTTTGCCTACAGAATGCACATCTTCCGAGTACTTATCAGATTCCAAACAAGATCAACAGAATAATGAGGATAACGTTTCATCACAAGACACTCCTCTGGTATCTCCTTCGTTATTTTTATTTTAGAAGTAGTAGGATCATACAAATACAAGAATTTATATACTGAATACTCATTTATTATGCGATAAATAGACTAGCATCAAGACAATCGATCAAATTGATCTCTTAAGAGAGCAACAGAAGGTTTTGTCCGGTGAGGTGGCAGTCCATCTAAGTTCTCTAGAACAGCTGTCAGACGAGACCGCGAGAGACACTAAAAAGGAATTTTTGAATGTAATAACTTATATCCTTGACTAACAATTGATTTCTTTTAGTATACCAGTGATTATAACTTTTTATAATGTTTAATATGCAGGTTGAGATAACCAGATTACATGATGAAATTGAACGGAAGAATGAACAAATCTCTCTCTTAAAAGGCCATATTTCTGATTCAGACACATCATCACATCACAAAATGGATGAAGTTGAACAATCACGAGTGAGTGATACCACATTTTATATATGTGTGTATATTTTACCTTCCCATTATGCTCAATTTCACATCATATGCAGTCTTTTCTCGAGCTAGAAGCGCAATTAAATGAAAAGTCCTTTGAGCTTGAGGTATTTCGTCATGCAAGAACTTAAATTATTATTAATCTGAATCGTTTTTTATTGCATACAAGACATGTCTAGACACTGATTCACCAATCGGATGTTCTACCATCCTTTTGACAGGTGAGAACAGCAGATTATAGAGTAATTCAAGAACAACTCGACCTGAAGGTATAATACCATTGCATATAATTTTCTTGATACCTATGTGACGTATTGATTTTTTTTTTCTGATCTACCTTTATTTATTTTTAATCTCTACCAGATTAATGAATGTGAAGGACTCCGAGAAACAATTGCATCATTGAAACAACAAATCTCAGATGCACATGATTCAAGAAACCCACAGATAGAAAAAGAAAAGAGGGAAGATACAAAGGAAGATTTGTTTTGGCAGGCTCAGGTTTGTTTCTCATTTGAATGCTGCATAAGAATTGTACAAGTAGATGTGGTAATTCCGACCCTTTTAATCAATAATGGGTTGTTTCAAATCTGCCTTTTTCTATAATGGGTTAAACGGGCAAAAACAAAACAGATTAGCTAAACAAGTCAAATGGGTTGAGTGTCACCCATATCTCATTAAAGCAATAATAATTGTAATCATGTTCGACACTAATTTATATATAACTAAAATTTTTCTGACGAGGTCAATCTGGATACACCTGCTTGATAATTTCCATTTTGATCTGTACCTTTTGTATATGTTACCTGCCCGACTTGCCTATGTTGTTACCTATTATATTAAAAATCTTTAAAGTGATACTTTCCTGAATAAAATTAGGCCTATGAGATAGAAGAACTCAGACAGAAAGTGACGGAGCTAACTGAGTCAAAAGAGAAGTTAGAAGCGCGAAACAGAAAACTGGCAAATGATAGCTCATATGCCAAAGGATTAGCATCTGCTGCTGCAGTCGAACTAAAAGCTCTATCCGAAGAAGTAGCTAAATTAATGAACCAAAATGAGAAACTAACCGCCGAATTAGCCGCACCAAAACACTCACCAACACAGCGTAAAACAACAGTTCCCACTAAGAACGGAAGAATCACAAGACCGAAAGAACAAAGTCCTACTCAGATGGAATTAAAAAGAGAACTTGCATTGCGAAAAGAAAGAGAGATTTCTTATGAAACACTGATTTCTGAAAAGAATCAAAGAGAAATGGAATTAGAAAGAAGAATAGAGGAGTCAAAACAGAGAGAAGCGTATCTTGAAAACGAGCTTGCAAATATGTGGGTTATGGTGGCAAAGCTTAAAAGGTCACAAGGAGATGAGACCGAGCCATCAGAATCGAGTAAAGATAGCCAAAGAGTTGATGGTTGGGACCTCATATGATTTCGTTCTAGCCACCCTCATTCATCCCTGTCAACCATAGGTTGTGGGTTCAAGCCTTGAGTGTGACTTGTTAGGTATAAAAGGAGGAAAACATAATTGAACGTCATTGGCTACCAACTATAGGTTGTAAGTTTACAGGGTGGGTTATGTTTTTATAGAAAGTTTGGGGGGTTGGGAAATTGTGTGAAATGTAAGAGGATGATTTTGTAATTGGGGTTTGTGAAGGATTTTTCAGTTTTCACTATTGTTTGTAAATCAAGTGGGCTAATCTTCTAATTTAATCTGGTCACTACAATTGTTATGCCGTCGATTTATTTATTTATTTATTATTTTTTATTACTTTTTAATCATCCGTTGCAACCTAAAAGTAAAGAATTGAATTAGTGAAAACTCAAAAGCGGCATTACTTAAATCATGAACGTTAACTTGGGCCTTGATTGATTGAAATTCGGTTACAGGCCTGGATTTGAGTATGTGCGGGATGAGCAACCGCACAAGGCCTCCATTTTTTAGGGGCCTCGTATTCCTAAAACTCTTGTATAAGTATAAAATCATTTTTGAAGGATTTAGTGCTGTTAGAAGATGATTTAGAATGAAAAATATAAGACACTTATGAAAAAGGATGAGAAAAATTGAGTCGTCACTTTAATGGTGGAAAACAGGTTTTGGGTTTTGTTAGAGAAGACACATAGTCTTGTGTGTGGGGCTTTATGTTTTGGTTGGTCTACCTCTCTTGGTTTTTAGTCATATAATACGAGTGTGGAAACCCGCGCGATGCAGCGGGATTGCTTTTGTAGACATGAATTTGGAACTGATGAATGACCTGAAAATTTGTTTGTCTATTTATTTGGTTAGTCCTTGAAGGACCTACGTTGCAAAGACAATTCAAACCTTATAGACTATTTTTCGTGGCTACAAAGGACTTACTTTGCAAGGACACTTAAACCTTAGGGACTATTTTTGCCAAATGCTATAGATAGCAATTAATGCTACAAACTTTATTTGGTTAGTCCTTGAAGGACCTACTTTGCAAATACAATTCAAACCTTAGGGACTATTTTCGTGGCTACAAAGGACTTACATTGTAATGACACTTAAATCTTAGGGACTATTTTTGCCAAATTGCTATAGATAGCAATTAATTCTACAGGACTTACTTTGTAACGACACTTAAACCTTAGTGACTATTTTTGCCAAAATTGCTATAGATAGCAATTAATGCTACAGGACTTACTTTGCAACGACACTTAAACCTTAGGGACTATTTTTGCCAAATTGCTATAGATAGCAATTAATGTTGCAAACATTGTGTCTTGCTCTATAGTATATACGAGTGTGGAAACCCGCGCGATGCAGCGGGATTGCTTTTGTAGAAGTGAATTTGGATAGGGACTATTTTTGCCAAATTGCTATAAATAGCAATTAATTCTACAGGACTTACTTTGCAACGACACTTAAAATTTAGGGACTATTTGTGCCAAATTGCTATAGATAGCAATTAATGCTAGAGGACTTATTTTGCAACGACACCTAAACCTTAGGGGCTATTTTTGCCAACTTGCGAAAGTTAGCAATTAATGTGCAAGTATTGTGTCTTGCTCTATAGTATATATATAGTAATATAACCCTCGTCTCTATGATTTATCATTTTAACCCCTTGCTCTATTCAATAACTTTGCTTCAAGTCTTGTAGGAAAAATTTAACACAATGAAACCACAAGAAAACTAATTTTACAATTTGAACCCTTTAATAGATGTAAATATGTAATACTTTGAAACTCAACAGCTTCATCTAGAATAGAAACAAAATGTGTTTAAACAAGAACAAAATTAGTAAGTTATTACTTTCTTTTGGGTATCTATACTTAGTTTATGTCATTTTGTCCGACTAATTTACATAATTTAGACCCATTACCATGCAGACACAAAAAGCATGTTTAGAAAGTTGTTATTTTATATTTGTTGAAAAGAAAAAGTTGTTATTCGATCAATACCAAAAACCAATGCATAGTAAAATTAATATTTGCTAATTCTATAAATACTTCGACTTTCAAAGTTAAAAGGCCTATTTTTGAAATTGTGGCACTGGGCCTTCAAATTCCATGAGACGGCCCTGTTCGGTTAGGTAAAAAAATAAAAAGTTTAAAAGGGTATTATTACTTAGCATTATAAGAGCACCAATAACCAACCTTTTTAAATTATACTAGACGAGTATCCGTGCATAACAACGAGATTTTATAGCGAAAGATCGTTTAGTTATAAAAAAAAGTTTATAGGTTATAAACGATAAATAATAAAAGTTTGAAGATATGGGGATTAAACATAATGTTTTGAAACCCGTTTCGACCCGAGTAGTTCAACCGGTTGAACCGTTCTGTAGAAAAAACGGGTCGATTTAAACCGAGTCAACCCGATGGGTTGGGTCGAAAACGGGTCAAATTAAACTGGGTCAGCCCTCCCCGGGTTTGAAGCGTCCCGGGTCAACCCGGTTTTCGATGTGTATTAATAGTTTCGTTTTGAAATATATGTTTTCAACATTTCGTTTTTTAGTTTCAACTTTTCACTTTTTACTTTTTGGTTTTTCCTTTATATATAGTATAGCAGGGTAACAGCACGTTTCGACGGCGGGTACCCTGTGACGATTAACCGGATAAATAGATCTCGATGAGACCTAATTCCACCTGTTTGTATCAGTTTCAACGGGTCCTCTCTGGTTCGTTTTCGGATGGCTTTTATTGGTTAGCCGAACCGGTGGCGACACGGTTCCTGGTTGAACCATTTGGTCCGATCCGGTTATCAAAACTATATATACCATCAACTTGTTAGCTTCTATGAATCCTTGTGTGTTTTATTAATTTGTATAATGTGTATAATAATAT
This sequence comes from Chrysanthemum makinoi, assembly GCA_910596185.1. Taxonomy (NCBI): domain Eukaryota; kingdom Viridiplantae; phylum Streptophyta; class Magnoliopsida; order Asterales; family Asteraceae; genus Chrysanthemum; species Chrysanthemum makinoi. Next base: position 249,933,168 of record OU343217.1, on the reverse strand, counting down.
ATACTAGTACTTTTTATTTTAGGGTGTTTTAAAAATAATATTAATTAGTGTGTTTAATTATTTTATATTTTGGATTATGTTGTAGCTTGTTTAAATTGTACATTATGAAAATTTTATTATACTTTTTAATAAGAGGTGTGTTAATACAAATAAACTGTAAAAACGTTTATTTATATTTTACGATCTTCTAATGTTTTATCGATAACAAACGTAAAATCATTTTAACGAAACAAATAAAATACGTAAATGGTTTGAGCCAATAGTTTACTAACACACTTACGTTTTCATATAAAATACTAAACAAGTAAAAGTGGTTTTATGATTTAGTAATACATATGTACAACAACTAGTGTTTACATATTGGGCAAATATATACATAACGAGTATGTATCATAATGGGTAGAAGTTTAAGTATTTGACCCATTGACCAAATACATTGAATGTTGTTGGATAAAACCCAAAGTCCATGACCCATACCCATGGAGCATAACCCATAACCCATTGCATGACATCATGCATAAGTCATATATGGATATTATCCATAACCCATGGTTTTAACCCATGACCCATGGACTAGATGCATTGCATCTTGTAGATACATTGTATCTACTTAGATACCCATGGTCCAAAGTCTAGGACCCATGACCCATGACCCAAAACCCATGGGCAAAGAGGAGCGTCCCACGGATCCCCAGGATTACACTGGACGGATCCCTCAAGTGAGGGATCCATAGGATCCGTGGAACAGTAGCTAAAATTCCTCTATAAATAGTGAGCCATTTCTTCATTTTGGGTTGCCACTCCCACACATACTTTCTCCAAGTAATGTAACCTTCTAACCTCATATCCCAAGGATCTCTCTATGTAGTTTGTATTTTGTTTTTGTGTGATACTCTAGGTTCCTCTTAAAGGCGAGATCACCACCTCTTGAAGTCGAGTGAGCTCAAGTCCATGAGTTGCCATGCTTCATCATCATCAAGACTACTGAGGTTCTCTTGTTGATAGTTCTTTCTTCCTCCATAGAAGTGTTGTGTCAAAGACATCAGTGAAAGATGCCGAAAGAGTCAAGACGAAAGCATTAGTGAAAGGTGCTTAACATCCGTTTCAAAGGCATTAGTGAAGAATGCTAAAGGAGTCAAGACGAAGGCACTAGTGAAAGGTGCCAAATGTCCGTGTCAAAGGCATTAGTGAATGATGCCTAGAAGTTAAGTCAAGTGGCATTAGTGAAAGATGCCAAGGGTGTATAATTGATGAGGTGCATCGATATACAAATAGAGATAGGTTGTATCAAAGGATATGGATATCCTTGATGGTGTTGTAATAAGTAGTTGGTCTCCTTTGGGATAGGTGTTGTGTAGTGTTGGGTAGTAGTTCCTCCATTGTAATGGAACTCAGTATTTAGCCTAGTACCGGATAAAGGGTAGACGACGTTGTGATAGGTGTGGTTCTACCTTGTGGAAGAACCCGGTGTCTAGCCTAGTACCGGAAAAAGAGTAGGCGACGTTGTGAAGGCTTATCCACCATAAGGAGTTGGTGTCGTGTAGTGTTTACGAACTCTCGAGTAGGTGACTCGGGGAGTGGAGTAGGGAAAGGAAGGTGTCCTTGTAGCCGAACCACTATAAATACTCGTGTCTTGGTTATGTGCTTCTTACTCTTTATCTTTCATTACACATTTATATATCTATCTATCAACGTCCAACATACACATCCAAATAGATTGACATAAGTCGATCTAAATATTTTAAAACGAAGTTTTAATTGGTAAAACTATTCAACCCCCCTTCTAGTTTTCCACAATTGGCATCAGAGCTTCGTTACCAAGTTTCTTAGAGTATGTTGTACTTTAAAAACTTGATACAATCCGTGTATGTTTGAAAACTACAAAGAAGGAAATCTTTTAAAACAAATTGTTTCTTCTAAGTTGGATATTGATAGATTATTCGAACATTTTCTCTTCAAGAAATCTTCATGCTAGGATCTCTCCAAAGTCTTCATTTCTATTCAAAGATCAATGAAGTCAACCTTCAGAGAAGAATCTAAAAGTAATCGTAACCTACTTATTCTAAGTACAACCGATTACTTTAAAAGCTCATGAAGTATTTTTCGGCTTTATGATCTCCTTAAACCATATCAAGAGCGTAGAGGTATGTTTTCTTATCATTAGCTAGTTTACATTTACATGAATATGTTGATACCATTTCTTTTAGACGTTAATTATTGCTAGTCTCTAAAAAGTCTCTTTTCGCCACTTTCCCGACTTACTCATCATCGGGAATAGTATTCCTCCTTGATCTCGTCAAACTAACGCCGCCATCACAAATAGATCCTTGATAATTAACTTATCAAATCCCATTGACCAAACATCTATTTAGTTAGAAACCTCAAAACTATTTTTGTTCCATAAGCTAGTTCATAACTTATTACAAAAATAACATGAAACACCCTTTTCAGTCCACGATGGCGGATCCCTCAAGTTGTACTAGCTGGATCCCTATTGCAAGGGATCTGGGGGAACCGTGTGACAGAAACCTGCTATACGCCTTTCAAAATCAATTCTGCTCTTTTTCCCTCTCCTCACAAAACACAAAAATGACCCAAGTGCTGTTTTCATCTCCATAGGACTCCATATCCTCAAGCAACCTTCTCTAGAACATCATTGTAAGTAATTACACTAATATGTTCTAATATTCATCATCTTCATCCTAGGGTTTATGGTTTTTCAATTTTTCTTAATCAATTGATAAAATTAGGTTTTGAAAAATTGATCAATAGAAAAGGTTTTCACATAACTAAGATTACATTGTGCTTACAACATTGTTAATACAAATCAAAACCATAAACCCATCTCAAAAAATCTTACCTAATTGGAATATTTGTTTTTCTAGGACCAACCATGCCTAAAGCCACCCAACAAGACCACCATGATACCGTCCACTACCTCACCCAATACTATCGAAAAGAGGAGTTGTCAAAAACCGATCGCAAAGTCTTCAAAAGACTTGAAAAACGACTTATCCACGAAGGTCGTGTGGTCAAGGAATGTTTCCTTGAAAATACCGAAATTCGTCAAGTCTTCTCTGCAATCAACTTTGATTGTCTTCTTGATATTGATGAACTAATTTGTCCGGTTTTCATCTTTGAATTCTACAAAAGCGTTAGGACCATTCGAAATACCGATGATAACATTTCAATCACCTTTATCATCAATAAACAAAACTTCACTCTACCCCTCAACACATTTGCTCAAATCCTTCGCATTCTTTGTGAAGGAATTTGTATGTACTCCCAAGATTGGGCAATATCCACTCAATCTTTTGCACTTGATTCCAAACCAATCTACCATACTCCTCTTGATGACCCCGCAACCGTTCGAGACACCATTTTCCAAATTAGACCCGACCAATCTCGTTTCAACCGCAACAAAGAGCTCATTCACCGCGATCCCTTTTAAATGGAACTTTCGAAATGCACTCCATATATAGAAAATGGCAAGAAATTCTTATGGAAAATGTCATTAGTTTGGTCGGAAACAAAGACCATCCTAATGCATGTCTTGTGCAAATGATTTATTGCCTCATTCACCAAAGGCCATTTAATCTCGCCTATTACATGGTGAAGAGAATGGCCGGGGTATTCAAAGTTGCCAACATGGTACTTTCGTATGGTATGCTCCTAACACGACTCCGTGAGTATGTTAGTGCAATGGAACCATCTCCAATCAATGATGATCATTTTATCTCCGATCACGTCATCGTACCTCTTACCAAACAACCCTCTAAACGGTTCATGGTGAATGGAAGAAGACATAAGGCTCTCCCGGACTCCTCGGATAAAGAAGAAGTAGATGTCAACCCCGAAGCCAACGTCTACTTGGATCCCATTACCTACTTTCAACAACTTCCAACTCTTCCAAACGAGAGCGCATAATTCAAACAATTGAAGGGTATGATTCAATGCCTAACTAACTACGTTGTGAAGTCGGGAAAGAGGAAGAGAACAGATTGACAAAAGAGACATTAGGACTATGGTTTATTTTAGACATTTTTTTTTATCTATTTACAATGAATGCTTATGTTTGTGAAGCACTTTAGTTTGGTTGTTTGGATATTGTCATTACTACTCTTATCTATGATATGGATTATGCTTGTTTTGCTATTCTTTGGAGTAGAGATTAATAGAAATTAGTATACATAGCTTAGTTCAAAATCTGCATCCCTTTCTGTGATGCTTCTGATCTGCAGTTGCCGGATCCCTAAAAATGCACTAGACGGATCCCTTCTTCTAGGGAACCGTGGGATCCGTATTGACAGTTATGTAATACAGAATCCTACACACCAAAACAACTCACTAGATCACCTCACACTAGCTAAGCATGAAGTCTTAGGACCACTTAAGTCTTCTTCAAATATTAGAAAGATTCCTAAAAAGATATCTCCCATAATATGGAAAATATAACTTTACAAATCCCTTATGCTAGAATAAAATAAAGCCGAACACCTCACGAAATGGGAACGAAACACTCAATTCTCTCAACTATACTAAGTGTCAATTTCGGGGTGATCACTCAATCGCACAGTCATAGCATGTATTCTATCATAAGCTTGGCGGTTACATAAATCTCCACCACTAGAGTTAAGGGCTAAACAATTATTGAAGGCCATATGGGTAGACATGACAAAGGTTAAGGGGTGACTCGTCATTACTAACATGTCACGGCGAAGTTGACAAAATCAATGATACATGACCAAATCCATGGCCAAGACACCAAAGATTGCTCGCTGCATCACCTAGACATGCTTCATGACTAAAGGGTAGGATAAGACATGGGATATATAAATGGTGTAAAATAAAAATCAAGCAGGTAGTCTAAATCTATAACCAAGTCATCACCACTTACCGTCTGCCCAAAGTTCAAGAAACCGGATCATGAAATACTAGGTAGATGTGTCATTAGAGGACGTCATGATGGGCACACTACCTTTTCTCCAACTGTTGGCATAATTACCAACTCCAATCTTCGAATGTGACCGAGGTGGTCTTCTTGATACTAAATCTATAAAGCTCATAACATAGTGCTTATAACATCGCACTTTACAATAACTAAATAACATAACAACTATATATATATATATATATATATATATATTTTCAATATAACAAACTAAACATAATATCCCCCCACTTGAGATGAACAATGGGAATTCGGGGGGTCTTCAATGATCTTCAGGAATATGTCGTCGATGAAAGTGTGATTTTCGAACCTTTCCACTTGAACCTTGAACTTAGGCAAATGATGACTTCCCAATCACAAATAAAGACTATAGGGTAGGCTAAGGTGTATAGGTGTATCGAAACAATATATTGGGTTAACAAAATGAAAGGAATGGCTCTGATGGGTTTATCTAGGGGTATCTTGCACTAAAGGTGAGTGCAACAAAAGGGTTTTACATGGGGGTCGAGAAGTCGAGGTGACTAATCGATAGACACACAATGGTAGGCTATTTGGGTGATAATAATCCTATAATATTGCCTTCTAAAACTAAAAAGTCCAAATACATCGAGCTAACTCAACATACCTCGTCTATGGTCTCGAAATGATGCAAAGGCCAAGTTCTAAAGTTTACAAGCTACCGGCACACTCATAATTTGGTAGATTTGGGGTAAAATATTGGAAACGGATAAGGCTAATCTCAACATATAATATCAAGGGTTGTATGTGCTCGGCTAAGGTCTAATCTAGTTAGGTTAAGAAAAACATGTCAAAGTTTTAAAAATGGCATAATTTTTCAAAATAAACTAGAAAAACGAGGGCAAAATAATGTTCAAGAGATAATTCTACTCCCGTCCCCTCACTTGAATTGTACAAAGTCCCTTTTGTACTAAGCGTTAAATAAAGGTGAAGAGAAAAGTAGAATTAGAGCGAGAACTTCCCTGAAATTTGCTCCACAAAGAAAGAAGGCCCACGAAAAAGAGACGTGCCTTCGTATAAGCATCATGAACAAACTTCAATCCCTGAAATCACACTACCGACAAGCATAATTCTAAAAAATAAAAAATGAAAAATAAAAAACAAACCTAACTCACTTTTGTAGGAATCACAGTTGCATTTAGCATATGCAACAAGCCTTTTAAACCACTTGGTGTCTCAAGTGGACGAGTGAAGTCTCGTGAGGGATTACAGGGAACACACCCACAAAGTTCATTTAAAATACTAATACAAGGTTATTGTGTTTTAAAATGGAAGAATTAAAGCAGAGGAAGGTTACGTCGTAACTCTTTGAAGGAGTTACGCCATAACTGGCAAAACCCGACATAAGCTGCAAAGCGAGTGGTTACGGCGTAACCACTTAGATGGTATTACGCCGTAATTGGTAATGCGTCCATAATTCTGCTGCAAGGGGTTGGTTACGGCGTAATCATAGAAATGAGTTACATTGTAACTATGGTCAGATCAGCAACTGCAGCAGCAATCATCTCCTTGTTTCCTGCAAAAATGGTTAAAAACGTAAAACCCTACAGAAATGGAAACAAAACAAAAGAAAGGGATAATTCGGGTTGTCTCCCGAAAGAGTACTTTTATTTATTTATGAGTCTTTAAGTTAGACTCAGAGCCACGGGGCTTTATAGGGGCCTTTGGACTTGGCCAACCTCCTCTATGTCTTTTATCAAGTTATGCCTGACCCAGGCGACATTCGTGGCAGTGCGGCGGTATTCTTTAGTTTCGATCTTCCGAATTTTGCAAATTTTTTCCTCTGGCCCCAAGTGGTAGCGAGTGAACTCATATTTTTCGACAATAATTGGTGGCGGCCTCTTGTAGGGAGTCTCGAGGAGTTTGCACCTCCTTTGCTCATATGCTTCGTCATCGGGGTCTGTAAATTCCTCATTCCCTTGAAACTCAAGGTAATCTAAAATCCCTTCAATGTCATCGTGGTCAGAATCGGTACCTTTAAACCATTCTTCATCGAGCAAATTATCCACTAGTACACACTTGCATTCTTCCTTTTCATCTCTTACCAACTCCTTTTCACCCTCAACTGTTATTTCACTCGGGTTGTTAGGACTCTCGTTGTTTGAATTTTCATTACTCATGTATTCCTTCCAAATCTTTTCTTTTGTTAACGTATCTACCCATACTTAATCTTCACCCAACTGTCAAATCCCAAGTTGTCCAACCAAGGGAAACTTGTTCTTTCTTTATCGTTGGTCGAGGTCCAAAAGGACTCATCTTCTCCCATTCTCCTTAAGCTGCTTCCCCCGTTACACTCATCGTCATAAGGGTTGCATGATGCCCAGAAAACTTCCCCATGAGACTTTATCCTTTCACACCAGTGACTCCGTATTTCCTTGTTGTCAGTTTTGCATAAATGATCTTCCATGCAGTAGATGTCGTTATTAGACACTTCATTTTTGTGATTATGTTACTCGTAGTCAATCTTGAGCTTTTTAAGAAGATTCGGGTTAATCATAGCATTCCCGAATTGTATTGGGTACCAATCATAAAATGTCAAATCTCCGAACTTGACATTATGTCTTTCAAGCTCGTGAGGGCACATCCATTCTTCTTATTTTTCACTATCCCCACCGTTGCAATACTCATGGAAGGGGTCGCACGTGGGCCATGCTCGTGTGGATTCATCGTCGATTATGATTATTGAAGTACACCAGTGAGTGATAGGTGGTTCTTCTTCATCCTCGAAGGAGAGTTTCTCTAGTCTTTCATCATCAGTATATGCAGGCCACATGAATTTGTTATTCTTGACCCTATCTTTATCGCTCCCTCCATCACAAATTTCATTCCTCGGGTCACACGAGGCCCATAGATCATACCAATCCTCCTTAGCTACAGGTATCTTTTAGCACCAGTGATATTTCCTCTTAGATCGGGGTAGAGGGCATAAGTTAATATCGTGGGACCATTCATTACTTTTCGGTGTTCCTGACTCGTCCACTTCGAGGAACTCATCTGCCCATGTATCCCAGTTACGCCGTAACTCAGATTTTTGGTTACGGCGTAACTCGTTAGAGTCGTCCTTATCAATATTCTTCATAACCCCTTTATTGCTGTCAAAAACATAGTTACGCCGTAACTCATTAGACAGGCTACGGCGTAACTCAGATCTGTCGACGGGATCTTCTCCTGAATCCGTATCTTTGGCCTGAATCTTCTAGTTATTATCAGCAAAAATCACTTTACATTCCATAGTGGGTTTTGATCCTTCAGGTTTATTGTTATTCATTCTTACTTTTTCACTGAGCTTTTCCACCATAGATTCAAGGTTTTTTAGGGTTATGTCGTGATTGGAAAGGCTTCTGTCAGTGTTTTCCTGGATTTCTTTTAACCACTCATCTTGTTCCTTTTGTCTTTGGGCTGAACTTTCCAGGAATTTGTTAATTGTTTCTTCAAGATTGGGCTTTCTTTCTCCATAAGGCCCACGGTTGTAATTTCCACGATACCCGTTACTATTTCGATTATCTCCGTAAAACGGTCGATTTTCTCCATATTTGGCTTCTTCAATTATATTTTCTTCGTCAACGTGAGGACAATTCTTCGTGAGATGTCCTCCCCCACAGCTTTCACACCCCACTTGGATGGCATGAATGGTTTCTCTGACTTTCAGCATATCTCGACTTAGATTTTCAATTTTACTAGCGATTGCTGCAATCCCGTCAAAATTTCCGTTTTGGTTTCTTTTGCTTCCTCCGTCGTGCCATTTTTGAGAATGATCAGCCATTTTTTGAATGGCTTCAATTGCAAGAGTAGGAGTCATGTTCGGAATGGGTCTTTGATAGTCCAACATTTGTCTCGTAGTTATGTTGATTCCTTTGTAGAAGATGTTGACTTTTTGTTGGTTGTTCAGATCATGTATAGGACATTTGTAAAGGAGATCGTTGTACCTATCCCAAGCTTGATACAACGTTTCGTCGTCTTCTTGTTTGAAATTATGGATCTCCAAAAGCTGGTTAGAAATCTTCGACGGAGGACAATACCTTTGGATAAAATGCTTCTTAAGTAGAGCCCAAGTATTAATTTCCCCGGCGGGCAATCTTTCAATCCATCTTCTGGCAGCCCCAGTAAGAGTCATGGGGAATATCCTTAGCATAACAGCATCATGAGACACACCTGGAATATTGAAAAGGCTTGCGATGTATAGGACATTTTCAACGTGCTCATATGCATCTTCGTCCCTGTTTCCTGAAAAAGGGTTAGCACGAAGCTCCCTCATAAATTGGTCTTTAATTTCGAAATGGACATCAGCTCCAATCGCCAGTCTTACGAGACCTGGCCCTTGTTATGCTCTTGTCAACGCCAAATATTCCTCAAGAGTGAGGTCATCAATGTTAACAACTTCCATGGTACCTGAAAACTTGAATAATGATCGTGAGAAATTTAAAACAAAATAAAAGACTTAATAGCAATCCTAATATAACTCCCCGACAGCGGCGCCAAAAACTTGATGCAGGTTTTACTGACCAGGTTTTAATATTTATAAAGTCTCGTTATACCTATGGTCTACCCTAATGCACTAACGGGCAGTGTACCCGGTCGTGTGTAGTGTAGTATTCGGTAAAACCGAGGTCGTCCCAAGAGCTATGTGTGTTGGATTATTACTAAGTCTAGGTGTCACAGTATTTAATAATGGTTTCGATAAGGAATTACTTAATTAACTACAAAAGCAGATAAAAGGTAAAGGATAAATCAATAGAGGAGAGTGGTGCTAACCTCGTTAATCCTCCTAGCTAGTAATGTCTACGTCTACTTACTTCCAATTACTTCAGCTGGGGTCAAATTCGAGAGGATAGCATTTGGTCAATTCGCCCTAACCTATCAGCAAAGATGCCACCACTGGAGAAGTCAGGTGTCCCTTCATAAGTCCAGTTGTTCCTGGTCCCCTAAGCCAAGTCATTAAGTACCGCTACATGCTAGATTTATAATAGTGAGTGCCCGGGCGTTAGCAACTTAAACACTCACCCCCTAATTCTTAAGTTCATCCAAATGGTAGGTGATCAGTTGATCAAATCGCACAAGTAGAAAGGGTCGTCAGTTGGTCATATCTTACCCTTCCCGTCTCAGTCTACTCACTTAGGGTCAGTTGGTCATATCTCCTAAGCAACTAGCCTCTACCGCCATTCAAAACTACCGAAACAAGGGTAGCTTCCAATAAACTATGCATGCATACACTTAGAAATAATTATGCGGAAGTAATGTAAGCGCAAACAAAACAATTAAGGAATCATAACTAGGCCAGCACCAAGAGGTGCTTAGCCGCTCATATTAACCATACAAATCAATTCATTATTCAAAGTTACGAAATACATGAATCGAAAGTAAAGAAAAGATAAAATGCTAATGCTTATAGTAGGGGTGTGATTTCTCCCTTGGAGACAGCTCCGTATGCTCCTCTAGACCTGCCTTTGGCTTCTTCCCACGTTCTTTGGTTGTTGTGTGTGGAATGGGATGCTTTGAAATGCTAGAAATCGTGGGGTATTTATAGGCCAGATCTGGGTTACGGCGTAACTGATATAAGAGTTACGCCGTAATCTTCAATTCCTTCGTATTTTTCACTAGATCTGCTGGTTACGGCGTGACCTTATGAGTGGTTACGCCGTATCTTCAATATTTCTTGGTTACGCCATAGTTGGTGAAATAGTTACGGCGTAGTTATCAGCGGCGTGGAACCTCATTTGACCTAATACAGTTACGTCGTAGTCTTTAGGGAGAGTTACGCCGTAACCTTCTGATGAGTTGGTTTTCTGAGTCACGCTTTAGTTACGGCGTAATGTGAGAGATAAGTTACGCCGTAACTTCTTCAAAGTCAGCATAATATGATAAATCTTTGGATATTTCTCCAATTCCGCGTCTCTTTAGCTCCAATGCTCATAATTTACCTGAAAGTGGAAAACAATGGAAAACAAACGTAAATCCATATAAATTACATGCATTATCGGGGAAAATTGACACTTAATATTCAGGACTATTTGATGTTATCAATACCCATGGTCCAAAGTCTAGGACCCATAACCCATGACCCATGACCCAAAACCCATGAGCAAAGAGGAGCGTCCCACGGATCCCCAGGATTACACTGGACGGATCCCTCAAGTGAGGTATCCGTGAAACAGTAGCTAAAATTCTTCTATAAATAGTGAGCCATTTCTTCATTTTGGGTTGCCACTCCCACACATACTTTCTCCAAGTATTTTAACCTTCTAACCTCATATCCTAAGGATCTCTCTATGTAGTTTGTGTTTTGTTTTTATGTGATACTCTAGGTTCCTCTTAAAGGCGAGATCACCACCTCTTGAAGTCGAGCGAGCTCAAGTCCATGAGTTGCCATGCTTCGTCATCATCAAGACTACTGAGGTTCTCTTGTTGATAGTTCTTTCTTCCTCCATAGAAGTGTTGTGTCAAAGACATTAGTGAAAGATGCCGAAAGAGTCAAGACAAAAGCATTAGTGAAAGGTGCTTAACGTCCGTGTCAAAGGCATTAGTGAAGAATGCTAAAGGAGTCAAGACGAAGGCATTAGTGAAAGGTGCCAAACGTCCGTGTCAAAGGAATTAGTGAATGATGCCTAGAAGTCAAGTCAAGTGGCATTAGTGAAAGATGCCAAAGGTGTATAATCGATGAGGTGCATCGATATGCAAATAGAGATAGGTTGTATCAAAGGATATGGATATCCTTGATGGTGTTGTAATAAGGAGTTGGTCTCCTTTGGGATAGGTGTTGTGTAGTGTTGGGTAGTAGTTCCTCCATTGTAATGGAACTCCGTATTTAGCCTAGTACTGGATAAAGGGTAGGCGACGTTGTGATAGGTGTGGTTCTACTTTGTGGAAGAACCCGGTGTCTAGCTTAGTACCGGAAAAAGAGTATGGGACGTTGTGAAGGCTTCTCCGCCATAATGAGTTGGTGTCGTGTAGTGTTTACGAACTCTCGAGTAGGTGACTTGGGAAGTGGAGTAGGGCAAGGAAGGTGTCCTTGTATCCGAAATACTATAAATACTCGTGTCGTGGTTATGTGCTTCTTACTCTTTATCTTTCATTACACATTTATATATCTATCTATCAACGTCCAACATACACATCCAAATAGATTGACATAAGTCGATCTAAATATTTTAAAACAAAGTTTTAATTGGTAAAACTATTCAAACCCCCCTTCTAGTTTTCCACAAGGTGTTTTAATTGGTTGTTTTTAATTTAATAAATATACTTTTATTTGGTTGTACAATGTGAGAGAAATACATAATATAATTAATACTCTTATTAAAAGCATAATTTATTTACATTGTGCAAAAATATTATTTTGTTTTATTATGAAATTACCAATACGCCCTTATACTTTATTACTTGTATTTTTTAAAGGCCAATTTCATATCTTCCAAACAAAAGCATAAAAATTTCATATTTACTCAAATGATGCTTTAAAAGCATTGTACAAAATGTCTTCAATGATTGTGTTTCGGGTATATACGAAATTTGTGTTGCAAAGAGAGGAAGATATGAGGATCTCCCCTTTTTTCTTTTTTTAACTTTTACTTGTACTTTATTTTTCCCACAAGCACTTTATGCATTAATACTTGTACCTTTTAATTCCCTTATATATCATAAATCTCCACCTACCCTCATTTACAAGAGCCACTATCCACTACCATAAAATTTTAATTTTTATCACCCCTCACAGAAACCAATCAAAGGCCAAGATCACTCCACCACCCACTAGTATATTTCCCTTTTCTCATAGTTGTACAAGTACAACTTAAAAGGGTATTATTACTTGCATTTTAAGAGCACCAATAACTAACCCCTTTTAAGTTATATGACTAAACCAGCAACTAACAAAGAAAAGCTTCACAAGGTCAGCACCCTCGAAACATAGCGACGCCTCACATGGCCCCTTAAAACCTTTAGTTCACTAATCAGTCCTCCTTATACTCGATCGCTTGGTTTGCCCGAACAAAACGAGCCTGGAGCTCTATAACCGACTGATCAGCTTCCAATACCTCCCTTTAAAAACAAACGAACAACTGATCCCTCAAAAACATTGAATCTGCAGAAGCAGAGAGTTCCTCCAAGAGAACCAGGCGGCGAGCCATTAGATACCAAGTTTTTATTTATTTATTTATTTTTATTATTATTATCTTGGTTTGTTTTAAAGAAGCTGTAAGGAGAAAAAAAAAAGAGCTTTGCTACAACCTCCTACTTTTTCTTCCTACAAATCCTCTTACACACACAACAATATTATATAGTTTTTTTCACTCATTCTCTCTCTGCATTCAAACCGTCCGTTCCAACATTTGTCAGCATCGAGTGAGTAGGACATTTTGTAGGAACACAGTATAGAAACATTTAGCATTTTCCAAAAGAAAATGCCAATAAGCCTCTTAAATAGAAGTTGAGCAACACATTGGTAAGAGGGAGCAAAGTCAACTCTGTCAAACCGGTAATAAAACCACCCGATGAAATGCCGCCCCGTTACTCCCTCCCATACATAAATCATTACCCTAATGGAAAATAAAAAGAAAGGACAACAAGGGAGAAAAAGAAAACAAAGCACATTTACACACATGTATTAAAAAAAGGTCTAATAGAAATAAAGAAAAATAGAACACAAAGAATTAGCTACAAATTAAAAAAAAAAATGAAAATCGCGAATAATCGGCTAAAAAAAGAGCGAAACCATCATGAAAAAACAAACCCGCAATACGACATAAATAATAACCCGACTAAAAAAAGGCATAAAAACGAAAAAAGAAGAAAAAAGACTCATCGCAGTTCGCGGCACCGGCCACCAAAAAATGGTATGCAAAATACTTACACAAGAAGAAAGTATATAAAAAAGACTTACATAAAACATTCAAAGAGAAAAAAAATAATAATAGTAAAAATTGACATGCGAAAATAGCACAAGCCAAAACCCAAAACCCCCGCTACAACACGTGCATTCCATCCCACTCTACATCTTAAGCGAGCATTTGCAGCAATAAATAAATAAAAATAGAAAAAACCCCCGCAACGTGCAGGGGCTACCAACCTTGTTTTGATTCAAATTCCAAGATGTAATGAAAAAGAGCAAAGGACCCTTAATAAATGGAAATTGTGGTTTTTGAGGTAATGACAGATTGTATGTAATGATTCATTCTATTCTACTAGCAGGGTACCCACGCGTTGCGGCGACGGATACCCTGGAAATAAATTTTTCCAGTTAATCATGTATTTTAGTTTATTATATTTTTTTTAACAATAAATTTACGGATATCAAGAATTTCATTTAGCCCGTGCCCGTTCGGGCTCGAGCCCGTTTGGCCGCGCCTGTTCGGGCTCGAGCCTGTTTGGCCCGTGCCTGTTCGGGCTCGAGCCCATTTTGCTCGTTACCCGTTCGGGCTTTAATATTTGTATAATGTGCTTTATTATTTGTATTAGTAACATTTAATGTAGGGTAACCGCGCATTGCGGCGGCATGTACCCTGAAATAAAATTTTCAAGTGAATAATGTATTTTAGTTTATTACGTTCTTTTTAACAATAAATTTACAGATTTCAAGAATTTCGTTTAGCCCGTGCCCGTTCGGGCTCGATCCCGTTTGGCCTGCGCTTGTTCGGGCTATAGCCCATTTGGCCTGTTGCCCGTTCGGGCTTGAATATTATATATATTAGTGATATTTAATGTTGGAAGTGTGTTTAATTTGGTTGTACATTATGCTTGATAATTTGTATTTATTATGTTAGGGGTGTTTTAATAACTGTATTAAGTATTTATTGATCAGTTAATTAATTGACTATATTAAATAGCATTAATGTGGTGTTTTTTTAAAATATGTGCATTAAAGTGGTGTACGCTATGCTTCTTGTCTTGTACGTCTGAAAATTATATGCATTAAGTGTTGTACGTTATGTTTCTTTTCTTAATTATATAAATTACTAATTATAGATACATGTGTAGACTTAGGGCCCATTTGTTTCATGGGTGTGGGTTAATGGGAGTGGGATTGGGCTTGATAGCAGTTATTTGGTTGAGGGTGTTGGGTGTTAAAATTAGGATTCATATCCTCTTATACGGTGATTTATAAACCCCGCCAAGAGGGTAAGATTTCATCCTAATCTCACCTGTGTCCTCACTTCTTTTCTTCTCTCTCATACCACATCCATTATTTTTGTCTTATTTTTCTTCATCTTCCTACATAAAATTTCTTTGATCACAACCCTAGTATCTCAAGTCTCAACACACTAACAGGTAATCACCAAAAACTCTATTTTTGTGTAGTTGATCTATTAGTTTAGATTAGATAAATCAAGAGACAATCAATCGAAGAATGAAAGGGCTTGATTTTTAATTTTTATCAATCGTACATATAATCTTTAAGTGCAAATGAGGTACCAGTTTTGTTTCACCCTTTCATGTCTCATTTTGGTTTTTATTTTTTTAATTACCTATTATTCTATAACAGTAGTGCAAATTTCTAATGAAATATGTCAACTTGTTCTTCTGGGCTTATATTTGTGAATAAGTCTATTTGTGCAAAAATCATATTGTTAAACTATCTATTTGTATTGAGGTCAAACGATTAGCAAATAAAATATGTTCATACCCATTTGATAGAAATTGATTTTAAAGCATATTATTATGATTATCATAATTTCATATGAAATTGTACCCATCTTTGTGGGTTATTTCAAGCATACTTCGAAAATCACAATACTACATGTTTTATCATTTTGAAAAATTATAAATGATTAGCAGTAGGAGGATGTTAATAACCCATTGATAGAAACTGATTTTTGAGCATTCTATTATGATAATTCTATTACTTTACTAGCATTGCAATGTTTTTACTATTTGATATATGTGTAATGAAAGCTTGAAAAGGACTATTGAAAAGAAAATAACTGTTTATTAACTTTTCGATTTAGTGTAGGAAAAAATGGCACGTACTCCAATTAGTAGCAGGAGACGCAAAGTACTCTATATTGTCGAGATTTTGAATTCACTTGTTAGTGTTTTTAATGTAGTATTCATGACTTGGTTTCGTCTATCATTGCTACGTATGTAAATCACTAGGCCTTTGTCGAAAAGTAAAGAGCAAAAAAGTCTTGAGAGAATGATTTGGCTAAATAGGCTAACAAGAGAATCAGACATCGTTTGTATTAGCCAACTCAGAATGGATAGAAGTACCTTTGTTAGATTGTGTGAGAAGGTAAGAGATATTTCGCACAAGGAACATGACATTAGAAGAAATAGTTTCTTTGTTTTTATATGTACTAGCTCACCAAAAAAAGAATAGTACTATTAGCTTACTTTTCTTACGAAGTGGGGAAACTGTTAGTCGACTGTAGGATCGTATATTTTATGTTGTTTAGATGATTCCGGTGTTCTAGGATTATGATTAAACAAGAGAGCCATGTTTAGAGAGATGAAGAGAGGAGAGGAAATTCTAGAGAGATAAACAAGAAAATGCAAGGTTAGATTCAAGAGTTCCAATCCTCTACCTTAGGAGGTAGAGGGTATTTATAGTTTACAACCTAAACGTCCTCCTGTCGGACTGTGGATCAGGCATACGGTGGGTAAATACCCGTCCTTCCTCCACGGTGTTACACTAAGCTAAACTAAGCTAATAACTAACTAATAAACTACTAAATAACGTAAATAACGATAAGTCTACGAGCTAACTTATGCTAGATTATATTTGGAGTGACCGACTCTTCACTATGGAATTTTTAATTCCTAACAATCTCCCCCTAAAGGAGGTCACCCCATGTTTTACATTTCGAATCCTAGCATTCTAATTAATCTTCAGTCTTGAGCTCGTAGACTTTAATTCTTCACTTTCACAATCTTTGTGCTTAAGCAGTGACTCTTCATAGTCTGATTAATTTGTACTTTCAGTGGAGGTTTTTTAAACTGATCCACATCTTGATGATCTTCTAGCTTTCTTTGAGATCATCAGTCATAGTAAATCTCTGGATCACCCTTTGTAGCGTTGCCTTCGTGTGTTGTTGTGACTTTTGGACCAACATGCTCACACTTTCTGGATCATGACATCTTTCCATCAGAGTAGCAGAAGCTTTACTGGCTCATGATGTTTGCAGCAGCGTAGTAGAAGCATAGTATAAGAATATCAGAGCCAGGTTATGTAGATATGCACTAGTCATGATTTCTTTAATTAAGTGTGGATCTTTGTAAGCATGCGGCTTTGGATTGACTTCTCAATTACGATCAGTACCGCAACCGTCCAAATGTACCTGCAAACAATAGTTAGCAATAAAACACACGAAAGTGTCTTTGATCACTTTCGTTGAATTGAGGTACATGGCCCACGGTTCCCGTTGATCGATTACAAGTCTGCCTGTGATCAGGTATAATTTGAAGAATCTCCTTGACAGGGCTTAGCGCATTGTTCTAGCTGTTCTCAAACCGGAGCGTCTCAAAGAAGACAACACGGAGTGAGTGAACCAGCAAATTGAGATTCACTGATTGATGAAAATTTGATTTGAAAACAATCGCGTATTGCTTAGAAGAAAGAGTTTTGCAATACGACGAAGGTTTTATAAGAAAGATCAATTTTCAATCAAAAATACTTTTGTATTTGAAAAGAATACACATTCGATGTGCTAGAGAAAGAAGAGATTTGCACATCGAACGGTATTTCCAAAAGTATTTTTCAATCGAGAGATACTTTTGTATTTGAAAATGAATACTCATTCGATGTGCTAGAGAAAAGAAGATTTGCACATCGAACGGTTTTTCTAAAAGTATTCTTCAATTCATTTCCTGGACCAAGGTTGATTCAAGAATGAATCGCCCCATTGTTTCTATCCAGTTGTCACAAGCTTAATCTTTTGAAAAGATCTCACATGTCACCCACCAAGAGCTTGTTTGATGTTGACTCTAGAAGGATTTCCATCTTCATCGTGAATACTTTTACGTATTACTCGGATGTTCTAGCAATACCACAAGGATAATGCCTAGGACTCTTAATATATTCTTACTTTCCACATTGTGTGAAACAGCAAGTCTTCATTAGCTTTGTGTCCTAATGAGATTTTGTAGCCACCTGGAAAATTTCACTGTTTTAAATCCTCATGTTTATGAACTAGACTGTTTATCAAATTTATTTGATCTAAATTGAGCACTTTAGCATGTACATTTCATTTTCTTGCATAAAAATTTATGCCTGTCCGAGTAGTCTTATCTAACTATGCCTAATATTTACTGATTCTAAATCAGTCTCACAAGAAAATTTTTCTTGTCTTATGAGTCCATAGCGTACCAAAATAAAATAAAAGAAAACGTGAGAAAATAAAAGCGAACTAATAAAAATCTAAAGTTTCATCATCACGTCAGTTTAATTATGACGTATCCAGAAATATAAGTAATGTAATTGTTCCGTCAAAGCTATACACTTACGAGTTAACAACGGAGTACGTAATACATCGTGTACAAAATCTTTACACAAAATAAATACCTCTACCTTTTTTTTTACAACAAATAACTAATATACAAAAATTATAAAAACAAATACAACAACCCTTATCCCCACACATACCACGCCCCCCTCCTTCTCCTTATCAGTTCTGCTCTTCCTCTACCTCTTCTGAAATACGCCCCACAACAAACAGCTTCCTCCATTTTCGTCTCCTCCTCCTTCCCCACTCCCCTGCACACGCTGCTCTTTTCCCCAAGGAGTATAACCTCCAAAACATCCTTCCCAACATCACTTATAACTTCAATCCAAGAGTAGTTCTTCCTTGGCATATTCATGGGAACAAATCGACAACCAAGGCCTCTTGGACCACCACTAAAGACGAAGACAGAAGACCACGTGAAGACCCTGAAATCGTTACCCAAAGAAGACCCTTAATCTTTCCCCACTTCGAAGGACAAGCAACAACTTCCCCTTTTACTTCTATTTAAACCATGAGTCTCAAGAGCTCATCTCACACTTACTCATTCTACCATCACACAAACTAAAGTAAGCTTGTTTGGGTTGCTGGAAAACGAAGTGGATCTCATCGTTTGGGTGTTATATTCTTTTTGATATCATCGTCGCGAACATCGCTCTCTTTTGTTGTAAGGTTTTCTTGGTTTCCATGTTTTTCCTCACTTTAGTTTTAATGTTAATCTTCTTGTATTATTGATTTTGATTCTTGAGTATTATTATTAGTTTTGGTATAATCTTGATATTGGGTTAAAAAGGATGAAAACACTAGTCGAATCATCTATATATATATGTGGGTTAATTTTTGTTAATCGATGAATGCTCAAATCCTGGATATTCAAAAATGTTGTTATCATCGAACATTGAATTTTGGTCTATGTGGTTGTTTGGTCGAAACTGTCACATGAAGAGGAACACTTGAATCACAAACTTTAAAACTTGAAAGATTAAAACATGTAGTCGACACATATGAGAGTCAAGGTTTAGTGTGTCGGCTTATTTCGTTAGCTAATGGTCCATATGGTTCGGCTTAATTTCGAATTACTTGATAACATGCTTAGTCCCGACTTCGTCCCAGCTTATTTTTGGAAATTGCTAGTGTTCGGGTTAGTACGGTTCGAAAGAGTTTTGTCCCTTTTATTTGAGTCTTTGACTCACGGTGTACTCAAATTATTGCCAATGGGTTCTAAGGTCGAACTAGACTATCAGTTGGACTCGCAAGTCATGAGCGAGGGTCTCACCATAGCTTGCGACACCCTGATAAGGTTGTGTCTTAAACCTGATATTTCAGCCCCTATTAGGTGCGTTTGGCAGCTGATTTCCAGCTCGAATAGAGTGCTTTTGTTTACTGTTTTCTGCACCAAATAGGTGTGTTTGTTTGCTACGATTCAGCCCACAACGGGGTGTTCGTCTCGGCTTATTTTCAGCCACCCAAAGGGTGTTTAGCTGCTGCCACGCAGCCACCCAAAAGGGTGTTTAGCTGCTGCAACACAGCCATCAAAAAGGGTGCGTTAGTACAGCAATTAGGGTGCGTTTGGTACAGCAAATGGGGTGCGTTGCTGCTGATTTTCAGCACCCATTTGGGTGCGCTTGGTTTGTCCTCCTGGTTCAGCAACGACACAAAAAAAAGGGGTATTCGTTTCAGCTTCTACGTCGATCTTTCTTAAGGCATGTTATTCTCTTTTATTTCTCACAATGTGTGCGTTTGGGATATCAGTTGGACCACGAAGTCACCATCTGACTTGACTTCACTTCTTGAGTCCAAATCCATGTCAAGAACTAGCTGGCCTAAAACCCATTTAATGTGCATCCACCATATCCACGTACCTTATTCACAAAAACAGTTATGTTGCAAGCTTGCCTTTCTTTTTATATACAAGAGTTTACAAAGTTAAGAACCAACAAATAAACTACTTGACACTAAGTACGACATATCGCTATTCTAAACATACTCCAATCACTTGTCTTTTGATTTTTCTAAGCCTACTCGTGTTAGCGTTATTACTTTCAACAATATTTCACGATATCTCATTTCACAAGCAAAACACCATTAACTCATAATTTATACTAAACGAAATATAGTTTGAAACAATAATAATTTTTCTACACTTCGTCACCAAATATAATTTAGATATATAAATAAGTCATACAAATCTTTCTAAAAGACCATTATAACATATAAAACGGAATTTATTTTATTTTTACCATTATAATAAAACTATTACTTTGCTTATATATACCTATATTTTAAACAACGTCTTTATGATATAAATACGTTACTATTTATTTATGATATTTTCCGTACATCATCTCGGTTCACGACAAACCCACGACTCATTTGTTTTAAGACTTTTGTGTGTGTCTAAGCACTTCCATGAGCCAAAGTTAAACATGTTCGATAATAAACGATACACATAAATAACTTAAACTTTTGGAGTATATAAATATTATCGAGTCAAAATACAAAGGTATTAATTAAAGTATTGGTATACAAATTATAGGTCGCGTGGCGGTACTCGGTGCACCACTTACTTGACTTCTTTACTACTCGGATACTGCTTTACTAAGGTGAGTTCATAGCCTCGCCTTTACTTATTTCTTTTAAACCCCGCGATGGAGATGCATGCTATAAACTAGAACACAAGTCTTTTCTTAAACGGTATCTTTGCTGATCATTATTATTATAGCCTAAGTTGCCTGCCATAAGTCCCTTACATCATGAACCATTAATCACTTGCGGGTGAACGCGAATATTGTGGATAGTACTATGGGAATTAACGACCCCGACTCGGTTATCAGAAATAACCGGGGCGCACTGTGACAACTCGTACTTTCAGGTCATTTCTCAAAACAATTCATGCTTCACTATTTCAACATTTATCGTAAACTAGGTTTACGTGTTCCAAATTCGCGTAACCTTAATGGTTTAGCGGCGAATTCATGATCATATCATCACGAACATTTCATATGGACTAAGTTTAGTCTACATTTCATTAGCATCATTTGCATCATGTTAGTTCATTCATGACTTTGCATTTCACCTTAAACGCGTAAATTTTATATTAAATAAACGTTATCGCGTGAGTTATTATTTTGAACATTTAATCCGATACTTCCAAAAATGATCCCGACATATTTTTATACTTACATTTAGTTTATAAAAACTATATTTTGAGTTCACCTAGTGTTTTAAATTTATTTTGTCTATAAATCGTTAAAGTTATATTATTACGACACTTTTCTAAAAAACTACACGATAATTATTATATCACTCAAATTTCACAAGGAATGTATTTTTACAATTTATATGATATCATTATACTCTACTTTGATCTATTAAAAATTACTTTCACCTAAAATTTACGTTAAATACACAAATGTATATTAAATCTTACAAGTAATGTTACATGTACATTTCACTTACACATTTTCTAACAATTATACATAATATATATATATAAAAAAAAAAATATCTTTGAGGAAACAACATCCCCCAAAACCGGCCCTATGGGGAGGGTTGGCATTTAATATAGTTGGTAAGTATTTTCAAATGTATAGATGTACACTCCATGTATCAATCTTTCATTCATTCATCTCATCTTTTCTTTCAAAGTTACCAAAGTTCTTCTCTCTTTGTTTCTTCATCTCATAACCGGCCATACAAGGGTTAATAAAGGGATCATCAAAATTTTTGCAAGCTCAAGTATATACAATCTAGATTACACTCTTATATAAGGTTTTGAAATAAAAACCTAGGGTGTTTAGGTTAAACCTTTGTTCTAATCACCTCATCAAGTTTACTTGTAAGCATATCATTTACATTTTTCATTTTTCCTTATCATTTCATAAGTATTTCTTCATATTTGGAGCAAACATGCATGACTTATTGTTGTTTATACCATTTATTCTTTGATTTTTAGAGTTTTATACATATAAAGTCATCCTATAATTATTCCCTTATTATATTTTGGTCTTGATGATGTTTAGGAACCCATGACACCCTAAGAAGGTGTATGGTAGGATTAGATTAGCTTTGGAGTTGATTTGAAGGGATTGAAATAGGTTTAGTACGATAAAAACTATTTTCGACAAGTATATAAAGTGGTCTGTCCTTATTTTGTTTTTCTGGAAAATTCGACAGTAGGCACGAATTTTTGGCCTAGATATTTAGAAAATATACTTTAAAGCGAATCCGTGGCGCTTGAGCGGTTAAAAGCGGAGTTATAACGAAGAAGTTATGAATTTTTCAAGTTTGACGACGAAATATACATTTTCAGAAAATTTCAGCAACCTATTTTTACTTTGTGCGAGTCAAAACGAGTCCTAAGCTTTACAAATTATTTTGACTTATCAAAAATATATTAGTATACTTTGATACGAAGCTAAGGACGTATAATACGTAGAAAATGGATTTGAAACGACTAAGATATACACGTTTTTACAAAAATTGCCGTAACTATTATTTTAGAAAAACTATACTATTTTACGAGATAAGTGTTACGGTAACTAAAATCACCATATTTAACCCCTATTATCTTTATGTTCGAGACCTCTATGACGAAAACTCATGAACTAGAACTTCTATATTTTGATATAAATTTTCCAAAACCGTCGAGTTCGTTTCCTAACGTTCGACATACACCATTTTACGACTAGTTTTTCGAAGCCATTTTTGTCACTTTCATGAAATTTCCAACGACTTTATTTTACGACGAAAAGTGATAATTTCACTATAAATCATTAAGAAACTATTGTAGGATGACATTTTGACGTAAATACTTGTAAAGTAATTTAAGAATGGTCAAGGCGTCAAAAGAGTATTTTTCGACGATAAGTATTATTTTCAAAACTCACAAATGGTATAAATAACATATGAAATGCATGCATAACATTACATCATAACTCATTACATATCATATCATTCGTAATAGGTTCAGATTAAAGTTTCACATTATACCTCGGTGTACTCACTCTTGTCATCATACCAGTTTATCAAGTGAGTTTATAGCCCCACTTTTACTCTTTTAACTGTTTTACAAACTCTTGGGGGAGATACATGCTACATTTTTAATCGAACACAAATGCTTTGAACTGTATGCTATAATCGAATGTTTTATTGTCACTAAGTATTTGCCATGTTCGAAGTCCCTACATCATGACCCATTAGTCACTTGCAGTGAGCCGAATATTGTGAATAGGCCTATTGGAATTAACACTCCCGCTCTTATTGACCCAGTTAGGGAAATCGGCACTATATTGAACCAATAAGGTAAATTGGTAAGTTACCTATTAGGGCGATGAAACGATGATTACCAATTTTTATTGGTGCGATGTTTACGCTTTGGTGTCATGAACTTAGTGAAATAAATACGATTTTGTTTTCAACGATGAGTGTGAAACAATTTAACTCACACTACGATTATTGTGTTCAAACGAATTAATTAAACCTATGGATTTCACTCAACCTTTGTGTTGACCTTTTTAAGCATGTTTTATCTCAGGTATCTAAGGCATTCAATTTATGGCATGCATTTGGACACATCATGGAGTCGCGGTGACGACGCGTCTCACTTGGGTTTTATGAACTTTAAAAACATCGTTTGACTTGCACTAAACTTATTTTCCGTGTGTAGTAACTTTCATTTGGGACCTATACTTTGTAACTCTGATTATTTTATTAAATCAAACGATGTATTTTCCAAACGACACTTTAGGTCGTTCAATATAACTTTGATTGTGATGCTATGACAGTCAATTCCCAGGAATTCCATTCCGCTGCAAAACAGGTAATTTGGGGGTGTGACACGCACTATATTTGGTTAACTATGGAATTGGCAATTCCATCTCTGAGGGAAATATTATTACTTACACCAGTAATTAGGTGTATGCAGTTAGTTTGGTGTCATGAGCTTAGCGCATAATAATAATCTATGTTTTTCATGGTGATTGTATTCGAAGCAATTATCATCTCTTACTTGTGTTCACCCCCTTTATTTAAACCTATGAATATCACTCAACATTTTGTTGATCTTTTTAAGCATGTTCATCTCAGGTACTAATTAGATATCATGAAGGCGTGGAGTGGACGTCAAAGGACGCTTTGAAGTGGTGTAGTTTTCAATTAAAGTTATCATTTCGTAAACGTTTAAAACTATCTTTTATGTAATCTCAAACATGTGGTATTCCCTTTTGCGTTTCTAAAACAAGAGATTTATGAAATGGTAACAACTTTTATTTAAAACGTCTCTTTAGAGTCGTTTTCTGTAACTTATGACTATGATCCTCTACGTAATACCCCAAATAGTCTTCCGCTGTCACATTGTGATTTTGGGGGTGTTACAGATTGGCATCAGAGCCTAGGTTATAGAGAACCAACTTGTATTTTCAAAACAAATTGGACTATAACCACGTTTTCAAATGGACCGTTTTACACTACCACTTCACGTCCTCGCGCCTACTTTACCGATTGCACGTATGAGATTCGCTTGGCGGATAATACATGACTAGTAAAACTTTGCATGATAAAACTTATAATGCTAGCTTTCATTTAGTTAGGCATTTAGATTTGCGTGGCAGATTATGCGCGACTAACTAAATCTTATTTATTGCATGGCATTACTTATACTTACAAATGCACATTTTCTTTTAGGTTGTTACAGTACCATGTCGACTTCTACTCATCCTATCGACTTGACCTCCGATACTGAGATGGAGGATACTATGTCCTCTGCCTCTACTCCTTTGGTACCGACTCTCACTACACCTGCGTCCTCTAAGACGGAGCCCTTCGAGGAGGGTGAAGTCGTTGTCACCCCACCTGCTTGGACCATACCCGAGTTTACGCCGTCTTTGCCCCCCACTTATGACCAATATGCGGAGTCACAGCGGTGGCTATCACCTTCGACATTATGTCTCGGACACACTCATCCACGATTCCGTGTCTTCTATTTCTTGCCCATCACCACTGCCTGTTGGCGGAGGCGAAAGGCGAGCTAGGGTTCTCAAACCCTACGAGCCTGCGCCATTGGCCACCTTTTCGTTACCGTGAGGATGGTGCTACCTTCATGCACACCGCTTCGGAAAGCAGTGAGGGCACCCATCACTTTCATTCCACCATCTGATATACCATCATCCTCTGCTTTTCCACCATCAGTACATTTGCACCACCACTCATACCTATTTCACCATTACCACCACCTACTACATTCATTTATCGGACCACCACTGTACGGTTTCATCCCCACCCCGTGCATCATCACCCCGGTGATGCATACTTGATCCGGTGACATCTCTTAGGGAGAGAGTCCATCTTTCACCCGCACATTCAGACCCATACCACCATGTTGTGTTTGGTACCCCTGAGCCGAGAGCCCATAGGAGGGTCGATGCTAGACGTTGGTCTTACATGGTGCCGCTCATTAGTCGATGGAGGTCGGAGGAGGGTGCACCTAGCACTATGGAGCTTGGAGAGCATCGGTTTGCTTCTGCTGAGACTCTCCCTGTCACGGGAGAACCCCTTCATCATACCATTCCATTGTTAGCTGCCCGAGTTCTGCGAGCTGAGGATCAGCTTGAGGATGTTGTGGCATTTGTTGATGAGGTTCCATTAGTTCGTATCGAGAACATTGAGGATGAGGTTGGAGAGCTCCTTAACGGGAGGATCACGATGGAGGGAGTGCTTGACGAGGATTGGTGCCCGAGGCGAGAGAGCTAGTGGAGCAGTTACAATGTTGGAGAGGAGGATGGAGTCGGATAGATTAGGGACTGTTGGACAGATCACGAGATGTTGGAGGGAGTTGTTCGACGACAGTCTGAGAGGATGATGATCATGGAGACTCGTGCTACTCTGCTTTGGAGCAGGATTGGAGGCACGAGATAGAGAGGTGGATGATCTGGCGGGCTAGTCCGTGACCTGGCCCGATTGAGGGGCACACCCGACAGCCTCTAGATTGGCGATACATCTATTTAGTTTTCTAGTACTTTAGCCTGCCACATGTGGCACTAATAAAGGCTTTGTATTCGCATGTTTTGTAAACTATCGAACAAGCTATTTATGTGACATTGTATGGTTATCGTATCACTATGTATGGATGATAGACCTATGACATCATGGTTGTTGTTTCCTTATATTCTTATGTATGATGATCTTTTTATTTATCGGTTTGTGTGAACTGAAGTGATCATTTATATATATTCTCTTGTGTGGTTCTAACATGTTGTGATTCTTTCTTATGATGATTATACTCTATTGATGTAATGTGAAGATCTTGACTATTATGAAACCATTTTTATAATAATTCACAATTATGTTGAATGATTCTGAAATCTGAGTGTATGTTTTTAGAAAAATGGCAAGAACAAGAACTACCTCTACCCCTACTGAAACTCCGAGATGACCCGGAAGCAATTCGGAGGCTAGTTACAAATGAAATTGGTCTTTGCTTTTGCTGCAAGACCTGCTGAGGCAGCTCGAACAAATGAAGCCCCAAATTAAGCCAACCGAAATGAAGCTGTGGTAAATCGCAAATGTGGATACAAAGAGTTCATGAATTGCAAACCTACTTTATTCAAAGGAACTGAAGGCGTTGTTGGCCTTATCCATTGGTTTGAAAGATCTGAAACTGTGTTTCTTCTAAGTGATTGCTCAGAAGATTGCAAGGTGAAGTTTGCTACTGGTACTCTACTGGAAGATGCATTGTCTTGGTGGAAGGCTCATGCCCAACCTATTGGCATGGAAGAAGCCTACAAAACCACTTGGACTAAACTGAAGCAATTGATGATGAAGCAATACTGTCCAAGGATCGAGATCAAGAAACTTGAAGATGAGTTCTACCATCTGACTACTAAGGGCAATGATCTCAAAACCTACTTCAAGCGCTTCCAAGAATTGAAAGCTCTATGCCCTTCCATAGTTTCTGATGAGGTTAAGTTCTTTGGAAAATCTCATTGGGGGATTACCCCGAAGCATTGAGGGCAATGTTACTGCATCAAAGCCCAAGACCGTGGAGGAAGTGATCACGATTTCCTATCAACTCATGGATCAAGTCTTGAAACATGGATCCGTGCAAGGCAACAATGACAACAAGAGGAAATTTGATGACCGCCGAGGCAACACTTCAAACAACTTCCATCACAACAACTCTTTCCATCACAACAATAACCGTAACAACAACAACCAAGGCCGCAACAATCACAATCAACACCGCAACAACAATCCCAACTCATACCACCAAAACCGAAACAACCACCACAATCAACAAAACCGTAGGCAAGAAGTTGCGTGGGCTTATGCTGCTACCCCGCCCTTTGGAAGAGGCTATGCTGGGCCACACCCTTTGTGCACTCAATGCAACCTGCATCATGTGGGACGTTGCACTATCAAGTGTGGAAAGTGTAACAAGGTGGGCCATACCCACAAGGATTGCCGAAGCCTTGCTACTGGAAGTAACCTTCAACCTATCGGGATAACTTGCTTTGGATGTGGAGAAGCTGGACATGTTAAGAGTAGATGCCCAAAGCATGCGGGAACAACAACAACAATAACAACAATAACCCTGCTAGAGCAAGAGCTTATGTGCTAGGAGATGGAGATGCACAAGAAAACCCGGACGTCGTTACGGGTACGTTTTCACTCAACCATCATTTAGCTAAAGTGTTATTTGATTCTGGAGCCGACAAAAGTTTTGTGTCTTCTAAGATTGCACCTTTGTTAAAAGTCACCCCAACTACCCTAGATACCACTTATGAAGTAGAGCTAGCCGATGGAAAAATAGTAGGAACTAACACTATCCTTCGAGGTTGCAACCTATCCTTATCAAATCACCCATTCGATATAGACCTTATGCCCATCCAACTTGGTAGCCGATCTGTCATTGGCATGGATTGGCTATCCAAGAATCGTGCCAGAATCATCTGTGACGAAAAAGTCGTTCACATTCCTCTCGATGGCGAAACTCTAATCATTCGGGGTAATCGTAGTAAGACCCGATTGAACATCATCTCGTGCGTTAAAACGGCAAAGTACATAGAAAAAGGATGCCACATCTTTCTAGCACAAGTAACGGAGAAGGAGAAAGCGGACGAGAAGCAACTAAAAGACGTCCCCGTGGCTAGGGACTTTCCCGAAGTATTTCCTGAAGACTTGCCTGGCCTTCCTCCTATTCGGCAAGTAGAATTCCAAATCGAGCTAGTGCCGGGAGCGGCACCCGTGGCACGAGCACCCTATAGATTGACACTTTCCGAACTACAAGAATTGTCTGACCAACTTCAAGAATTGTCCGAAAAGGGATTTATTCGACCGAGTTCTTCACCTTGGGGAGCTCCGGTCTTATTTTTCAAGAAAAAAGGCGGATCTTTCCGTATGTGTATTGATTACCGAGAGTTGAACAAAGCGGCGGTGAAAAATCGCTATCCATTGCCTAGGATCGATGATCTGTTTGACCAACTGCAAGGGTCAAGCGTCTACTCAAAGATCGATCGAGATCGGCTACCATCAACTAAGAGTTAGAGAGGAGGATATTCCGAAAGCGCTTTCGAACACGATCACGGCCACTACGAGTTCCAAGTGATGCCATTTGGTTTGACAAATGCACCGGCGGTGTTTATGGACCTGATGAACCGAGTGTGCAAACCCTACTTGGACAAATTTGTGATTGTATTCATTGACGACATTCTCATCTATTCCCGCAACAAGGAAGAGCATGCGGAACACTTGAAAGCCATCCTAGAGCTGCTCAAGAAAGAAGAACTGTATGCTAAGTTTTCCAAGTGCGACTTCTGGATTCAAAAAGTTCAATTCCTTGGTCACGTGATCGATAGTAATGGTCTTCATGTTGATCCTTCAAAAATCGAAGCTGTCAAAGATTGGTCATCCCCTACTACCCCTACCGAGATACGCCAATTTTTGGGTCTTGCGGGTTATTATCGAAGGATTTTCGAAAATCGCTAAACCTCTAACGGAGCTAACTCAGAAAAAGAAGAACTTTGGTGGGGAGAGAAACAAGAGTTAGCCTTTCAAATCTTGAAACAAAAGCTTTGTGAAGCCCCTATCTTAGCCTTACCCGATGGAGTGGAAGATTTTATGGTCTACTGTGATGCATCACACCTAGGGTTAGGTGCAGTATTGATGCAAAGAAACAAGGTGATCGCTTATGCTTCCCGACAACTCAAAACTCATGAGAATAACTACACTACCCATGACTTGGAGTTGGGAGCCGTGGTTTTTGCTCTCAAAATATGGAGACATTACCTATATGGAACTAAGTGTACGGTGTTCACCGACCATAAAAGTCTCCAACACATTCTTGATCAAAAGGAGCTAAACATGCGACAACGCCGATGGCTAGAATTGCTTAGTGATTACGACTGTGAAATCCGCTATCACCCGGGAAAAGCAAATGTTGTAGCTGATGCTCTTAGTCGAAAGGATCGACCTAAACCTCTTCGAGTAAGATCCTTGGGAATGACAATTCAGTCACCCCTTGCATCAAAAATCCTTGAAGCTGAAGCTGAAGCTCTCAAACCTGAAAACCGTCCCAATGAGAGAATCTTTGGAATGCCGGAAAACGAGAACGGCTTTGTGCAAAGATCGGATGGAACCATATGTTTTGGCGATAGAAGTTGGATACCACTTTGTGGAGAGATACGGGAACTCATCATGCATGAGTCTCACAAGTCTAAATATTCCATTCACCCGGGATCCGACAAAATGTACCAAGATCTCAAGAAACTTTATTGGTGGCCGAACATGAAAGCTGAAATTGCAACATACGTTGGGAAATGTCTCACCTGTTCTCGAGTCAAAGCTGAATGTCAAAAACCTTCCGGATTGTTAACTCAACCTGAACTTCCAGTCTGGAAATGGGAGAGAATCACTATGGACTTCATAACCAAACTACCAAAGACCGCTAGAGGTTACGACACTATTTGGGTTATCATTGATCGTCTTACCAAATCCGCTCATTTCTTACCCATCAAGGAAAATGATGAAATGGAAACCCTTGCTCAACTATACCTTAAGGAAATTGTATCCCGTCATGGAGTACCAATTTCCATCATTTCTGATCGTGACAGTCGTTTTACTTCACACTTCTGGAAATCTCTTCAAAAAGCTCTAGGCACTCATTTGGATATGAGTACTGCGTATCATCCCCAAACCGATGGCCAAAGCGAAAGGACTATCCAAACCTTGGAAGACATGCTTCGAGCATGCGTGATCGACTTTGGAAAAGGTTGGGATAAACACTTACCGTTGGCGGAATTCTCCTACAACAATAGTTACCACGCGAGCATCAAGGCAGCTCCATTCGAGGCACTCTATGGTCGAAAGTGTCGATCACCCATTTGTTGGGCTGAGGTTGGAGATGCTCAACTCACTGTACCTGAACTTGTCCAAGAAACAACCGAGAAGATTGTACAAATTCGTCAACGACTTCAAGCTGCTAGAGATCGACAAAAGAGTTACGCCGATGTTAGAAGGAAACCCATGGAATTTCAAGTTGATGATCGAGTTATGTTGAAAGTATCACCTTGGAAAGGAAAGGTTCGATTCGGAAAACGAGGAAAGCTACATCCTCGATACATTGGCCCTTTCAAGATTCTCGAAAGAATCGGACCGGTTGCTTACAAGCTTGATCTTCCGGAAGAACTTAGTAGAGTACACCCTACCTTTCACGTTTCAAATCTGAAGAAATTCTTGTCGGATGAATCTCTTGTAGTTCCACTAAAAGAGATTAAGCTCGACGACAAGCTTAACTTTGTCGAGGAACCGATTGAAATCATGGATAGGGAAGTCAAGCGACTTAAGCAAAGTCGCATCCCTATCGTCAAGGTTAGATGGAACTCCAAGAGAGGACCGGAGTACACGTGGGAACGCGAAGACACCATGCGTGTAAAGTACCCACATCTGTTCACAAATCCAACTCCGACAACCACCGTAAACTAGAATTCCGGGACGGAATCCTTTTAAGGGGTAGATCTGTAGCCACCTGGAAAATTTCACTGTTTTAAATCCTCATGTTTATGAACTAGACTGTTTATCAAATTTATTTGATCTAAATTGAGCACTTTAGCATGTACATTTCATTTTCTTGCATAAAAATTTATGCCTGTCCGAGTAGTCTTATCTAACTATGCATAATATTTACTGATTCTAAATCAGTCTCACAAGAAAAATTTTCTTGTCTTATGAGTCCGCACGCGTACCAAAATAAAATAAAAGAAAACGCGAGAAAATAAAAGCGAACTAATAAAAATCTAAAGTTTCATCATCACGTCAGTTTAAGTATGACGTATCCAGAAATATAAGTAATGTAATTGTTCCGTCAAAGCTATACACTTACGAGTTAACAACGGAGTACGTAATACATCGTGTACAAAATCTTTACACAAAATAAATACCTCTACCTTTTTTTTACAACAAATAACTAATATACAAAAATTATAAAAACAAATACAACAACCCTTATCCCCACACATACCACGCCCTCCTCCTTCTCCTTATCAGTTCTGCTCTTCCTCTACCTCTTCTGAAATATGCCCCACAACAAACAGCTTCCTCCATTTTCGTCTCCTCCTCCTTCCCCACTCCCCTGCACATGCTGCTCTTTCCCCCAAGGAGTATAACCTCCAAAACATCCTTCCCAACATCACTTATAATTTCAATCCAAGAGTAGTTCTTCCTTGGCATATTCATGGGAACAAATCGACAACCAAGGCCTCTTGGACCACCACTAAAGACGAAGACAGAAGACCACGTGAAGACCCTGAAATCGTTACCCAAAGAAGACCCTTAATCTTTCCCCACTTCGAAGGACAAGCAACAACTTCCCCTTTTACTTCTATTTAAACCATGAGTCTCAAGAGCTCATCTCACACTTACTCATTCTACCATCACACAAACTAAAGTAAGCTTGTTTGGGTTGCTGGAAAACGAAGTGGATCTCATCGTTTGGGTGTTATATTCTTTTTGATATCATCGTCGCGAACATCGCTCTCTTTTGTTGTAAGGTTTTCTTGGTTTCCATGTTTTTCCTCACTTTAGTTTTAATGTTAATCTTCTTGTATTATTGATTTTGATTCTTGAGTATTATTATTAGTTTTGGTATAATCTTGATATTGGGTTAAAAAGGATGAAAACACTAGTCGAATCATCTATATATATATATGTGGGTTAATTTTTGTTAATCGATGAATGCTCAAATCCTGGATATTCAAAAATGATGTTATCATCGAACATTGAATTTTGGTCTATGTGGTTGTTTGGTCGAAACTGTCACATGAAGAGGAACACTTGAATCACAAACTTTAAAACTTGAAAGATTAAAACATGTAGTCGACACATATGAGAGTCAAGGTTTAGTGTGTCGGCTTATTTCGTTAGCTAATGGTCCATATGGTTCGGCAATTTGAATTACTTGATAACATGCTTAGTCCCGACTTCGTCCCGGCTTATTTTTGGAAATTGCTAGTGTTCGGGTTAGTACGGTTCGAAAGAGTTTTGTCCCTTTTATTTGAGTCTTTGACTCACGGTGTACTCAAATTATTGCCAATGGGTTCTAAGGTCGAACTAGACTATCAGTTGGACTCGCAAGTCATGGCGAGGTCTCACCATAGCTTGCGACACCACGATAAGGTTGTGTCTTAAACACGATATTTCAGCCCTATTAGGTGCGTTTGGCAGTGATTTCCGGCTCGAATAGAGTGCTTTTGTTTCTTTTTTACGCACCAAATAGGTGTGTTTGTTTGCTACGATTCAGCCCACAACGGGGTGTTCGTCTCGGCTTATTTTCAGCCACCCAAAGGGTGTTTAGCTGCTGCCACGCAGCCACCCAAAAGGGTGTTTAGCTGCTGCAACACAGCCATCAAAAAGGGTGCGTTAGTACAGCAATTAGGGTGCGTTTGGTACAGCAAATGGGGTGCGTTCTTTGCTGATTTTCAGCACCCATTTGGGTGCGCAGTTTTGTCCTCTGGTTCGCAACGACACAAAAAGGGGTATTCGTTTCAGCTTCTACGTCGATCTTTCTTAAGGCATGTTATTCTCTTTTATTTCTCACAATGGGTGCGTTTGGGATATCAGTTGGACCACGAAGTCACCATCTGACTTGACTTCACTTCTTGAGTCCAAATCCATGTCAAGAACTAGGCGGCCTAAAACCCATTTAATGTGCATCCACCATATCCGCGTACCTTATTCACAAAAACAGTTATGTTGCAAGCTTGCCTTTCTTTTTATATACAAGAGTTTACAAAGTTAAGAACCAACAAATAAAGTACTTGACACTAAGTACGACATATCGCTATTCTAAACATACTCCAATCACTTGTCTTTTTGATTTTTCTAGCCTACTCGTGTTAACGTTATTACTTTCAACAATATTTCACGATATCTCATTTCACAAGCAAAACACCATTAACTCATAATTTATACTAAACGAAATATAGTTTGAAACAATAATAATTTTTCTACACTTCGTCACCAAATATAATTTAGATATATAAATAAGTCATACAAATCTTTCTAAAAGACCATTATAACATATAAAACGGAATTTATTTTATTTTTACCATTATAATAAAACTATTACTTTGCTTATATATACCTATATTTTAAACAACGTCTTTATGATATAAATACGTTACTATTTATTTATGATATTTTTAGGTACATCATCTCGGTTCACGACAAACCCACGACTCATTTGTTTTAAGACTTTTGTGTGTGTCTAAGCACTTCCATGAGCCAAAGTTAAACATGTTCGATAATAAACGATACACATAAATAACTTAAACTTTTGGAGTATATAAATATTATCGAGTCAAAATACAAAGGTATTAATTAAAGTATTGGTATACAAATTATAGGTCGCGTGGCGGTACTCGGTGCACCACTTACTTGACTTCTTTACTACTCGGATCTTGCTTTACTAAGGTGAGTTCATAGCCTCGCCTTTACTTATTTCTTTTAAACCCGCTTGAGGGAGATGCATGCTATAAACTAGAACACAAGTCTTTTCTTAAAGCGGTATGCTGCTGATCATTATTATTATAGCCTAAGTTGCCTGCCATAAGTCCCTTACATCATGAACCATTAATCACATGCGGGTGAGCGAATATTGTGGATAGTACTATGGGAATTAACGACCCCGACTCGGTTATCGGAAATAACCGGGGCGCACTATATTGGTTAACTATGGAATTGGCAATTCCATCTCTGAGGGCAATATTATTACTTACACCAATAATTAGGTGTATGCAGTTAGTTTGGTGTCATGAGCTTAGCGCATAATAATAATCTATGCTTTTCATGGTGATTGTATTCGAAGCAATTATCATCTCTTACTTGTGTTCACCCCCTTTATTTAAACCTATGAATATCACTCAACATTTTGTTGATCTTTTTAAGTATGTTCATCTCAGGTACTAATTAGATATCATGAAGGCGTGGAGTGGACGTCAAGGGCGCTTTGAAGTGGTGTAGTTTTCAATTAAAGTTATCATTCGTAAGTAGCGTTTAAAACTATCTTTTATGTAATCTCAAACATGTGGTATTCCCTTTTGCGTTTCTAAAACACTGAGATTTATGAAATGGTAACAACTTTTATTTAAAACGTCTCTTTAGAGTCGTTTTCTGTAACTTATGACTATGATCCTCTACGTAATACCCCAAATAGTCTTCCGCTGTCACATTGTGATTTTGGGGGTGTTACAGATTTTGTGGATGATATCTTGGCTCTAGACTCAATTAGTGCACTTTTGGTTTCCTATGCCGAAGACTAGGGAAAGGGTCTCCTTCTTCAATATCAACTATCTCTAAGAGAAAGTCGATAGATTATGTAGGTTCCCCGTGAGAATGAAACAAGCCCTTTTAAGAGGAACTTGAGTGGCTTGGGAAGTTATAGTGCGGTCGTCCTTTGGGTCCATGGCGTCTTGTCTTCAATTCGGTGTTACCTTAGTAACAACGGTAGCATATGAATTGAACCGGTTTACGCCTAAGGTTGAATTGTTGGAGGGGTATTTCTTTTCACCCTTTTCACATTCAATTCTTTTTCATTCTTCAACCCCTTCAGTGCTTACCGAGACTTCATTAGTAGAACCTTGTTGGGTTTGTTCCAGTACTAGCTTTGTCTCAGTCGGCACTCTTCCCATATTCTCATTTTTCTCCTTTTTTCATCATACCTAAGGACTCTACACTATCTAGTGGATTGTCCCTGGGTAGATCCCTCCGGCTCTGGCGGGATCGTGGGAACAAATACCTAACCTAACCATCCTTATAACACCATGCATAAAGTAAATTGGTCGGTCTTTTGGTATTGTTCATTCCTTCTCGAAAGCAATTGAAAAATCATTTGGAAAATCAATCAAAGTACTTGTGATATAATATCAAAGAATTTTGTACCTTAATTGTTTTTGATCATTTAAAAATGCTCCTCCTCAACATGTGCATATGATTTTGAAATTGTTTAGCATATGGAGGCAAGAGTTCTTTGAAACAATTTCTTGATCACAATTTCCTTAGAAAAAGCATTTTGATTTTCATGGTAAATTCTCCCCCTCAATATGTGCGTTGGATATTTGAAAGTCATTTTGCACATAGAGGCAAGAGGTTTTTGAAGTACTTTTCACGATTGCCAATAGAAACCATTCGCTCCCCCTCAATATGTGCATCGATATACGAAAGAGTTTAGCACATATTAGAGAGAACTTTCACTTTGAATCAAAACAATCATCTTTTATTAAATTTCATATTAAATCACAAATTCTCCCCCGATAAAAAATATCAAACCTTTTGAGACTTTGGATCTCAAGTGATTTAATAAGGTTTGGAAAACATGGGAGAATATGTAGCCTTGTTTAAATATTCTCTTGGTTTTTGGTTAAATGCTCCTCCACAATCATGTGCATTATGTATTTGAAATCGTTTGGCACATGAAGGAAGGAGTGCTTTTGAAACAATCACCCTTTTAAAACCGATTTGAGATTTAAATCACGATCTCTTCCCCTATCAAAAATTTCAATCCAATTGAGATTTGTGATCCCAATTGATTTAAATCATTTAGAAAATTTTGGGGAAAGACGTGGCAAGATTTAATTTTTGAAATTGACTAATGAGGACCAATTATAGACATTAAAGATTGTTAGTGTCAGGTATGATATTTATTAAGAGATATTTAAGAAAAATAAAACAATTTCACAATCAAACAAGAACAGAAACGATTTCATTTTGCAAGATCTTTGAGTTTTAAAGAAAATCATACCACGACATAACATTAAATCTTTAGATCACCACTTATTTTGTGCAAACGGACTTTTATGAAGAAATATCGTTTGAAAATACTTAAGTTTGAAATCACTTTCCCCGTCAATCAATGACCGTAGTCGTTGATTGAGTGACTTATATTAGAAATGAAGTCCGGTGGATTTCCAAAATATGAGTTCAGTTTATTTTCAAAACAATATTTTTCCATTTTCAAAACAATTTTTTCAAGATTGTTTAAAAATGGTATCATCACTATTTATCCTGCACAAAGATACGTTAGGTGGATAAGCTGCTTTTGTTGTTGTTGCTGGAGGTTGGAAGAAAACCATCTGCAGATGCAGTGAGACCTCTTAAGTTGCATCTATCGTGCCACTCTCCATGGAGATCCAATTAAGCTCCGTTTCTTCATTTGTCGACTTAAGAAATAGTTTCCCTTTCCATTCGGCATCCAATCATCTTCTTTTGTGGGATCCGGTTCGGGAACATTCTTTTAAACCATGTTATCTGCATACATTAGTGAACACAGATAGACATATATGGTGGTCGACAACTGATGAGTGTGTAAATACTCATCATTTTTGGGTCAATCTGAACTGCAAAACGTTTAAAAATGCTCAGAAATGCATCAAAATACTGAAAATATTCCAAAATTGCATTTTATATGTTTCAGATTCAAAATGTTTAAAATCAGATGAAAAATGAGCAAAGTTTGCATAATTGGCAGTTTAGTCCCCAAGTTTCTAAAATTGTCGAAATAGTCCACGATCACAAAATTTCAAAGAAAAATCACCAAAGGTCCTTTTAAAATCAAAAGTTGTCAAAATTAGTCCTTTGGTGAAAAATATCAAAAGTTTTGAGAAATTACAAAATTAGTCCTTCAAGTTTGAAATTTGGCAGAAATGGCCCTTGAAAATTGGAAAATGTCAAGTTTGGTCCTTGTAGTATGGAAGCTTGTCACTTTTGGTCCTTTAGAGCAACTTTGCAAATTGGCAGCTTTGGTCCTTCAATTTTCAGAAATGACAATAGAGGTCCTTGTCATTAAAAGCCTTTAACACCTTTTTGGCCTGGTCAAAACCCCTTGGACCCCCTGTCAAATAGCATTTTGGACCCCTTCATTATTAAACCCCGGTCAATCCAAATAGTCAAACACCCGGTTGGCCAAAGTCTCATCCCTTCTGCTTCTGCGCAACCAAGCTAACTACCATCCCCCTCCTCACCTCCACTCAACCTTGTTCCCCCCACCTCAACTAACATCCAAGATGCATTAAATGCACCTCGCCCCCCCACTCAACCTTCCGTGTATAAACTAGTTTTGGCGCCAAAATCGGATTCAATGGCCAAGATCATTTTTATCAATCCAATGGCTGAGAAAATGATGGGAATTAATCAGAGAAGTGAGAGAAAGAGTTTGGATTATAAAAGAAAGCAAGAGGAGCAAGAGAAAGAGAGTCTTGTAGTTTTTAAATTTTTATTAATGTCGTTTTTAATATAAAGTTTTAGTTAAGTAAAAAAAATCTGTAATATTTTGTTGTAATGTACTCATTTTAAGTTATTGGATCAATATAAATCATTTTCAAGTACTAATTTAAGTTGCACTATCAATTTATGTTGTTGAGTTTACTGTTGAAAATTTCCATCTCAAGGTCTTGTATACAAGCTCTCATTAGCTTATTTTTAAGCTCAAACAGGTTTATATGAGCTTATTATAGCTTTGTATAAGCTTACATTCAAGGTTCAAGTAATTGTGGTTCTTGGTCAAAGAAAGTCAAACTGAGCACATTTGGTATTAAGAATGGATAATGGGTAATCACATTGATGGATTTGGGTTAATTCAGAGATCATTGGGATGATTTATATAGGCTAGTGGTTCTTGGGTTCATTGATTTTCAAGCCATTGTGGCTAAGGACCATATGTAAGTCAAATTTTCAAGGTTCCATTGCATAACTTGTGTTTGTAGTTATAAATAGTGTTAACCTGTCTAATTAGTTGTCATTAGGTAAATTAAACTCAGTTTAATCAATCATATTCTGGATCGATTAGTTGTCTCATAAAAATTGCAAATCGGTGGTGTTAAGGTGTGTTTGGAATTCTTTGTCATAACTGTCTTAGAGGCTTATCCAGTGGTAGGTACTTGTGGTTTCATGCTTTAGTAGCTTATTTGAAAGCATTTGAGTCATTTAAGAGTGCCTGCAAACACTCAAAGTCAAATCTCATATAATCTGTCTTAATGGCTTAACTGATTGGATTTTTATAAAAGCAAGGTCTTGATTTGTGTTTAGAATAGAGAGACAAAGCTTGCAGAGGTTCCATTTCATCATATAACATCAATCTTAGTACTTAAAATCAGTTGCAAATCTCAAAAAAGTCAATTTTGCAAATCTGTCAATAAAAGTCAAAAGTTGCAAATCCTGTTTTAGGCTCAACTGAAAAGATTTTTCTTGGAGTCATTTCTAAGCCAAATTCAGTGAAACTTAGTATTTTAAAAACTTCATCTGGTCTAATTTCTTTTTACCATTTTTGAAGAATTTTGTAAATTTTTTATAAGCATCAAAACTGCTTATCAAAATGGTGATAAATGCCCTGTACACACTCAGTGTATACTGAGTGTGCACAGGTGGTTTTGCAAGGCTTGTGCAAAGCTCATCAGAGCTTATCTAGGTCTCATTGTTGGTTCACAGGATCTTGGCCATGTCTAGAACAAGTCCATACTTCTGTTTTTCATTTTTAGCTTATTAGGAAGCTGGTACTTAAGCTCAAAAGTAGGCCCCCAAACTGTTTTTTTAGTTCACAAACTTAAAACATCAAATCTGAGCATTTTGAATTTCAGTGGTCTAGGATAGTTGAAATAAGTTGTTTTCAAGTAATTGTAGCCTAATTTAGCTTACATTATCGGTTGGTACCTTTTGGTGCTTATTTGCTTAAAATAAGTGCTTATTTATAAGCACTTATCATAGCAGTTGCTATTTCTTGTACACAACCATCTGTTTTTCCATTTTTCCTAGCTTCCTAATATTATTTTAAGCTTATCTTGAATTTTTCAGATCTTTCTAAGTTAGTTTGCTATTTTTCTCCATTTTAATTAGTTTTTAAGCCTTTTTAAATAGCTTTTAATACAAAAAATTAAGAAAAGTTTCAAAAAAAATAATTTTTCATTTTTCTTTAAGTTAAGATAAATATAAAAAGACAAAAAAATATTTTTTCAGATTTTTCTTAGTTAAATTTGTATTTTTTAAGTAATTTAAGTAGTTTTAAATAGTTTTTAATTCCTAGAAAATACAAAAATAATCAGAAAAATACAAAAATAGTTTTGAAAATTCTATTTTGTTATTTTAGATTTTTCTAAGTCAAAATTTTATTTTTCTAGCTTTGTTTCATATTTTCTTGTATTTTAGGTTATTATTAAATAGTTAAAAATAGTTTTTAATTAATAATAATTAATTAAATAGTTATAAAATTAATTTTCTTTTTCTAAAAATTTTCTTTAATCATTAGGTTTGTAAAAATATCATTTTCATATTTTTAGGATTAATATTGTGTAAGTTTCACATTTTCATTTGTACGTTACGTAGTTTTTAATTCAGTTTTATAAAAAACATAAAACAAAAACGACATTTTGCAAATAGTGATAGCGTTTATTTAATATTTTTTTATCTTTTTTAAAATTTCCTTTAATTTGCATTTAAGCCTCTGTAATTTGTTGGCTTTTTCTGTAGTTATAATCATATCAAATCCTATTTTCCGTTCAAATTTCTCGATCACTATACGTTGGGTGATCCATTGCATAGCTTCATTTGGGATATAACGACCCGGGGAAATCCTATTCTCTCCTGATCTTCATTGCATTGGTGTCTGAGCTGTTTTAAGTTTCTTACAGTTGGCCATTCACAAGTGGTCAGCTTGCGTGAGAAAACTTGACGGTTCAGCATCGATCAAATTTTTGGACATTACAACAAAAGATTACAGATTTTTTTTACTTAACTAAAACTTTATATTAACAACACCCAAACAGCAATCGACTAATAAAAGTCAATTCAATATATCAATCAGTTCATATAAAGCATGGGAATAATGTGTTTATTAAACTCTAATCATCTAATCCTAACAATCATATCCTAGGCACCTAGTCCTTCAACGTAGGTTAACATGTTTTACATTTAAGTATATAGGATAATTAGATAAGCTCGTTAGATGATATAGATTTGAAAACATTCTCCCTTTCAATCAATGGCTTATTTTCTGAAAAGTTTAAAAGCGCTGAAGTCATTGATTGAGTTTTCAATTTTTACGAAAACTCTGAATCTGATTGATTTACAAACAACTCATTTACCAGCATTTTTGAAAGCAACAAATATTTTTCTGAAGAATTTATAGAAGGAAAAATATTTGTGTAGGAACAGCAGTCCTTCGACATACTTTCCTCAATTTGTATTTAGGATAAGTGCATGAATTTTGTGAAGATCGTTTAAGCGTAGCACTTTCCTTTTTTGAAAAACAGGTTGCTATCTGAAATAATAGCAAGCCATTGTATAAGCACGGGTTACAGTCAGAAGTAACTGCAAGCCATATTTTGAGACATGTTTTTGAAAAAAATTTTACACCTCCTGCTCGAACTTCATCTGTGGTCCCGTGCCATTATTGAATGACATTTCTAAGACCGTAGATGTTATCGATACCAGAAGACATGTCTTGAGAAAACATATTTTTGGTATTTTTCAAATTTTCTGATTTTTATGGGTTTTTGTTGGTTTTATATTTTTCTATTTTCTTTTTGTTTGTTTTATATTTTTGTATTTTGCTTTTTGATAAATATTTACACAGATAGAGTAGATGATATAGTTTAAGAAGATGATGATACGAGTACCGAGATAAGGATATAGAGCATCCTCGTTGTAGAATATAGAAGTCATCATCTCTTAAACATTCACCACCAAAGCTTCCAAGGCTCTTGAATCGAAGAGAGAAATTGAGCCATTTGAAAGTGAGACTTTGGTAGCTTCCCCCCAAACCGTAAATCTTCTTATTGAGAAGATTCTAAGATTTCTTTCAAGCTTGCCTTAGCCAGATGCACAAAGACACACACCATATCATCGATCTTGCTGCTCCATATAAGAAGGATCATCGTAAGTCTCCATTCGGGGTTATATCATCAAGTAGAACAGCAACGAATCATCCACACTTGAATAATCTTCTCAAATTCCTTTTCCACTGAAGTCAGAAGCAATCCACTCCAAAAGGTGTCAAGAGAACAATTCCATCAAGTAGTTGAATTGATGCAGTCAGCCTCTTGGCAAAATCTCAAGAACTCGAATACACATAGACCCAAAGACAGAGACACTTATAACATCGAAGTAGTAGATTAAGTCCGATATCCAAAGAATAACCCCGAAGTATACTTTTCTCTCCCCTGAAGAAAGTGTATGAAGTTCAAGAACCCAAAGTACCCAAATGCCCAAAGAAAGAATAACCGATAACACTGAAGTAGCATGCTGAATCACTGATTATCTCTGCCGATGTCATCTCCGGAATAAGTGATTATCACTGAATCACTGATTACTCTCTCAAGTGAAACAGCTAAGCATCCCCAATGTACACAATTTCTCTCCCCTGATGATTGCGATAACATCGAAATCATCACACACTTGTGTACTTAAACTAACTCTTCCATCTCTTCCCCCACATAGTTGGAATAAGAACGCCAAATGCCATGCGTCAAACATTGAGTTTCTCTGCGGTAATGACATTAGTATTCTCGGGATATCTTCAATCACTTAGAAGAATTAAGCTCATTAAGTTTACTCGCGTTTAGATATGTGTCTCCTTCCCCCTTGCTGGTTTTGATACTTTAGAATCAGCAACTCATTATAAGCCCGTATACTGGAAATCTGTTGAGAAGAACACTTGAACTCTTGTGAGAATCAACTTGCTCAAGAATATGAGCAAGTATAATTGGGGATTTAATCAGACATATCACTCTCCCCCAATTAGTGCTCTCCCCTAAACTGACAATCTTTTTGATAAATTTCTTGAATAAGAAGAAGTCTTTGGATAATCAAATGCAACTCGTCTTTAGTCTTCTAACATGTAGCAGAAAATGTAGAACCGACTGTAGACTCGACCTTCTTCAAGATTGTCCAATTAGGGAATAGAAAGTCAACATCTTCAACTCACCAAATGCATTCCCGTTAACTTACAATAGCAAATTCCCTTAACTCAAATCCCTCCCAATCAAGCAAGAACAGAAAGATGTTCATTAAGGAAATCAGCCCCGCAACTGGAAGCACTTTGTCATTAATCAAATCAGCCCGTGTGAAGATGTTAGCCAATGGATCTTAGAAGAAAACTCCATGTGAAGATGACCCGATAAGAAGAAGCTCGGTTCTTACATGAGTTTGGAGCCGTTTGACCATTTATTCTCAGATATCGATCAACCATGCAGTAAATTCACACTTCTTCTCCCCTTCAAGAATTGCATACGGAGTTGCCATTCTTGATTGAATAAGTGAAATCATCCAAATGTATTCTATTCACACTTCTTCCCTTCAAAGGTAGTATATGATGTCGCCATCGTCATTATAATTGAGCAAGTGGAATAAGAAAACAATCAACGGTAGTCCAGTTCACTTGATAATTGAAAGCGCATGGAAAAAGTATGAAGCATGTTGATGAGAATGGTCATAAATGAGAAGATTTCTCTTTTTCAGAAGATAAAGCGCACTGAAGCGTACACTTTTCTTTTCTTTGAGGAGCGAGGCTTGAACTGTTGTGTTCAAACATCATAATCTCTCTCTTTTCAACCTCTCTTGGCAAACTTGTAATCAATCCCATTATCATTCAGTAGGCTCTTTGTCGTGACAGCTGATGGAGAAAACCCAATATGATGAATTTGACCCTGAAGTAAAACAACCCGAACTCGTGACTTAAACTTGCACATATGTAACATAGAGCAGTGTCGAGAATTCATGCCCTTTTGAATCTCTAAGTACTCTATACTCTTCAACCAACCAACCATCAAGTATTAGACGTATATCACCTCTTGAAAATCTACAATTGAATGTGACACTGAGCACTACAACGTAACTCTTTAAAGTGATAGTTATTTTGTGGTGGTAAGAGCCCAATTCCCCCAAGTGGTAAAAGAAAAGGAAAAAGACACCCAACAATAACTAGATTTCCAAGTCTTCGTTTTTGATAATAAGCTCGAACAAGGATCTTGAAGAATCTTCATCCAACCATCCTCGATACCTTCAGATACTAAGTACACTCGCCCGTGATATTTCACTTCAACCTCAAATAAACAATACTGAATTAACGCCGTTGTCACATCTTGTGGTTAAAAGCTCAAATCTAGCCTCCTTTGACGTTTTAAGTGAACTATGATAATGGTTTTCATCCCGACCATGGTTAAAATTACATAACCCCGTAAAACCATGAAGTAACCAAACTGCCAAGAAGACAATCCAAACAGACACCCAATTCATGAAGTACACTCTTTTATCCCTTCTTCGAAGCAGAAACCGTAGCACCAACATCAGATAAGATCCCGAAATATGCTTTCCTTTCTCCAGGATGGTTGCATCATCACGGGATTTTACAATTCTGTGGTTTAAACTGAGAAAATAGTATCTTTCGCGGGATTTTACAAAACCAAGTATAAACCGTGAGATCGAGCCGGAAATGCACTTTACTTACCTCGGGATGACTCCATTGTCACGGGATTTTACAAGTCTATGATTTAAACCGAGAAATAGATTCTTTCGCGGGATTTTACAAAATCAAGGCAAAACCGTAAACAATGTCAGCTTGAATGTGTTATGACAACTTTGGTTTCGGTGAATATCTGTTTTAGGGGAACATGCAGCGGGTCATCAACGGTTCAATATCCATCATCAACAATATAATCAACAATTCATTACCCATATGTAGAATACTTCACAAACCATACTAAGACAAATAGTATACACTACTTTCCCCTGGAGGTTGACCGTAGCTCATCAAAGTACACATTAACGTGTAAGACTATCTGCACGAAAAGTTCTTGTCATAAGCAAACATCTTGAGAAATCAAGACTGACGCTGAAGATTCTTGAAAGATTTTGCTTAGACTGTGAATTATCATTAGCATTCAGTGGCATTGAATATT
The DNA here is from genome assembly GCA_910596185.1 of Chrysanthemum makinoi. NCBI lineage: Eukaryota > Viridiplantae > Streptophyta > Magnoliopsida > Asterales > Asteraceae > Chrysanthemum > Chrysanthemum makinoi. The sequence continues at coordinate 249,888,340 of OU343217.1, read as the reverse complement.
CTATGGGAATTGCTGATCACATCTCAACCATTCAGCCCTTTGGTAAACACATCATCCACATATTCTGTCGGTAATAGCTGTGACCACATGCAGAAGTAAACCCGATATACCAAACTTGATCATGAAGTAGAATTCCCCATATTTGTTACTTAAACTTGTACTAATACTCGTGAAAAAAAAACGGTGTACCCAATGTACAAAACCTCTTGACATATCCTCAACTGCGTGAGACACCGAAGTGATGGCTACGTTGTGGGTTAAGCGAGAAAGAATCACCACCGTAACTAGATAGCCAAGTCTTTATCATACTCAATAATCGCCCAAACAAGTCAGGAGGGTAGAAAGAAAGAAGACGAAACAAGTAAACATGCCTGAAAAACCTTACTTCAAATCCAAATAAGAAATACCATTCAAACAACCCCGAAGTCAACTTTGTTCAACCATAAAATCAAGCCTTGACATAATATTCTCCGTGAAAATGTAGACACCAAGGTACCAATTCTCATAACTCAAAGAATCTCCAAATCATGTCATCAAGTTTCATTATCACAAGTCACATAACCCAACAAATCTCTTCAACAAATTGCATCATCAAATCGCATGTCTCAAATCACATTACCATTAAATCTCATAGTCTTAACAAATCCTATAATCAAACCCAAACGTACACGTCTTACTCCATAAAAACTTTTCCAAGCCCACATTCATAAAACACGACACTCGGTCAAATATATGATAAAAATGTAGCACGACACATAGACAAATATTTGAGTGATTTTACATCATCAAACATATCAACGCAAATATGTATATCTCATTCGGTCCATATTACCAGAAGAACTAGAGCCCAAGACTAACACAATAATGTAGAGCCCATGATCAAAGGGGATTAAAATTGGTTCGGCCCATCTCAATTACTGCCAATTTACCCTAAAATAATGGGTATTTAACACACCATATCACACAAACACTTACCCTAATCACATTCCAGTATTATCACACGCCTACCACTCCTACTTCTAACCCTAAAATTTCTCCCAATTTTCTCACATACAAAACGCCTCACACTCTCAATCACCAAACCCTAATATAACCCATCAATATAATCCGCCCCCATTACTGACAACTTCTCACACCCAAATCACATCATTGTCCATCCTCTCCCAATCTCAGATACGACATAAAAAATGCACTAATCACAGGAAGACATCTTCAAGCACACGTACATCAGTTTGAGGTTGCCACAGGGATGGCATAAATCCTCACTGAAATGACATTGATTAACAAGTTTTGGATTCTTAAGGTAAGTTCAGTAGGTTCTTTGTAGAAATTGAGTCCAAATCGAGCCAATGACATGAGTTAACATACTTGTTAAGCTCATTTAATTATATTCGAATAGTATCATGTATGGATTAATGATGACATTCGTTCAATTAAACGAGTCTTAAAACGATTGAGACCATTGAATATTTCTGAGATCCATTTGATGTCGAGTCTATTAGAGATGTAATAGCTATTTCCCTTATAGCCGAATGTGATGATTGGATGAAACCGTAATAGGTTTTGTTCATTCTTCAGTTTTCATTCAGAAATAATCAAAAGTCTTGGATCAAATGATGAGTTTAATATTCGTGGGATAGACCTTTGAGTTCTTTGATAGACATGAATAAGACTTCTGAGATCTTGTACATCATTATCATGTTTAAATAGATGTTTAAATATGGTGATTGATGTTTAGGCATGAGATTTGGTTTCATTATCATTAATATGAACGAACCTGGATGGAGTCATAACACACTTGTTATGCACTTTATCTAATTATTTTGGAAATGAAACAAGAAAGATACATATTCAACAAGGATCTGTGATGACATGGTTGTGTGAAGTAGACACTTGATGGTCTTGATAAGACTTTGAATACGCACAAACCGCTTCTGAGGTTCATTTCTTCTTATCATTTTGAGTCTCGTAGAAGTGGTATTCATTGATGTTGATTAGTGAATGATTAGTGATGGGTTTTAGGATTTGTTGATGTTGTTTTAGAGGCTTTCTTACATTTCATCTCACTTAATTTGACTGATTAGTGGTCAAGGTAAGTATTCTTCTTCATCTCTTTTTGTCAAAATGCACTTGGTTGGTCAAGTCGCATCATTTTGAAAACAGACAAACCGCATCAGGTCTTCACGCGACAACAAATCGCTTTTGACTCAAGAGTCAAAACGCATCATATGCTCAAATCAGCTCAACTTTCTTCAATCTTAATCAAAACACAAAAATCGCTTTTGACATTTTGACCTGATATTTAGACAAAACGCCTCTTGCATTGACCAATAATAGACAAGTCGCTTTTGACTCAAAAGTTAAACCGCTTCATAAAGGCACAAATCGCTTCTGGTACATTGCATCTGGACAATTTTGACAAACCTCTTCGAAGAATTAGGACCACAAACCGCTTAAATGAATATTGCAGCACTAGCAGAATCAACACATGTGAAGCATGCTTAGAAACTATCTTTGTTTAAAAAAACAGTTTTACACAAACGGTTTTAACTTCACAATTTATAAACCAGTAAGCAAGTTTGTTTAGAGATACAGATCATAACCAGTTATAAAAAAACAATATCAAACCATGTAGAAAATCACTTAAAATCTGCTTATAGCAATATGTTCAACAACATCCAAACATCAACCAAACCGCATTAATCCACACGAAAACTCAATCAAACCGCATCATAGAACAATACAAACCACATACAAAAACCATTCGAATCATCACAAACAACAAAACCTAGCTCTGATGCCAATTGTAGGATCGTATATTTTATGTTGTTTAGATGATTCGGTTGGTCTAGGATTATGATTAAACAAGAGAGCCATGTTTAGAGAGATGAAGAGAGGGAGAAGGAATTCTAGAGAGATAAACAAGAAAATGCAAGGTTAGATTCAAGAGTTCCAATCCTCTACCTTGGGAGGTAGAGGGAATTTATAGTTTACAACCTAAACGTCCTCCTGTCGGACTGTAGATCAGGCATACATTGGGTAAAGACCCGTCCTTCCTCCACGGTGTTATACTAAGCTAAACTAAGCTAATAACTAACTAATAAACTACTAAATAACGTAATTAACGATAAGTCTACGAGCTAACTTATGCTAGATTATATTTGGGGTGACCGACTCTTCACCATGGAATTTCTAATTCCTAACATCGACAATTTAATCGTTGCCTCCTAGCCATCTTGAAATTGCATGACGCGTTGCTTCAAAAGCCACAACCTATTACCGAAGATTGTGAAAACAACCGTTGGAAGTGTTTCAAGGTAGTATCTAATTCATTCTTTCAAAACTATGTTTTCATTTATGAAAAATATCAATTACGTGCTTATTATTTATTGATGATTATGAAAATTAAAGGGATGCGTAGGTGCTTTAGACGTGACTTCAATTAGAGTCACACCTCCATCAGATCAAAAACTAAGGTACCGCACTAGAAAAGCAGATATAGCAACAAATGTATTGGGTGTTTGTTGTCCAAACATGCAGTTTATATATATTTTGCCCGGTTGGGAGGGTTCTGCACATGATGGTCGAGTGTTAAGGGATGCCATTAGTAGGCCCGATGGTCTTAAAATTACTCAAGGTATAAGCAAAAGATATTTCCTTTTGTCAACATCTTTAACAAGTATTTAAGCTAAGATCATTTTTATTTTTTGAATTTTGAAGGTTGTTATTATTTAGTGGACGCTGGATATTGCAATGCTACAGGCTTTCTAACCCCTTTTCGAGGTCAAAGATATCATCTCAACGAATTTCACGGTCATCGACCACAGAGCGCTGCAGAGTATTTTAACATGAAACATTCAAAGGCTAGAAATGTGATTGAACGATGTTTTGGATTACTAATAAGGAAGTCCATGAGAGTTGATCCACAAGAGTTGGAACAAGATGAAGAAGACGAGATCGATGAAGAACAATTAGTAGAAGAAGCTTGTTTATCACATATCAGTCCGACCGATGAATGGTATAACTTTAGAGATGGTTTAGCACATCAAATGTTTGATACGTGGAGAGAAACATCAAGTCCCTGATTGTTATTCAGTTTCATGTCTACTTGGGGCCTTAAGTCAAATGACTAATAGCTAGTTCGTATATGGGGATGTGATCCGTGGTACCATCTTTTTGTTGCCGTTTATTAAGGTTATAGGTTCTAAGGCATTTTTCTCCTAACTTTTGAGATCGAAAGTATGTGGTGGTTTTGAGGTCTAATAGCATATTTTGTTTTTCTTATGCTAAGTTTGTCCCAGGTGGTTGCAAAATATATATTTGGTTAGTTCGAGTCTGCCATGGGTCCTTTCGTTTTTATGTAGTTTGTGTTCAGTCATGTAATGGATTTTTGTAGTCTATATTTGCATCAGTTTTTATGGGATGCTAGTATTGTATGTTATTATCCATTTGACTTTTTCTTTGTAGCATTCACATATCAAATCCATTTGACTTTTTCTTTGTAGCAATTCACAAATCAAAATATGGTAAACAAACAACATTTATGGAATTGCCTTTCAAACCTGAGTGTAACCAAATATCAATTTTTAAAGAGTCACTCCTAATCCTAAACTAGCCATCTTTAAATCCCACACCCAAAGTGAAACCCAACTTCAAACCAAATGGACCCTTATATTTTTAAGACTTCTGTTTATAAGAAATCCGAAATACATTATTATGTAGTATAGATATTTGTAAACAAACATAATTTTCTCATTCCATTATGTTGATCTTTTCTATTTTTACTTTCATTACGACGTACCAAATACTACATTACAAGACTTCCATTTCTCTCACCTTCTTTTGCCTTCATGTTTAGATATATTCATCCACTATTTATTTATTTTTCTATAAATTTATTTGAACATCTAATTCATCACTAGTTAGCAAAAATGGGTCATACGTATATATTTCAAGGGGCATAAAGGTAAAAGCGGATAAAAAATAAACCAAATATTCTCATTATAATTTCCATATTTAACTTTGATCCTGTTCTTAACATAAATTTCTTTTTTGTATATAGTCAAAACCTTGTTGGTGGTTCCGTGCTAGTTTCTCCATCATAATAAGCAGATGGCTTCATGGCTTCCTAAACTAGTTGTTTTTCACAGATCTCTTGCATTGTTTCGTCCTGTACTCACCTCACGGTCTCGCTTTTTTAACACTAAGCGTGTTGATGATATCAATGGCTTTGAGGATAACATCCCATCGTTTATTCGGACATGCCCACCTTTTATCCGTGATCTTATAACAAGTAAGTAAATATATATCTCAAAGGTTATATTTAAATATAATTATTAAGAGCCATGATCAAGTCGTCTATAGAAAGAAAAGCACTCTAAGAGGATTGCCTCATATTTAATTCCCATGATTTTACCCAGTACCTACCATCCCTTTTTAATAAGAATAATTAGTTGCTAGGCTAAGATACTGTTGGGTGAGCAATAGGTGCAAGAAATTCGAACTAGACAGGGATCTATGGTTGATAAACACGGTTTTAGCGATCTCTCCAATCTTGTATTGTAATGTACTTTTGATGCTTTCTAGTGTCTTGCTAGATAAAAAAAGAAAAAGAAAAGTAAAGTAACGCCCAATACCTAAGGTAGAGAGGTTGCTTCCGGTGTATGGGGGAGGTTAAGACGTAGACAGTCATACCCCTACCTAAGGTAGAGAGGTTGCTTCCGGCTCTACCAAAGGTAGAAAAGGACCTTCGGCCTTGCAAGGGGTGATGATCGAACCCTTGACCTCTGTCTCCAGAGGTAAGGGTGTTAACCACTTGATCCAACCTTTCTAAACTTTATGCTTAATAAAATTCCGCTGTTACAATAATAACGAAATTTTTAACAATTTTTTTTCCTGATTTTAGATGTCCACTGTCCTAGTCTCTCGGCAACTGAAAATCTGACCCGTCAACTAGACATGATGGATAATAAAATTGGTGTAAAGTCTGGTATCCACCGGTTCGGTAGGTGGCTTGTTGGAGAACACGAAGAAGGCCTCTTCTTACTCCGTAACATGGGTGGGCTCTACGAAAAAGACGTGAATGAATCTATTCCAACGAGGGATTTGGACAGTCTATTGCATTTGACACATTTCGACACACCTTGCCCTAGTTGGGATGTGATGAAGGAGACTAAAGAACTCAACCAGTTTGTTGAATCCATAAGCGGTATCTTTACAACTTTTTGGTGCATGTATTTCCTATACTAGACGAGTACCCGTGCCTAGCGGCATCGGTTTCTAGCTCCAGACAATTAACGATATGCGATATTGTGGTGAGTGTTTCGTATAACGTTCAAAATAGAACGTGAAAAGATCAAAATGTAATTACAAACGGTTGTAACATGAGATAATTCAACTCTAGCAAAAATTCTTAACATGTATCAAACGACATATAAAAATATTTAATGAAACTTAAAATAAAACATTACATCAATTATGAAATATTAACTAACAACACATGTTACTCGTCGCGTAAAACTTCTTGATACACGACATTTGAGGTATAGATTCCTGCTTGATGGAACTCTTTGACTGATTGATTGGCTATGAAAATACATTGTGTTTATATAAGCAATAACAATATGCAATGTTCAATTTGAAATTTCCCTTTTCCCGCATTGAAATATATGTGTTTAATAATGAAGGTCTTTTACTCCATAGTCAAATGTTTTCATCAATTAGTATTTGTATTTTTTTTTTCTTAAAATGATTTATAACAAACTGTTTTTTATCGACTATTGTTGTTTTAAACTTTTAGTCTCTACATTAGTCCAATCGCTATATTAAGCATTAATCTTCTTAATCTTTTGCACGTAACTTTCAAAATTTTCAAACACATGATCATCAAACTCTTTTGAGCTAGAAAGTGATATGAGTATAGACCCTTTTTTTACAAATTTAATGTTATTTTGTCCTTTTTAAACAAATTAAAGTATAAATAGATAGGCATAAAAGTTGCGTCACAGTAATGTTTTGTTGTTACAAAAAATAATCGTCTTCGATAATTCAAAATTTGAACTATCTACCAACCTTTTTTTATTTTATTTTGAACACTCTACCAACCATTTTGATGTTTGCTCTTTATTTCATCAAATTTTTCTAACTTGCCATAATTTTTATTTCAGATTTCAAAGTCTCATGCTACATGTTCTTTAAATTTCAATAAAATAGTTACCAACAAAATTTCACTAATATAATCAACATCAAAATTTCGGTAACTTAAGTTTAAAGAGCAACAATATTTTTCACAAAATATACCATTTCAAATCTCTAACAAAACACATGCCTAAATTCCCGGCAACCAACATTTTTTAAGGAAAGCCACATATCCGAAATGTCGTTGCGGTCCGGCGGCGACGACAAATCGAGGGAAAAAAGTAAAAGAGCATAAAAATAGATAGATTTATAAACAAAGAATAATACAAAACTCGAAATTCTTCAACCCTTTTGACTTACTCGGCTAGTTCCTATTTAGCTAATACATAGATTCATATACAAATATTAATATCTTTATAAATAAAACATACATATTCGAAAAAATAAGCAGTTCAATGGCGAAAACTTTTTCGGCGAAACTACGTCGGCAACAACAACTTTTTTCCGGCAAGAAGCGGTTGCAGCGGCGCTATGTGAAGGTTGTAACCAAAACAACGCTAAAAAATTAATATAAACTCAAATCTACAAATAAACCCTATAGATCTATAAATAAACATTAAAAAAAACATAAAAAAACACATTATAAAGATCTATAAATAAGTCATAAAAAATACTTCAAATGATTTAGCTCTTGGGTTTGAGTTTGTGCATCTCCATTGTTTTTTGGGGGTTGTTTATATAGGCAAGGTTCAATAATTTGAATTTTCCTGCTTGAAATATTGTATGTATGAAACAAGTTTCTTCTCCATCAATATGTTTCTTGAATTAGTTTGTAATTTCATACGAGATTTTAATAAATTTCGAAACGCATGTTGACTTTCAAACACATGGTGCATTTTGTTATTTTGCATGGCTGTTTTCTATTATATATTATAATTTCAAAAATTTCAATATGTTAGACTTCCAAACGCATGGTGCATTCTGTTATTTTGCATGGCTGTGTTGTATATTACAATTTCTAACATTTCAATATTTCCTTATATAGTTATTTCAACATGTAGTTAAGATTTCATTTTTTCCACTTTTCACTTTTCCAACATTGACCATGTTGACCATTTTTCTTTTTAATGTAGTATAGATTTATACATACATGACATTAACTGATTGATGCTAAACCTTTTATAAATCATAAAAATTTCCAAAACAACCAACAAAAGGTTAAGGAACCGGAGCTAATGCATATATATTGAGAAGATAAAATTTAAAAATTCAGCGACTGTTTGAGACTTACATCATTATTACTAACCTGAAGTGATAAATGAAGATGTTAGCTGAAGGTATATATGTGCATGCTAGATTGAAGTTGTTTTTACATTTTTTGTTTTACGTAATCTTTTTTTTACAGGACTGCATGTCTTTAGTTTTGTACGTGTGTTTTGCACAATGCGATATGTTCCAGCAATTTACATTGTCGTTGGACATGAGGGCCCTGATCCTTGGGACCCTTGTGGAGGTTACGTTACAAAGATTTGTTTACCTCGCAAGTTTTACAAGATCGAGGATGTCTGTGCGCAAATTTATGGTGAGACTTTGAACATAACTATACCCAAGAAGAACATCCAAAAGCCAATTTACAAATTTGAAGGGGATTTTCTACTTTTCCGCGAGAGAAAGAGTTAATAATGTATAAATCTTAAAGTTATGGTGATGAGGTCTTTTATTTGTTTCTGCCTTTGAAAATCTCATATTAGGAATGAAATATTCACATGTTAGAGCAACTAACATCATAGCTATTTTTTCAAAGATTTATAATATAATTCATCTGCATCCAAGATAAAAAAAACTTGAGATCAATCAAAAGCTGCAATAGTAATTTTGGGTACCATCAAAGACCCAACGTTACAACTAACAGGTCATCTGCTCACATTTTTTATACAATGTTAAAAACTATGTACTGTAATATTTTATCAAATAGTTTACACTTAGAAATGTTTAATAGTGTGGAAAATCATCACGCAAATAAGCGTAAAGATATATAACGAATCATCTCAGTTTCAAATATAAAATTGTAAATAAAAAAGACTGGTCAAAAACTGTTGGTGACCAATATGGATTGGGTCGTAACTAATAACTATATAGGTCCGTCACTAAATCGTCATAGATCAAAGTATAATTGGTCACAAATTTATGATGAGATGGTCACTACTGGCTTTTATGGTTAACGCCCGTTGACCTGGCCAATGACATATAATGTGTTCACTACGTGAAACCGTGGTCATTGTTCTTTACTATTAGCGACTGAAAAGTGGTCACAAACTATGGAGTGTTAGATTCAGAAAAAGTGGTCATGTATATGATATCTAATTGGGGTCAAAATGGGGCTCATTTCGCCACAACTAATGGATTAATGTTATGTGTATTTAGAGAATCGGGTAAGATGTAGTGTGGTGGCCAGGGTGACGCCTCAATACCCCTAGTGCCACATCACTTCTTCACCTCCACTGTTCTACCAAATTTTTGTTGTTGTGATTCTATCATCGCATGTGACCATTTTACGAGTTCCTCAAATAGATAATAAGCATGTCAAGAGAGGGCAAAATTTATTAAATTATAAATAGAGTACACATATAAATTAATATAATCTTGTTCCGGTCAATGACAGAATGACGGGTTAAAGTAATATAGGTCTCGTTGTAGCAGCAAGGTCTCGTTGCGAGCATGTTATGATCTCGAGAAACATAATGCTATTTGTTAATACAAATAAGCCGTAAAAACGTTAATTTATATTTTACGATCTTCTAATGTTTTGTCGATAACAAACGTAAAATCATTTTAACGAAACAAATAAAATACATAAATGGTTTGAGTCAATAGTTTTCTAACACACTTACGCTTTCACATAAAACACTAAAACAAGTATACGTGCTTTTATAATTGAGTAATACATATGTACAACAACTAGTGTTTACATATTGGGCAAATATATACATAACTAGTATGTATTAGAATGGATAATATAAATGGGTAGAAACTTAAGTATTTGACCCATTGACCAAATACATTGGGTACAACCCAAAGTCCATGACCCATACCCATGGAGCTTGACCCATAACCCATTGCATGACATCATGCTTAAGTCATACATGGTTTTAATCTATGACCCATAGTTTTAATCCATGAACCATGGACTAGATGCATTGCATCTTGGAGATACATTGTATCTAGGTAGATACCATGATCCATAACCCATGACCCATGACCCAAAACCCATGGGCAAAAGGGAGCATCCACGGATCCCGATATTACACTGGGCGGATCCCTCAGTGAGGATCCATGAGATCCGTGGAACAGTAGCTGTTTTCTCTCTATAAATAGTGAGCCGTTTCTTCATTGTTTCTCACCCCTTTCTCACATATTTTCTCTTTGAGTTAAAAACTCTCTAACCCCAGATTCAAGTGATCTATGTATGTAGTTTTGTTTTTGTGTGATCCTCTAGGTTCCTCTTAAAGACGAGATCACCACCTTTTGAAGTCAAGCAAGCTCAAGTCCATGAGTTGCCATGCTTCGTTATCATCAAGACTAATGAGGTTCTCTTGTTGATAGTTTTCTTCTTTCTCATAAGAAGTGTAGTGTTGAGACATTAGTGAAAGATATCTCAAGTGTCAAGACGAAGATACTAGTGAAGGGTGTCGATCGTCCGTATTGAAAGCACTAGTTAAGGGTGCTTAGAAGTCAAGACTAGAGGCATTAGTGAAGGGTGCCTAGAAGTCAAGTCACAAGACATTAGTGAACGGTGTCTTGAAGATCGACTCAAAGACATTAGTGAAAGGTGCCTAAGGTGTACATTCGATATGGTGTGATTCGATGTACAAGATAGATTAGTATTGGGTCAAAGGATATTGTTATCCTTGTTGATGTTATTATAAAGAGTAGATCTCCTTTGGGGCTAGGTCTTGGTGTAGTGTTGGGTAGTAGTTCCTCCATTGTAATGGAACTCGGTATCTAGCCTAGTACCGGATAAAGGGTAGACGACGTTGTGATAGGTTTGGTTCTCTTTGGTGAAAGAACCCGATATCTAGACTTGTACCGGATAAAGAGTAGGAAACGTTGTGAAGGTTTCTCCACCACAAGGAGTCGGTGTTGTGTTGTGATTACGAACTCTCGAGTAGGTGACTCGGGGAGTGGAGTAGGGCAAGGAAGGTTTCCTTGTAGCCGAACCACTATAAATACTCGCGTTGTGGTTTTGTGCTTCTTACTCCTTATCTTTTCATTACATATTTATATTTCTATATGTTTGTTTATCAATATCCAACACACATCCAAATAGATTGACATAAGTCGATCTAAATAGTTGAAAACAAAGTTTTAATCGGTAAAACTATTCAACCCCCCCTTCTAGATTTCCACACTATTCAAAAAGTCTAAAAGAGGAGTTGGATAACCACAGGGACTGAAATGTACACTTGTAAATAGTCAAGGGTTTATTTTGTAACTTGTTAGTTAGATTCAATTTTTCCTTTCCCGCCTTTACTATGTATATAAATTTCTGTCAACACACTTCATTGAATAACAAGGATCATTCCTACTATGTGTCTTTGTGTGTGAAATGTGTATTCTTTCAATTCGTCATTGTCAACATGGTATCAGAGCTCAATGATGAATTCTTGATCTATTAAAACCGTTACAACCACCATAACTGATTTTTTCGATCACCATTTTAACACCAATAACTATCATTTTTCATCCAATTAACCATCATTCACCTTATCACAACATAACTGATTAACTATTCAATTTTCTTTCTAAAATTGAATGTGTGAATCATTGATTTGCATTTATAACGTTCTTGAATTCTGTTATTGTAATATCGACAATGGCAACATCTTCTTCTGATGCTACAAATGCTCAAAATAGTCAGTCACTGTTGTTTCAAAATCCCCTATATTTTCATCCTTTTGATGGGCCTGGTATACTTGTTATGAATGTAAAGTTGTTAGGAGCACAAAACTATCATTCTTGGAGGAGGTTTGTTGAAATTGCACTTTCTACCAAGCGTAACTTGGGTTTCATAAGAGGTAATGTGCCAAGATCACCAGATGTTGTTTGTTTGCAAGAACAGTAGGATACATGTAATAGTTTGGTGATAACTTGGTTGATGAATTCAGTGTCTGAATCAATTGCAAAGTCCATTATGATCATTGGTACTGCTCCTGTAATTTGGATTAAGTTAGAAACAAGATTTTCTCTTAGTGGTTCACATAAGTATAAGTTGACAGGAAAACATATGAGACTATGCAATCAGAGAGATCTGCTAGTGAATATTACACTAGTATGAAATGTGTATGGGAGGAGTTGGATTCAATAAATGAGTTGCCAAGAATTGTTAATATCACTCATGAGATTGTGGTTTTCTTGAATGCTTTGAACACTCAAAAGGAAGAACAAAGGCTATTTCAGTTTTTGAATGGTTTGGATGATCATTTCTCCCATAGAAGAAGTTAGTTGATGTTAAACTCACCATTGCCTAGTGTTGAGACTGCTTGTGCATTACTTCAACAAGAAGAGTCTTAAAGGGGAGTGTTTGGGTCAGGACAGTTGAGTGTTGAATCAACTGCCTTATTGAGTAACAGTGAAGTTAAGGAGAAGTGTAACATATGTGGTTTCAAATGGCATCCACCAGATAAGTGTTAGGAAAAAGTTGGTTACCCCACCTGGCACTACAAGTACAAGCAGGCACAGAAAAGTGGTGCTACTAATGTCAAGAGAACTATAACATTGGTTAATATAACAACCTGTAAAATTTTGGATTATTATAATAATATTTATCACGTCAGAAATTTTAAATCAATTATTTTCTGACAGATGTCAATATTTTAATTTAAAAACGAGAGGTCATCTCGTTTCATTATAAATGAGACACCGCACACACGATACTTGCCCACTGAGTATCTTTATAATAAATGTGAAATTTATTATTGCCTAAGTTAAATTTAAGCGTATATAAGCTTAAACCGTTGTTTCGGGAAATTATCCCGCACACTGCAGCACGCAGTAACATACAAAACTAAAAATAAATACGTAGATAAGTGAAACATACACTTTTTTTACATTCATTGATAAATTACGAAAGAAAACGAGAGGTTATCTCGTGAATTTAGAGAATCACGGCACCGCACGCATACCGACACCAAATTAGTACCGGCAAACAGTTATAATCAAATTTATACGTAATAATGATCCCATAATATTACGTTTACAAAATCGTTTCCAAAAACAGAATTTCTATATTTTTCGGGTACCGGGAAGGTATATATACTCGAGGATTCGACAAAACACCGGGTATAGTTTATACATTAATTAATAATAAGAACAAAATACACTCTACCCATCCTAATCCTAGCCCACACATTTTCTTTCCTTCTTTTCTCTTTTCTGCGTTTTTCCCTAAAACCAGGAGCAAAGAACATTGTCTCCTTTTCCCTTTTCAAATCCTACCATGACCTCTCCTTTTCACATGCTTCTCAGTCTATGCTTTCCATAGGCTTGATCACGGGTATTACACAAAGCGTGGCAAGGCAATAGGTGATGTTAGCTAAGAATAGCAATCTAAGGTCAAGAAGGGCTAGACTCATCCTTCCACAATCTCATCTATACAAGGAGAGAAAGTTGTTACAGTTTCATCATCACTTTATCAAAGATCCGACAAATTAGGGTTCCCATAAATCAAAGGGGTTTTTGAAATTGAGTTGGGGGTTTGATAATTCATGTTGTAATTAGCCTATTTGAGGTGTTAATTTGTTCAATGAAGCTTTGTGTTCAAATCATTCTTGCTTCCTTCTTGTCGAACCACATTCATAACCTTGTAAGGATTCTTCAAAAACTATAAACTTTGTATTTTCTTGGTTTATTAATGTTACTAAACTTGTTTACATAAGATATGTATGTGAATAAAATAAAGATTTAGAAATTAAATTATGTTTCTTGGATCTGTGATGAATCGAATGGGGTAGAAAATGAGTTAGAAAATGTGTTGTTGGGTTTGTGTGGTGAAATTGATGCTATATGACATTAATAAGAACTAGAAAAATAAGCTATTGCTTATCATGTATATTTCCAGCTTATATGACATTAATACGATATGTATGTGAATAAAATAAAGATTTGGAAATTAAATTATGTATATTTTCTTGGTTTATTAATGTTACTAAACTTATTATACGTTTTTGGTCACAAATAATTACAAGGGATTATAAATCTAAGAAAAACATTAAGTTTGGCTCAAAAGTGGAAAAGTGCTTATTAACTTATCCTAGCTTATTCGCTTATTTTATGGCTTATTTCATTGTTTATTGTACTAGTCTTTGGATTGGTTTGTTATTTTTGTTGTGACCGAAGGTCACATTGGGCCTCGAGAGGCCTAATGGCGCACTTGGAAATCGTTTATTTGCTTATCTTGAGTCGAGTGCCTATTCTGCTTCGACGAAATTTTCCGGCTCTGTTGGACATGTCTCGACTTGTTTATTTTATAACGCATTTGATTTGCAGCATAGATTGCTTTTCTGAGCTATATAAACTTATCAAATATATTTAGACTATATTAGGATAAGTGGCCCATAAGCATTTGACATATAACTTTTCAAACTTAATTAGCGAATTGGGACTTACAAACTTTATTTTAGTCAAAACTATACAATCTAAAATACTATAAACGATAACGGTTTATTTTGTGATTATTGACTCGTGGCCCAATGAGGTGTTTTAAGTACTTATTTTGGTGACTAGCTTTTCGGCTTATATTTCTACTTATTGAAATGACTTGATTTGTAACTATTTGAATTCGGTTTATTGAAAATCCACTTTGATTTATTTTGATATAAAAATTTAACCCGCGGCCTCTTTGACTTATTTTGATATAAAAATCTAATTCGCAGCCACTTCGGCTTATTTTAATATAAAACATTTAAAAAGCTTAATTCGCGGTCACTTTGGCCTATTTTGATATAAATTATGTAAAAAGTTTAATCTGCGACCTCTTTGTATTATTTGTGACTTATTGAATCCAACCCAATAAAAATATATTAAGTTCATTTATTTGAAGACTATTGCTTATTATAGCTTAAATGAGCTTATTTGACATATTTTAACTTATTGAAACTTACATAAATATAATAAGTGGTTTGAAGTTGCTATATAGTTTTATGTGAAAAATATGCAACATATGAGATTTTCGGGAAAACTAATACATACAAACGGGTCATGACCAATTTACGTTAGAAATCTATACTTAATGAATTTTTCATAAAACCCGACCAAAAGATGAAAAAGAACTACTTTCTATTATAAAATAAATCCCACTATCTTTCCTTTTACTAATTAATTGATTTATTAATTAATTATATATACTCACTTATATATGTATATATATATATATACTACAATTAACTAACAACATTTCAATATTGTTCGACGAAGACTATTATTTACGATACTTAATTTGCGGTTGTTTTTCGTACATCGTTAATTGAATACTTTTGAAACGAGGTTTTATTCATCATAGGTATTTTTACCTTTATACTTATATATATTCATACACTTTTCCAAGAGCCAATACTTACAAACATTCAGAAAACTGTTCTATACTTAAATGCTGCCACACAAGCAGCAACAACACAAATACTTGAAATGTTTTTTTGATAAACTTCATCGAGTCTTAAATGTGAATAAGGAGTAAAAATTGCCGTACTAAATTAGGTTGCGTCTCGGAGCCGTGCACTACTACTAATTGATTTAATTCCCTTCGGACTACTAATGGCCATGGTGAGTTTCATATCCCCTGCTTTTACTTGTTTTCATAACTGTTTTGGGGGAGAATACATGCTCGTTTTTACTTAGACTAAATGCTGATTTTACCTGAACAAGTGAATTGTTTACTAAAACTATGCTGAATGAATGAATGTATTATGTGTTAGTTGCCAATTACTTGATTACTTTCAAATGCATACAAGTGTAATGTTATTGCTTGCTTTTACATATGGACACAAGTATTTGAAGCTGTTATGCATGACCGAGTGAGCTGGTCACATGACCGATTATCTTGGTTGCATTTGCTATGTACATACATGACGAATGAATGGGTCACATTGCCGAGTGACTGGTAACATGAGGTGAAACTGGTCACATAATGAAATGAATTAAATACTAAATCTTGTGGTCCATAAAAACTTTTACAAATTCAAATCTATGAACTCACCAACCTCGTGTTGACACCTTTTAGCATGTATTTTTAGGTTTTGAGGTGATAGTTTATCTTTGGAGGCGCGAGGCAAAGGCATGGCATGGTCATAGATGACTCTGATTTATGTATTGGGACCACCTGTTTATAATGGGCCATTTTCCGCAATTAATCAAAAATGTAAACTTTGTTTTCAAGAAAGAATGAAAGTTTCTTTATGAAAAATCAGTTATTATATGCTTATGTTGTGATATCAATTTAGTAGCACCCCAATACTTGTGTGCTTCCACTGAGCCATTTTGGGGGTGTTACGGTTAAGAATGGAGGTCATGTGGTGCTTACTTCTAACCAGTTTAAGCAATTGATGAAAAGCATTCCTCAATTCAATCAAACTACTAATGAGACCAATTTTCAAATGGAGCGTCCCTTTGGTGAAGGTATAATTTTTTTTTCATATGTGAATGGAGTTATTGAAGGATGGATCATAGATACAGGAGCTAGTGATCACATGTCACCAGATAGAGATGATTTGGTTGGTGTTTAAGTGCTTAGAAATAAACAAGTGATTAATATGCCAAATGGTGTATGCAAAACAAAATGAAACTAAAAAATGTCTTAATTGTCCTTTCATTTAAATTTAGACTTTTGTCAGTCTAAAAACTGACAAAAGATTCTCAGTGCTTTGTCACCTTTTATGAACAATTATGTGTCATTCAGGATGTCAAAACTAGGAAGGTATTGGGCTTGGCTAAAAAGAAGGTAGGCCTGTATCATCTGCTCAATCTGCCCTTGCACCAAATACATGCTCAGCTTTCAATTATGGTTGTTTTTGCTCTGGAAGACTGTAGTTTGTACTCATTCTTTTCAAATTGTTTTGTACCTAATACATTTTCTTTTAGTGTTTTCAATAATAAATATAGTCTGTGGCACAATAGACTAGGTCATGTTTCAAACACTACACTAAAGCATTATCTGAATGTTACTGATTGTGTTCTGCGTACTCGTAATGAATCATGCTTAACCTGTCCCATCCCATGGCAAAGTTTGCTAAATTACCATATTCAACTGGTGAATCTCATGCTAAAGTGCCATTTCAATTGCTTCACATTGATATATGGGGTCCTTATAAGGTGTCAAATGTAGGTCCTCATAAAGTCTGATGCATTTTCAGTTTTCAAGTCTTTTGTTACTTTTGTCAAGGCTCAGTTTGAAAGGATACTAAGATTGTAAGATCAAACAATGCCTTAGAATTTCTTAAAGGTTCATTTGGCCCTTTTATGGATTCACTGGGAATAGAACATCAGACTTCATTTGTGGATAGACCACATCAGAATGGAAGAGTTGAAAGAAAGCATAAGAATATACTGGAGATAGCTAGAGCCTTGAAAAATGCATGCTCATCTTCCTGTGAGTTATTGGGCTGACTATGTTATCACTGCTACCTACCTTATTAATAGATTCCCATATGTTGTTCTCAAGTTTAGAACACCATATGAAGTTTTGTTGAACTCTAAACCCACCTATGATCATTTAAGAGTGTTTGGCTTCTTAGCTATTGCGAGTAATCCATCAAGAGTAGTTGATAAATTTGAGGCTAGAGGCATTCCTTGTTTGTTCTTGGGATATCCACAACATCAAAAAGGGTACAAACTGCTTAGCTTGTTGACTCTGAGATGATGTGGTATTCTATGAGCGCATATTTCCTTATTCTAAAGCTAGTATGTCTCAAGTATTGCAATCAACATACTTCATTGAATAACAAGAATCATTTCCATTGTGTGTTTTTGTGTGTGAAATGTGTATTCTTTCAACTCATCATTGTCAACAAAGAGATACAAAGTTTTGCATACGAGAAGCCTATTGCTAGAGAAGTATACAGAGAATCACGTCTCTACACTCTTACTATTTTTGTTTACTTACCAACTATGTTGTCATAGCACTACAACATTTGCTCTTTTGGAGAGAAGTTTTTGAGAGTTTTGAAGAGGACATGTCCTCGCCAAAGAATCCTCCTCATCCCAATGTCTTTAGCAATGGCGTATTTTGACTTTTACGTTGGAGCCACACATTTCTTAGTCAAAGTTTACCATCTGGGCTACGAGACCTGTCCTCGCCAAAGACGTTTAATTAATTACTAATTAATTTTGTTGGGCCCATCAGAACTTTGGCAAGGACGTGTGTCATTTGGCCAGGACATGTCCTCGCCAAAAGTTTTTACCCACAAATATCAACAAACTCTGGTATAATCAAACTCTGGAAGGCAAGGTTTTTTGTCATTTAGCGACCTTTGCGAGGACATGGGTGTCCTCGCCAAAAGTCTCATCGCCCGTCTCATTTTTTTGTTGTAGTGTAGTATTGTTTCGACCCGTCGCAATGCGCAAGAAATACATACCTTGCAATTATCATATTGACCACAATTGCACATATATTCTAATAAGTATTCTAATATATAAAGCAGTACCAGCAAAGGTTCTTACTCGAACATTAAGTTTAGTCTAAATAAACCAAATTATAATAATTGTCTACTAAAACAAACAAGGACGAAAATGAACTATATTATTGATAGACAACAGTAAACAGGAAGTCAATATATAATCCCCTTCATGCACTTCTAAAAAATTGTGAGTCTTCAAGAAAAGGCATAGGAGATGACTCAAAATTCTCTAAAAGAAAGGTGAAGTAGACCAGGTTTCAGCATGCTTTTTCTTGAAAATGACACAGGAGCTGAATTCGGAATGATCTTGTGTAACTCATGAAATGTATCTCTAGATGTGTTACTGAATATTAGTACATCTCCTGATTCTAACAAAACTTTATTTGCCTCATTTACATTTCTTGAATCACCATAAAAGAACTCTGCAGAGTCACCAATTGAGATGGAAACCACTGGCCATCCTTTTAATTCATACGGATACCAAGAACTGTCATTTCTCTCCTGTGTTACAATAAAAAAAATTATAATATGCATATAAAAAGTTAAACTTTGACCAGAGGTTAAGTACAACTTATGTTTCTTTATGTAGTTAAGAGTCATCCACAGTGTATATAAATTTATACAAAAAAAAAAAAAAAAAAAGAAAAAAAAGAAATATATTAAGTATAGTTTATGTAATCATTTACAGTATATGCTACACATATAAAAAATGTTATGAAATTGACAAAAAGAAAAAACATTGGTGGCTGCCCATCTTGATTCTTGACCACGTTAAAAAGTGCCCATTTAAACCAACAACATGCACCCTTGCACTCTCTATTTCCCTCCAGTTTGAAGTTATATGTTTTCTATAATCTGAATGTTGAAAAATTATGTTCGCGTTAACGTTAACAAGATTTGGATGGTGTTTCAATTCGCGTATTAGCCAGTTTATGGTCTATCTGATGTTGAGCTATATGAGCTTATTTTTTTTCAAAATAAATTGATAAACTTACTTTCGGACATATGAGCTTATCAACGTAATTATATATAGTTTATACTAGGGCTGAGCGTCGGTCCAAAACCGAACCGACAAAAGCGAAAACTGAAATCCATGAAAAACCTAAACCGAAACCGAACCGACGGGCGTCGGGTCGGTTCGGTTTTGTGTCGGGCCGTCGGTTCGGTTCGGTTTAGGTGTATTTAGGTGTGTTTTTTTCGGTTTTGGGCCGAACCGAAACCGAAAACACATAAAACTTGAAACCGAAACGACGGGCTGTCGGTTCGGCTCGGTTTTTGTCGGTTCGGTCGGTTTTGTCGGTCCGGTTCGGTTTTGGACCTTTGATGCTCAGCCCTAGTTTATACAAGTTCACAACTTCATATTGATAAGCTCATAAACTTTATACAACACGAGTAAAAGAAACACACTTTAACGTCCTTTGACCTCTTGTAGGTGTTTGGGATCGCTTATTTTTTCTGCTTGTGTTTCTGCTTAAAGATAAGTACTTTTAATAAAATAAAAACATTTTTGGAACAGTGTTTGGGTTTGCTTATTTTATAAAAAAAGCAATTTATTTGTAAAAATAATAATTTTTAAATAAATTATAATTAAATTCAATTATATAAGATTTTAGGTTAAATATGAGAGAATGAAGTCGTTTTAATTCAATTTCAAGTAACTAACACGAAATAAGCAACTCCTAACCTGCTTATGAAAAACTGATTTTATGTTTTTTTTAAGCTAGAAAGGCAGACAGTGTTTAAATGAAAAAATGCTCGACTGCTTAAAAAAACAAATAAGTGGAAAAGCATAAAAAAAAGCAATCCCAAACATACTTCTAACATATAAAGTTTATGAACAAATTTTCATGTTTCAAAACAGACGCACTAATGTTCTCATGGAAATATGAACAAAAGACACATATAATACAATCTATAAAAAATGCATATCTTGATTTCTGCCTTCCTATTAAATTAAGAAAAATGCTTACCTACTTGTATAATGTTTACATTACCCCTCAGATGGAACAAAAAGCGCAAGTCATGTATGCTAGACTCGATGATGCATAAGGAACTTCTAATGGGATCATTTGAAGCCAAAGTGTACAACTTGTTTTGTTTTCATAATTTTAAACTATATCTGTCATGTGTTTATGCAAGTTAAGACTAACCTCGTGAAGAGAAAGTGGATCGGTATTTGTGTAAAATTTGACTATACAATGATTCGAACACATCGAGGAAATTTCATCCTTTGAGTTTAGATTTGGTTGAGAATCTTCAATTGAAGACTTGACCAATGAAATGATTTTATCAGGAACTGTCAATGGTTTTAGTGAAGGTTTGTCAACATGATATGATGGTGGGTACCATTTTAGACCTAACAACATCATCTGTATTCCAAGTTTTTCTCCATCTGGGATACATTCTCGAAAACCAGTTGGATCGAAGCCAAGCTGTTGACACTTATTTACTATATCAACCTGTCAGATCAATGAAGGATAAATACATTCTAAATAATCAGAATTGTATACCAATTATTGAACAAGAATTGTACATGCAATAAAATAAGATAGAGAACCACTCGGATTAGCATTTTCTTGTGACTGTGCAACTAAACAAAGGGCGAGTTAAAAGAGTAATATTTCTTTTTATCCATGATATATCAATTATTTCTATTGATTTTCCAATAGACTGTATTTGCCACTATTCAAAGCTAATTAATTATATGGAAAATTTGGACATTCAAATCATAAGAAGAGTAACTTTGTCTCTAATCTTTTGAAATTACTCATCCGAAATTGACCATTTTGCTACTCAATCAACAGGGATAAACAATATAATATACCTTAACCTCACGTACTTGCTAGAAACGGATGTACTTTTATAGCTCAAAGAAAGCTATTGTAGTTAACACAAAGTATTTAAGAACATTGTATGTTTAAAAGAGAAGAGTCACACGCTTACTATATACAAACATTGATCATCTTTCTAAAGAAGACACACACTCACAAAGTCACAATATACGAATATTCAAGTACCCTTTATAAGAGGCATTTCTAATTTCACACAATGGTACATTTAAAATTGCAAAAAAAAAAAAAATAATAATAAAAAAATAAAAAAATTCAATTTTTTCAATTTTAAATTTGTGCGACTGCTAAACCGTGCGACTCAACAACCTCTTTGCCAAGTGTCCCAATTGATAGGTGGATGTTTTGTGTGAATACAGTGTTTTTTGTGCGACTGATGTGATATTTTATTAATAAGTTTTGTCTTTTTATGAAAATTGAGACCATGGTTGAATTTTCTTTTTCTAGACCGACGATTGCTGAGACATTTTTGTGTGTGATCGTTTTGTCTTTTTGAAAAAAACAGTTCTCGAGAAAATAAAAAAAAATAATTTGAAATTTTATTTTTTATTTTTTTGAGAATTTTTGTCTTTTTGAAAAATACAAAACCGTCTCACAAATGTCAAGTCAGTCGCACAAGAAACATCTATCTCTTAAAATGGACATTTGGTAACAATGTAGTGTAGGCGCCCAGTTGCATGGTCGCACAAATCTAAAATTGAAATTTGGAGTCGCATAGTCTATATAGTGGAAATTGATTTTTTTTTTTTTTTTTTTTTTTTGTGCCTATTTTTGAGATTGATTCTTGTAAATAATCGTGTACCATTGGTTTTGTATCTTTTACATTCTCATAGACGCCGCTAGCTAGGCTAGAACTCCGTTGATAATACCTATTTAATTTGATACATGTTATGATAGTTCACACCATATACGTACCAGCGATTAACCAAACTGTAAAAATATTTGATTCCTCGTGTTGAAAATGAGTATTTTTTTCGGGCTGTTAACTTTTGCAAAGGTACTTAGTTAAACAAAATGTGTTTTCCTAATAGCAAGTTTTACCAAATATGCGTTGTAATGATTATTGAATATTGACAGCCATTTACTGATGTACATAAAATTGGACAAAGCAATTGTTATAGAAAAATAAAACTTGGCACTAGTATAGCTAGGTTCTTTGAAGAATCAAAGTTTGTTTGGGCAAATAGATCGACTAGCTAGCAAGTATTTTCATTTGCGACTATCTATCGAACTAGCTATTACAAGAATGGTTGAGTTGAAACACAATACATGTAATTCTTTAGTATTGCTGGAAATTGTGAACTTGTTTTCTTGTTTGCATGTACTCAATCAGATATATAAAATATTTAAAACATAATTTGCGTGATTAGATACAATAGTTCAGATGGGTTTGAACAACAAGGACACTAGTTGTCGTTGAAGTAATTCTTAAAGAAAAGATAAGAAAATATATACCTGGTCGTTGAGGCTAATGTAATTCTTCAAGAGAATCATTCCACATCCAAGTATTTCATAAGAACTTCTAATGCTGTTCTCCAATTTAATCCCACGTCCATTACAAAGTGATTCCGAGCTCCTTGGTAGGATTAGACTGAATCGCTTTTTTTGACGCTGGCGGTTAACCAAAATCTCGTGAAATGTCTTCATATTTCCACTGGCCTGCATTTTAACAATTAAAAAAAAAAAAAAACAAAAAAAAAAACAATTGTGAAAAATTTTGTTATCTTTTCAGCATTTTAACAATCCAAGTTGTAAGTTTGCAACATATAAAAATGAGTTAACAAAAAAGAAAATTCATAAATAGCTGAGAATCATCATATACTAATTAACAAAACCGAAAAAAACTAATAGCAAAAGTTTAATCTAGAGATGTGCTATTACCGACCTTTTCATCCTTGATGGCCCCTCGATTAAAAGATGTTCGAGAATAAAAACAGGGTTTTGGTAGGATGCTAGACATGTTTTTAACTAATGGGTAGCGCCTGGATTGATTCATAGTGAATAATAATTGAATTTTGATAAGATGGTAAATGGTTTAGATTTGGTGAGCAAGGCATGAATATAAATCTATCTATATCTATATCTATACTATATAATAAACACATACATGTTACAACTCAATGAAGCACCCAATGCAATTAATGTGCTGATGTGTCTCAATTATGATTGGCTGGTCATTTATTAAGTACAATACACCATTGCACCCTCAATCAATAGCATAAACAAGCAAAACTAAATGAGTTTTTTGTAAACTAATTATTGTCGGTACATAAAAATAAAAATACCATTAGTGGAATACATAAACAAGCATTAACTCCACTATGATATCTACACTATATAATAAACACCTACATGTTACAACTCAATGAAGCACCCAATACAATTAATGTGCTGATGTGTCTCAATTATGATTGGCTGGTCATTTATTAAGTACAATACACCATTGCACCCTCAATCAATAGCATAAACAAGCAAAACTAAATGAGTGTTTTGTAAACTAATTATTGTCGGTACATAAAAATAAAAATACCATTAGTGGAATACATAAACAAGCATTAACTCCACTATGATATCTATACTATATAATAAACACCTACATGTTACAACTCAATGAAGCACCCAATGCAATTAATGTGCTGATGTGTCTCAATTATGATTGGCTGGTCATTTATTAAGTACAATACACCATTGCACCCTCAATCTATACTATATAATAAACACCTACATGTTACAACTCAATGAAGCACCCAATGCAATTAATGTGCTGATGTGTCTCAATTATGATTGGCTGGTCATTTATTAAGTACAATACACCATTGCACCCTCAATCAATAGCATAAACAAGCAAAACTAAATGAGTTTTTTGTAAACTCATTATTGTCGGTACATAAAAATAAAAATACCATTAGTGGAATACATAAACAAGCATTAACTCCACTATGATATTAAAATATAGAGTAAATTACACCGTTCGTCCTTGTGGTTTGCGTTGACCGAAGGGTTTAGTCCTTTGACAAAAAAAAATGCACCGTACGTCCTTAAGTGTGAAACGTTATGCACCGTTCGTCCCTCCGTCCATCAGGCCCACCAATTCAAGATAACGTCAGTTAAGTCACTTAACCTTATGGGCATATCCGTCATTTCTTGTCTCCCTTCTTCCGCCTAAATTATAACCCTATATACTTATCTATCTACCCCACCCACCCACATAAACCTAAATCCCATTCGGTTCCACCACCATTTTCAAAACAAAGGGTTTTCTCAAATCAAATCAAAATCATGGTTAGATGTCCTCGTTGCCAAACACTTGCAGTTATGAAAACATCGTGGACAAATAGAAACCCGGTGAAGGTTTTATGCCATTCCCCAAATTGTATGTGTTAATGGTTTTAGTTTGTAATTGAACAATATCAGTATTTGTTGTTTAATTTTGTTTTACAGGATTTGTTGTTTAATTTTGTTTTACGAGATTGTAACAGTTTGTTGATTGGGTGGACCCAGAAATGTGCCATCGTTCAATGGTAGTTATACCTGGTTTATTAAGGTCTTTGAACAACCATCAAGAAATCCTACAAAATATGGAGCAAGAAAGATTAACATTGAAGAAGTATGTTATGGTTTCATGTATTTTGTTGTTTGTGTCTGTTATGCATAACATATTGACCTAGCGATGTAGTATTTGGGTGTTAAGAGATAGATGTATTTTGGGTGTTTAATGTTAGATGTATTTTGTGTCTGTTATGTAGCACCATTGTAATGAAAACAAGCTTTGTAGCATTATTGCAATTCTTTGTTCTACATATTGCAGTCACTTTTATGAATTTTACTATTTCATTTTCTCACTTTTATGCATATGCAGTCACTTTTATCAATGCAACACTATTTTTAGATTGATGCAGTCAATGAATCAATGGCACTTTGCTGCATTCTTGCAATTTAATGTTATACAATTTACTTGCATTCTTGCTCCAGTTTCTACATTACCACACCTTTATATAAGGGCACATATGGATAATACAAAACCATATCAAACATCTTCCTAACCTATTCATAATTGCTGCAAAGATGAGTTCAGGAAACAAGGGTTCCAACAAGAGAAAAGGTTATATACATCTTCATGTTCTTTTTCCATCTCTTATATGTTAAACATACTTATTTTTTTATTTTTATTTATTTATTTATTTATTTTTTGCATTTTTTTTTCAGAAGTAATCTGCATTTCCAGTGATACATCTCAAAGTACTGATGACAAAAGTTCAGGTAACACATGGACAGGGTATTTTCCAGTCGCATTATGTAGTACCACGATGAGATAGAGTTTTATGGACCAAAGGTGGGCTCAAGCTCTTTTCTTTGTTGAACCAAGTTCAAATGCAAAGGATGATGATAAGCCACTAACCCAACAGTTCAAAAGCTTCTATTTGATGCAAGGACTAAAGTGCTAGGATTGCCTGCAAAGGCCACTCATGAAGAATTTGGTGTCAAACCTTATGTTGCACCAACTGAAATTGCAGCACCGAAAGGGAAGGGAAGGGAAAGAAAAGGATGGGTTAGAAGTAGTGGTGTTTCATGGTTTATGGTCTTATCTTAGAAGCACTGGTCTTTCATGTCTTTCATGGTTTAGAGTATGTAGTACCACCTAAAATAAGTTAGTGCAGTGCTTTTATGGTATTTCATGTGTACTTGAACCTATTTTATGGTCTTTTTACTTTATGTATGTTTTTATGTATCTTTTATGCTTTCAGTTTACTTTATGTATGTTTTTTTATGGTCTTTCATGTTTCAGTTACCAAATTACCAAAAGAATCTGTACATACCAAATTAAAGTCAAACAAAATTACATACCAAATTAAAGTCAAACAAATTAAAGTCTAAAGCAACCATACCATTAATCAATCAAGTTTCAAGGCATATAATGCCATAAACATCCAAAATAACTTAATTGACATTGTGCATAAGACATACTAGAAACACAGAACATACGACATTATCATAACATACACTATCAAACACATACATGACAGATACTTCAACCTAACACAACCACCTTCTTCCTTGGTGCTCTCTTCTTTGATGCACCATCTTCGATTCTTTGGTGCCTTCCCCTTATCTTGACTATCTGCTCTTGTCTTTGATTGTGAACATGCAGGAGTATCAGAATCCAAATCCACCCCTTTGCTTGCATTTTTTTCTCTTTTTTGACTTTGGCATTCTTGGTCCATCTGGGTTCTTTGGTTGTGACCTCTTGACCCACATTTGTCACAAGTTACAGTCTTGTGCCCTCTTGAAAGCTTACCATATAGATTCTCTTTTTTGACTTTGGCATTCTTGGTCCAGTATAGATTCTCTTAAAAACTCTTGTTGGGACTTGATTATCTGCTTCAGCTTGAACATGGATCTTGACAGTTGTGTTTGGATTAGCTTGTTGCAATTCCAACACATAATCTCTTAGCATCTTATACTGATGTGTGTAATCACCCCTTAATCTCCTTTCAGCTTCTTGCTTAGCTCTAAATGCCTTACTTTTTGAAATAGTTAGTTCATGTTTTTTTGATAGTTGCTCTTGAAGCACTCTACAGGTATATTAGGGTTTGTTTTCAACTGCTCAACTAATTCCTTTGAGAACCAATTGTAGGTGGCATAAAGGTTATCTCTTTCCTGTAGACATTTATGGACTGACTTGTATGTTTTTACCTCCCAAGATTCACTCTTTTTGACCTTGGAAACTAAGAGAACCCATGGACATTTATTATCAGCCAACAGTTTTTGTCTATTAGGTTTACCCCCATTAATGATTACCATCTTCCTTGGGCCTTTTTCACCCTCAGTTGGGCCTTTTTCTTGACTTGGCCTAGTAGACTGAGTTGGGCCACCATCATTGACTTCACCGAAATTTGGTAGAAGGGATAACACCTTTGCATACTGCCCTCACTCTCTCATTGTCATTCTTTTCCATTCTTATTTTTCTCCTAGTCTCAATTGAATGCTCTTTAATGTACTCCTTCACCTTTTCTCTGTTTGCAAATTTTTGACCCACATAGAAATATGTCTTGTAAATTTTACCTTTGGCATGTGCTTGTTTTCTTAAGCTGCTTCAACTTCTTTTTCCTTAACCTACTACCTTCCTTGTCACTACGATCCACTCTCAAAATAGTCATTTTCTAATTCATTGACATCATCTCCATCTGCTTCATCTTCAATCTCAACTGCTTCCCTTTCTCTACACCCAACAAACTCCACAGTCTCATCAATTGTGTAGTTAAAGTCCCTCATGTCAACATCCACCTCATCTGCATTATTATTGTCATCTATTATGAAATCACTGTCTTGGCTATCATCATCTCCTTGACTATTCACTCACACTTTCACCCTCAACTTCACTTTCAACAGTCTCACTAGGATTACCCATTCCAACCTCAGGATTTGTTTGAACATTCATTGTTGGTGATATAATGTCCAAGTCAGCAAATGGGTCAAAGTTAGGATCTTGTGACTCTACATATGGGTCATAAGAAGAGTAAAAATCATTTACAAACTGACTAGGGACTTGAGAAGACTCATCATTAGCAACTACAACACTTTGCCCTTGGGGTTTACCACTGCTTTGACCTATATCTTTACCTACACACCCTTCATTGAGATCCAAAACTACTTTCTTAGGCACCTGGGGTAATCCCGCCTTTGATGTTATTGGTTCATTTAACTCTTCTATTACAAGTTTTTTATGCTTTGGTTGTATGTAAATGTCAGGATTGGTCTTTTCATGCTCAACATATACATCAACTAGCTTAAGACCTTCCATCACATACTTGCCTAATAACTGAACATCTTTGTCACATGCTAAAGGCTCTAGTCCATTGTCTAAATCATAGTCAGGTTTCAAGAAATGGTAAAACATCAACCTATGACCATCATGACCTAAGTCTTCTAACATGGAATCAATTTCATGGATTGAAAATTGATCACTATCTATCAAATCCACAAAAGTAATCTTACCATTCTTGTAAATCCTGTTGGGTGCATTCGTGAAAAAACCACCACGATTGAGCTTGATGGAAAACAGAGTAGAGTTTTTATCTGCAAATAATTAAAGCAATCAATCAGACAAGGGTTTTAGACATTAAAACACCAAAAAATGCATACTCTAATGATTAAAAACATACGTCACTTAACACCATTATCAAAAAAATAACTATAAACAGTCACTTACGATACATGCAATATGGGTCTCGATCAACAACATCATTTGCTCTAATTTCATACAATGGGACCACCATCGATTCTTTCGAAGTATCAAGTACAAATTTTTGGGTTTTTCACAAATGATTTGGGGAAGAAGATGATTAGATCGTGGGAATTGGTGCAAAAGATTTTAGTTTGGGGGACTGACAAGGTAGATGGGTTTTCATAAATGAAAGTACTTGGGAAATGACCAAAATAACCCTTTAAAAACCTCCGTTAACCCACGTTATCTTGAATTGGTGGGCCCAGATGGACGGAGGGACGAACGGTGCATAACGTTTCACACTTAAGGACGTCGGTTGCAATTTTTTTGGTCAAAGGACTAAACCCTTCGGTCAACGCAAACCACAAGGACGAACGGTGTAATTTACTCTAAAATATATACAAAAAACAAACACGTCTCTTATCTTTTATTGGTCATCGGAATATTAGTCATCCCCGCTCCTCCAATCCCGTTTAATTCGACAACTCAGTTTAGAAAGGTCCGTTCATTGTAACCGACTCATTCAATAGCATAATCAAATATTTCTCTCCAATATTTCAAACTTTCTCTCCAATTCAAAAACAAAGACACGTCATATGGAAACGATTCCATACCATGTTTGATTTTCAATTATGCCGAATTTTATATCAATTTGTTCGATTATGCCCAATTTAAGTAGTATATATTATGCCCAATTTGATCGATTATGTAGGTTTGATACAAAAAACCTAAAAATATTTTAGGGAAAATGTTTGATAACATAGTTAGACTTTATCAAAAAAAAAATACTATTGATGATTTAGGATTTTTTGACGCGTTTTATTTATTTGGGAAAAATTATGAATCGTTTCCATATTGTATAAATTGAAACAAAATCAATCATCATTAACTACCTTCTAATATATTTTCCCTTAATTTTAGCAAGTTTTGTATTATATAATGGATGAAAACTGTTAGTCTAATGCACACATCTTTCTTCCTAAAACCAATTCTAAATATCAAAATTCCTATGGCTACTTATGTTCCCGGTTTCATCAACGATTTATCTGCAGTTAAAGATAATGTCAAGCTGCGAGTACGAATTGTTCGTACATGGTTGCAACCTGTGTTTGGAAAGCAACACGTGAACAATCTTGAACTAATACTAATGGATGAGCAGGCAAGTAAATGTGTTTTGTTTGTTTAATTTATACTATATAAATTGATTCCGACACTAAAATTTGCGTCACATGCTTTGGAACAGGATACTCTAATCCAAGGTCAGGTGAGGATGGCTTTAGTGAATCGCTTCAAAAACCATCTAGAAGAGGGTAAAGCTGTAACACTTCAAGGGTACAGCCTTGGAGAAATACAACCAAAATTCAGGATTGTGAAAAAGGGAATGCGACTAAGTTTTTTAAACAACACTTTAGTGGAACCATGTCCTGATTTTACAGGATCTGTCTATGGTTTTCAGTTTCGACATTTTAACTCAATTGTTGGCCTAAAAAAAGAGGAGGATGGACAGTTTGGTATGTACTTTCCTTATCTTTTGCAAAAGTAGCTATCATACAATGAGTTATATGTCAAAAAAGCTGAATAGGCCAATTGGTCGCATGTGATGCTCTGGATACTTTTGAAAAAAATGGCAAGGCGGGAAAGAAGAAACCACTTGTGCTCATAGATGCTGAGTAAGTTTTATATAAATCTTTGTTTGATCTTATATACAAAGTGTTTCATATTTAAATGCATGTTTTAAAGTTGTGTCATATTAATGGTTGAATTGTCACGTCTGAGGGAAAAGGTCTTCGTGACGCCCTACTCTTCAAAGCCTGACGCCGTCAGGTGCAAAATAGCAAATTCGCTCCTGAGCCAACACAAATATAGGGACAACGTCGCTCTTTGTTTGTGACGTCGTCGGGTGCACTTCCAGTAGCTTGAGTGTCTTGATCTTGACTTTAGTCATTTTTCTTCACATATCCATGCCTTTTCGTCCAAATAAGCATCATTCTAGCATTTTGCCTTCAAGAGACCTAAAAAGTGAAAAAGAACTAAATTAAGCAGTAACGGTTATAAAAGTGGGCAATTAAGGGCTTAAATGACCCCTTAAAAGTGTACGTTTTAAATCCTTATCACGTCCTAGAAGTGTTATTATTCGTAGCTCTTAATAAGTCTTAATTTTATAATTAAAATAAACATTTGTAATAAGGAGTGAGGTAGGCATCCCATTATGTAGTAATAGAGACCGGCCCATTAAGGCGGTCTCTACCTCAGCTACAAGCACTATCTCATTTGCTACACTAGTATAAATACCCCTTACCTTGAGGTAAGGGGTGTGGTTGGATAGGTTGTAGTTTCATAGTGAAATAACACATTTTCTCTCTCAAAGTGTCTTTCTACCTCGCTTCTCTCTCTCGTTTTCTTCTCATATCTCAAATTTAAACATTGTGTATAATGATTGAATGGAAACCTACACCACTGCCTACTCAATACGGATAGTGCTCATAGTATACCCCACACCCTCGAATTTTGGCACCGCCACCACGAGGAGTGTTTCAACTAGCCTCGACTCTCAACTCATTCATGGCACGCGATAGCTCAACCTACCCAAGACTCCATGCACATAGTGGACGTGTAAGAATCAAGCATCAATGGGGTGCCTAGTTTGGTTGCAATAGCACTCAACCCATCTTCTTTGAATGCGGTAATAGGAATATCATGAAGCTTAACCCAAACTGGAACATTACACACATCCTCTTTCAAAAGATTCGCATCGGGTGAACATTTTTTCACAAATAAAGGCATTGCGAATTAACCACGGACCATTTTCAAGCATCACTTCCATCCCGTCTTTTGAACTCAACTTAAAGAAGAATAAACCTTTAGAATTAATCATCGATTTGACAAGTCCAAACTTACTCCAAGTGTTGTTAACATAATTTTCAACAACCGGATACGCCAAGCGTTTGCCCAAAAAGAAATCATAAACCGAATTACACCACCGGTCACTAACATCCGGAACCGACTCCATAAACCGAAGTGGTGAGACTTTCTTTAGTCTCTGAAGAACTTCTTTGAAGATGACTCCCCGTATGTCTACATTCAAGGACTTCATTTACACTTAGATTGTTTTCTATTCAAATCCTAATCGAGGATTATTGGAGATGCTGAGTTGGCGACAGAAATTTCGTAAACAAGTTACCTAACGTCTTTGATCGTCCACCTATATTCAAAGAAGAAGAAAAAGAAATCTAGATTTTATCCGTTTCCTATTTGACCCAACTCGACCGTCTACCTGTAAATGGGTTAAAATTTCCAAGTGTAACAAATAGCCTGAAATAAGCGTTGCAAAGAAGGTCAATTGCCACAAATAGGCAAAAAGCTAGTCAAAGTGAGACCCAATACTAGAAGTTATACACTAATATTTAGAAAGATACGTACACACAAGTTAAAGTTTCACTCAGTGCCACTGAGTGAAACTTTAATGAGACATATTCCTGTTTCGCGTCATACAAATAGCATAGCTACAAGTCAACATTTGTAGAGTAATATTAGCATATTACACCGATAAAAATGACAGTGAGTCACAGCTCCAATAGTTAGAAGACTTATATTGATTTAGGACCCTTCTTTTTTATGGACGCGAGTGGTTTGTGAGCTAACTCAAAGATTGACTTTCAGTTGGTCACAAATAAATATTGGGATAGTTATTGACCCCTAAATTGCAAGTAACACCGCTTTTAAATTTTAAGTAATTTTTTAGTTTTTATAATTTTGTTTATATAATAAAACTGTGAAATAAAAAAATAAATAAAAAAATAAATAAAAAAAAAGAGAAAATATAAAGTTTGATAAGTTTAAACTAAAAGTAGTACTCCCTCCATATCAAAATTATACTACATATTTCCTTTTCAGCACTCAAAATAATTGTCCACTTTTATTTTTAAGTAAAAATTAGAGAATTTAGTGGAGGATTATTCTATTTGAGTGGTTGAAATTAAAGTGGCCAAACTTTTATTAAACTATGTGATTTTTGTCTCTTGACAATAATTTTGAGACGGAGAGAGTAAAACACAAGAAAATACGGAGTAGAAAACCATAAAAACTATCTTGTCTTGTTAATAAAGTGGGTAAACTGCCGAAAAAAGTGCGGAACAGAAACTATAAAAGTTTGACAAGTTAAAAATAGTAAAATTTGTCTTTTCACGGTAATATTTGGGGATTAGTTGTAAAAAGGTTAAGGGTACTAATAGTACCACCTAATAAAATACAGTCCTTCGATAAAAATATACACTCTATCAACTTTAGCAATTCGATTAGTATTCTGGGAATGTGACTACAGTTTTATACAGATTATTTATGTGCACTGTTCTAAAGGTTGAATGATTATAATCAGTGGGTGATTTTAGAGTGATTTTGATGTTTGAGTTGTATCTTGGGGACATGAGCTTCTGATGATAATGTATTAGGTATTAATGGAATTCTTGACATCGATATATTTGTGAGTTATCACCTGCAATATCCTAGGTAGTGAACAATCTTGCATACAAGACTGTGTTGAGGTCAAGCTCAATTTGAGTGGGTGATTTTAGAGTGATTTTGATGTTTGAGTTGTATCTTGGGGACATGAGCTTCTGATGATAATGTATTAGGTATTAATGGAATTCTTGACATCGATATATTTGTGAGTTATCACCTGCAATATCCTAGGTAGTGAACAATCTTGCATACAAGACTGTGTTGAGGTCAAGCTCAATTTGTACTTGTTGCTTTGCATACGTATATATCGCTTGGCGTGATGCATAAATTAGTTGAGTTTTCCTTGGCAGAGTTATATGCACAAACATATTTCTGAATTATACATTGTTGTTTTAACTCATGGAACGACATTTAGGCCTAATATCATATTGCCAACATCAAGAACTGCAGCTAAAAACTTGTAATCCTTTCAATGTACAATGTAGGCGCATTAGTATGGTTGCTCATGAAAGTTTTGACACAAGTTAAAAGTGGAAGTTACTGAAGAGTTTCAATTTAAGCAACCTGAGGGACAGAGAGAAACCTACATGTGAAAGGTGGCTTCACATCCGATTGCCTAGTTCATGAAACTAGGTTTAAATTACTTGCAAATCGGTTGATTCAAATTATGTTATTTCCCTGACGGGTCAAATGCATAAACAGATAATAGAAGAAACAGTTTTAAACGGCCATACGGGTCGAAAGGCGCCCAAGCGTAACTTTACATGATTATATCCTTGTTACTCTGATATGACAGTAACAAATACGAAACATTGGGAACAACAAGTTTTCTTAAGTCAGTTTCAAAACACTACCAGACAAACAGAAACATGCTACTGATACCTAGTTCTTGCGGTAGCAATGAAATGCCGATGGAATGCTCTTAAGGTTCAGGTCTGATCCTGCCTTCAGTGGAGAGAAGTGCGGATACCAATTGGAATTAAAAGACTCACTATCCAGTTTCTCCAACCCACACTCAACAGCAATTTGATCAAGGTTCCACTCGGAATATGGTGTGCGTGTGTGGTGAAGGACAATGATAACTCCTTTTTTGCTGATCAGGGAAGCTGCATTACGCAGTAGGTCTTTCACAAACTCTTTATTCTTTGCGATGACTTCAGGCTTAGCTTGCTCTTGTTCTTCTATGTCAAACGCAAGCTTCTTCTTGACCTCAGCCTCCTCATCCACATCCAAATCATCATCATAATCATCCTCAGCATCCTCCACATCCGCATCATCATTATCATCTTCAGCATCCTCATCCTCAGCATCCTCCACATCCGCATCATCATCATTATCATCTTCAGCATCCTCATCCTCAGCATCATTAGTATCCTCATCGCAATCCTCCTCTGCATCCTTAGCAACAGCATCATCCTCACCCGCCTTAATATCTTCAGTAAAGCGCGGGCAGATCAAATAGATCTTGTCATACAGCTTCTGATTGAGGTCCGAAACAGATTCCATGCTGGTGAGATCCTTCTTATAATAGACAGTCAAACCACCAGCAGACTTGGCAGCCTTGTAGTTTTTTATTGCCTTCGGGTACCTCCGAAATTTCTCTGTAATTCAGATTTATGAATGAAAAATTAAAACAGAACAATTTTTACTAGGAAACCAGCTAGCTAGTTTAATAAGTTTATTTTTTTATTTTTTTACCTCGGTCTCCTTTGTAACCCAAGTTATCTTGTTTTTCTTCTCAAGTCCAAACTTCTTGACAATAATTGATGCAACAAAGCCCATATTATGATCTTGATTTACCAAGATGTTTAGGGGTCCTTTCTTGGGTTTATTGGAGCCTAAAAAAATAGTATACACAGATTATTATAAAATAATAAACATCATTTTTTATAAGAAGTATAATAGGATTTGGTTTATACTCTACACCAGTTCTAAACTGATAAAAGAGTCTTTGATCGCATACACGATAACTTATTGCATGAATGTTGACCAAATAACTTCCTACCAAATTGCAAGTCATTTTCACAAATTGATACAGAAAAGCTAATTTAGCATTCATTGAAGTTTGTCAAGTAATTACAGGGATCAACTAATATATTCAGACAAAGAAACATGAAAGAGCTTGTGTATTTTCCTAAAGATAGTTCAGCAAGGTTAACCAAACAAAAAACTTAGAAAAAGCATCTACAGGTAAAAACTTGTAACAGCAGTGACAATAAATGAGACCAAGCATGCCCATAACTATCAGAAAATTGAATGGTTTTCAAATTTGCATATATGATCCACTTTTGTCTGAGAAAAAAAGTTCAAAATGCTAATGGCATAAACTCTTTAAGCAAATGTCGATCACCTTGTAACAGCATTACATCTCAATATGCTATCACATAAACATATTTTTGCCAATTCATCTATTAGTAAGATAATTTTCTTCTTAAAGAATTGCATTAACAACTCAAGCCAACAAGGTTAGAAATGAGCAGACTCAAATAGAAGAAGTGACATTATTAGTCTACAACGTAGTGAAAATAACCATTTTAAAAGGATTAATGCTAAACAAAATGATAGCTCTGTTCAGAAGAGCTAAGGTTATACTTTTGGCTTATCCTGGTTCATCTATTGTTTCATTTTAACCAAGTTTTCTTGCAAATAACCAACTATAATCAGGGACGGAGATTTCCTGGACTCAAAACAGTATGAGCTACTTTAAACAAATAAGACAACTAAAAGTAATCTTTGACCCATTCAAGATAGTCTCAGTGTTCATAACTTGAAAAACAAGTAAAAATAAACACTAGTTCGCTCTGATCTCGATTTCTTAGTGTCATTTTTTGAAACTTTTTCCTAAATACATATATGTAAAGCAATTAAGCAAGTATCATCCCATAAAGATAAAAGTGGTAATAAAAACTAATCTAGTTCTGCATCAATCATGGACATGTTCATAATACCATCTTAGGAAAAGAAAAGAACCCTTACTTTACTTGCAACTACACAAATGATGAAATTTATAAAACTAATTCATTCAGGCAATACCACAAACACTTAAAGCCTTGACAATTTGTGCAGTACTTCCTCAAATAAGTCTATAAAACCTTAAACAATAAACAAAATTGGATATTTGGGCCTACAAATCTTAAGCAAAGAATGTGAAAATAAACTTATACTGATTCAAAAAGTAGCATAAGTTGAAAGGTAAGGATCATTTTTAAGAGAAATGAAAAAGCATACAAAGCATTAAAGCTTATTTCTGAGCTTATTAGCTTATTTAATTCGGCTTATATTTTACAAGCCCATTTTGTGACTTATTTTTTTTCCCTATGGGCTTATTTATCACACTTAAGTTATAATAAGCTGATAAGTCAAAAAATAAGATACAAAATATGAACAGCTGCATAAGCTGAGTTAATCAGGCTTATAATCTTTAAAAAAAGGCTTAAACAAACACTCCCATAATGCAAGGGTTTTGACTATACAAAGTAACACAATACAACTTTGGTATAAATATCTTCTGAGCTATTTATCAACTAAAGCAAAATCTTAGCAGTGATTTATCAAAATAAAATGTCCTAAAAAGTGGTTTTTGAAAAAAGGTTTTCTAAAAAATGATAGTCTTGAGAATATCTGCCAGGTCAACCCTTCTTCCTTTTGATTTATTTTTCTATTGTTTCCCTTTTCTTATAAATTCTAATATTTACAAACATATACTTATAATAGATCAAAAGTAACAAGTTCGCATACTTATCAAAGCAACAAAATGGGAAGAAAACTTGTATGTATGTTACCTTTTCCAACAAATTCAAAGGTTATTTAGAGATTTTCCAGTAAAAGTAACTTTTACAAACAAAAAAGGCTATTCCCTTTTGATTCATAAAACTTCTAACTAGTATTGTGACAAAAACAACCATTTTTGAAATCAAAATATTTTTGAAAGAATCATTTATAACCATTTTTCACCAAGAATGCATAAACCAACTTTTATATTGTGACTTTTATTCAACCAAAAATAGCATATCTGGTAGATACCATAATTAATAATCATTTTCACTCTCCAAAACTCAAATAAATGTGCTTATTCATGCATGTAAAAAACAAAGACGCATATCTTCTTCTTTTTTCAAAACATCATTTAAAAATTTACCAAACACCAACTACAAAACTAATAAAAAAAATACATTATAATATTCACAAATAACATCATTTTAAGGATGGATCTATATAACTAAATAAGGGTCTCATACCCTAGCTCGTTGTTATTTATATTTTTTTATGAGAAGATAAAGCATAATCTCATACCCTAAGTTTTTATTTTTATAAATAAAAAAAACTACCAAACACTCTTTTACCAACATAAACAAAGATTTAAGACATAAGTTATATTATTTTATATAATCTTATTTTTTACCAAACAACAACAAACCAAATAAAAAATAAACTATAATATTCACAAATAGGATAGATCTAAAAATACCCTAGGTTTTTTAAATATTAATACAATTTAAATGGTTAAAAGACTTAAAAATAACTAAATACACTAGGTTATCAACATAAAAAAAGATTTAACACTAAAGTTATCATCTTTCTTATTTTATCTCGTAGCAAGCATTATTTAGGTTTAAATATGCAACAAAGTAAACCATGCACATTTAATAATAAGCAAGAAAACCATGTAGTAGTATGACGTACCTATGCTTTTCATATAACTAGCAGCGACATAACGGCTTATTTGCGTTTCACACCTGTATGAGTCCTGCTACTCTTCATTACTGCTCTCGAAATTTTTTCTAAACCCTTCTTCATTGTTTTTTTGTTTTAGAGAGAGAGAAATAGTGTTTTTTTGTTGTTGTAGTAAAATGACACGAGTGAGTGAATATTTGGGGTATGAAAGAGGTATATATTGTTGGAAATGTGGTGTGTGTTTTTGAAGGTGTTTTTCGTGTGTGTACTAGGCCAACATTTTCTTACAAAAGGCTGGTGTGCAGGTGTAATGGCAAGGCTAGTGTTTTTGCTACTAACCTTAAATGGTACAGTAATATTTACAAACTATACTTGCCTCTACTGCTAGGGTTTTTTCTTATCACAAAAACAATATATTCCAGTTTTACTAGCTTTAATATTTTTAAATCAAATATAAACTCTATAAGAACATATTTGGACTTAAGTTTGATTATATATAGCTGAGAGATTCTCAATACGAGATGCTTCGGTTTGATCTAAAACGTACGTTGCATAAGTTGACGATGCTTTTTGGTTTCTTTTTGAGACAGATGGTTTGATTTAAAACTTTGGTTCGATGTCCCGCAAGGGTTGATCGACGAACTTGAGACAGATTGTATGCACATTTATACTATCGATCTAAGCATCATCCATAGTTTTACACAAAATACATACTCTTGTCATTTAAGAAATCATATTTGAATCCGCAAATGTAATCCCCAAAGGAATTAGTTCAAAATGATATAAACCAAACAAATCGTCCTTCTTATCGGTGTTATTTGGTTATTTCGTAGGCCTAATTCCTTAGTTTAACGAAGTGCAAGATTGATTTGCTCCTTCTTAATTAGTATATATGTCTATGCTAATTATATTGTTTCATTTGAGTATAATTAAAACACAAAATGTAAAAGGTCCATAAATTAAATAAATGGGCATACATTGTAGTGGTACAACCAAGGTTGTCAGGATCGGGATCCTACCTAGGATCGTTTTCGGCTTTGCAAGATCGTAATCGTAGGATCGGATCGGGATCGTAAGATCCTATGAAAATGTAAATATTTTTGTATAGGGGTTGTAGTTTTATATTTCTATATAATATTTCATATGATAAACGAATTTAAATGAATGATAAAAGAAAAAGTTATATGTTCAATCTGAGTAGTAGTAGAATATTAGATATATTGCAATCCATACTTGCACAAAATTCTACAATATAAATCGTGGTCTGCTTTACTTTTTGTTTTAATGTTTTTATTATAGGTTTTTTGATAACATTGCAAAAGATAATGTTAATTAATTTATTAGCATTGATTCAGTAACTTTTTGTTATAATATATAGATTCATGCAAAAGATAAAGGATTGTATCAAAATAAACGACATAATTTATAATAGAGGGCAACACAATTTTTTTTTTATGACCAAATAAATTAAATTAATATTCCGATAATATTACATTTTTTCTTGATGACCAAATAAATTAAATTAGAATATTCATGCTTTTATATGTAACATAAAATAAAATATGAACAAAATTGGGACAAGTATGTAGATAGTTTACTTAAAAAAAACAAGCTTCTAACATTTTACAAAAACGATGGTTTTTAAAATAAAACCAAAAGACACATCTAAAATACTTCTAAATAGCCCATAAAACATAATGATTTTACACTCATTATTTTTGCAAGAGACAA
Organism: Chrysanthemum makinoi; assembly: GCA_910596185.1. Classification (NCBI taxonomy): domain Eukaryota; kingdom Viridiplantae; phylum Streptophyta; class Magnoliopsida; order Asterales; family Asteraceae; genus Chrysanthemum; species Chrysanthemum makinoi. The sequence continues at coordinate 249,848,600 of OU343217.1, read as the reverse complement.
TTAAATAACAACACCAAAATAATAATTTTTTTTGAAAAATTCTTAGTCATTAGGCATTAAGACAAGCTTATCTTGTAAGTTAATATAAAAAAAACTAGTAATAAAACGATCACGTACGATCCGATCCGTCTGCGATCCTACTTGTGATCACTGCGATCATAGCGGCGATCCTACACGGGATTACGATCTTGTTAAGATCCCGATCGTTTTGTGTGTAGGATGGTAGGATGTCTTCACGATCGTGATCGCGATTTGCAAACCTTGGAGTGCAACAATGTTAAACCTGCAGGAGACATGGTAGTGGTACAACAACTCTAAAAACCTGCAAAGCAAGAATAACCGAAGATAATGCGGCCACAATTCTCAATCTTTTGACAGTGACATGTGTATTTTCCACATAGGCATTCTTTCTTTAGTGACATATATATTTTCCACATAGGCATTCTTTCTTTTACATTATTAGGAAGAAAATAGACACAGAAATATATGTTTGTCTCATTGAGAGGGTAAATTTACGATGCTGAACTATGTAGTACTATAAGCTTAAAAACATATAACTTGATATTCTTTTAATAAATTCAGGAGTGGAAGTGTGTTTACTCGAACATGAGTCTATTAAAGTCAAGCTTGGCTTATTCTCTACTGCATATAATATGCAAAAATAATTGAAATAATAATTTTAAAAAGCATCATACCTTTTCAGAAATTATGAGCGAACAAAAAAAAAAAATCTTCCAAGTACTTTTCGAGTACTAATGTTGACACTTTTATGTTTATACGAGTTGTTTAACCATTTTACCCCTTTCAAATTACATAAATGATCCCTATAGGTTTGTGAAATGCGACCACCGTCATGATGCGTAAATTACATAAATGGTCCTTTCAAAAAAATCGATTTTGTTTTCGAGATTCTTTTTCAAAAAGATCAATCGAGCTTTATTTTGTTTATCTTTATTTTGAGGATTAAAACTTACTTACTTTTATCTTTTACAAACGAGTTTCATGGTCTTTTATGATAAAGATAAACAAAATAAAGCTCGACTCAAGCTTGACTCAAGCTCAATTAGTTAAACACATTACGTTTGAGCTCGTCTATTTATTTTGAACTCGTGTATAGTTATGTGTATACATAATACACATACGTGTATATTTTAAAGGCTTGAAAGCTTAAAGCTTTGGATACGAAACTCAGCGCTGAGCTCGTTTTGAATGAGCCTCGAACTCGGATGAACTCTCGGGCTTGTTTAAACTCGCTCGTTTAGAGATTCTACCGAACCTATCCTTAGTAAGTCACTAGCGGTTTATCTCGCTTTACACCCTACCCACTTGCATATTATTTAAGTCACTAGAAGGTAAAAAATGTAGTTTGCAGAAAAGTATTGAATTTTTTTTAACTTTCTTTCATGTCAAAATGTTAACTTACATCAATAGATAAAGTTTTCCCATGCTGTTTAACACAATGTTAGAAACCTATAATATATGTTCAAGTTGCACGAGGGATGTTTAAAACAGCTAGATGATATCAACTGAGTAACTGGGTATAGCGTCACATTTCTACCGTAATGTTTAACTAGACGACTTTCATATTGGTCATATATACATAGGATAACGTACCGAAGATAATGCATAGAATGTGCTCTTTAACCTTTGTTACTTCTCACTCTTATAATGAACAAATAAATAAACTCATGCAATACCATGTACGTAAAAAGATCTTTGTTTGTAGTGAGATGTAAATACAATAAAGGGTTCTTATAACCTTACTTTCCCATCATTATATTGTACAATCGTATTTAACCTTTTTAAAGAGTTTTAATATTATGAATTATATCATTTGTTATTAAATGATGAATTTTCATCTGCGATGACAAGAATAATGAGGTACTTATACAATAAAATAAAAGGGAGGGAAACGATATACCGCTTTTCCTAACCAGTTATTCAAACTATTACAAGTTTACACATTTCTTTTGACTCTGATTGACTTTGCATTCTTGGTCCATATCTTCCATATCCGCCCCTCAAGTTGGAGCATCAGTGATTCCCAACTTGTCCGCAAGGAAATTATGTTGAACTTGACCCAAAGCTTTGTCATTATATCGCTTAATTGAAGGTGTGTAGGAATAAAATGATTTGCGAGAAATCCATCTTGAGTTTTGTCTCTAGTGAAGTGACAATCTATGTCAAAATGTTTAGTTCTATTATGGTAACACATGGTTGGCAGCAATTTGTTGAAGTGAACTTTTGTCACAAAAAGGTTACATGCAAGTCCACCGATATGCAAATCTTTGAAGATGAAAATTGAGCCAAAGTAACTCACAAGTAGTTGCTTACCATACTTCTATATTCGCTTCAGTTGATGATACGCTCACGGTAGCTTGTTTCTTTGTGTTTCCATGACACTAATGAATGACCTAAGAAGATGTAGTAACCGTTAAGGATCTTACGGTCAAAAGCATGAGCCCAATCAAAGATCACGAGAATCTGTCATTTGTAAGTGGTAGGCCGCAGGATAGAAAAGACCTTTGGTTATGGTGCCTTTTTAAATACTAACAAGCGAATAAGTTGAATATGAACATATTTTGGGGCTAAAACTCTGACGACTCAAATGTTGGTTGCATAGAAAATGTCGGGCCTAGTCATGGTTAGATACAAAAGCAACAAGTCTTCTATAGGCATCAACATCATTGAGGAGGAATAACTTTATCAAGAGAAAGTTTCATTTGTGGGAAGAGGAGAAAAAGCAGTTTAGCAGTACAAGACCGGCATCGCTTAAAAGATCCAAAATGCACTTTCTTTAGTTAAGGTGCATGTCATCATCTATCTTGCATAACTCAATACCAAGAAAATACTTAGCTAAACCAAGATCCTTGATAGTAAAATGCTTATCAAGACTGTCTTTGACTACCTTGATCTCCCGATTGAGTTACCAGTGATTAACATATCATCCACATACACAATTATGGATGTAAACTCTTCTCCTTTGGTTTTCACAAACAATAAATAACCATGCTTGGACTCAACATACCCAAGTTGTACTAAAATTTTAGTTAACTCATGGTTCCACCGCCTGATTCTGTTTTTAGACCATATAAGGATTTTTTCAACTTGCAAACTTGACATATGGATGCCTTAGCATAACCTTCAGGTGGTACATGTAAATGTCTCTCATCAAGATATCCATATAGGAAAGCATTATTGATGTCCAATTGATGAAGAGGCCATTGTTTAGCTGTGGCTAAAGCAATTAACACTCTCACTGTAGCAGAGTTTAACAACGTGTGAAAAATTATGCTTATAATCCAAACCTTCATTTTGTTGAAATTCTCACGACCACCAATCTAGATTTAAGCTTTTCCAAAGTACCATCAGGCTTGTATTTGATTTTGAATACCCATTTTGAGTTGATTTGAATATGACTTTGTGGTAAAGTGGTACAGGTCAAAGTACCATTTTTCTCCAAAGCTCAAGTTCAAGATCCATGGCTTTAGTGCACCCTTTGTGTTTGATTGCTTGTTGATAAGAAGTAGGCTCAGAAGTAGAAAAGACATTAGCTAAGAAGGTTATGTAAGTAGAAGGAAGGTGTTTGAATTCTGAGCTAACAAACAAAGGGTACTTAGGTGTAGATTTGACTTTGAACAAGCGTAATAGGGTAAAAAATCTTGTAACCATGTTGGTTTAGCGGTGTTCCTTATTGATTTTCTAAGAGGAACAGATGGTAAAGGGTCATTTGGTATTGGATTATCATCATTTGGACCGGTGGTATCTTGATGCAAGATTAAGTGTAGGTGTCTCGAGTGGTAAAAGGGTGTTGGGATAGTAGTTTCATGTTCTTCCAAAGGGTGTGTTTCAAAATTGAGATAAATAGGACAAAAAGAGTAGTTTGTAGTGAATGAGGTTGCTTAAAGGAAATACATCTTCTATCTCATCCCTACTAAGAAAAATCTCTTATGTTTCCCAATTGAACATCTTATAGTCTTTTGATTGAAGGGATAACCAATTAGTACACACTTAATTCCCCTGTTATCAAACTTGTCCTTTTGAGGTTTAGTAACAACATCATAACACAGACAACCAATTACTCTCAGATGCTCATAAATGGGTGGCTTACCATGTAACTTCTCAAAAGGAGATTTCCAGTCCAAAACTCTAACTAGCATCTTATTAATAAGGTAAGTAGCAGTCAAAGAAAATGCAATCACCCAAAACTTAAGTGGCAAATGCATGAAAGTCTAAGAGCTCTACAGATATCAAGCAAAGTGTCATTTGCTTTCTCTACCCTACCATTCTACAAGGTACTATAACTGAGACCTTTGATGTAGTACACCATGAGATTGAAAAGAATGAAGCCAAGTCTTATTAACAATTTCACATTACCATTTTTTGATCTCACTATCTTTGGTTGACTTTGAAAATGAGTTTTAACATAGGCAAAGAAGGAAATCATCAAAAGTAGAATTTGGTCCTTTGAGTGTAGTAAATAAGTCCATGTTGCTCTTTTTTGATCATCCACAATGGTGAAAAATTAATGGGCACCATTCAAAGCAGCTAGTTTATAAGGACCCCATAAATTAATATGAATCATACGAAAAGGGAAAGGATAAATGTTATCACTCTTAGAGAAAGTGTGGAAAACTAGAAGGGGGGGTTGAATAGTTTTGCCGATTTTAAGTTAGTTTCAAAAACTTTAGATTCGTTAATATGTGAGATCTTATGGATGTAAAGAAAGTATAAATCTAATGATAAAGCAAGTAAATAAAGTAAAGCAAAGGGATAGAAAAGATACAACCGATATATAGTGGTTCGGCTACAAGGACACCTTCCTTGCCATACTCCACTCCCCGAGTCACCTACTCGAGAGTTCAAGCACTATGTCAACAAACTCCTTCACTTGGCGGAGAAGCCTTCACAACGTTGCTTACACTTTTCTGGTACAAAGCTAGATACCGAGTCAGTATGGTGGACCAAACCAACATTATTACATATGTGAATATCAAATACAAGATCTTTGCTGAAATCTTGCGGAGGTGACAAATCAATCAAGGACCCCTTGCTTGGATGACTTGTAGAATGCTCGTGATCTCGCCTTAGAAAAGGACCTATATGAGGATCACAATAGAAAGAAAGAAGAACAACTCTCTAGATCAAGTGATCTATATGTTAGAAGAGAATGAGAGTTTTTGAGAGATTTAGTAAGAAGAGGGTGAGTTAGAATGAAGAAATGGCTCTCTATTTATAGGCAAAATCTTCCATTGTTCCCCGAATCCCACGGATCCCTCCCACTTGGGATCCGTCTAGTGTAATCCTAGGGATCCGTGGGATGCTCCTCTTTGCCCATGGGTTTTTGGTTATGGGTCATGGGTTATGGGTTGGTCCATGGGTTTTCTTTAGATTCAATGTATCTAAGTATACATTGTATCTAGCCAACTTGGGTATGGGTTATGATCCATGGGTTATGGTCCATGGGTTATGGTTTTACCCATCCTAATAAACTATTACAACAAATGCTTAATTACTACATTTTGTATTTAAATGGCTATATGTAAATGCTTTACAAAAATAACATGTATCCTTATAATTATACTTAAGATAACATTATATTTGTTATCAACAAAACACAAAGAGATCGCAAAATATTAATAAACGTTTTACGGTTTATTTGTATTAACAATCTCCCCCTTTTTGTTGATGACAAAACATAATGTTATGATGAGTAAAACTTAAGAATAGATGTAAGTTTTGAAAGCCCAAAGTTTTACTTCTTCTCCCCCTTTTGTCGAAACAAAAAGTTAACCCTTGGAAGAAATAAAAGTGTGGAAAAATTAGTCCACGTATCGCTAACTCCCCCTTGACGGTAGCTCCCCCTAGTTTGGGGCGTCAAGTGAAGAAAATAAAAAATCCTACAAAGAGAAAGGTTAGTAACATGCTTAAATAATCTTGTGATTGACCAGAATCAAGATTGGGAGCCAAGGTATGTAAACAAGGCCTTGTAATAAAACAACAAATTGTAGTGGTATTTATGCCACCTACAAGCATGTAAAAATAAGAACAAGACTTGTTCTTGAAAATGACTTCAAAAGAAAAAGTACTAAAAATAGAAAATAGTAGTAATGATTCCTTCCATGCTTGCATAAGGTTATGGATGGAGGTTTGGATGAGTAATGGTATTGATGCGATCAAGGATGAGGTTGAGTATGAATCGCATTTCTTCCCTAACTTCTATTGCAATTTCCCTAGTGGATTGGCAATGTTCACAATGTAAGTGATGTGGGTAATGAGTACGAAAATCTTTCGGTTTGTTTTGATTTGTGAGTTGCGGAAGTTGTGGTGGAAAAATAGGAAAATATGGATCAAAGTCCGGAATGATTGGAAGTGGTAGTGGAAAAGAACCTATATGTGTGCTAAAGTTTAATATCATTGAATATTGTATTTGGAGATGGAGGAGTGTCAAAAGGCTAATTCTTTTGCTTTAGGTTGTTGAGATCTTGTTGGAGTTGTAAGGAGTTCCAAAAGAGTGATTTTAGGTGGTGAATGATTTGGTGATGAAGTTGGTGTACTTGTTGGTGATGAAGGAGGTGCTATAATGGAAGCATCTTGTGGTGAGTTAGTGATTGGTGATGAGCCATTAGGATGATGGTTTTCTAAACAACAAGATGGGATGTTAATCCGTGTGGATATCCTAGAGTTTGATTTTGGTATTTTGGAAGGTGGAAGTACAAAGGTTTGGGTTTCATGGAGATGATTGTTTGTACTAGGTGATTAATCTAAAGGGTTTGTGGATGACATGATGTATTTTGTTTGTGAGGATGAGATGGATTATGCAAGCATTTTGGGAGTTCTATATATAGAGAAACAAAGCATTGTAATGAATGCTTGACCCAAAATGTGGATTAAAATCTAATGATTAGATATGAATTTAAGGCATGTGATCATGAGAACACAAGCATTAAAGATCATACTCCCAAAAATAAAACAAATGTGGATTTTGCATCCAAAGTGAAAAAATAGAAGATAAAACGACTTACGTCTCACGGATCCCACGGATCCTTCCCTTGAGGATCCGTCCACATGAAATTTGGGATCCGTGGGATGCAGTGATCGCGGCACAAAATTTTCCTTTGGAAACATTTTTGCCTAGTGTGTGCCTATATGCAAACTATTTGGAGTTGCGGTTATCTCGACCCCTAAAAAGAAAAATAAAAATAAACTAGAAGTAGAAAAACATCCTATTGAGATAACCCGAAAACACATATTTAGTACATGAGTACGTAATTTAGTGTTATCAATGCTCCTAATTCATTGTTGCTTAAATGAATGTACCCGAAAACACATATTAGTTATGTGTCTCCTTTAGCATTCAAAAGACATGAGATGCAATGAAAGCGGGTTTTTACTTTGTATTAATAATGAAAAAGCGATTTGTCCTAGTCGTGAGGAATTGCTTTTGTGAAATTGTCTGAGGAAGGTATCATCCTTTTAGAAAACATTTGAAAAGAGGTTTTCTTTGAAAATGTGTATATGATTATGTGTTTGCAACTTGTAAAAAATAAAAGCTATAAGTGGAAAAACTTATCTTGGGTTTTGAAAATTCCCGTATTGTTTGTGAGTGAAATAGAGATCCTAGACTCAAGAAAGAAGGCTAGTGTTTACATACCTTGTAGAGTCAAATAAGTTACGGCGTTTGTTCCATTAGACCAAGACCAAGGCAAGTAGGTTGAATTGTTCCGCTTCAACGGTTTGGTGAGGACGTCGGCTATGTTGTCTTCGGATGCTACCTTCTCAATAGAGATGTTCCCCTTTTGAACATTGTCTCTTAAGAAGTGATGACGAATCTCTATATGCTTTGTGCGAGAATGCAATACCGGATTCTTGCTTAATTCGATGGCACCTTTGTTGTCACATAGGATGGCTATGTCGCTTAGATGAATGTCGGTAGTCACTAACGCTTGTTTCATCCATAGTGCTTGTTGGCATGCTTTGCCGGCGGAGGCGTACTCGGCTTGGTTGTTGATATTGCTAGTGTCGTTTGTTTCTTAGAAAACCAAGATGTTAAACAACATCCCATGAAAGTACATACCCCTCTTGTACTTTTTCTATCAACGTAATCACTTGCATGGTCGAGAATGCATATACAATTGTTTCTACTCCCGTGCCCTTAGGATACCATAATCCTAATTGTGTTGTACCCTTAAGATATCTAAATATCCTTTTCTGGCTAGGTGTGATGTTTTAGGGTCTTCTTGAAACCTAGCACATAAGCAAACACTAAACATGATATCAGGCCTACTTGCCGTGAGGTAGAGAAGACTACCTATCATGCCACGATATTTAGTATTATCTACGGATTCACAGTCTTCATCTTTTGTGAGTTTGGTGTCGGATGACATTGGTGTCCTAATTGGTTTTGACTCTTCTAGACCGAATTTCTTTAACATCTCCTTTATGTATTTAGATTGATTAAAGAAGATACCATCTTCTACTTGTTTGATTTGTAGACCAAGAAAAAAACTAAGTTCTCCCATCATACTCATCTCGAACTCGTCATGCATGATTTTAGAGAAATCATCACACATGTCTTGACAAGTGGATCTGAATATAATATCATCTACATATATTTGCACTATGATTATATGTGACTCTCTTTTCTTAGTAAAAAGTGTGTTGTCAACTAACCCCATGGTATAGTTGTGTTTAATTAAAAATGACTTGAGTCTATCATACCAAGCTTTTGGAGCTTGTTTAAGACCGTAAAGGGCTTTCTTTAATTTATACACATGTTTGGGTTTTTCAAAATCGATGAAGCCAGGAGGTTGAGCTACATATACTTCTTCATTAATGAAACCATTTAGAAAAGCGCTTTTGACATCCATTTGATAAAGCTTTAGATCATTAGCACAAGCATACACAAGAAGTATTCTTATAGACTCTAATCTAGCCACGGGGGCATAGGTCTCATCAAAGTCTATTCCTTCTTGTTGGTTATACCCTTGAGCAACGAGTCTAGCCTTGTTCCTAGACACTACTCCGTTTGCATCTAATTTGTTTTTATAAACCCATTTGGTTCCTATTATGGTTTGATTACTAGGTGGAGGGACAAGTGTCCAAACATCATTAGAAACAAATTGATTTAATTCTTCTTGCATAGCCATTACCCAACTTTCATCTTTTATGGCTTCTTGTGTATTCTTAGGTTCTATGGTTGAAACGAAACAAAACAAGCTACTTTGGTTTTGAACTTAAGACATTAATGTTCTTTCGTTTAGCTTTACTATGACTTTATCTACGGGGTGATCTTTGGACTCTTTAATGTTTATGACTTCATCATTTAAAGGTTCTTCTTCTTCATTTATCTTTTTCTTTATTACTATAGCTTCACTTTCTACAATCTCGTCATCGACAAAGGTGGAGAGGGTTTGGGTGGACTTTCATCAAATTTTATATTTAATGACTCTTCTACCTTCATTGTTTCTTTGTTTAATATGACGTAAGCTTTGCTATTTGGAGAGTAACCTAGAAAGATACCTTCGGTTGATTTAGGATCAAATTTTGTAAGGTAATCTTTAGTGTTAAGAATAAAACATTTGCTACCAAAGACTCTAAAGTGATTTAACGTAGGCTGTCTGCCTCGGTAACTCATATGGAGTTTTACCTAAGATTGGTCTAATTAAGACTCGATTGAGTATGTACGTTGAAGTATCAACGGCATTACACCAAAACTTTTGAGGTATGGATTGTTCATTAAGCATGGTTCGACTCATTTCTTGTAGGGTTCTATTCTTTCTTTCTACTACCCCATTCGATTGTGGAGTCCGTGGAGCCGAGAAGTTGTGAGTAATACCATTGGCGGCACAAAAGGCTCAAAATTGCACTTCATTATCGAATTCCCTACCATGATCCGTCTTAATAGACACTATAGGACTTCCTAGTTGTCTTTGGATCTTTTTGCTTAATATTTCAAAATAATTAAAAGTTTCCGTTTTGTTCTTTAAAAATTTTGTCCATGTATACCTAGAGTAATCATCCACTATGACCAAAGTGTAGTAGTTGCCTCCATAACTTTGGATAGCGGATGGACCAAATAAATCCATATGTAGTAATTCTAGACACCTAGTTGTAGACACCATGTTTTTAGCTTTATGACTAGAATGAACTTGTTTTCCTACATTACAAGCATCACAAAAGTGATGTTCATATTTTAACTTAGGTAGATCTCTTACTAGATCTTTGGATGATAGCGATTGAAGAAGTCGCATGTTGGCGTGACCCAATCTTCGATGCCATAAGGTCGAAGTATCATCCATAGAGGTAAGACATAGTTTGTCTTTAGGTTCATTACCGATTTTAATGACATAGACTCCATGTTTCCTAATTCCTCTTCCTATGGTTATGCCATTTTTAATATCTTACTACCGGTTTGGGTAAAAAGTACATTGCACTTTTTATCACATATTTGTCCTATACTTAAGAGGTTAAAGTTTAGGTTTTCTACATGACACACATCGTTAATGGTTAAAGATTTGTTAGAAATCTGCCTTTACCGATGATGATTCTACTGCTATTTCCAAACACCACATTACCTCCATTGAAGGATTCATATGTGGAGAATAGATCTCTATTGACGGTCATGTGCCTCGTGCACCGACCCATTCATCGGGTCTAGGTTAGACCTTTAAGCACACCTAAGACAATAATAAACTCAAAAGTTTGGTCCCCATTTGTTCATGGGTCCATTAGTGTTAAACATTCCATTCATGTTAGACATGTATGGATAAGATGAGTATGCATTCCATGGAGCAAAGTTTTGAAAAGGAAAACCATTTTGCATATTTGGGTTCCATCCCATTTGATGGTTACTTCTTGGATAAACGTTATTAGGTCTCCTAGATGGATTAGGTTTTGAAAAAGATGGAGCTTTGTTTCTTGCAAAAGTAGGATTATATTTTGGAGGTGGTTGTCTAGTGGTGACATGAGTTGGTTTCTTCCTATTAACTGTAACAAACTCAGTTCTAGATGAAGAAGCTACGTTATTACCACTTGTTTGCTACAGGCAGATCCACGGATCCCTGGTCGTACACTAGCGGTTCCCTTTTAGGGATCCGTGGGATCCGCCACAACAGTGGCTGGTTTTTCTAGTGCCTTAACTAATTTTGTTTCTTTATTTTCACTAGTTGATGGATCAAGTTGTTGAATACCTAAACCTTTTGGTTGTTACCGGTTTTAACACTATCTAATATCGTATCTAAAGTGTTCGTACTCATTCTAGCAATTTTAGAATCTAAATGATCAACTAGTGTTTGAAGTTGAACATAAAGTTCACATTCACCACTTGCTATTTTACCCTTTTCTAAGCGTTTTAGTTTTGCTTTTAATTCTATGACTTCTTTATCTAAGCGTTGGTTTTGACTCTTTAAAAGCTTGTTTTTGTTAATTAGTTTCAAGCTAATATTGCATAGTTTGTCATATTCATTAAGCAATGAGTCGTCATCAAGTGATGAGCTACTATAGTATTAAGTGACATACCTCGTCATTTGCCATGAGACAAATTTCTTCGTCCTCCTCGTCGCTCATTCCCCACGTGTCGCTCACGAATGCCTTTTGATCATTCCGTTTGGGACACTTACTAATAAAGTGGTTTGGGTCCCCACATTTAAAGCAAGTACGATCATCTTTTGGCTTCTCGTCCTCTTTGCTTTTCCAAAAGCCTTTCTTATCGTCATACGGTTGTTTGACGTATCTTCCCTTTCTTCTAAAGAACTTTTAAAGTCCCACGCCATAGCGTACTCCGCGTCGTCACTACTCGAAGAGGAGTTCTCTTCATCGCTTGAAGCCTTTTTGGCTTTAAGGGCAAGATATTTGTGTTTCTCTTTCACTTTTGAGGCTTGAGTCTTTAGCAAGGACAAGCTCGTAGACTTTTAGGTTGCCTATGAGTTCATCGAGGGTGAGGATTGTCAAATCTTTTGACTCTTCGATCGCCGTCACCTTGGATCTCCACTTCGATGGAAGTGCCCTTAGATATCTCCTAACATGGTTACGGCTAGAAAAGATTCATCAAGTGCTTGTAAAGATGTAATAATAGTATTAAAGTTAGCAAATGAATGATCTATAGTTTCCTCATTCGATATTGAAAATTGTTCATATTGTTGAACAAATAAATCAATTTTATTATTTTTAACTTGTTGGTTGCCTTGATGAGTTACAACTAAAAATTCCAAATTTCTTTAGAGGTTTTAAGCATAGAAATTCTTCCGAATTCCTTTTTCGGTAAAGCATTATACAAAACCATTTTAGCTTCACTATTTTTAGAAAGCTTTTTCTTCAATTCATCACTTAGTTTATCATGAGGTATGTTAACTAAATTTCCTTTATCATCTTTTGAGGTAGCCTCAAAATCGCCTTCAACAATAATGTACCAAAGATCAATATCTTTAGATTTCACATATGTTTCGAATCTGTTTTTCCAAGTAGTGGTGGTCGTTGCATAGATTGCCCTTCCTTATAATTTTGAGAACCCATAGTGATCGAAAAGTTTTTAAAATACAATTTTACTTTAAAACTTTTATAAACTTAGCTCTTGAAGCCAATTGTGGAAAACTAGAAGGGGGGGTTGAATAGTTTTGCCGATTTTAAGTTAGTTTCAAAAACTTTAGATTCGTTAATATGTGAGATCTTATGGATGTAGAGAAAGTATAGATCTAATGATAAAGCAAGTAAATAAAGTAAAGCAAAGGGATAGAAAAGACACAACCGATGTATAGTGGTTCGGCTACAAGGACACCTTCCTTGCCCTACTCCACTCCGAGTCACCTACTCGAGAGTTCAAGCACTATGTCAACAAACTCCTTCACTTGGCGGAGAAGCCTTCAAAACGTTGCTTACACCTTTTGGTACAAAGCTAGATACCGAGTCCGTAGCACGGTGGACCAAACCAACACGACTATTACACAACAAATATGTGAAATATCAAATACAAGATCTTCGCTACATAAATCTTGAGGAGTGACAAATCAATCAAGGACCCCTTGCTTGGATGACTTGTAGAATGCTCGTGATCTCGCCTTAGAGAAGGACCTATATGAGAATCACAAATAGGAAGAAAGAAGAAAAACTCTCTAGATCAAGTGATCTATATGTTAGAAGAGAATGAGAGTGTATGAGAGATTTAGTAAGAAGAGGGGTGAGTTAGAATGAAGAAATGGCTCTCTATTTATAGGCAAAATCTGCACTTGTTCCCCGGATCCTCCCTTTTAGGATCCGTCTAGTGTAAATCCTAGGGATCCGTGGGGCGCTCCTCTTTGCCCATGGGTTTTTTGGTTATGGGTCATGGGTTATGGGTTGTGTAACAATTCTGTATTTAGAGATCACTATTCATTTTTACTATTCACCATTACTATTATTACACTTTTTATTCACTCACGAAATTTTATTTCTACATTCTCATTAAGATAAATTATTTTAGTAATGACATGAGTTTGATAAACGTTAGATCATTTTTGCAAGTTATTAAGAAAACATCGTCTTAAAGTTTCATTTTGGTGGAACACCATATTAACATCATATACTTGAAAACGTCTCGACAATTTTCCCCACATCGAGATAAATTTTTTAGATCACTCATGATTAATTTGAAATTTTAAGATTTATTTTTATGTTTTAAAATAAGCCCGGTAGCGATACAAAACTAACTACGTTTTAAACAATTCTACTTACATCTAGACTTTTCACGATTCACACGCGTGTTTCTAATATGTTTTTGAAACTTTTACATTTTGGAAAAATTCAAATATTTCCCTCCTCCTTTGACCATAAAGAAATTAAGCTTGTACATTCTCGTTTTGCTTAAATCATTAACTTTTAAACTTCACATTATAATTGTTAAGTTATCCCGTCGGCGAAAACTAAAGTTGACATCTCATATCACTTTTAGACTAATTTTAGTCTACTCTAAATAAATTCACGATCATTTCGATATTTAGTTTCTTTAGATAAACTACAATTATAGCGTTTTCGACCGTATTTCCAGTTTTAAGCACCGTTTTGCACTAATAAGATTTATCACCCATTTATATTTTTAGATGAAGTATAATGATGAGTTTAATCATTCCTATAAGTTTCATATTTTTACGATACGATTTTACGTTCATGAATTAAATACTTACGTTACTTGTTGCAGGACTAACTCCTTAAACACAAGATGAAAAACCAAAACTCTTAACCTCCTCATGAGGCTTCTCAAGGAAGCCTCCCTAGACCTATGGTTTGATCATGGCCATTCATTCCTAAGATCTTGCCAAGTATATAACTTAACCATGGTTAGTTTTTAACCTAATATGTAGTTAACTATTTTTCTCATCCTATAAATACCAAGCTAAAACCTTCATAATTTCTTGAACCACACCTTCTTAACATCTAAAGTCCTAAACCTAAGGCATTTCTTATAGATCTTGTAAGAACATTCATGTGTTCTTGAAGAAAACTAGCGTTTGATCTTCGTTCTAGAAAGTTTTCAAGAAAGAGTCGTTATAATCTTCAAATATCTTCAAGTCTCCAAAAGCGATGCGTTATAATCTTCTTTTCTTCTTGGTTCTCTCCAAGAAGCGTTGTTATAATAATCTTTCTAATAGCCGTGGGTTTTCGAAGATTGCAAATTCTACGTCGAAGCTCCGTTAATATTTTATTTTTCCATAATACTCAAGCATTCTATTTTAAGATAAGTATTTATAAAACTCAAACTTATTTAAATACTTATAAACTTTGTTAGTTTATTTATTGTATTTATAAACTCTTAATATATCTTATAATCAAGTAATTAAAATACATGTTTTACGTATTAAGCACTACAACACTAGGGAACTTCATGTGAGGGTTAATACAAATAAGCTGTAAAAACGTTTATTTACATTTTACGATCTTCTAATGTTTTTTCGATAACAAACGTAAAATCATTTTAACGAAACAAATAGAGTACGTAAATAGATTGAATTAATAGTTTTCTAACACACTTACATTTTCACATAAAACACTAAAACAAGTATAAGTGTTTTTTTTAGATACATATGTTACAACAACTAGTGTTTACATATTGGGTTAAACATATACTTAAACTAAGTATACTAAAATGGGTAAAAACTAAGTGTATGCTAAAATGAGTAAATACAAGTATATACTAAAAGGGTAAATACTAGCAAATGGTTTTGACCCATAACCCATGGTTTTATATATACCACTTAACCAAGTTCATTGTATCTAGAAAAGAAAACCATGGATCAACCCATAACCCATGACCCATGACCCATAGCCAAAAATACCCATGGGCAAGAGGCCGGACCACGGATCCCTAGCTTTGTGCTAGCCGGATCCCTTGTGGTAGGGATCCGTGGGATCCGGGGAACAGTAGAGGTTTTCCTCTAAATAGTGAGCCATTCCTTCATTGTTTCTCACCCCCTTTCAATATACTTTCTCCCACGAGTTAAATCTCACTAACCTTAGATCCAAGAGATCTATGTTTGTAGTTTTGTTTTTGTGTGATCTTTTAGGTTCCTCTTAAAGGCAAGATCACCACCTTTGAAGTCGAGCAAGCTCAAGTCCATGAGTTGCCATGCTTCCTCATCATCAAGGCTTCTGAAGTCCTCTTGTTGATGATTCCTTTATTTCTTCAAAGTGTTTGAAGACATTAGTGAAAGATGTCTCAAGAGTCAAAACGAAGATATTAGTGAAGGGTATCTATCGTCTATAGGATAAAGCACTTGTGGTAGGTGCTTATAAGTCAAGACAAAGAAGCATTAGTGAAAGGTGCTTAGAAGTCAAGACAAAGAAGCATTAGTGAAAGATGCTTAGAAGTGAAGACACAAGACATTAGTGAAAGGTGTCTTGTAGATCTAGTCAAAGGCATTAGTGAAAGGTTCCTTAGATGTACATTTGATTTGGTGTGTTTCGATGTACAAGATAGACTAGTATTAGATCCAAGGATATTGATATCCTTGTTGATGTTGTAAAGGAGTAGATCTCCTTTGGGATTAGTCGTTGGTGTAGTGTGGTAGTAGTTCCTCCCTTGCAATGGAACTAGGTGCTTAGCCTAGTACCTAATAAAGGGTAGGCGACGTTGTGAAGGTGTAGTTCACCTAAGGTGTGAAAGAACTAGGTACTTAGCCTAGTACCTTATAAAGGGTAGGTTGTGTAGGTGTGGTTCACCTTGGAGTGAAAGAACCCGGTGGTTAGCCTAGTACCGGAAAAAGAGTAGGCGACGTTGTGAAGGCTTCTCCGCCATAAGGAGATTGGTGTAGTGATTACGAATTCTCGAGTAGGTGACTCGGGGAGTGGAGTAGGGAAAGGAAGGTGACCTTGTAGCCGAACCACTATAAATACTTGAGTTGTGGTTTTGTGCTTCTTACTCTTATCTTTTCATTACTTACCTCTACATGCTTGTTTATCAACATCCAACACACACATTCAAATATATTGACATAAGTCTATCTAAATAGATTAAAAAGAAGTTTTAATTGGTAAAACTATTCAACCCCCCCTTATAGTTTTCCACAAGGGGTTCATTTGAATGTGGTCGTGAGTTCTTTGGATTTACAATTAAAGTGTCCTAGCTCCTCGAACGTTCTTGCATGACCTCTCGAATTATGATGGCCGAACGGTAGTACAAGATATACAAACTAAAACGATTTCTATTAACAAACATACAAATACTACGTCATGATCAATATAATGGCATATATAGGCTCGTTCATGTTTTCTTAGGCATTATTCCAAACCTAAGAGTTGACATCATATTCTAGGTCATACGTAGAGACTTCCAGGCTTATCCATCGATTCCGTTATATGTTGTGATATCATTTATTAAGGTGAGTTTCATAGCCCCTACTTTTATACTTGTTTGAATTACTTTTGGGGGAGATACATGCTCAAACTATTTTCATTTACTTTCACAAGTACTCTAAACTTTTAAGGATTACCATGAGTCATAGCCCCTACTCTTTTAATACTTGTTTTAACTCTTTGGGGGAGATACATGCTCAAATACTTGCTTTTACTTGTATAAATTCTCAAAACATTATACTTGATTGCATTATACATGATTGCATTATATTTGATTGCATTATACTTGACTACGTTATACTTGATTATACATGCTTGGAAATACTTTACTCGCTTAAATACATGAATTGTATTTACAAACGTGCCATACACTATGCTTTGTCGGAGGTATTGATAGTACTATAAGTCGGGTAGCCCGCCCTTGTGTACCGATTCATGACCTTGGGATTAATATAGTACTATTTGGGATGCCGCCCATAATTTACCCGATTCATGACCTTGGGTGAATATAATCCGATGTATTGTGCAAACTATATTTTGTGATGGGTTGTGAACACACCGTGGTTGCAAGTTTTGTATGGACGGAACTTGGAACTGAGTGGATTTACAATGCCTTTGCTGAATAAACATTCTTTCAAGGTTTTTCAACTTATTCAAAACAAACTCTATGAACTCACCAACCATTGTGTTGACACTTTTTAGCATGTTTATCTCAGGTCAATAAGACGATTGCTGTTGCATGGAACATAGAGTTGCACGACATATTTTGAAGACTTTATGCATTCATATTTACCATTCGAAACATTTTGTAAACATTTATATATTATACTTTGGGACCTCATTGTTTGTAACTCTGATTTCATTAATCGAATGGTAACTTTTCAAAACGTCTCATTTAGAAGTCGTTTTCTATAACTTGTACTTTGTATTATGAAGTAGCACCCCAATGACACAATATTCCGATGCGATATTTTGGGGGTGTTACAGATTGGTCCATGGGTTTTCTTTAGATTCAATGTATCTAAGTATACATTGTATCTAGCCAACTTGGCTATGGGTTATGATCCATGGGTTATGGTCCATGGATTGTGGTTTTTACCCATCCTAATAAACTATTACAACAAATGCTTAATTACTACATTTTTGTATTTAAATGGCTGTATGTAAATGCTTTACAAAAATAACATGTATCCTTATAATTATACTTTAAGATAACATTATATTTGTTATCAACAAAACACAAAGAGATCGCAAAATATTAATAAACGTTTTTATGGTTTATTTGTATTAACAGAAAGGAAGTCTGTGGTGTTTGGACAACATACAACATTCACAAGAGAAATTTGAGAAATCCATGGATTTATACAATGGTATATGAGATAGTTTTGAAACAGAAGAATGCCTAGGTCTGGCATGGAAAGTATGAACATCTAACACATTCTTAGAAACAACATTGCTATAAGATTCCTTATTCAAAACAACACTAGGAATATAATTCAAATGAGATGCACTAAAATCAGATATTCTTTTAGAGAATGTAGTAGGATCAATAATTGGTTTGCAGATGTATAAACACCTTGAACCTTTTCCTCACTGCAACAATCGATTAGTTGAAAGGTCCCAGCAGTCATTTGGATAAAAATGAGCAAAACGGATGATTGTTTTGAATGAGATGACCCACTGAAAGCAAGTTTAGTTGGAAATAAGGTACATAAAAGACATTGGTGAGGAACAAAGTTGGTGTTAACGAACGTACCAACTATGGTGACAAGTTTTGAGCTACCATCAAGCAAATTCATAGTTATTGGATCTTTGAGATAAGTAACTAAAATTAAAAGACTTAAGTGTGGTGTCATATGGTGAAGCCCTGCTTTGGTCACCCAATCACCTTAATGTTCATGTTTGGATGCAAAACAATGCAAAGGAGATAGTACGAAGAGAAACACTGCATGTGAGGACTTGCATAGTCTCTAGGTGCACCAAAATCATTGCGTTTACCCTTAAACATCTTCATCATCTCTCTTGAAAACAACAACCACTAACTTTTGATTAACACCACCCCACTTGTTCAGCCCTATCTCATTCTCACAGCCTAAATCAAAAGGAGTATCACCACTACAAAACTCATTAAACCGGACTAATATTGGAACGCCATTCATTTTATTCTTAACCTTCTTTCCTTTATACCAATCAGGGTATCCAATCTTCTCATATCAATGATCAACTGTATGACCTTCTTGATTACAACCAGTACGAAATCTTTTTCCATCACTCCTGCTATCAATTAATGGCCCTCTAATTTCTTTCATCCTACCATTTGACTCCTTATTATTCAAATTAGCAAATAAAGCAATTGGTTCAAAGGTGTGACTAGTTACTTGCTTCTCCTTTTCAATTTTCTGAATAATACAATAGGCCTTATTGAAAGTAGGTAAAGGATCCATAGCAAGAATTTGATTCCTAACAGATTCATACTCATCATTCAATTTCATCAAAAACTGAATCAACTTAGAATTGTTGTCTCTTAACAAGAACTTTTCAAGAACATCAAAAGTGCATTCCCTCATCATACCACAATCAAAAGTTGGTAATCCATTAATATTGTTCAATTCATCCCAACATTTCTTGAGTTTGTTGAAATAAGAAGCGATGGTAATGTTACCTTGACTAATCTTACTCAACTCCCTTCCAACTAATAAACCAATGGACCATTACTCTGCCATACCTTTGACAATCTCTTTCACAATTCACTAGAGAATGAGCATTAAAAGCATCGAGATAACTCATTGACCATAGAGTTCAAGATCCAACAGGTTACCATATAATCACATCTTATCCATCTTTGTAACTCAACATATCCAATAGGTGGTTTGGGACAAGAACCATCAATGAAACCTAACTTCAACTTTGCACCTAATGTCATCCTTACATTTCTACTCCAACCATGAAAGTTTCTCCCACTAAAAGGAGTGTTTGTCAGAGTCATACTAGGGTGATCAAAAATTGCTATATACAAGGGATCATTGATCATATTGACGTTTGGATTGACATTTGGATTCTGGTTTTGATTATTGTTTTGGTTTTGGTCAGATGAGGAAGAAGCCGCCATTGATGACGTCAGAAAGCTTGAAAAATGAAATTTGTGATAAATTATATTCTGCTCAATTACTAATCATAATTAAGATCAAACAATAGGTAAGTAAGAATAAAGATTGATCAAGTTAATTCAAGATTACACAATCAAATCAATTAAGAAATTAGGGTTTGAGCTAAAGGCTCTGATACCATGTGGAATTATATGATTTGTTATTAAAATGATGAATTTTCATACTGATTACAAGAAGAATGAGGGTACTTATACAACAAAATGAAAAGGAAAGGAAAACGTATAAACCTTTTTTCTAACAGACACTCAAACTATTACAAGTTTACACATTTAGTCCTTTGACTTTGGTTGACTTTGCATTCTTAATCCATATCTTCCATAAATATGTTTTATTTAGCATTAATGAAGTGGAAAAGAAAAACAATCAAATATGTATTTGAATAAATAGAAAGTGTATGAGGATGATATTTTCACTGTTGTGTATGTTTTTTAGAGTGTGAATCCGTCGACTATGTATTTCAACTTACTAGCAAACCCTAAGACCAAAAGCAACTAATATTTTTAGCCTAACAAACACAATAATAGTAATATATACAAAGAGATCTTTGGTTTGTTTTCTATCACTTATTAATGCTAAAGTAAACACAACTTTCGAACCATTATTAAGTTACTGGACATAAGATATATTATCTCTAAATTATTATAGTTCTTATGGATCTCACATAGTAGAAAAATTACTATTATGTTGGTTTGATTGGATTGTTTATCCGGCTCACGCGTGTTTTAGATTGTAATCTTTTTATATTGTTCATTTCT
>OU343217.1:249820357-249825357 GCA_910596185.1 Chrysanthemum makinoi | reverse complement strand
TTATGTAATGACTATAAATACTCTCTACCTCCCAAGGTAGAGTTGGAGCTCATAATAAGATTTTTCTTTCTCTCACTAAAGTTCCCAAACCTCTAACTTTCTCTCTCTAAACTCATCTATATTATATGCCTACTTTGTTAGTGATATGATGTGTATGTGAAATCCAATATGTTACAAATGGTATCAGAGCCATGGTTAGATCATCTCTTACACATCCTTGGATTTCTAGTGGTTTTAGATGGTTTTTGAGTTTGAAAAGTTTAGTGGTTTTTGCATCATTTGGTTCATTTCTTGTGTTAAAGTTTGAATTTTGGGTGTACTTTTGTGTTTAGGATCATTATATGTGCTTAGGTTTTGATTTGGTAAGCTTGAATCACTGTGGTTGAGCTTGTTTTGGATTGAAAAGTGTGTTTTAAAGTTTTTCTTGGTAGCGACTTGGGTCTCGGTGTGAATTTCTTGGTAGCTACTTGCTTAAGTAAAAAGTAGCGAGTTGTAGTGTGTTTTGGTAGCGACTTGTTCGTAGCGACTTGCCTCTTGAGACAAGCCGACAAACAATAAACTTAGTGGATTCTCCACTACGGGTAGCGACTTGGTAAGGTAGCGACTTGCTTTCAATTTTGATAGCGACTTGTTCTTTAAGTTTCTTAGCGACTTGGTATATAGCGACTTGCTGTCAAAATTCATAGCGATTTGGAAACTTTGCAACTTGTCTTCAAATTACTTAGCAACTTGGTGCCTAGCGACTTAGTTCAAGGATTCTTAGCGACTTGGTTTACTTTGTGTGTAATAGGGTTTTCTCTTGATTTAGTAAAATCCCGTGAAAGAATCTATTTCCCGGTTTAATCATTGAGTTATAAAATCCGTGTAATCTTTAAACATGTCTACCAACATACCTACACTCATCTCCATCTTAGAGGATGTTCAAGATTTGGTTCAGATACCGTCCACCCATGCTTGCCGAGTGACCTACGACTCTTGGGCTCAAAGAATCGATTATTGTCTTGGAAAGGAAAATGGGGTCAACATTCTCAAATCGATTGATGAAGGACCTTATCAGATAGAGACTATAAGAGACTTAATTGATACAATGCAGATGGAACAATGATCTATGGGATAGATGCACCAAAGACATATGATGAGCTTAATGATAAGGAGAAAAGAGATTCGATCTGCTGATATCGGGGCTTCTACATCGTACTTCAAGGTCTTCCAAAAGATATCTACAAGCTTATCAATCACAACACCGAAGCCAAGGCGGTGTGGGATACTGTCAAGATGCTTCTTTACGGTTCTCGAATTAACTATGGAAGACAGAGAATCACAACTCTATGATGAATTTGAGCACTTCAAGATGAAACCGGATGAGAGTGTCTATGAGTATTACGTGAGATTCCACAAGCTTGTTAATGACATGAGGAACATCAGAATGACTATGCCAAACATTCATATGAACTCAAAGTTTGTGAACAACATGAATCCCGAATGGCACAAGTTTGTCACCTCCGTGAAGCTAACCAAAGGATTGAAGAATACAAACTATGAGCAACTCTATGCCTTCCTTCTTCAGAATGAAAGACATGCTATGTTTGAAAAAATGATTCTTGATCGGTTCAAAACAAACCGAGGGGAGAGACAAGCTCATCAAATGATTCAACCGCCTTCTACTCAAACATTGGAATTACCACCAAAGCATCTCAAGTTATACCCATGGGTAATGGTAATCACAAACTCATTCCTGATCCAATGTTCAAACAAGATGATCTGATGCACACGGGAAACTTCATTAATCAACTGGCTCTCTTGATTAGTCAAAACATGAAATCTCTCCCACACACCAACAACAATCTGAGAACGCATCCAATCCACACAATCAAGCCCTTTATGGGAGATGGGAAAGTTATGGTGGCAGTTCAAGAAAGACATTATGAACAAGGAAGAGGTGGAGTGGTAGAGGATATGTGGCAAATCGAATAGGGAAGGAATGGAAATCGAGGACAAGCAAAGCCGATCAAGTGTTACAAGCGTGGAGGTGAGGGACACATTGCAAGGAACTACATCGCCAAAACGCCCTCGAGAATCAGAGTACTTGGGGATAAGATGTTGCTTGTTCAAGCTCAGGATAATGGTGCAGTTTTGGATGAAGAAGAGTTGTTGTTTCTTCGGGGAAATGCCAAGACGTATGATGCAGAGATGTGGATGAGCGGCCATTCGGAGATAGGCAACAATCATCGAATGCCTTTCAAGTCGATTGTGATGCATATGACTCGCGTTGATGATGAACCTACTCCACAAACAATTTTCATGGCTAGCATTTCTCCAATGGTCCCTCCTAAATTCTCTTCATCCCCACAAGCTGGTCCATCCAAAGACAAAATCATTTCTGAGGTACTAAAACTATACGATGAAGTTGATGTGCAAAAGATGCATGACAAAGTACAATCAACTGAAATTATTGAGTCAAATATTGAAAATATGGGTAATATCAATGTTGTCCCATATGATCAATATGTGAAACAAAGTGAAAGTGAAATTGTACGAAGTGATGTATCTTATGCGATCAATGATGACTATGTTTTTGATGAATACTTTGCATCGATGATTCGTTATCTCGAACTTAATGCCTATAAAGAACAAGTTGCCATTTATGAACAACGTGGTAAGTTTGAATTAACTACTGCGGAGCGTGGCGGGGAAGGTTGGATGACCAAATGCATGCAATTATTAGAAAAGTAATTTTAGAGAAGAAGTGTTAAAACAAGAGTTAAACTCCTTACAAGAAAAGCTTTCTAAAACTGCTAAGCAAAAACAAGAACTTCAAGAAAATGTTAAAGTGCTTAAGCAGGAATTTCATGCTAAGGAATCAAAACTTTTGAATGATTTTTCAATCTAAAAACTTTGAAAAACAAGCTTGAAAATAAGTTGTACGTACAAGGGAATACCATTCAGACTGCTCACATGGTCACTAAGCATAGAGTTTTACGCGATAAGCATAGTGTTCCCATTATAGATAAACCCAACCACGAGTATGGTAACATAGCAAAGCTGCTCAAAATGTAATCTATGATGGCAATGAGATTCTTAAACCTAGACAGAAACCTAGTTGCATTGAGTGCACTGAGGAAGATAGAAAATTAGATGATGCATCTAGGGAGAAAATGAATAAGAAGCTAGAAGACCCTGAATGTAAAAAGAATAACATAACGATCAAACCCCATGATTACAAGAAGGAAAATTGGATTTCCTTAAACAAGTTTAAGTCTCAAACGTTGTTAACACCGAACAAGTGTTCGGAAAAGGACTTAGATAAGAAAAAGCAGAGAATCTTGTTGACAAACCCTCCCTTTAGGAAAATGCCTCAAGCAATGTACCGTATCCTCCAAATACACCAATGCATTTAGTTCCTAGAACTATTGCCACTAAGAGCAAGACCTTAATCAGTCAATATGTTATTTTTCAACTATTTGTCGATTTTGAGAAAACTTGTAAGAAAAGGATCACACCACTGGGATAACTGAAGGGGAAAGGGGTTTTGAGCAAACAAAAGAATGTTATTTAACCGAGGTCATGCCTTTCTTTAAACAACTAAAAGATCATTTTGAGAGTCTTAAAAGGGATAGATTAGATATTAAAGGAATGGAAAAGGAATTTGATGCAATGATAGTTGAGGTTAGTGACTATGAGCGAGCATTAAAATATAATGAGATTGAGAGGAAGAACTTGCATACCTTGAATGAGAATCTTATTTCTGAATGTATTGCTCAAGATGTGTTTTACACTACTACAAATTGTTCCATTAATGCTTCTCAATTTCATGAATTATCTGTTGCTCCGAAAGTCTCCCATGATCGTGTCATTGAGCTTGAAAAGATTAATTCGAAACTTAATGAGAAAATTGATGAGGATGATCACGATAATTTGGTAAAGCATCTTTCTAAACTAGAAGTTGAACATTTTGATTTACAACTAAAATATCAACATCTAAAGAAAATGTCAAAACCTCAAATATCAAGACATCCTCAGATGTTCGAGAGTTTGATGCGTTTTTGGATAAACAAAGCGTGATGAAACGATTCGAGCTCATTGTAACACGATCAAAAAGTTGAAAGCCCAAATATCTCAATTAAAGGGTGAAATGAACAATGTGACTGGATCCCAAATGCCTCCTCTTTTAGATTCTCGGTACTCTCAAACTTTTCATCTTCAAAACTTAGTTAATGCCTTACAAAAGGAAAAAAAGAGTTTTCTAGAAGAAAATGAAAAAGTTAAACGACACTTTAAAGAGTTATATGATTCAATGAAAGTCACTCGTGACCAAAACAACGAAAAAATAACGTCTTTACAAAAAGAAAATGAGAATATGAGAAGTCGAGGAAAATGGAAAGCGCCACTTGTTTTTAATAAGAATGTTGCATCAAAGTCATCCTCGATTTGCAAATACATCTGTGGATCATTAAATACATTCCTCCTCATCTTAGGAATAATGAACCTGCGTTTCATGACTATTGTGCTCACCTTAAGGATAGTCTAGAATGTCTCCGTGAGATTGTTGAAGAGGATTTCATTAATAAACATCTTGATAGAGAAATTAGGTTTGCTTGCCTCCAGGCCAAAAATCTCAAGAGCTGCTAGAATGTGTAATTGCAACATGTCCTAAATCCTTAGGTGCAAAAGGCAAAGCTGCGATGCCTTGTTCTATGCCTAGTGCCAAGCATACAAACCATTCTAGGCCCAGTTTTGTAACCACCGGTAAATTTCACCTCGTATTAAACTAATATACTATTCTAACGAAAGAATACTTATCCATTTTTTTTTACGTTCAATTTTTTTTAAGAAACGATATCCACTTATTTGATCACAACAACTAGCCAATGTGATGAAAATCACATCTTTAATAAACATAAATATCTTTATATGTAAAACTATAAAAGTTTTCAACTTTTATTTACCACTTTACATTATTACGTTAACATACAATTATTAAACTTTCAAGTTAAACGTTA
>OU343217.1:249797124-249820257 GCA_910596185.1 Chrysanthemum makinoi | reverse complement strand
TTTCAACCGACATGTTAGGATCACGGAGTAGGAAACACAACACAGCGTGAAGTGAACATACGGATAAAATACATCGTCCCTGATTTTTCACAAGTCCCCAAACTAAGCGTAAAATCGAAATCATTGTTAAATACGACTTTAGATGCTAACACTACCCATGGAAGTTACTTGTGTAATTACCTTTTGCTCCCATTTTCCTATTTTCCTCTAATTATTTTATTTTTGTGAGAAATGAATTTCTTCAAATTTCTCGTTTCGATAATTTTTATTCCGATAAAGATATGAAGCTAAATCGCTAATTAGTTATCCATCTTCCTAAAACCATTGCACACGAGAATGAGGTCCACATCAAGGTCCTAATTAATACGATTTAGGAGATATCTCCGGATTCAAAGTTTGGCTTAACACTTATTTCAGCACATTTGCATTTTTGCATTTTAGGCCCTTGGTCTTTTCAACCACTAACTCAACGGGATTACCGTTTTATCAGAAGTCTTATTATGACTTTGGAATTTCCTCAACCTTTTTAGAAGTCAATGACAACTTTTATGGCTTTGGATTTTTCAACTTTAATACATTTGGGCTTTATTTCATGTTAATTTTTGTGCCAAACTCCGAATCCTACGACTTTTATAAAAATAGAAACAATAGCGACAAACTATCAGAATCGTTGTCTATTACACCGCAACACTGACAGTACCTTGATGTGTACCCAACTCTCATGGGCAAGGATTCTCTAAAGAAGAATAAAGAACTAACTATCATCGAAAACTCAACATCTTTAATTATTTATACACAGATATGGGATGAAACAATCTTGTGGGAACAAAAAGCCATAAGTACCTTCGATGGGCTCTAAAGAGAACCAACTACTCCACGCTTAGCATCTAAACTCATAAGTAACTCTATCATTCCTCGATCTCCGCAAATTTAAAATCCCAAATAATGAGATCCGCGGATGCTTAGCCGATAATTTTTAGATTATCTATGGTTAAGGGATCAAGCTAGGGCTCAACACCCGGTCAAGTCGAATTCCATTCCTACTCTCACCAGCAGAAAGCTAACAAGGTGTCAAAAACATATATTAATTTAGCTAAAGTTTCGTTAAATAATCTTAAGTCTCGCATTTTTAAAGTCACTTATTAGAAACTAGCAAATTCTTGGTTAAGCTTCGCATATTTAAAATCACTTAGGGAGACTTGCAAATTCTTGGCCTTGTGAGCTAGAATCGCATTTTATAGCCTCTTGTCTGAGCAATTAGCAAAGACTTTTTCAAGAAAAACGCATATTTAAAGTAACTTCTAAGAGACGCGCAAGAACTTTTCAATCATAAAACTAGCAAAAGCTTACAAAAATTTTTAAATTTTCACATTTTTGCACAATTTTTTTCATTTTCTAAGGAAAAACGGGGTTGCGAGAGTACACGGAAGAGAATAAGCAAGTGCGGTCAAATCAAATCGAAGATTACCCACCCCAGACTAAAACGAAACATTGTCCTCAATGTTTAAAGGCAAGGGTATCAACGAAAATCTAAAAGCCGTTTATTAAGTATGCTAGAAGATAAACGTTAGTCGATAAGATTAGGATATCGGATTTCCATCAGCAACGAACATGAAACTCGAGTGGAGAAAAGACAAACTTCGAGCACGAGAGTCTTCATATCGGTGAAATCCTGGACAAAACATCACAAACAACCAAACACGAGAAATCGAAGAGGCTAACTCCTTCACGTCACTTATTAGAAAATAGAAAGAAGATAGAGATAAGCATGGGGTGCCTCCCACGAAGCGCTACTGTTTTTGGTCACCGAGTCGCTAGCCTGACTCGTCCCCGAATTCATTTGTCCTTGGGGAAACAAGCGGAAAGGATACCCGGATCAAAGATGGTATCCTCACTCCGGAGGGAAAGAGAATGGGTGGGTTGGGAGGGAAAGAAAATGTCGGGCTTAAGCACAAATGGGATAACATCTCCCAAACTCACAAAAGATTTAAGAAAGAATGATCCATCATCCGGTGGTTTAGCGGGCGGACGAAGGGATGATGGATCAAAATGAGAATACTCCAAAGAATACGGGAGTGCATGGTAAGGCAATAGATGTGTGGGCTCAACAACGAAGGCATCCATCGAAGGATCCTTATCTCGGACAACGTTTTTAGCATAAAGCTCATCTATGTCGAATATCCCGGGGTTGAAAATCTTGTCTTCACATGTGGGCTTGATATGTGCTTAAACACATATCTTTTCATTATCAAAACTGACCCAAAATAACCAAGAAAGAGCCGTTTATTGCTAATATTTGTTGTTTTCTTGAGTTTGTGCTTGTGCAGGTACGGATATGTAAAACACTCAAAAAGAAGCCAAATCAGACGTAAATCCGAGCACGAGAGATCAAGAGAGCTTAAGCTGAGCCGGAAGATCAAAATTGTGCATTTATGAAGATTTTATTCTCCGAGGATGATTTTTGGAAGATATATTCAAAGTTTGAAGATATGTCAAGATCAGCCCCTCATCTTTTAGCAATTGGCAAAATTGACCCCTGAAGTTTCAGAAGTTGCAAAATCAACCCATGGATTATTTGTGAATGACAAGATTGGCCCTTGGAAGACATTGTCAGATTTACTGTTTGGTCCCTGGAACTTCAGATTTTACACATTTAGTCCTTGAAATATTGCATGAGTCCATAGTACATCCTTAGTCCATTAATATCTCAAATCCAATATCCAAAACTCACGGCCCAAAACCAAGACCCGGTCCAATCCTTTCTATACCCGGTTAAATCCTTAACCCGGTACCCCCTTTAACCCGTTTCAAACAAAAATAAACTAACCCAAACGCGCCCTTACCCCTTCTTCCCCAAAACCAAACGCGCCTTTTACCCGTTTACCCCATTTTCACCATTTACCATGAACCTAATCCTATTACCTCGTACTAAGCATCTCTGAAGATCTTCTAGAAGACTGACATGTCAGATAAGACTGCCAGCGTGGCCAATTGGAGCTCTCTCATTGGACGAAACACCTCATTTGGTGAATTGGAGCATTTTGATTGGTGATTGAGACTCAGAGGATGATTTGTGACTGTGGATAAGGGTTCTAGGCTCTTCCAATCAAGAATCCAAGACTGATTTCCAGCTATAAAAGGACCCCTTGAGCTCACATTGAATTGGTGCATTAATTTTCTTTAAATTCAATTAAGCTTATGGTTTTCAGTAGTCTTATTTAGTCATTTCCTTTTAAAGTTTTGTTGTAATCTCAAAGTTTATTGTACTCTTATTTCAACTTTAATAAAATTTCAAGTTTCCCTTTTTATCTTGCATTTTCAGTTTTTAATGTTGAATAAAGGTGTTTTTAAGGTTGAAATAAGCTCACTCAGCTTCATATAAGCTGTTGTGAGTTTATTTGTTGTTTACTTGTTCCATTTCATTCATTTACATTCACAAAAATACTTGGTCAACAAAAGTCAACTGGTGCTCTCATTTGGTTCAGAGATGGATATGGGTTGATCTAGTTGCTGGATTGGGTCTAGTTTAGTGAGGTTTGATTGGTTAAATATTGTTATGCTGCCAAAATAATGTCGGACTTCTTGTAAGTTTTATGCTAAAAACTGCCATTCATACTCATGTTCATCATTTGGATTGTGCTTAGAGTTTAATTCAGTGTTAATATAGCTTAGGATCTTAGTAAGTTACTTGTTTGAATGTTTGCATAAGTAGGAGTAGGAGTAGTAGTGTAATCTGCTTATTTAGGACATTTAAGGGGGTGTTTGGATTATGCTTTAAAGTTAAGTTTTAGTGCTTTATTGGTAGATATTGATTGCCTCATCCTTGTTTAGTTATAATATAATCATCGAGTCTTCATTCTCACCTGTTTGCTATTGAAAAGTCAAAGTTGCTCTAAAAACCAAACTAGGTAGAAAGTTGTTAAGTCTCAGTTGTTAAAAGAGCTTATATTAGGTTTAGAAATTGATGGTTTAGCTTAATTTAGTCCATTAACATCTTATTTCAACTTAATCAACCCTTAATTTGCCTTTAAATCTCAAATAAATCAAACTTCCAACTGTTTTCAAAAGTCAAAAACATGTCTAAACCAGATTTCTTCAAATCTTGCAGCCTTTGCACAAGGTTCTTTACAGCTTATTAGAAGCTCAAATTTAGTCCAGTTGTAGTTTTCTTGGTGGTCTTGAAGACCACATATCTGGTTTTCACATAAGCTTCTCTGATAAGCCTGTGGATAAGCTCAAATAGGAGGGTCAGAATGTTGGGTAGAAATAATCGGGCTTAATCTTGGTAAACTGCTTATTAGAGATTAGGGGTAGCTATAATTAGTTGATAATAGTTAATTTTAGTATAATATAGCTTCTGTAGAAGTTTGGTGGCTTATTGTGCTAATTTGCTTATTTTCAAGTGCTAATTTGGTAGCAGTTTACACTGCAGCTCTCATATCTTACACATAAGCCCATGTTTTTATATTTTTCATAGCTTTAGAATAATATTTTAGAATTTTCCTGAGTTTTTCATAATTTTTAGTCACTGTTTGGTATTTTTCACAATTTAAAACAGTTTTTAGTCATTTTTAAATAGCTTTTATTGCAATTAATTCAGAAAAAGTTCCAAAAAATAATTTTTCAATTTTCATAGATTAAGATAAATACAAAAAGCAAAAAAATAATTTTTCTAGACTTTTCCTAGCTTATTTTGTAATTTTTAGCCATTTAATTAGATTTAAATAGATTTTAATTCATAGAAAATAGAAAAATCTTCTGAAAAATACAAAAATAGTTTTGAAAAGTCTTTTGAGTTATTTTAGATTTTTAGAAAATAGATTTAAAATTTTTACACTTGCTTTCATAATTTTTAGTAATTTTAATTAGTTTTAAGAGTTTAAAATTAGTTTTTAATTCAAATAAATTTCAGAAAAATCATAAAAATTAGTTTTAATTCTTAGTTAATTTTCTAATATCATTTTTATCTAGAAAGTAATTTTAGATTATTTTTAGGACTTGGATTAGACGTAGTTGCATTTTATTTACGTTTCTTTTATTTCGTTTTAGTATAATTTACGTTTTAGGATTTCCCGTAGTGTAAATTCCCGTAATTGCTTTCCCATTCCCCATAGTTTTAAATCATAATCACAAATCCAAAACATCGAGCATTTTAATAACGAACCAATAACGACGTTGCCCATTCACACCTCGTTGGGAAACGACTCGGATTTCCTAATCCGTATCACTATCACTCACGGGTTTTGATTCATTATCCTTTTTCCTAAAGGGATTTTAGATCATTTCTTGTGTTTATTTTTGATATCGATATTGTGGTTTTATCCATACACACATACCCCTGAACCTCAACGAATCAGGGCTCAACGGGATAAGTGAGGGTCGACTCAACAGAGGAATGAGAATCATCATTTAGCAAGCTTTCAAGAAAAAGGACATCTTGATCAGAGTCGCACCCGTCACTCTCAATACCCGGCGGTTTTGGATTATCAAGAAATAAGTCGATTTCTTCCATATCAGAATCACTTGGCGGCTTATCAAGAATATCGTCTTCAACCACTTTAGCTGATTCATTCATCTCGGGCCTCATTTCGAAACCAATCTCCATAATATCCTCAGTGTCGGATTCATCATTTTCTTCATCTTGCATATCATCACATGACGGGAGAAAAAGGTCAGAACACAGAGATGGGACAAGTGATGTGCTCTGAGAGCTAGCAATATCCACCACTTCTGTTGTGGTCTCTGAATCGGACTCAAAATCTTTGTCGAAAAGAGGATTAACTTCGCAAAAGGTGTAGTCATTTTTGAATTCAAAAAGTGGATTTGAGAAAATCCCGGAAGTAACCTCGGAAATGTCAAGAGAGTCACACAAAAGCGAATCACAATCACTGTCAGATACATCCTTGGACTCACTTGGGATTGGGTCTAGGCTCTCAACACTAGACGATTCCGTTTCCGGAATAGTGCTAAGAGGCTCGTCCCCCATTATGAGAGAGTCAACGGGTTCAACAATTATCGAAGAAATAGAATCATCGACCTCTTCCAAAAGGACGTCACTTCTCTCAACCGGTGTGAGTGAAGGGGAAGGGTCGGAAATGAAAGGCTCAGAAACGGGAGTGGGTGTAGCCGACAAACTCGCATAATATTCTTTCATTTGAATGGAATCCTCATCATCGTCAATGTAAGTCGCGAGCCATCGGGCACGTCTTTCAAGTGCTTGTTCTTCAATTCGAATTTCTTCAAGACATTTTTCAATCTGAAATGCTCGTTCTTCTTCTTCAAGTAATTCTAACATAGATCTTTCGTTGTAGACGCTTCGATCTCGCAAGTAATTCACCATAAGTTTTCTGATGATGATCTTTTTCGATACCATGTTTATCCATAAATTCTTCGAGTATATTAATACATCTTTGGAGACTATCTTGAGGAATTTGCGGAGGTTGTGGTTGAATTTCTTGGTATTGTGGAGGTGGGTCATGTAAGTCATAAGGAACTTGCTCGTAAACAATCGGATTCTGCATTTGACAATCGGAATTAAAGTGCGGACCTCCACAATACTCACAATGAGATGATTGTTGTGACGGGTTTGGTGAAGTATATGGATAAGGTTCATAACCAAAGGTTGTATTGTTAAATTGTACTTGACATTGAAAACCGAGGACCTCCACAGATACTCACAAGAGTATGACTCCGTCTCATGGCATGGGGATTGGTTAAGGAAATCGGTCGTTTCATTGTAGGGATGTTGGTCGTAGACAAACTCGTTTCCTGTATTCACAATGCTACAACCGGGACAATTCCCTCCATTTTGAGGTCCCTCACACCATTGACAACCATAATGGTAAGACGAAGACATCGAGAAGAATTATACGAATAAGAGGGATAAGAGAAAGAATTGACGGTTCAGAGGGTAAAGACGATTATTTTTGGGTTTTTTTAAATAGAAAACATAAAAGGAAAACAAATTTTGAAAAGGAAAATCTTTTTTGGGTTTTTATAAAAGAAATATGTACAAAAACAAAATGGTAACTTCACGAGGAAGGATCTTCAAAAACCGCGAATCGAGACGGAATACGAAAACTCACTACATGCCCTCCGCGGGCGCCATTTTGATTTGTCGTTTGTACAAGATATTTTCCGAATAAATACAAAGGAATGTATTTCCCGGGTCGTTCTCCCAACGAGGGATGAATGGAGTAAACAACTCGCGTCGCGTGATTCGGGATTCGAATGGGTAAAAAGGGATTTTGATGATTTCTAAACTACAAGGCAAGCAATAATAAAGGAAAGCAAGTAAAACTACTGAATCTATGATGCAAACAAGGAATTATCACTAAAAACGCAAGTTATAACTAAAAACGCAAAATTCGTAATTAATAAAACGTAAATAGAATGTAAACTAATCCATTTTAACTCCTAAAAGTGAACTACTATTTTTCTACAGCTAAAAATTATATTTAAAAATTATTTGAAATTTAAAACTAATTTTTTTGGTTTTTCTTGATTTATTTTGAATTAAAAACTAATTTAAGACATTTAAAATAGACTTGAAATACTAAAAATTAGGAAAATAAGCTAGAAAATTACAAAAATATTTTTTCAAAAATCTTAAATAACTAAAAAGAATTTTAGAAACTGGAATCACATTTTTTTGACTTTTTCTCAATTTATTATGAATTTAATACTAGTTAAAACTAATTAAAATGCTAGAAAATCTATTTTAACTAAGAAAATTCAGGAAAAATACTTTTTATGACTTTTTGAATATTCTAAAACTAGGAAAATTGAAATTGAATTTTTCTGACCTTTTTCTTATTTATTTGAATAAAATGCTATTTAAAAATGCTATAAAATGAATTAAAATGCAGAAAAATAGCAAATAAGCTTGGAAAATTATGAAAACTTCCAATCAACTATAAAATAATACTGAGAACCCAGGAAAAATAACAGAAACTATTTTGGACAGCTGGAAATATGATTTGGGCATGAATCTGTTGTAATAAGCACATGAAAATACGCTAAAAGTTAACTATAAGCTACCATAAGCTACATAAGGCTCAAACTGACCTAAAATAACTGAGTTATGGCTATTACAACTGAAATGGACCTAAATAGCACAGGCTAGAGGGATTAAGCTACAAAACAAGGTCTAACTCTACTATTCCAAACGGCCCTTATAGCCCTACTTTAAGCCCCTATTAAGCTAGTATAGAAAAATCCTAAAAATCAACTAAAAATACCCTGGAGTCCACAACCAACCAAATATCTTATTTTTAAAATTTCAGCTTCTAAGGACTTATAATGAAGAAATTAAAATTCAAAACTATAAGTGTGATGGGGAAACTAGGGGCTGATGCACAGAACAGGTTATGAGAGGAATAAGACATTAGCAGGCTAAAAGTTCCACCTAAATAAGCTAAAGAGAGCTTCTAAAGGAAACTCCTACAGCAACTGATAATGATCCTATAAGTTCAAGTCTAAAATGATAAGGCACAAGATCAGGAATAAGCACAAGTTGCCAAACAGTCCTAGACTAGCAACTTTAAGCACTTATTGAACTAGCTTATAAAAATCACTAAATTAAACTAAAAATACCTATTAAACAACCACCAACCAGAGATTCTATATCCAAAATATCAGCTAATAAGGACTAATGATGAAGAAATTAAAAAGCAAAAAGAAACAGGCTAATTGGACAAATTAGGATAGGTGCAGTACAGCAAAAAGGAGCAATCAGAGGTTTAAGCAGACAAAATAAGCTCAAAGAATAAACTCTAAATTCCTTAAAACGCTAAAATCAGATAACTAAACTACCTAAACTACTAGGGGAAGCACAAATCGGTTCAAGTTACTAATCTAATAAGCTAAAAAGGAGGTCTGAAATCACTTAATTAGGACGAATAAGCTACACTACAGAAAAACAGAACAGATTATATGGCAACAAATAAGCTACACTCCACCTTTTGCATGGCTAATAAACTAATGTTCAGATTATTATATTGAACTAAGAGCTAATGAGATTAAATTATGCTTACTTGAAACTGATTAAGGACTAGCAAGTATACTTTTACAGCAGCTAATTAGGACAGAAAACATGCATCTGAGACAGATTTTGGAAATCAATGAAATCACAATTTTGGCTTGAAAACTTTGAGATTTTGAATTAGAAACCTCTAATACTAACTACCAATACAGAACTACTCACCAGCAAACTTCCAAAAGCTTAAATTCAAAGCATTATCAAACATCCCTTATGACATCAAATTGACAATTAACCTCTGAAAATTTAAGAAAACTAAACTCAACTTAATCCAGCTGCTTACAATACCTTTAAACTCATAGTTTTAGTAACTTGACACATA
Organism: Chrysanthemum makinoi; assembly: GCA_910596185.1. NCBI lineage: Eukaryota > Viridiplantae > Streptophyta > Magnoliopsida > Asterales > Asteraceae > Chrysanthemum > Chrysanthemum makinoi. Next base: position 249,810,895 of record OU343217.1, on the reverse strand, counting down.
AATTATACCAAAAATCTTTTGACCTTGAAAGTTGACTTATGTTGACTTTTTGAAGAAAATGAATTTTGGATCAATTCAAGGCAGAAACAACCTCACATAAGCTTATATGAGCTTGATGAGTCACAATTAAAGCTTCAAAACAGATTTAAAAAGAGATTGCACAGAAATTTAATTTGACAGTAAATTAAATGAAAACTTAATTTGCATTAATGAATTGAAATGAAGAATACTGGATTACACTATGAAAGCAATAATATGACAAGTAAAATGGCCAAAATTCCTCTAAAGCGTGAGAAATTGGACAAATTATTCAATGAGGAGAAAGGGCTTTTTATAGCTGCACTTGATGCTTGGGATGCTTCTGGACTTTTAATCACGACCCTTGATCTCTTTATCTTGTCATTCTTTCAATCTTCAACCGTTGGATCAATCACATGAGGTGTTTCCACCAATCAAAAGCTATCCTTCGTCCACCCTGGCAATCCAACGCGTGTCATTCCTCTGACGTGTTGTCAGGCTTCTAGAAGCATTAATCGTGGGTAAGTTTTGGTGAGGAGCAGGGTAAGATTGGGATATGGTTAAACAGTAAACATGGTGGGTTTTATCTTTGGGCGCGCTGGTTCAGGGGTGTTTGTTTATATTTATTTGACTAGGGGAAAGGTTGCTTTGACCGGGTTTGTTTGTTTGACCGTGGGTTAAAGGAAAAACGGGTCTAGGGAAAATGGATATACGGGGTATTAGTATTATTAGGGTGGATTGGGCTATGAGAATTATTTTGGGCCTTAGGTAAAGGGCTTGGTATTAAGCTAAAGTGTAATCCGAAATTTTTAACCATATTCATGCCAATTAATGAGTTTCAAAAGACCAATGGTGTAATTTTGGTAAAGTAAGGGGTGTAAAGTGTAATTTGGTCAAATGAAAGTATGAGGGGTTATTTGTGTAAAATGGTAAATTGAAGGGTAAATTGTGAAAAACTCCCAAATCATGTCTCGAACTCCGTAATTTGATCTTTTAAGCATCAAAGTCCCTGAAATAGCATCCCCGGCATCGGCTTTTGCACTCTTCTTTCTCTCGTGCTCGGTTTTTCTCCGGTTTTGGCTTCTTTTTTTCTGTTTTATCATATCCGTACCTGCACATGCATAAACTCAAGAAACCAGCAGATATTAGCAATAAACGGCTCTTTTCTGGTTATTTTGGGTCTATTTTGGAAAAGAAATAATATGTGTTTTAGCACATATCAGTGCTACTTCATAATACAAAGTACAAGTTATAGAAAACGACCTCTAAATGAGACATTTTGAAAAGTTACCATTCGATTAATGAAATCAGAGTTACAAACAATGAGGTCCCAAAGTAATATGCATAAATGTTTACAAAACGTACTATCAAATAGTAAATAAGAATGTATAATGTCTGTTAATACAAATAAGCCGTAAAAACGTTTATTTATATTTTACGATCTTCTAATGTTTTGTCGATAACAAACGTAAAATCATATTAACAAAACAAATAAAATACGTAAATGGTTTGAACTAATAGTTTCTAACATATTCACATTTTCACATAAAACACTAAAACAAGTATAAGTGACTTTATGATTTAGTAATACATATGTACAACAACTAGTGTTTACACATTTGGATAAAATATACACATAACTAGTATGTAGTATATTGGGTAACATAAATGGGTAAAAACATGTATACACTAAAATGGGTAAAAACAAGTATATACTAAAATGGGTAAAAACAAGTGTATACTAAATAGGTAAAAACTAGCTAATGGTTTTGACCCATAACCCATGGTTTTATTTATACCACTTAACCAAGTTCATTGTATCCTTAAGATACATTGTATCTAGAAAGAAAACCATTGATCAACCCATAACCCATGACCCATGACCCATAACCAAAAATACCCAAGGGAAAAGAGGAGCGTACCACGGATCCCTAGCTTTGTGCTAGCCGGATCCCTTGTGGTAGGGATCCGTGGGATCCGGGGAATAGTAGGATTTTTCCTCTATAAATAGTGAGCCATTTCTTCATTATTTCTTACCCCTTTTCAATCCCTTTTCTAACACACTTTCCCCCCTGAGTTAAATCTCACTAACCTTAGATCCAAAAGATCTATGTTTGTAGTTTTGTTTTTTGTGTGATCTTTTAGGTTCCTCTTAAAGGCAAGATCGCCACCTTTGAAGTCGAGCAAGCTCAAGTCCATGAGTTGCCATGCTTCCTCATCATCAAGGCTACTGAAGTCTTCTTGTTGATGATTCCTTTCTTTCTTCAAAGAAGTGTAGTGTTGAAGACATTAGTGAAAGATGTCTCAAGTGTCAAGACGGAGATATTAGTGAAGGGTATCTATCGTCTATAGGATAAGCACTTGTGGTAGGTGCTTAGAAGTCAAGACAAAGAAGCATTAGTGAAAGGTGCTTAGAAGTCAAGACAAAGAAGCATTAGTGAAAGGTGCTTAGAAGTGAAGACACAAGACATTAGTGAAAGGTGTCTTGTAGATCTAGTCAAAGGCATTAGTGAAAGATGCCTTAGATGTACATTCGATTTGATGTGTTTCGATGTACAAGATAGACTAGTATTAGATGTAAGGATATTGATATCCTTGATGATGTTGTAAAGGAGTAGATCTCCTTTGGGATTAGTCGTTGGTGTAATGTGGTAGTAGTTCCTCCATTGCAATGGAACTAGGTGCTTAGCCTAGTACCTAATAAAGGGTAGGCGACGTTGTGAAGGTGTAGTTCACCTTGGAGTGAAAGAACTAGGTGCTTAGCCTAGTACCTAATAAAGGGTAGGCGACGTTGCGAAGGTGTAGTTCACCTTGGAGTTAAAGAACTAGGTGCTTAGCCTAGTACCTAATAAAGGGTAGGCGACGTTGTGATAGGATTAGTTCTCCTAAGGTGTGAAAGAACTCGGTGGTTAGCCCAACACCGTATAAAGGGTGGTAGCGCGTTGTGTTAGGTGTGGTTCGCCTTGGTGTGAAAGAACTTGGTATTTAGCTTTGTACCGAAAAAGTTTGCTGCACGTGAAGTTCTCCGCCATAAGGAGATTGGTGTAGTGATTACTGATGAGTGTGTAAATACTCATCATTTTTGGTTAAATCTGAACTGCAAAACGTTTAAAAATGCTCAGAAATGCATCAAAATACTGAAAATATCTCAAAATTGCATTTTATATGTTTCATATGCAAAATGTTTAAAATCGATGAAAAGCGAACAAAGTTTGCATAATTGGCGTTTAGTCCCCCAACTTTCAAAAATGGCAACTTTAGTCCCCTGAATTTTAAAGATTGACAGAATTTACCCCTGGACATTTTAAATTGGAAAATTAACATTTTTAGTCCTTTGGTAATTCTAACTTGTCAAATTTGGTCATTTTGGAAAATTACAAGTTTAGTCCCCGGAGTTTTAGAAAATGACAAGTTTGGGCCTTGATCTATTGAAGATTGTCAAAACCAACCCTTGGATTATAATTTTAGAATTTACACGTTGGTCCCTGGATTTTCAGAATATGCACAAATGGTCCCTAAGCTACTAATTGGGTTTAAAATTAATCCTAAACTATCCTAAATCCAATAATTAACCCCAAGCCCAACCAAAACCCAATCCAACCCGTGAACCCCCACCATCTTTTTAATAAACAAAAAACCAAACTGACAATCACCTCCTTTCTTCTTCTTTTTCCCTGCTTTTCTGCAAAACCAGACCACTAACCCAACAAACACTCCACCCCTACTCCACGCCTTGTTCCCCCTCCAAACACAACCATACAAATTGCATTTAATGCCTACCATCTCCTGTCACAAATCACACAGACCCTGTGCAAAAATTTGGGCGCCAAAACATGATGAAAAGACAGAGAAGAGAGAGAGAAGAAAGAGAGGAGGCTGAAGACCCAGAGAACTTGTAATATAAATAGCTGATATGTAGCCATGAAGAAAAGTTTAGTTTTTAGTGAGTTTTTTTTTTAGTTAGTTTTTTAGTTCTTAGTTTTAGTCTAGAATTTCAATATTCTAGCTCCATTTACTTTCTTTTCAGTTAATTTAATGTACTTTTAATTTCAGTCAATACAACTTACATTTCAGTTTTTAATTCAATTATGTAGTTTTGATGTTCCAAAATTTTCTGTCTTTAAGTATTGTTCTTGTTGGATGTTAAAAGTGTTTGGGAAGATTGTTAAAGCTCGTTAGAGCTTTTCTTAAGTTTACTAATCAGAGTCCTTATCAGTCTTTAGATTTTAAACCATCTCTTTCAAAACAGTTTCATGCCATATAAGGGGTGTTTGGATTTGCACAATTTCGGGTCTAATTCACATTTTGACCCATGTTGGATTGTTCACACAGTTTGTTTAAGCAATGTTAAAATTTTTGTTTAGTTCTTTTAAAGAGTTTAGTTTGAAAATTCGTCTTTAAAAGTAATTTTTTTTAAGAATCTAGTTTACCATTCTGTGAAACTGTCCCATTTTGTCCCAACTGTCGCCTTTTAATTCATTTTTTAGAACAGCTAGATTTAGGATTAGGATTTTATTTTGCGTTTACAAGTAGTTAGTAGTAAGTAGATGATCTGTAGTGGCTTATTAGAGCTTGTTTGATTGCTTGTATTTACCATTAAGCTGCCCCTGGTCCTTCCATTTTAATCTGTTACAGCAACTCCACAGCCACCTTTGCAGCCCCCCAGCTTGTTTCGTTTAGCTTCTTATTGAGATCTTGTGGGGGCAAAAGCGTGGCCCCCAGCTTGTTTCCAAGTTCCAATAAGCTCATGAGCTTATACCCTCTGTAGCTTAGTTAAAATAAGCTCAAAACAGTCCCTCTTGGACTGTTTTGGACAGCATAACAACAAAGCACTTTGTGTGACCCTTTATTTGTGTTTGTCATGTCTTATTTTCACTTATTTGAGTCGATATGGGGGCAAAAGCAAGGTAGGTTGGTGGACTTCAACTACCCGAAGCTCATGAACGATCCACCCTTTAGCTTATTCGAATAAGCTCCAAACATTCCTCGTGGACTGTTTCAGCCGATCATCCCACAACAGCAATTCACCCTTTTTATTTGCTTATTAGGTGTTTCTTTCTAGCTTATTAGGTTTATTTAGTGGTAACTAGTATATTTAGGTTAGTATAGTTCATCTTTAGCTTATTTAGTGCTTGTTTATCCATTTTCTTAGCTTAGGATTCCCTAGCATAATTTAAACTTGCCAACTGATCTCCCCCCTTATTTAGTCATATTCAGCTTATTTTGATAGATTATCTCATGTCTTAGCTTATTCCTGAATCTCACTGCTTATTTGTCATTTTTCCCTTGCCTATACACTGCTTGTCCTTGCTTATTTTAATGCTTAACTGTAAAGGGTGTGTTTGGTTGTTGACGGTTCAAAACAGCAGCTAACAAGCTGTTACAACGGCTTGTTGAGGTGTTGTGCGAGAAAAAGTCTTCACAAAAAAAAGGTCCATTTTTATTACCTCTGGAAATCCCATTCCCCTTAGGAATTTTAGATAACTTAGATGAAGATTTAGTTTTTGAATAGCTTATTTGTGCTTAAAACCAGTAAAGGGGTGTTGGTTATTGTTTTTGCAACGTGATTTTTGCCAAACTTTGTGGAATTTTCACGGATTCATTATAAGTCCATTTGAGCTCAAATTTGGGATACAAGATCTTTGGTTGGTGATCTACAGCTAGGTATTTTTAGTTTATTTTTGTGAATTTTCTAGATAGCTTAATATAGTGCTTAAAGTAGGGCCTTAGAGGCCGTTTGGCGTGTTGAGACTTGAAATCTGGTCTCGAGCTTTTTTTCTGTAGCTTGTGCTTCTTAGGTTCCCATCAGTTGCATTAGCTCATTTTAGGTTAGATTTAGGCTTTAGTAGCTTATGGTAGCTTATAGTTAGCTTTTAGCTTATTTCAAGTGCTTATTCAAACTGCTTATTTGCCCAATTCAGCTTATTAGTGGGCTTATCTAACTTTTTATATTTTTCCTAGGCTTAGAATAATATTTTAGATTTTCCTGTAAAGTCTCATAATTTTTACTGTTCATTTGTTATTTTTCTTAATTTTAATTAGTTTAAATTAGTTTTTTAATTAATAATAATTGTTTAAAAAGTCTAAAAAATATATTTTCAGTTTTAAAATAACTTTTATAGTATTTTAGATTTTCCTAAGTCATAATTTCACTTTTCTAGCTTTATTTCATATTTTCTTATATTTTAGGGTATTATTAAATAGTTAAAAATAGTTTTTAATTAATAATAATTAGATAAATAGTTATAAAAATAATTTTCTTTTTCTATAAATTTTCTTTTATCATTAGGTTTGTAAACATATCATTTTCATATTTTTAGGATTAATATTGCTTCAGTTTCACATTTTATTTTGTACGTCACGTAGTTTTTAATTTAAGTTTTGTAAAAGAAAAATCAAAAAACATCATTTTGCTTATAGTGATAGCGTTTATTTAATATTTTTTATCTTTTTTAATTTCCTTTAATTTGCATTTAAGTACATGTAGTTTATGTACTTTCTCTTTTAGAATAATAAATCATATCTCTTTATCCGTTCAAATCCTCTCGATCACTATACGTTTGATTATTCTCGCACGGCTCGTTGGGACTTAACGACCTGGGGAAACACTATACTCTCCTGATCTTCATTGCATTCTGTGTTTCAACTGTTTTAAGTTTGTTACGGTCAGCCATTCACAAGTGGCTGGCTTGTGTGATAAAACTTGACGGTTTGCCACGAATCAAAATTTTGGCGCCGCTGCCGGGGATCGAACCCGGGTCACCCGCGTGACAGGCGGGAATACTTACCACTATACTTACCACTAAACGTAAGACTATTAGTAGTTTGTTTAGTTAAAATTGCATAACAGTTATATAAGAGGTGTTTGGATCAGTAAGCAAATTTGTGTTTAAGAGTAGTTTAGTGTTTGAAACCTGTTGTTTCATGCTTATCTAGTTCTATTTGACTCATTCTAGTCATAACTTGTATCTGCAAAGCAATAAGTCAACTTTTCCATATCTGTCTTAATCACTTATCTGTTGAGTTTTTGCAAATTCAAAAGCTTATTTTGTGCTTAGAAATCTTAGAGCTAGCTTGCATTAGTTTAATTTCATCTATTAAGTTCATAATCAGTCCAAAAATCAAGATCAAATCTCATTTAAGTCAACCTTTCCATTTCTATGTCAAAAGTCAAAAATTGAAAACTCAGTTTTGGGCTCAGCTATGGAGATTTTTCTTGGACTCATCTCTGGGCCAAATTCAGTAAAACTTATGGTTTTAAAATCTTCAGTAGGTCTATTTTCTTATCCTCATTTTTGTATAATTTTGTGAATTTTTCTTAAGCTTCATTTGAGCTTGTCAACATGGATTATATCCCTGTGCAACTGACTCAGTATTAACTGAGTCTGCCAGCATTGGTATTGCAGACCTTGCTTCAAGCTCATCTGAGCACCTCTAGGTCTAGTTTTTAGTTTTAAGGTTCTTGGCCAGGTCTTCTCCAAGTTCCAATTGCTGGTTTTCATGTTCAGCTTATTTTGAAGCTGTGCATAAGCTCAAACTTGGTACCCTAAACCTATGTTTGGCACATAATCTCATTTCATCAAATCTTGGTAATTTGCAATCCAGAGGTTATAGATAGTTGTAATCTGTTGCATTTAGGTTCTTTTAGCTTATCCTAGTTCCTGTTTTCAGTTGGTGGCTTGTTGTGTCCCTTTGGCTTATTCAAGTGCTTATTCACAAGCACTTGCAATAGCAGTTTCAATTTCCTCCACACAAGCACTTGTTTTTCCATTTTTCCTAGGTTCCTTATATTATTTTAGGCTTATCTTGAATTTTTCATATTTTTCCTGTCCTGTTTGCTATTTTTCTTAATTTAAAGTAGTTTTTAAGCATTTTTAATTAGCTTTTAATACAAATAATTCAGAAAAGCTTCAAAAAAATAATTTTTCAATTTTCTTAAGTTAAGATAAATATAAAAAGACAAAAAAATATTTTTCTAGATTTTTCTTAGTTAAATTTGTATTTTTAAATAATTTAATTAGTTTTTAATAGTTTTTAATTCCTAGAAAATCCAAAATATTCAGAAAATACAAAAATAGTTTTGAAAATTCTCTTTTGATATTTTAGACTTTTCCAATTCATAATTTTATTTTTCAAGCTTTATTTCATATTTTCTTTCATTTTAGGTTATTATTAAATAGTTAAAAATAGTTTTTAATTAATAATAATTAATTAAATAGTTATAAAATTAATTTTATTTTTCTATAAAATTTCTTTTATCATTAGGTTTGTAAAAATGTCATTTTCATATTTTTAAGTCTTTTATTTCTTAGGTCTTTTATTTCTTTTATCATTGGCGCCGCTGCCGGGGAGCAGTACTAATAGTCTTACGTTTAGCAGATTAGTGATTTGAATATTCACTCCTTGTTTATACCATCTATATGTTCATATTTTCTTATAAAAATCCAAAATCCAAAAACATTTTCTTTCTTATTTTTACAACATGTTTTTCAAAAATACCAAAAATATTCCTCTTTACCCTCTTACCCTTTTGATTCTTCATTTCTTACCCTCTGGAACCCTTTGATTCTTTCTATGTCTTATCCTCACCATTTTGGTTGCCAATGGTGTGGTGGTCCTCATAATGGTGGGAATTGTCCCGGCTGTAGCATGGTAGAATCAGGAGATGGGTCTGTCTATAACCAAGCTCCCTATCCTTACTATGACACATATGATTCATTCTACCAGCCACCACATCATGAGATATTGACATATCTGTGTGAGTTTTGTGGAGGTCCTCACCAAGGATTTGAGTGTCAATCCGGAAACGCATTTGTCTATGAACAGTTTTCTGGTAACACTCAGGACTTTGGAAATTACCAAATTCCATATTATTCACATGTCCAGCCACAACAATCATTTTGTTGTGAGTACTGTGGAGGTCCGCACGTCCCACTCGGATTGTCAAACGGGGAATACATTTCCTTGTGACAATTTTGACACAGCATTTCAAGACCAACCTCTACAGTATCAAATGATTCAAGAAACTCCTCATGAAACTATGACAGACCTTCTACTGAAGAGTCTGGAGTTATTAAAAGAACTTAAGGAGGAGTCGGCTATGTCGTTTCAAAACTCTCATGAGGAATCTATGGCAGAATTACTTGCAAAAGAACGAGATGCTAGAAACGAAAAGAGTATGGAGGAATTACTTGTCGAAGAACAAGCAGCTAAAACACGTGCTATATTTCGCAATGCTGCTCTTCTCGATGAGGATGATGATGATGAAGTTACCCTTGATATCCTTCAATTCTATAAAGATTCATCAAGTTCATCAGTTGATATCCCAGCAGTTGAGATTCATTCTCAAACAACTGCTATCACACCCGAAGCTCCCACTCACTCTCTAAACATGGGGGATGAGCATCTTGACACTGTTCCTGAAAAGGAATCGGACGAATTCATTAAGTCTAGTGTTGAGAACCTTGTCCCAATCCCGAGAGAGTCACAGGGAACTTCTGATCATATATGTGATTCTCTTTCCCCTCTTGAGTGTTCAAAAGATCATTTTGAAACTTTCTCTGATCTTAGCGACGATTGTGCTTCCTATGGAAACATCGAGTATGTTGAGACATCACTCCCACAGTCTGATCCTCTTCTTGAGGAGTTCACCGATGAACTCGCTCACATCAATCCACTATCATCGAAAAGTGATGATGATATCTTTGATTTCGAAACCGACCTAGGAGAAATTGAAAGTCTCCCTTATAATGATCGTTCACTCACTTCTTATCCCAACAGTCCAATAGAGAATGTTGATCACTTTGTTCCTCAAGCATTCAAAACAACTCTCACTAATCCTCTATTTGAATTCGACTCTGAATTCACTTTAATTTCTGAGAATCCACTCTTTGATACTCAGATTAAGGATAGTGATGAGCCCACAATGGAACAAGAGTTCACAATTTCACTTCATGTGAATGATTCTCTTCATGAAGAGTTCTCCGGTGAACTCTCTCATGACATATCTCCTCCGGAACATGATCATTTCTATTTTGATCTTGAGGATGATATTAGCTTGGAGGAAGGTGTACTCTATCATACGAGTTTGCTTATTAATGATACTACCCTCACCCTTCCTCCCGATATGTCTACATTTGAGGATGAAGAATGGATCTTGATTGTTATCAAAATCTTTCTTCCTTTCCTTAAATATCTTGTGATTTCTCTTCATCTTCACTCCTTCGGGAATGAAGACACTATCTTTGACCCCGGCATTTTCATTTATCATTTTTGAGCCGGTTCTATGTATATCTCATCGGTGTGGAACTTTCTCGTGCTTCAAATGTTTGTCCAAACATTTTGAATGAAAGTCCGATGGAGATTGTCTCTTCCACTTACTTCCCCATGAACAAATGAATGCGGGGATCGAGTCAAGCTAGCGACTCGGGAATCAAAAACAGTAGCATGCCATATGGGTTTTCACCCATATTTCTGACTTCTTTCTATTTTCTACCACCCTAGTGTGGGGGAGTTGCCCCACATGTTGTGTATATATATAAGTATAAAAAAAAAAAAAAAAAAAAAATCTTGCTAAATAATGGCCGTAGTATTTCCCTTTTACGTTCTCAGTTCGGCATAACCGCCGGTACTTTGAATATTGAGGGCAATATTCATTTCTAGTGTGGGGGGGAATTCTCACGAATTTTATCATGTAATTATACCGCCCAATTCCCCCATTTTTGGCCAAAATTTTTTTTGGAGTAAGTGTTTTGCACTTACTCAATTGGTTATCAGTCCGCCATGTCTAATAAACAAAAGGATTGGCTAATCCAGGAGCAAACGGCTCTTGGTAAAGATATCTCAAATCCGTTGACGGCTTGCAATTTGCCCAAAATTGTATGGTGTTCAGCTCACCATATCTTTAATTAGTGAAGAGTTGGCTAGCCCGCAAGTTTATGGCTTGTGGTAAAGGCAGTGGAAAAACCATAATTGGTAATCAGCTCACCAAAGATAATATTGATAATTTATCTAAGATTTGGCTAGTCCAGAGCAAACGGCTTCTGGTAAAGACAAATCAAATCCGTTGGAAGCTGGTGGTTTGCTCAAAATCACATGGTTATCAGTGTACCATAGTTCTTACTTGAACTGAAACATTTGGCTACTCCAGAAGTAATGGCTTTTGGTAAAGAGATTCAAATCCATTAAGTTTTCTCAAAAGATTGCTAGGGACTAGCAATAGTTTAGTGTGGGGGATTGATGAGTGTGTAAATACTCATCATTTTTGGTTAAATCTGAACTGCAAAACGTTTAAAAATGCTCAGAAATGCATCAAAATACTGAAAATATCTCAAAATTGCATTTTATATGTTTCAGATGCAAAATGTTTAAAATCAGATGAAAAACGAACAAAGTTTGCATAATTGGCAGTTTCAGTCCCCCAACTTTCAAAAAATGGCAACTTTAGTCCCTGGAATTTTAAAGATTGACAGAATTTACCCCTGGACATTTTAAATTGGAAAATTAACATTTTTAGTCCTTTGGTAATTCTAACTTGTCAAATTTGGTCATTTTGGAAAATTACAAGTTTAGTCCCCGGAGTTTTAGAAAATGACAAGTTTGGGCCTTGATCTATTGAAGATTGTCAAAACCAACCCTTGGATTATAATTTCAGAATTTACACGTTGGTCCCTGGATTTTCAGAATATGCACAAATGGTCCCTAAGCTACTAATTGGGTTTAAAATTAATCCTAAACTATCCTAAATCCAATAATTAACCCCAAGCCCAACCAAAACCCAATCCAACCCGTGAACCCCCACCATCTTTTTAATAAACAAAAAACCAAACTGACAATCACCTCCTTTCTTCTTCTTTTTCCCTGCTTTTCTGCAAAACCAGACCACTAACCCAACAAACACTCCACCCCTACTCCACGCCTTGTTCCCCCTCCAAACACAACCCTCCAACTTGCATTTAATGCCTACCATCTCCTGTCACAAATCACACAGACCCTGTGCAAAATTTTTGGCGCCAAAACGTGATGAAAAGTCAGAGAAGAGAGAGAGAAGAAAGAGAGGAGGCTGAAGACCCAGAGAACTTGTAATATAAATAGCTGATATGTAGCCATGAAGAAAAGTTTAGTTTTTAGTGAGTTTTTTTTTTAGTTAGTTTTTTAGTTCTTAGTTTTAGTCTAGAATTTCAATATTCTAGCTCCATTTACTTTCTTTTCAGTTAATTTAATGTACTTTTAATTTCAGTCAATACAACTTACATTTCAGTTTTTAATTCAATTATGTAGTTTTGATGTTCCAAAATTTTCTGTCTTTAAGTATTGTTCTTGTTGGATGTTAAAAGTGTTTGGGAAGATTGTTAAAGCTCGTTAGAGCTTTTCTTAAGTTTACTAATCAGAGTCCTTATCAGTCTTTAGATTTCAAACCATCTCTTTCAAAACAGTTTCATGCCATATAAGGGGTGTTTGGATTTGCACAATTTCGGGTCTAATTCACATTTTGACCCATGTTGGATTGTTCACACAGTTTGTTTAAGCAATGTTAAAATTTTTGTTTAGTTCTTTTAAAGAGTTTAGTTTGAAAATTCGTCTTTAAAAGTAATTTTTTTTAAGAATCTAGTTTACCATTCTATGAAACTGTCCCATTTTGTCCCAACTGTCGCCTTTTAATTCATTTTTTAGAACAGCTAGATTTAGGATTAGGATTTTATTTTGCGTTTACAAGTAGTTAGTAGTAAGTAGATGATCTGTAGTGGCTTATTAGAGCTTGTTTGATTGCTTGTATTTACCATTAAGCTGCCCCTGGTCCTTCCATTTTAATCTGTTACAGCAGCTCCACAGCCACCTTTGCAGCCCCCCAGCTTGTTTCGTTTAGCTTCTTATTGAGATCTTGTGGGGGCAAAAGCGTGGCCCCCAGCTTGTTTCCAAGTTCCAATAAGCTCATGAGCTTATACCCTCTGTAGCTTAGTTAAAATAAGCTCAAAACAGTCCCTCTTGGACTGTTTTGGACAGCATAACAACAGCAGCTGTGTGACCCTTTATTTGTGTTTGTCATGTCTTATTTTCAGCTTATTTGAGTCAGATATGGGGGGCAAAAGCAAGGTAGGTTGGTGGACTTCAACTACCCAGAAGCTCATGAACTGATCCACCCTTTAGCTTATTCAGAATAAGCTCCAAACAGTCCCTCGTGGACTGTTTCAGCCGATCATCCCACAACAGCAATTCACCCTTTTTATTTGCTTATTAGGTGTTTCTTTCTAGCTTATTAGGTTTATTTAGTGGTAACTAGTATATTTAGGTTAGTATAGTTCATCTTTAGCTTATTTAGTGCTTGTTTATCCATTTTCTTAGCTTAGGATCCCCTAGCATAATTTAAACTTGCCAACTGATCTCCCCCCTTATTTAGTCATATTCAGCTTATTTTGATAGATTATCTCATGTCTTAGCTTATTCCTGAATCTCACTGCTTATTTGTCATTTTTCCCTTGCCTATACACTGCTTGTCCTTGCTTATTTTAATGCTTAACTGTAAAGGGTGTGTTTGGTTGTTGACGGTTCAAAACAGCAGCTAACAAGCTGTTACAACGGCTTGTTGAGGTGTTGTGCGAGAAAAGTCTTCACAAAAAAAGGTCCATTTTTATTACCTCTGGAAATCCCATTCCCCTTAGGAATTTTAGATAACTTAGATGAAGATTTAGTTTTTGAATAGCTTATTTGTGCTTAAAACCAGTAAAGGGGTGTTGGTTATTGTTTTTGCAACGTG
>OU343217.1:249704624-249792124 GCA_910596185.1 Chrysanthemum makinoi | reverse complement strand
CTTGCTCCAAAAATGAAAAGATAAATATGAGATGATAAGGAAACATGAAAAACATAAATGATATGCTTACAAGTTAATATGATGAGGTGCAAAGAACAAGGTTTAGCCTAAACACTCTTGGTTTTTATTTCAAAACCTAAATAAAGAGTGTAACTAGATTGTTATTTAACTTGAGCTTGAGAAAAATGATGATCCCTTTTTGAACTCTCTTGATGGCCGGATTTTTGGAAGAACAAAAGAGAGAAGAAGAAAATTTTATCCACCTAGTGAATTATGTGAGAATGAATAATGAAGTAAGACTTTTTAAGTAGTGTATGAATCTATACAATCAAATAAAGATCATCAATCAATAAATGCATACTCTCCCCCTAGAACCGGTTTTGGGGGAGATATGTCCACAAAAATATATATATTTTTTTTAAATGTGTAAGTAATATACTTGTATAATTTATGTACTTGTTAATAATGTAGGAAAATGTAACTTGTAAGGTAAATGGTAGTTTTTGTGTAAAAGTAAATTTTTAATAGATCAAAGTAGAATGTAATGAGATAATAAAAATTGTAAAAATACATTCCTTGTGAAATTTAAGTGATAAAAAAATTATCGTGTAATTTTTAAGAAAAGTGTCATAATAATATAAATTTAACGATTTATATACGAAATAAATTCAAAACACTAGTTAAACTCAAAATATAGTTTTATAAACTAAATGTAAGTTTAAAAATACGTCGGGATCATTTTTGAAAGTAACGGATTAAATATTCAAAATAATAACTCACGCGATAACGTTTATTTAATATAAAATTTACGCGTTTAATTGCGAAATGCAAAATTATGAATGAACCGTTATGAAATGATGAATATGGAGTATGAGAAATGACCGGAAAATGAGAATTGTGACAATATATATATATATATATATATATATATATTCATATATATAGGGGAGAGTTAACGTGAGATCAAAATTAAAGTTGTAAAAATAAGATTAAGTCAAAAAAATCACTAAAACATTTATAAATAACAATTTTAGCAATAATACACATAAAAATAACATTTTAATACAAATTAACATTTTAGCAACTAATAACCAAATGATACATGAGTTTGGATTAGTGATACACCTGATACACATTACACTAATAAATATTCCAGAACCTGATACACATTGCACTTCTAATCAAAGTGTATCACCTAGATTTCGTAAATTTTAAAAAGAAATCTATCGAAACTTTAACAATTTTAGTTGTAGTTAATAAAAAATTTATTTTTGTTGTAAGGAGAGTGTCGCTTGTCAAATTTTAGTTGGATCTTATTTTAACAACTTTAAGATTGATCTTATTTGATCTAGATTCTATATACATAATATGTATATATATATATATATATATATATATATATATATATATATATATATATATATGAAAACAATTTAATAAACATAGATTTCAAAAGGCCTGTTGTATGTTAATCCGTATTAAATTGTAAAATGTGATGTTCAAAAAACAAGAGTGCCTTTACATGAGTTTATGAGAGAGAAAGAGATGGGAGAATTCATATGAAACATAATAAGTAAAGAGTAGTATTGCAAAATGAATCAACCGAGGCACAAGAGTGCCTTTACATGAGTTTATATAGTTGTGTAGCTAGGGCAACGGCCCATGTATGATTTTCTAGAAGGATACTAAGGCCCATGGGCTTACTACATAGACCTTAAGTTAATTACATACATATAAGCCCATAATTATGACAACCTATTACCTAAACTAATGACCGATACTTTATATTGATTACACATAATCCCAACAATTTATTTGTGTAGTAGCTTGTATCAAAATCTTCTAACATTCTGTTACATATATCATTTTTCTGGTTTTGTGGTAAGAGGACATTGGTTCCTAATGTATCACTTATGTTCACAAAAGAGTGCTAACATTATAGCTAGCAACAAACCTAAACCATAATTTTACCATGTCCGAAGTTTCTGGGTTCCTCGTGAGTCGTGGATCCTAAAATTAGGCAAAATATAACTAACAAATAACGAGCGAGAAAACATAAATGCTTAAGCTTGGGTAGGTATCTTGAGTCATCGATAAATATATATACAACATAAAATTATATAATGGCGGTGTAAGTAAACTTTAAAACAGGAGGATTTATTAAGCTAACGAGGAGGTAGAAATGAACAATATAAAAAGATTACAATCTAAAACACGCGTGAGCCGGATAAACAATCCAATCAAACCAACATAATAGTAATTTTTCTACTTCTATGTGAGATCCATAAGAACTATAATAATTTAGAGATAATATATCTTATGTCAAGTAACTTAATAGTGGTTCGAAAATTGTGTTTACTTTAGCATTAATAAGTGATAGAAAAACAAACCAGCATCTCTTGTATATATTACTATTATTGTGTTTGTTAGGCTAAAAAATATTAGTTGCTTTTGGTCTTAGGTTTGCTAGCTGTTGAAATACACAGTCACACGCATTCACACTCTAAAAAACATACACAACAGTGAAAATATCATCCTCATACACTTTCTATTTATTCAAATACATATTTGATTGTTTTTCTTTTCCACTTCATTAATGCTAAATAAAACATATTTATGGAAGATATGGATTAAGAATGCAAAGTCAACCAAAGTTAAAGGACTAAATGTGTAAACTTGTAATAGTTTGAGTGTTTGTTAGAAAAAAGGTTTATACGTTTTCCTTTCCTTTTCATTTTGTTGTATAAGTACCCTCATTCTTCTTGTAATCAGTATGAAAGTTCATCATTTTAATAACAAATCATATAATTCCGCATGGTATCAGAGCCTTTAGCTCAAACCCTAATTTCTTAATTGATTTGATTGTGTAATCTTGAATCAACTTGATCAATATTTATTCATACTTACCTATTGTTTGATCTTAATTATGATTAGTAATTGAGCAGAATATAATTTATCACAAATTTCATTTTTCAAGCTTTCTGACGTCATCAATGGCGGCTTCTTCCTCATCTGACCAAAACCAAAACAATAATCCAAACCAGAATCCAAATGTCAATCCAAACGTCAATATGATCAATGATCCCTTGTATATAGCAATTTCAGATCACCCTGGTATGACTCTGACAAACACTCCTTTTAGTGGGAGAAACTTTCATGGTTGGAGTAGAAATGTAAGGATGACATTAGGTGCAAAGTTGAAGTTAGGTTTCATTGATGGTTCTTGTCCCAAACCACCTATTGGATATGTTTAGTTACAAAGATGGATAAGATGTGATTATATGGTAACCTGTTGGATCTTGAACTCTATGGTCAATGAGTTATCTGATGCTTTCTTGTATGCTCATTCTGCTAGTGAATTGTGGAAAGAGATTGCTGAAAGGTATGGGCAGAGTAATGGTCCATTGGTTTATTAGTTGCAAAGGGAGTTGAGTAAGATTAGTCAAGGTAACATTACCATCGCTTCTTATTTGAACAAACTCAAGAAATGTTGGGATGAATTGAACAATATTAATGGATTACCAACTTTTGATTGTGGTATGATGAGGAAATGTACTTTTGATGTTCTTGAAAAGTTCTTGTTAAGAGACAAAAATTCTAAGTTGATTCAATTTTTGATGAAATTGAATGATGAGTATGAATCTGTTAGGAATCAAATTCTTGCTATGGATCCTTTACATACTTTCAATAAGGCCTATTATATTGTTCAGCAAATTGAAAAGGAGAAGCAAGTTACTAGTCACACCTTTGAACCAATTGCTTTATTTGCTTATTTGAATAATAAGGAGTCAAATGGTAGGATGGAAGAAATTAGAGGGCCATTAATTGATAGCAGGAGTGATTGAAAAAGATTTTGTACTGGTTGTAATCAAGAAGGTCATACAGTTGATCATTGATATGAGAAGATTGGATACACTAAAGGAAAGAAGGTTAAGAAGCAAAACAGAATGGCAGCCAATATTAGTACTGGTTTTAATGAGTTTTGTAGTGGTGATACTCCTTTTGATTTATGCTGTGAGAATGAGATAGGGATGAATCAAGGGGGTGGTGTTAATCAAAAGTTAGTGGTTGTTGTTTGTCAAGAGATGATGAAGATGTTTAAGGGTAAACGTAATGATTCTGGTGCACCTAGAGACTATACAAGTCCTCACATGCAGGTGTTTTCTCTTACTGTACTATCTCCTTTGCATTGTTTTGCCATCCAAACATGAACATTAAGGTGGATTGGGTGACCGACACAGGGGCTTTTGATCATATGACACCACACTTAAGTCTTTTCATTTTAGTTACTTATCTCAAAGATCCAATAACTGTGAATTTGCTTGATGGTAGCTCAAAACTTGTCACCATAGTTGGTACAGTTCAGTTAACACCAACTTTGTTCCTCACCAATGTCTTTTATGTACCTTATTTCCAACTAAACTTGCTTTTAGTAGGTCATCTCATTCAAAACAATCATCTGGTTGCTCATTTTTATCCAAATGACTTCTGTTTTCAGGACCTTTCAACTAATCAGATTGTTGCAGTAGGAAAAGGTTCAAGGTGTTTATACATCTGCAAACCAATTATTGATCCTACTACATTCTCCAAAAGAATATCTGATTTTAGTGCATCTCATTTGAATTATATTCCTAGTGTTGTTTTGAATAAGGAATCTTATAGCAATAACCTAGGCATTCTTCTGTTTCAAAACTATCTCATATACCATTGTATAAATCCATGGATTTCTCAAATTTCTCTTGTGAATGTTTTATGTTGTCCAAACACCACAGACTTCCTTTCTCTAAGAGTGATAGCATTTCTCATTTCCATTTTCATATGATTCATATTAATTTATGAGGTCCTTATAAACTAGCTGCTTTGAATGGTGCCCATTACTTTTTCACCATTGTGGATGATCAAAAAAGTGCAACATGGACTTATTTACTACACTCAAAGGACCAAATTCCTACTTTGCTGATTTCCTTCTTTGCCTATGTTAAAACTCATTTTCAAAGTCAACCAAAGATAGTGAGATCAGAAAATGGTACAGAAATTGTTAACAGCACTTGTGCTTCGTTCTTTCAATCTCATGGTGTACTACATCAAAGGTCCATAGTTTATACTCCATAGTAGAATGGTAGGGTAGAAAGAAAGCACAGACACTTGCTTGATACTGCTAGAGCTCTTAGACTTCATGCTAATTTGCCACTTAAGTTTTGGGGTGATTGCATTTTGACTGCTACTTACCTTATTAATAAGATGCTAGTTAGAGTTTTGGACTGGAAATCTCCTTTTGAGAAGTTACATGGTAAGCCACCCATTTATGAGCATCTGAGAGTAATTGGTTGTCTGTGTTATGATGTTGTTACTAAACCTCAAAAGGACAAGTTTGATAACAGGGGAATTAAGTGTGTACTAATTGGTTATCCCTTCAATCAAAAGACTATAAGATGTTCAATTGGGAAACATAAGAGATTTTTCTTAGTAGGGATGTGAGATTTCAGGAAGATGTATTTCCTTTTAAGCAACCTCATTCACCTACAACTACTCCTTTTTGTCCTATTTATCTCAATTTTGAAACACACCCTTTGGAAGAACATGAAACTACTATCCCAAACACCCCTTTACCACCTGAGACACCTACACTTAATCTTGCATCCAGTATACCACCAGTTCCAAATGATGATAATCCAATACCAAATGACCCTTTACCATCTGTTCCTCTTAGAAAATCAATAAGGAACACCGCTAAACCAACATGGTTACAAGATTTTTTACCCCTATTACTGCTTGTTCAGTCCAGTCTACACCTAAGTACCCTTTGTTTGTTAGCTCAGAATTCAAACACCTTCCTTCTACTTACATAACCTTCTTAGCTAATGTCTTTTCTACTTCTGAGCCTACTTCTTATCAACAAGCAATCAAACACAAAGGGTGCACTAAAGCCATGGATGCTGAACTTGGAGCTTTGGAGAAAAATGGTACTTGGACTGTTACCACTTTACCACAAAGTCATATTCAAATCAACTCAAAATGGGTATTCAAAATCAAATACAAGCCTGATGGTACTTTGGAAAAGCTTAAATCTAGATTGGTGGTCAGAGAATTTCAACAAAATGAAGGTTTGGATTATAAGCACACTTTTTCACCTGTTGCTAAACTGGCTACAGTGAGAGTGTTAATTGCTTTAGCCATAGCTAAACAATGGCCTCTTCATCAATTGGACATCAATAATGCTTTCCTATATGGATATCTTGATGAAGACATTTACATGTTACCACCTGAAGGTTATGCTAAGGCATCCATATGTCAAGTTTGCAAGTTGAAAAAATCCTTATATGGTCTAAAACAGGAATCTAGGCAGTGGAACCATGAGTTAACTAAAATTTTAGTACAACTTGGGTATGTTGAGTCCAAGCATGGTTATTTATTGTTTGTGAAAACCAAAGGAGAGGAGTTTACATCCATAATTGTGTATGTGGATGATATGTTAATCACTGGTAACTCAGAATCAGAGATCAAGGTAGTCAAAGACAGTCTTGATAAGCATTTTACTATCAAGGATCTTGGTTTAGCTAAGTATTTTCTTGGTATTGAGTTATGCAAGATAGATGATGACATGCACCTTAACTAAAGAAAGTGCATTTTGGATCTTTTAACTGATGCTGGTCTTGCAGCTGCTAAACCTGCTTCTTTTCCTCTTCCCACACAGTCGAAACTTTCTCTTGATAAAGTTACTCCTCTCAGTGATGTTGATGCCTATAGAAGACTTGTTGCTTTTGTATCTAACCATGACTAGGCCCGACATTTTCTATGCAGTCCAACATTTGAGTCAGTTTGTTTTAGCCCCAAAATATGTTCATATTCAGTCCGCTATTCGCTTGTTGAAGTACTTAAAAGGCACCATAACCAAAGGTCTTTTCTATCCTGTGCAGCCTCACTTACAAATGACAGGATTCTCAGATGCTGATTGGGCCTCATGCTTTTGACCAGAAGATCCTTAACTGGTTACTACATCTTCTTAGGTCATTCATTAGTGTCATGGAAACACAAAGAAACAAGCTACCGTGAGCAGATCATCAACTGAAGCAGAATATAGAAGTATGGCTGCAACTACTTGTGAGTTACTTTGGCTCAATTTTCGATCTTCTCAAAGATTTGCATATCAAGGTGGACTTGCATGTAACCTTTTTTTGTGACAACAAGTCAGCCCAACAAATTGCTGCCAACCCATGTTACCATAATAGAACTAAACATTTTGACATAGATTGTCACTTCACTAGAGACAAAACTCAAGATGGATTTCTGCAAACTGCCTTTATTCCTACACACCTTCAATTAACTGATATAATGACAAAAGCTTTGGGTCAAGTTCAACATAATTTCCTTGCGGACAAGTTGGGAATCACTGATGCTCCAACTTGAGGGGCGGATATGGAAGATATGGACCAAGAATGCAAAGTCAATCAGAGTCAAAAGAAATGTGTAAACTTGTAATAGTTTGAATGTCTGTTAGGAAAACGGTTATACGTTTTCCCTCCCTTTTTATTTTATTGTATAAGTACCGTCATTATTCTTGTCATCAGTATGAAAATTCATCATTTAATAACAAATGATATAATTCCGCAATATTAAAACTCTTTTAAAAAAGGTTAAATACGGTCAGGGGCGGAGCCAGGATTTAAAGTTGGGGGGTGCCGACTTTTTCTGATGAAGTAGCAATAGATTTTATATGCAAATAAATTACCATGTTACGTAGTTTGTGGTTTTCAATATAAATTCTATATCCTATAGGCCTGCCACAAATGTGATTGTGATTATAGGGTTACAAACAACAACGTATTTTTGTTCATATAAATTGATTAGATTTTTCTCTTATGTTGTTCATGTTCTAACTTTGAACCTATATAAGAGTAAAAACTCTTGTGTAGTAATCAAATACTGCTAAGATCTTCCAATTCATACAAAAACATTTGGTCTTACAGATTGCTAGTAAATATTTAAGCTAGTTACATTGTTCTAGCTTTAATGAATATGCTCAAAAGAAAAGATGAAGAATGAAGTTAACTGAAGACGTTTGAAACTATTGCCTAAACAATTAGCATTGAAATTGTTTCCTAAGCAGTTAGCATAGAAACCCTAACTTGTTGTATTCTTTGCTTGTTTTGATTTATGTTATTGCATTAGGCATGTGTAATTGAAATGAATATACCTGTGTAAATGAATATACCTAAATTTTAAACTAGTTACTCTTTAGAAATATGGGTTTATAGACAGATAGGTTACCCAACTTTCCAACTTTATTCGCCTAAGTTACCAAACTTTTTTTTTGTGCAAACAGGGTATTGGACTACACGGAGTTGACATTCAGGTTACTGAATTTGTAAAATGAGACATTTAGGTTACTTAACTTACCTAAAAAAATGCATTTGGGTTACTTAACTTATCTAAAAAAATGCATTTGGGTTACTTTGATTACACTGAAAAATGGAGGTTGAATGCTTAACTAAAGTTCAGTAACCTAAGTGAACAAAATGAAAGTTTGGTAACTTAGGCGAACAAAGTGGGAAAGTTGGGTAACCTGTCTGATATAAAACCCTAGAAATATTTACAAAGCTATACTGGACTACTAGTTTTTAATACTTAAAAAGAATAAATCGAAAACGTGGAAATATTATAGATTGATGCCGAATAATTGATTGTCTACGTTGAAGACCAAAGAAAATGGGAACCAAAAATATAACATTTATATATAGTAAAGGATTCTTAATAGTATAGTTAAGTAGCACATGGAAAATGGAAGTCTTAGATTTACAGGGACATTTTTAATTTGTGATTGATTAAAGGAGTAAGGGGAGGTCCATTGGCCAAATTGCACCAGATACGGGTTTTAGCCCTCTTCACCATTAAAGAAGTTAGACAGGTTGGGGGAGGCCCAGCACCCACCAGTCCCCCTATCTCCTCCGCCCCTGAATACGGTGTACAATATAATGATGGGAAAATAATAAAGGTTATAAGAACCCTTTATTGTATTTACATCTCACTACAAACAAAGATCTTTTTACGTACATGGTATTGCATGAGTTTATTTATTTGTTCATTATAAGAGTGAGAAGTAACAAAGGTTAAAGAGCACATTCTATGCATTATCTTCGGTACGTTATCCTATGTATATATGACCAATATGAAAGTCGTCTAGTTAAACATTACGAGTAGAAATGTGACGCATACCCAGTTACTCAGTTGATATCATCTAGCTGTTTTAAACATCCCTCGTGCAACTTGAACATATATTATAGGTTTCTAACATTGTGTTAAACAGCATGGGAAAACTTTATCTATTGATGTAAGTTAACATTTTGACATGAAAGAAAGTAAAAAAAAATTCAATACTTTTCTGCAAACTACATTTTTTACCTTCTAGTGACTTAAATAATATGCAAGTGGGTAGGGGTGTAAACGAGATAAACCGCTAGTGACTTACTAAGGATAGGCTCGGTAGAATCTCAAAACGAGCCGAGTTTAAACAAGCCCGAGAGTTCGATCCGAGTTCGAGGCTCATTCAAAAACGAGCTCGAGCGCGAGCTTCGTACCCAAAGCTTTGCTAAGCTTTCAAGCCTTAAAAAATATACACGTATGTGTATTGCGTATACACATAACTATATCTACACGAGTTCAAAATAAATAGACGAGCTCAAACGTAATGTGTTTAACTAATTGAGCTTGAGTCAAGCTTGAGTCGAGCTTTATTTTGTTTATCTTTATCATAAAAGACCAGCCTGAAACTCAGTTTGTAAAAAGATAAAAGTAAGTTTTAATCCTCAAAATAAAGATAAACAAAATAAAGCTCGATTGATCTTTTTGAAAAAGAATCTCGAAAACAAAATCGATTTTTTTGAAAGGACCATTTATGTAATTTACGTACCTATGGACGGTGGCTGCAATTTCACAAACCTATAGGGATCATTTATGTAATTTGAAAGGGGTAAAATGGTTAAACAACTCGTATAAACATAAAAGTGTCAACATTAGTACTCGGAAAGGGTGATTTTTTTTTTTTTTTTGTTAAAATGGTACCAAAACACACGATTACTAATCACCCAACCAACCACCCCTTGGTGATACTTTTATTATAACAATAAACACTGAAGATAAGTCCCCAATTGGATGCTTACCAAGTACAATACAACCACAAATCTGTTATCCCTCTACAAGGTGTAACAGCAATACAAACTCACTCACTAAACCAACAAACCAAACTTAATATAAGATCAAGACGATCTAAACCAGAAACCAAAGAAACTGTAACAACTTTTTAGGTGAAAACTTGAAAGAGAAAACGTTATGAAAACCCTAGCTCTTTCTTTTCTTTATATAGCCAGCAAATTTTACTTTTAAACCCTGCACAATATAGAACTAACAAAACCAGAACAAATATTAGTTGTTAGAAAATATAACTAATAATATTTACCAAAAAACCCCTGAAGCTTCATAAGTTTGACAAATACATTTTTATGTTTTCCAACATCCCCCCTCAAACTGATGAAGCAAACAAATTTTCCATTCCAAGTTTCTTAACCATTACTGCATGTTGAGCAGTTCCAAGAGCTTTGGTTAGCACATCAGCAGTTTGACTTTTAGAATCAACCTTTACAGTTTGAATCAAACCAGATGCAACCTTTTCTCTTATAAGATGCACATCTATATCAAAATGTTTAGTTTTTTCATGCATAACAGGGTTTGCAGCAATCTGCATAGCTGCTTTGTTATCACAACACAACATAACAGGCAACAAATTTTCTGTGACTTCAAGGTCTTTTAAGATTTTAAGCACCCACATGATCTCACAAGTAATAGATGCCATAGATCTATATTCAGCTTCAGCTGAAGATCTAGACAAAGTATTTTGTTTTTTACTCTTCCATGAAACAATGTTACCATTAACAAAAACACAATACCCATAAACAGATTTTCTAGTAACAGGACACTTAGCCCAATCAAGCATCGAAAAAGCCACAATATTAAACTTGTCACTCTTCTTAAAACTTATTCCATGACCTGGAGCAAGCTTAAGATATCTTAAAACTCTTAACCCAATATTAAAATGAGACTGTAATGGAGCATGCATAAACTGACTCAAGCAATGAACAGCATAAGCAATATCAGGTCTAGTCATAGTGAGATATATAAGCTTTCCCACAAGTTTCTGATAACTGGTAATATTTTTTAGCAACTTATCACCTTCTGACTCCTTAAAATTCAACACAACATTCTCAGGTAGAGGAGTCATAACAGGTCTACAAGCAAGTAACCCATACTCATGTAAAAGTTCTAAACAATACTTTCTTTGATTTAAGCACAAACCAGTTTTAGTTTTTAAAACTTCAATACCCAAGAAATATTTTAACTCACCAAGATCTTTAATCTTGAATTTATTGTTAAAAAATTTCTTAAACCTTTCAATCTCAACTTCACTATTTCCACAAATGACCATATCATCAACATATACAAGAAGAAACATTACTGTATCCCCTTTTTTCTTTATAAACAAAGAATGATCATTTTTAGATTGTTCAAAACCATCTTCAAACAATGCTTCTGACAGTTTATGATTCCACTGTCTAAGAGCTTGTTTTAAACCATATAAAGATTTTTTCAACTTGCACACTTTAGTATTACCTTCTTTATAATAACCTGGAGGAGGAAGCATATACTCATCCTCATGCAGATCACCATAAAGAAAGGCATTGTTAACATCTAACTGAAACAACTTCCAATCATACTGAACAGCAAGGCTTATAAGACATCTAACAATACTCATCTTAACAACAGGACTGAAAGTCTCATCATAATCAAGACCTTCCTTTTGAGTACAACCTTTGGCTACTAACCTAGCTTTATATCTATCAATTTCACCATCAGCTTTATATTTAATCTTAAAAACCCATTTAGAAGCAATAGGAGTTCTTCCAACAGGAAGATCAACTTCAGACCAAGTATCATTCTCATATAAAGCATGCATTTCATCATTCATAGCACCTACCCAATTAACATCTTTAGAAGCCTCATAATAAGAAGAAGGCTCACTAGATTTGTTCAGATTAGACACAAAACAGTAGTTATCAGAACTAAGCAAACAATGATTAGCATATTTGCCTATAATCATTCAATCTAGCAGGTAACTTAGAGGCTCTAGAAGACCTTCTACTGGTACCTTCCTCTGTTAAATTTTGAAAAACATTTTGGGACCTAGACTCATCTGTATTCTGGAAACAGTTTCCCTCAGACTCAATATTATCATCTAAAGGAGTTGCAGTCACTTCCAGATTTGGTTGCTGTGAACTAACAGGACTGTATATCTGTTCTGAACTTCTATTCTGTTCATTGTTCACAACCATACCAAGTTCTAGAAGGACTACCTTCTCTACCAATAGATGCATACTCTCTATTTACATTTTCTAAATTTGCATCATTGGGAATGGGACTAGGAGTTTTGGTTTTTGACTCAGACTCATTACTATCAAAAAAGTTTAAGTGTGTAACCTCAGAAACAGATTCTGAAGTCACACTCTGACTCATCCTCAAAGGAAAAATAGTCTCATAAAATTTTACATCTCTTGAATAAAGAATAGACCTGTTTTCAAGACTCAAAAGTTTATAAGCCTTTTTACCACTAGCATAACCAATTAAAACACATTTTTCAGATTTTTCATTAAACTTATCAGACTCTTTTAAAATAGAAGCAAAACACAGACACCCAAAACTCCTAAGATGAGACAGACTAGGTTCCCTACCATACACAAGAGAAAAAGGAGATTTCCCATTTAACACAGAGGAAGGCAACCTGTTAATCAAATAAGTAGCAGTTAAAACACACTCAGCCCAAAACACAAGAGGAATTCCTCCCTGAAACATAAGACTTCTAGCAACATTTAATAGATGTCTATGTTTCCTTTCAGCAATACCATTATGTTGTGGTGTATAAGCACAACTAGTTTGATGAAGAATACCTTTATTATTAAAAAACTCATTCATTTTATTATTAACAAATTCAGTGCCATTATCAGACCTAACAACCTTAATTCTTTTTTCAAACTGAGTAAAAACCATATTATAAAAAGAAACAAACATGTCAAAATCTTCATCCTTTCTCTTCAACATATACACCCAAACAGATCTAGTAAAGTCATCTACAACAGTTAAAAAATACTTATACCCATCCCTGCTAACCACTTTGTAAGGACCCCAAACATCCAAATGAATGAGTTCCCCAAAAACAACATATTTATGTTCACTTATAGGAAAAGGATCTCTTGTTTGTTTTGCCTTATGACAAACCTCACAAGGACCATTATGATCAATATTAGACAATTTCAAAGATCCTTTAAGTAATTTCAAAACCTGGCTAGCAGGATGACCCAACCTATTATGCCAAACTTCTTTAGTAACAAAACAAGACAAAAACTCACTATTAACAACATGAGAAGACACATCAGCAGGCTTATCAAACAAATATAAACCACCATATCAACTACCAGTCCCCAGCACATTCTGCTGATTCAAATCCTGAATATAACACTTAGTTTCATCAAAACCAACTCTAAGTTTACTATCTTTAATAAGCTTATTAACAGACATCAAACTAACACAATACTCAGGCACAACCAAAACATCAAACAAAACAACACTGTTATTCAATTTCAAATTCCCAACATGAGTAACTTTAGCTAAGGTGCCATTTGGGTGACCAACAGTAATTTTTAAATCAAAAATATCAATCACATTAAACATATTTTTAGCAGAATTAGTTAAGTGTTGATTTGCTCCAAAATCAATGATCCAACCGGATGATAACTAACACCATTAACTTTTAAGTTGGCACAAAAAAACTTATAGAAATGATCATTAAAAAATACATTTCCATTAAAAAAGGAACATGAGGCACTACCTGCCATGTTGGACTGAGCAGATATTCCAGATTTTTCATTTATAAGACTCATAAGCTTCACAACCTGTTCATTACTTAAAGACAAATTTCCAACAGCAGACTTAGCCATATTATTCACATTAGAAGTGCCTTTAAGATCATTGTTTCTGTTAAAACTGTTTGCAGGTTTAAGATTATGATTCTTTTTAAAACCAGGGGGATACCCAATGATCTCAAAGCACCTCTCAACAGTATGCCCTTTCAACCCACAATGTGTGCACAACAAATTATCATAATTTCCTCTGTTATTATTACTACTGTTATTATTACCACTGTTTCTTTTCCAATTAGCATTTTTATTATCAAAAGTTCTAGAAACAAAAGCAGAAACCTGAGCCTTCTCAGATTTCACAGTAGTAGTAGGAACCCCTCTATGGGACTCCTCTCTAGAAATAATAACAAAAGCATCCTTAACCTCAGGTAAAATTTCTCTAGTTAACAGACTACTTCTTATAGGCTGATAAATGTCATCAAGACCCATAAGAAACTGCATTAACTTCAACAACTTGCTATGATCAGTTAATTCTTGTCTAGCCTCACAGATACAATCAGGCAACTTAGTCAGAATATCAAATTCTCTCCATAGAGAATTCAGCTTATGATAATACTCAGATACAGGCAAACGACCCTGCTTAAAGCTATTAATCTTTTGAAGCAAGTTAAACACAACAGACCCATCAATCCTATCATAAGTATCTTTTAAATCTTTCCAAACAACAGAAGCATTATCAGAAAAAACATGACCAAGATAAACACCTTGAGACAAAGATGTTAACAACCAATTTAACACCACAGCATTACATCTATCCCATTGGGCTTCCAATAGAGGACTAGCAGCATAAGCAACCCTAGTGCATGAACCATCCAAAAAACCCATTTTATTTTTAATCTGAATAGCCAACTTTATAGAACTAGCCCATATTCGATAATTTTCAACTCCAGTTAGTTTAAGAGTAACAATAGAAGCACACTTAGAGTCATTAGGATGGAGATGCAGAGGGTTGCTCTGATCTAAACTACTGATCATAATAGCCATAATAACAATACAAAGAAATAACCAGAACCAACAGACAAACAACAAAAAACAGACTAAACAAACCAAACAAACAACAGATAACAACTAACAATCAAACCAAACAAACTCAACTTCCAAGACTGCCCAAATCCTATCCACCAGCGACTTAGACACAACAAAAAAATAAAACTAAAAACCCTAAAACTATAAACTCACACCCAAGACTAACTTGGATAAAACCCAGAGGACTAAGGTTGGCCGAGCAGTATTCGAACCACTCACGGTGGCAGATCAAGAAGTTAACCAACCTGTTTGCACCCCCTAGACTCTAAACCAGTTAATCTTTAGAGAAAAAGGTTTACTTACAGTGCTAATAAGAATACGCAGCGGAATTAACCAAAAACCAGGCCAAGAACACCCCAGATCACAAGAGCTCCAAGAATCCCCAAATCAAAAAATTTAGGGTTTCAAGAAAAAATCAACCAAGAATCACAAATTAGTACCAGAATAACCCTCCAAACAACTTTAATTTCTCAGAAACAAACCAGAATCAAAACCCCCAAATTCTAGGGTTTCAAGAAAAAACCCTAAAATTCAATCAACCCAAGAATCACCAATTGAATCGTCAAGAACCACAAGAAACTAATCGAAACAACAGATCAGAACCTAGGGCTCTGATACCATGTTAAAATGGTACCAAAACACACGATTACTAATCACCCAACCAACCACCCCTTGGTGATACTTTTATTATAACAATAAACACTGAAGATAAGTCCCCAATTGGATGCTTACCAAGTACAATACAACCACAAATCTGTTATCCCTCTACAAGGTGTAACAGCAATACAAACTCACTCACTAAACCAACAAACCAAACTTAATATAAGATCAAGACGATCTAAACCAGAAACCAAAGAAACTGTAACAACTTTTTAGGTGAAAACTTGAGAGAGAAAACGTTATGAAAACCCTAGCTCTTTCTTTTCTTTATATAGCCAGCATATTTTACTTTTAAACCCTGCACAATAAAGAACTAACAAAACCAGAATAAATATTAGTTGTTAGAAAATATAACCAATAATATTTACCAAAAGACCCCTGAAGCTTCATAAGTTTGACAAATACATTTTTATGTTTTCCAACATTTTTGTTCGCTCATAATTTTTGAAAAGGTATGATGCTTTTTAAAATTATTATTTCAATTATTTTTGCACATTATATGCAGTAGAGAATAAGCCAAGCTTGACTTTAATAGACTCATGTTCGAGTAAACACACTTCCACTCCTGAATTTATTAAAAGAATATCAAGTTATATTTTTTTAAGCTTATAGTACTACATAGTTCAGCATCGTAAATTTACCCTCTCAATGAGACAAACATATATTTCTGTGTCTATTTTCTTCCTAATAATGTAAAAGAAAGAATGCCTATGTGGAAAATATACATGTCACTGTCAAAAGATTGAGAATTGTGGCCGCATTATCTTCGGTTATTCTTGCTTTGCAGGTTTTTAGAGTTGTTGTACCACTACCATGTCTCCTGCAGGTTTAACATTGTTGTACCACTACAATGTATGCCCATTTATTTAATTTATGGACCTTTTACATTTTGTTTTTAATTATACTCAAATGAAACAATATAATTAGCATAGACATATATACTAATTAAGAAGGAGCAAATCAATCTTGCACTTCGTTAAACTAAGGAATTAGGCCTACGAAATAACCAAATAACACCGATAAGAAGGACGATTTGTTTGGTTTATATCATTTTGAACTAATTCCTTTGGGGATTACATTTGCGGATTCAAATATGATTTCTTAAATGACAAGAGTATGTATTTTGTGTAAAACTATGGATGATGCTTAGATCGATAGTATAAATGTGCATACAATCTGTCTCAAGTTCGTCGATCAGCCCCTGCGGGGACATCGAACCAAAGTTTTAAATCAAACCATCTGTCTCAAAAAGAAACCAAAAAGCATCGTCAACTTATGCAACGTACGTTTTAGATCAAACCGAAGCATCTCGTATTGAGAATCTCTCAGCTATATATAATCAAACTTAAGTCCAAATATGTTCTTATAGAGTTTATATTTGATTTAAAAATATTAAAGCTAGTAAAACTGGAATATATTGTTTTTGTGATAAGAAAAAACCCTTGCAGTAGAGGCAAGTATAGTTTGTAAATATTACCATTTAAGGTTAGTAGCAAAAACACTAGCCTTGCCATTACACCTGCACACCAGCCTTTTGTAAGAAAATGTTGGCCTAGTACACACACAAAAAACACCTTCAAAAACACACACCACATTTCCAACAATATATACCTCTTTCATACCCCAAATATTCACTCACTCGTGTCATTTTACTACAACAACAAAAAAACACTATTTCTCTCTCTCTAAAAAAACAAAAAAAAAAAAAACAATGAAGAAGGGTTTAGAAAAAATTTCGAGAGCAGTAATGAAGAGTAGCAGGACTCATACAGGTGGTCGCGGAAACGCAAATAAGCCGTTGGCGGTCGCTGCTAGTTATATGAAAAGCATAGGTACGTCATACTACTACATGGTTTTCTTGCTTATTATTAAATGTGCATGGTTTACTTTGTTGCATATTTAAACCTAAATAATGCTTGCTACGAGATAAAATAAGAAAGATGATAACTTTAGTGTTAAATCTTTTTTTATGTTGATAACCTAGTGTATTTAGTTATTTTTAAGTCTTTTAACCATTTAAATCGTGCTTAGTTATTTTAAAAAATAAATAAATAAATAAATAAATTACCTAGGGTATTTTTAAATCTAATCCTATTTGTGAATATTATAGTTTATTTTTTATTTGGTTTGTTGTTGTTTGGTAAAAAATAAGATTATATAAAATAATATAACTTATGTCTTAAATCTTTTGTTTATGTTGGTAAAAGAGTGTTTGGTAGTTTTTTTTATTTATAAAAATAAAAACTTAGGGTATGAGATTATGCTTTATCTTCTCATAAAAAATATATAAATAACAACGAGCTAGGGTATTAGACCCTTGTTTAGTTATATAGATCCATCCTTAAAATGATGTTATTTGTGAATATTATAATGTATTTTTTTTTTATTAGTTTTGTTGTTGGTGTTTGGTAAATTTTTAAATGATGTTTTGAAAAAAGAAGAAGATATGCGTCTTTGTTTTTTACATGCATGAATAAGCACATTTATTTGAGTTTTGGAGAGTGAAAATGATTATTAATTATGGTATCTACCAGATATGCTATTTTTGGTTGAATAAAAGTCACAATATAAAAGTTGGTTTATGCATTCTTGGTGAAAAATGGTTATAAATGATTCTTTCAAAAATATTTTGATTTCAAAAATGGTTGTTTTTGTCACAATACTAGTTAGAAGTTTTATGAATCAAAAGGGAATAGCCTTTTTTGTTTGTAAAAGTTACTTTTACTGGAAAATCTCTAAATAACCTTTGAATTTGTTGGAAAAGGGTAACATACACATACAAGTTTTCTTCCCATTTTGCTGCTTTGATAAGTATGCGAACTTGTTACTTTTGATCAATTATAAGTATATGTTTGTAAATATTAGAATTTATAAGAAAAGGGAAACAATAGATAAATAAATCAAAAGGAAGAAGGGTTGACCTGGCAGATATTCTCAAGACTATCATTTTTTAGAAAACCTTTTTTCAAAAACCACTTTTTAGGACATTTTATTTTGATAAATCACTGCTAAGATTTTGCTTTAGTTGATAAATAGCTCAGAAGATATTTATACCAAAGTTGTATTGTGTTACTTTGTATAGTCAAAACCCTTGCATTATGGGAGTGTTTGTTTAAGCCTTTTTTTTTTTAAGATTATAAGCTCATTTAACTCAGCTTATGTAACATAAGCTCATATTTTGTATCTTATTTTTTGACTTATCAGCTTATTATAACTTAAGTGTGATAAATAAGCCCATAGGGAAAAAAAATAAGTCACAAAATGGGCTTGTAAAATATAAGCCGAATTAAATAAGCTAATAAGCTCAGAAATAAGCTTTAATGCTTTTGTATGGCTTTTTCTTATTTCTCTTAAAAATGATCCTTACCTTTCAACTTATGCTACTTTTTGAATCAGTATAAGTTTATTTTCACATTCTTTGCTTAAGATTTGTAGGCCCAAATATCCAATTTTGTTTATTGTTTAAGGTTTTATAGACTTATTTGAGGAAGTACTGCACAAATTGTCAAGGCTTTAAGTGTTTGTGGTATTGCCTGAATGAATTAGTTTTATAAATTTCATCATTTGTGTAGTTGCAAGTAAAGTAAGGGTTCTTTTCTTTTCCTAAGATGGTATTATGAACATGTCCATGATTGATGCAGAACTAGATTAGTTTTTATTACCACTTTTATCTTTATGGGATGATACTTGCTTAATTGCTTTACATATATGTATTTAGGAAAAAGTTTCAAAAAATGACACTAAGAAATCGAGATCAGAGCGAACTAGTGTTTATTTACTTGTTTTTTCAAGTTATGAACACTCCTCGAGACTATCTTGAATGGGTCGAAAGATTACTTTTTAGTTGTCTTATTTGTTTAAAGTAGCTCATACTGTTTTGAGTCCAGGAAATCTCCGTCCCTGATTATAGTTGGTTATTTGCAAGAAAACTTGGTTAAAATGAAACAATAGATGAACCAGGATAAGCCAAAACAAAAAGTATAACCTTAGCTCTTCTGAACAGAGCTATCATTTTGTTTAGCATTAATCCTTTTAAAATGGTTATTTTCACTACGTTGTAGACTAATAATGTCACTTCTTCTATTTGAGTCTGCTCATTTCTAACCTTGTTGGCTTGAGTTGTTAATGCAATTCTTTAAGAAGAAAATTATCTTACTAATAGATGAATTGGCAAAAATATGTTTATGTGATAGCATATTGAGATGTAATGCTGTTACAAGGTGATCGACATTTGCTTAAAGAGTTTATGCCATTAGCATTTTGAACTTTTTTTCTCAGACAAAAGTGGATCATATATGCAAATTTGAAAACCATTCAAATTTCTGATAGTTATGGGCATGCTTGGTCTCATTTATTGTCACTGCTGTTACAAGTTTTTACCTGTAGATGCTTTTTCTAAGTTTTTTGTTTGGTTAACCTTGCTGAACTATCTTTAGGAAAGTACACAAGCTCTTTCATGTTTCTTTGTCTGAATATACTAGTTGATCCCTGTAATTACTTGACAAACTTCAATGAATGCTAAATTAGCTTTTCTGTATCAATTTGTGAAAATGACTTGCAATTTGGTAGGAAGTTATTTGGTCAACATTCATGCAATAAGTTATCGTGTATGCGATCAAAGAGTCTTTTATCAGTTTAGAACTGGTGTAGAGTATAAACCAAATCCTATTATACTTCTTATAAAAAATGATGTTTATTATTTTATAATAATCTGTGTATACTATTTTTTTAGGCTCCAATAAACCCAAGAAAGGACCCCTAAACATCTTGGTAAATCAAGATCATAATATGGGTTTTGTTGCATCAATTATTGTCAAGAAGTTTGGACTTGAGAAGAAAAACAAGATAACTTGGGTTACAAAGGAGACCGAAGGTAAAAAAATAAAAAAATAAACTTATTAAACTAGCTAGCTGGTTTCCTAGTAAAAATTGTTCTGTTTTAATTTTTCATTCATAAATCTGAATTACAGAGAAATTTCGGAGGTACCCGAAGGCAATAAAAAACTACAAGGCTGCCAAGTCTGCTGGTGGTTTGACTGTCTATTATAAGAAGGATCTCACCAGCATGGAATCTGTTTCGGACCTCAATCAGAAGCTGTATGACAAGATCTATTTGATCTGCCCGCGCTTTACTGAAGATATTAAGGCGGGTGAGGATGATGCTGTTGCTAAGGATGCAGAGGAGGATTGCGATGAGGATACTAATGATGCTGAGGATGAGGATGCTGAAGATGATAATGATGATGATGCGGATGTGGAGGATGCTGAGGATGAGGATGCTGAAGATGATAATGATGATGATGCGGATGTGGAGGATGCTGAGGATGATTATGATGATGATTTGGATGTGGATGAGCAGGCTGAGGTCAAGAAGAAGCTTGCGTTTGACATAGAAGAACAAGAGCAAGCTAAGCCTGAAGTCATCGCAAAGAATAAAGAGTTTGTGAAAGACCTACTGCGTAATGCAGCTTCCCTGATCAGCAAAAAAGGAGTTATCATTGTCCTTCACCACACACGCACACCATATTCCGAGTGGAACCTTGATCAAATTGCTGTTGAGTGTGGGTTGGAGAAGCTGGATAGTGAGTCTTTTAATTCCAATTGGTATCCGCACTTCTTTCCACTGAAGGCAGGATCAGACCTGAACCTTAAGAGCATTCCATCGGCATTTCATTGCTACCGCAAGAGCTAGGTATCAGTAGCATGTTTCTGTTTGTCTGGTAGTGTTTTGAAACTGCACTTAAGAAAACTTGTCGTTCCCAATGTTTCGTATTTGTTACTGACATATCAGAGTAACAAAAATATAATCATGTAAAGTTACGCTTGGGCGCCTTTCGACCCGTATGGGCGTTTAAACCTGTTTCTTCTATTATCTGTTTATGCATTTGACCCGTCAGGGAAATAACGTAATTTGAATGAATCGATTTGCAAGTAATTTAAACCTAGTTTCATGAACTAGGCAATCGGATGTGAAGCCACCTTTCACATGTAGGTTTCTCTCTTTGTCCTCAGGTTGCTTAAATTGAAACTCTTCAGTAACTTCCACTTTTAACTTGTGTCAAAACTTTCATGAGCAACCATACTAATGCGCCTACATTGTACATTGAAAGGATTACAAGTTTTTAGCTGCAGTTCTTGATGTTGGCAATATGATATTAGGCCTAAATGTCGTTCCATGAGTTAAAACTACAATGTATAATTCCGTAAATATGTTTGTGCATATAACTCTGCCAAGGAAAACTCAACTAATTTATGCATCACGCCAAGCGATATATACGTATGCAAAGCAACAAGTACAAATTGAGCTTGACCTCAACGCAGTCTTGTATGCAAGATTGTTCACTACCTAGGATATTGCAGGTGATAACTCACAAATATATTGATGTCAAGAATTCCGTTAATACCTAATACATTATCATCAGAAGCTCATGTCCCCAAGATACAACTCAAACATCAAAATCACTCTAAAATCACCCACTGATTATAATCATTCAACCTTTAGAACAGTGCACATAAATAATCTGTATAAAACTGTAGTCACATTCCCAGAATACTAATCGAATTGCTAAAGTTGATAGAGTATATATATTTATCGATGGACTGTATTTATTGGGTGGTACCATTAGTACCCTTAACCTTTTTTACAACTAATCGATGGACTGTATTTATTGGGTGGTACCATTAATACCTAATACATTATCATCAGAAGCTCATGTCCCCAAGATACAACTCAAACATCAAAATCACTCTAAAATCACCCACTGATTATAATCATTCAACCTTTAGAACAGTGCACATAAATAATCTGTATAAAACTGTAGTCACATTCCCAGAATACTAATCGAATTGCTAAAGTTGATAGAGTATATATATTTATCGATGGACTGTATTTATTGGGTGGTACCATTAGTACCCTTAACCTTTTTTACAACTAATCGATGGACTGTATTTATTGGGTGGTACCATTAATACCTAATACATTATCATCAGAAGCTCATGTCCCCAAGATACAACTCAAACATCAAAATCACTCTAAAATCACCCACTGATTATAATCATTCAACCTTTAGAACAGTGCACATAAATAAGAGGAGAGTTATTTTACATACCAAACTTTTCTCACATATCAAGGGATTCATCTCCACCATCCATTTAAAAAGAAATCAATGGCTAAGATTAAAAGAATTTTATTATTTCACTTATTTTTTATAATTTAAATATCTCTTAAACCGTTAATCGTTAATCGAAAATATTTACACCATCACGACGAGCATTTAATTATCTTTCTATAGACGGGCACTTTGATATACTTTCGAAAAAAAGAAAAAAATTTGTTTTTTTCACGTTTTTTCGTATTTTTTTCGTTTTTTTTACGTTACTGAAATTTGCATGAAAAAAATCATATATGATAAAACACTATCACATGTGATATTAGTGTTAAATCATATATGATATGTAATATCATATGTGATATTACACTAATATCACATGTGATATTACATATCATATATGATATTACACTAATATCACATGTGATATTACATATCGTATATGATTTAACACTAATATCACATGTGATATTCAAATTAGTGTATTATCATATATGATTTTCTAATCCAAATTTCAGTAACGTAAAAAAACTTAAAAAAAAAGTGAAAAATACGAAAAAAAAATTTTTGTCGAAAGTATATAAAAGTGCCTATCTATAGAAAGATAATTAAATGCTCGTCGCAATGATATATTTTTTTTCGCTTAACGATTAACGGTTTGAAAGATATTAATATTTGAAAAAAAATTATGAAAGTGGGTTTTTTAAATTGTTAGTGATTAATCTCACCCATTGAGATTGATCCCTTGGTATGTAAAGAATTTTTTGTCCTCAAATGATCTTAAATCCATAAATAATCTGTATAAAACTGTAGTCACATTCCCAGAATACTAATCGAATTGCTAAAGTTGATAGAGTATATATATTTATCGATGGACTGTATTTATTGGGTGGTACCATTAGTACCCTTAACCTTTTTTACAACTAATCCCAACCCATCCCAACCCCCCCCCCCCCTCACATATTACCGTATAAGATAAATATTTACTTCCTCTGTCTCAAAATTATTGTCAGGAGACAAGAAACACACAATTTAATAAAAGTGGGACCACTTTAATTTTTAACCATTCAAAAGGAATCTTCCCCCACAAAGTTCCCTAGTTTTTACTATAAAGGGAAAGTGGACAATTAATTTGAGACATCCAAAAAAGGAAATGTGGACTATTATTTTGAGACGGAGGGAGTACTATTTTTAACTTGTCAAACTTTATAGTTTCTGTTCTGCACTTTTTTGGGCAGTTTAAGACAAGATAGTTTTTAAGGTTTTCTACTCCGTATTTTCTTGTGTTTTACTCCCTCCGTCTCAAAATTATTGTCAAGAGACAAAAATCACATCGTTAAATAAAAGTTTGGCCACTTTAATTTCAACCACTCAAATAGAATAACCCCCCACTAAATTCTTTAATTTTTACCTAAAAATGAAAGTGGACAATTATTTTGAGTGCCGAAAAGGAAATATGTAGTATAATTTTGATATGGAGGGAGTACCACTTTTAGTTTAAACTTATCAAACTTTATATTTTCTCTTTTTTTTATTTCGCAGTTTTATTATATAAACAAAATTATAAAAACTAAAAAATTAATTAAAATTTAAAAAATTTAAAAGCGGTGTTACTTTCAATTTAGGGGTCAATAACTATCCCAATATTTATTAGTGACCAACTGAAAGTCAATCTTTGAGTTAGCTCACAAACCACTTGCTTCCATAAAAAAGAAGGGTCCTAAATCAATATAAGTCTTCTAACTCTTGGAGCTGTGACTCACTGTCATTTTTATCGGTTGTAATATGCTAATATTACTCTACAAATGTTGACTTGTAGCTATGCTATTTGTATGACGCGAAACAGGAATATGTCTCATTAAAGTTTCACTCAGTGGCACTGAGTGAAACTTTAACTTGTGTTATGACTAGCTTATACTACGTATCTTTCTAAATATTAGTGTATAACTTCTAGTATTGGGTCTCATTTTGACTAGCTTTTTGCCTATTTGTGGCAATTGACCTTCTTTGCAACGCTTATTTCAGGCTATTTGTTACACTTGGAAATTTTAACCCATTTACAGTTAGACGGTCGAGTTGGGTCAAATAGGAAACGGATAAAATCTAGATTTCTTTTTCTTCTTCTTTGAACATAGGTGGGACGATCAGCACGTTAGGTAACTTGTTTACGCAAATTTCTGTCGGGCCAACTCAGTACCCAATAATCCTCGATTAGGATTTGAATAGAAAACAATCTAAGTGTAAATGAAGTCCTTGAATGTAGACATACGGGGAGTCATCTTCAAAGAAGTTCTTCAGAGACTAAAGAAAGTCTCACCACTTCGGTTTATGGAGTCGGTTCCGGATGTTAGTGACCGGTGGTGTAATTCGGTTTATGATTTCTTTTTGGGCAAATGCTTGGCGTATCCGGTTGTTGAAAATTATGTTAACAACACTTGGAGTAAGTTTGGACTTGTCAAATCGATGATTAATTCTAAAGGTTTATTCTACTTTAAGTTGAGTTCAAAAGACGGGATGGAAGTGATGCTTGAAAATGGTTCGTGGTTAATTCGCAATGTGCCTTTATTTGTGAAAAAATGTTCACCCAATGCGAATCTTTTGAAAGAGGATGTGTGTAATGTTCCAGTTTGGGTTAAGCTTCATGATATTCCTATTACCGCATTCAAAGAAGATGGGTTGAGTGCTATTGCAACCAAACTAGGCACCCCATTGATGCTTGATTCTTACACGTCCACTATGTGCATGGAGTCTTGGGGTAGGTTGAGCTATGCACGTGCCATGATTGAGTTGAGAGCTGACGCGCAGTTGAAACACTCCCTCGTAGTGGCGGTGCCAAAATTCGAGGGTGTGGGGTATACTATGAGCACTATCCGTATTGAGTACGAGTGGTGTAGGTTTCCATTCAATCATTATACACAATGTTTAAATTTGAGATATGAGAAGAAAACGAGAGAGAGAAGCGAGGTAGAAAGACACTTTGAGAGAGAAAATGTGTTATTTCACTATGAAACTACAACCTATCCAACCACACCCCTTACCTCAAGGTAAGGGGTATTTATACTAGTGTAAGCAGCGAGATAGTGCTGGCAACGAGGTAGAGACCGGGCCTTAATGGGCCGGTCTCTATTACTTCGTTACATAATGGGATGCCTACCTCACTCCTTATTACAAATGTTTATTCTAATTATAAAATTAAGACTTATTAAGAGCTACGAATAATAACACTTCTAGGACGTGATAAGGATTTAAAACGTACACTTTTAAAGGGTCATTTAAGCCCTTAATTGCCCACTTTTATAACCGTTACTGCTTAATTTCGTTTTTTTTCACTTTTTAGGTCTCTTGAAGGCAAAATACTGGAATGATGCTTATTTGGACGAAAAGGCATGGATATGTGAAGAAAATGGCTAAAGTCAAGATCAAGACACTCAAGCTGCTGGAAGTGCACCCGACGGCGTCACAAACAAAGAGCGACGCTGTCCCTATATTTGTGACGGCTCAGGAGCGAATTTGCTATTTTGCACCTGACGGCGTCAGGCTTTGAAGAGTAGGGCGTCACGAAGACCTTTTCCCTCAGACGGCCTAGATCCAGATTCAGACGGCGTCAGAAGTTGAAGCTGACGGCGTCACAACCACAACGTGACGCCGTCCCAAAGTTGACTTGGCCAAGACGAAACCCTAATGGCGGCGATCTGACGGCGTCACAATTAAAAGGTGACGCCGTCGCAGTTGTAACTCTATATATAGAATTCGAATTTTCAGACTTTTAGGGAGGTAGACTTGTGGAGTAAAAACCTAAAACGATTGTAGTCTGTCTAGGACAGTATTTTAGGGTTCTAAAACCCTATTTTACATCGAGATAAGTTATTTATTCCCTTGATTTCATTATGTCTTCGATTGAATGTGTGTATGCTTGCATGTTTAACATATCCGGCTAATTTACTTGTGTGTTTACTTAGATCTATGAAACCTAGTTATTTAATATTGATTGGTTGTCTCTTATCTTAATTGTAAATTGGCTTAGAAGTGCTTAAAGCCATCATTGTGTTATTAATGCTTGATTAATCTTTGTTGAACATTAGTTTATAATTACTAGTGGAATTGTAGGCTAAAAATCCAAAGATAACCTTAGTGTTAAGTTTATGAATCCTCGAGATTTCGTAATCATTAACCTTATGTAGCTTCAAAGAGTTAGGGATAAAAGCACACCCTACAACCTTAGAAAACACAACGCGTTAAGAATAAGGACGTGACAATTCAACCATTAATAAAAGATAACTAGGGAGTAATAGTATCAGGTAAACACATCTTTAATCGTCATACGAGCACACTTCAATAGACATAAACTACCCCTTAGCTTAGATAATTAGATAGTAGAGTAATCGGTAGAAGTACCACCCCCCAAATCCAATACCCCGAGATCGTACCTTTTAATTTTCTAAAAAAATATAAAAAAGATAAAAAAAAATAATCTTCCTCAACCCTAACCTTAGCGTAGTAATTTCTCACTAGCATTCCTATTCCCCTAGAGAACGATATCAATCCCGAGGCTTACCCTAATACTACACTACAACGATTAGGTTCATTGCCTAGGTGGTTGAAAAACTTGCTCGAAGAAAAGGAAGTTTCCTTTGACCCCGAACGCGCGTTGTACGCGTATCAAGTTTTTGGCGCCGCTGCCGGGGAATAGAATAGCTAGTTAGATTTCCACCTCGTTTAGGTTTCCTTGCTTGATTCCTATCAAGTAAGCTTTTTTTTCTCAATTTTAGCTTCCTCGTAGTCTATCCCCCTTCTTCGTGACCTTTTGTAACCACCCGCATTTTTAGGTTACTTTCGAGAATTTACTATTCACTTTTACTATTCAGATTCACTATTCATCTCGTAAAATTTTTAATCCACATTATCGTAAGATAAATTATTTTAGTAATGACCTGAGAGTTCGACAATCGTTAGATCATTTTTGCAAAAGTTATTAAGAAAACATCGTTTTAGAGTTTCGTTTTAGACGGTCCACCGTTTAAACATCACACGCATAACGAAAATCAACTATGACAATTTTCCTCGCATCGATAAATTTTTAGATCACTCATGATTAATTTGAGAATTTTTAAGATTTATTATTTTTAATATTACCAAATAAGCCCCGCGCAGAACAAAACTAAACTTACGTTTTAAACAATTCTACTTACATCCAGGCTTAACAATTCCTGCACTGTGTTTCTAATATGTTTTGAAACTTTTACATTTTTTGGAAAAGTCAAACATATTTCCCTCCTCCTTTGACCATAAAGAAATTAACCTTGTACGTTCTACGTTTTTGCTTAAATCGCGTAACTTTTAAACTTCCCAAATAACTGTTAAGTTATCCCGCGTTTGAAGAAAACCAAATTTTGACATCTCATATCACTTTTAGACTAATTTTAGTCTACTCTAAATAAATTCACGGTCGTTTCCCTGAAATTTCGTTCTTTTCTGATAAACTGCGAATTACGCGTTTTTGACCCGTATTTCCAGCTTTAAGCAGCATTTTTGCACCCAATGAGACTTATCACCCATTTTATATTTTTATATGGAGTATAATGATGAGTTTCATCATTCCTACAAATTTCGTATTTTTACGATACCCGGTTTTACGTTTTATGGCTTCGGTTAGCGATTAACGGAACCAAAACTCACTCCGTAACCAAGATAAGATCAAAACTAACCACATAAGTCATCTTATCTCTTCCATGACAGAACTTAGGGGGGGAGTCATCATATTGGTGGCATCATCCTAACCTTGGTTCATTAAGATCATTACAAGTGTCCTAAACCTAACCATGGTTAATATTTAACCCAATATATGGTTAACCAAACTTACCCTCCTATAAATAGCAAGTGATATTCATACCAAAGACCTCCACAAACTGAATTGGGTCGTTCATACTCTAAAATATTCATATCTTCCATCATTTGAGCTTTAAACTCCAAGTTTAAGCAAGAAAGTTCCAAAGATCAAGCTACTTCATCCAATCTCTAGCAAGTAAGTGATCTTCTTGAGTTTATATCCACTCAAGTCACTTAGTACTTCATCACCAACTCTTCAAGTTTGCAAGGGTGCCAAGGTGTGGAAAGCTAGCTCAATACAAAGTCTTACCCGATCAATCAAAGTCCTATCCTTACTAAGTTACTCCTTTCTATTTTGAAAGCCAAAAGTTGTAAGCAACTTATCACCACCATTATCTCATCTTTATTATTCATAATCTTAACTATTTCATGCTATATATATAGTTACTATGTTGATTCATGATGTACATATACTCAATCACTTGTTTTAATTTACATATTGTCATAAAAGTAACAAACTAGAAAACTAGTCATATCCTATACATGTGAGACCATTAAAATCAGTAACATATGGACTATGTAACTTACATAATATGGTAGACAAGATAAAAAGGTAAACATAGCAACTTGAATCACCCGAAACGGACAAACGAGTCAAAAGTTATAGGCAAAAGAAGTTAGCGAAACCTAAAACGCCAAAACTACCATATGGGGACTGTTTGGGTTCTGCCATTTTGAAAGTCATACTTATGGTCCGAATCATGAAAAAG
Organism: Chrysanthemum makinoi; assembly: GCA_910596185.1. Lineage (NCBI taxonomy): Eukaryota > Viridiplantae > Streptophyta > Magnoliopsida > Asterales > Asteraceae > Chrysanthemum > Chrysanthemum makinoi. The sequence continues at coordinate 249,762,712 of OU343217.1, read as the reverse complement.
TTAAAACACGAAAGTTGTCCGGAACGACGTTTTCCTTCAATAGAAAAGAAGCTCGGACCTTGAAAACGCATAAATAGGCCAAAATCTTTCAAAAATAGAAACTGCCGTAAATATAGTCTCACAACTATACTTTTGCCACAACTAAAAGCAAACCAAGAGGCCTAATGGCCATAAGCCAAGACCACGGCTACGGCTAAGGCCAAAGCTAAGTCTCAAGACCATGGTAGTCAAGACCAAAGTCACGGCAAGGCCATGGCTAAAGCCTCAAGGCTTGTTTGAAACGACGAGAACTTGTAAAAACTATATAGTTATTAAAACATGATAAACTTTATGTTATAACAATCTTCACTCAAAACATATGTTGTATCTACTAAGTTCTACAAAAGTAGGGAGCTTCATGTGAGGGGTTTCATTTGAGTAAAACGTATCGACGAGTTGCTGGATTTACGATTTAAAGTGTCCTAGCTCCTCGAACGTTTACTGCATGACCTCTGAATTATGATGGCCCGAACGGTAGTACGATATCTATAAACTAAACTCGTTTTCACAACTAGACCATTTCTATAAACTACATACACAAAAACCATGTACTACATCATGATCAACATAGAAATATATATAGAATGGTTTATGTTTTCCTAAACATTATTCCAAACCTAAGTCGCAACATCCTATTCTAGGTTGCTCATAGAAGTTCTCACGGCATATCCATCATTCTCACTATACATTTGATATCATTTACTCTAAGGTGAGTTTCATAGCCCCTACTTTTATATGTTTTGAAATAATTTTGGGGGAGATATATGCTCAACTATTTTCAATTACTTTCATAAGTACTCTAAACTTTTACTGATTACCGTGAGTTCATAGCCCCACTTTCTATTACTTAATTGTTTTACAAACCCTTGGGGGAGATACATGCTTTATTTAAACCGAACACATTGCTTTCAAATTCTATACTTATCTGATTATTTTACTTGCACTAAGTTACCGCATTTGCCAATCTTAAGTCCCTAAATCATGAATCATTAATCACGAGTGAAGTGAGCGCGAATATTGTGGATAGATCTATCGGGATTGACGAATCCCGTTTGTTTGACCAGGATCCGGTAAACAAACGCACTATATTTGAGTACATCAGGTAAAACGGCAAATTTTACCTACTTGGGGCATCGGTTACTATTATATGACAGCAAGTTAACGCCTTGATTGCATGATGCTTAGTGAATAATAACTGTTTTGTTTTCAAAACATTGGTGTGAGTCTAATTAACTCACACTACCAACATAATGTGTTCAAACATTTAACAAACTCTATGAATTTCACTCAACCTTTGTGTTGACAGTTTTAAGCATGTATTTCAGGTCCATAATGTCGGAAGCTGGCACGGAAGAGCGAGGACTAGATCAAGAAGGCTATAAATAATTTATCATTCACAAAACATCAAAGATTTATATTGATGTATTTTGTAAACAATGGAACCAACTGGGACCTATTTTGTAAACTCTGATATATTTGAATGATAAAACTTTCTTAAAACGACTCCTTTAGAGATCGTTTCTATTATTATGACTGTTGTGCCATGAAGTAACACCCAATTTGAATTCCGCTGCGTATCACGAAATTGGGGGTGTTACAGATTGGTATCAGAGACATAGTTATAGAGAAACGGGTCTAATTGAGACTTAAACTATAACGACTTTTACAAACAAAAACATTTTATAGCCTTCCGTTCTCCGTGCCTTCCATCCTCTAGACGATTATGTGACTTTTGAACATTTTAAGCTACAAAAACATACTAGTATATTGACATATACACTCGACATATTTTCAATTATTTTAGCTAAACGATAGACTAAACATATCTACGTATGCCTATTCTAAGGCATTATGGCATAATCATATTTTTCCTAATCTGCCAATCATGCATCTAGTCATGCATTTTAGGAATACAAAACTTCCTCCAAGACATTGTAACTGACTACAATGTTCTTTCCTACTTCCGAGACATTGTGAGATACAATGGTCTCATTCATTTTTCAAGACACTGTAAATCCTACAGAGGTCTCTATTACATTCTTAGACACTTTAAATCCTACAGTGATCTCATTTATTTCTCAAGACATTGTGGGTTACACAATGGTCTCTCATTTATTTCTCAAGACATTGTGGGTTACACAATGGTCTCTCACTTATTTCTCAAGACATTGTGGGTTACACAATGGTCTCTCATTCATTTCTCAAGACATTGTGAGTTACACAATGATCTCTCCATCATTTCTCAAGACATTGTGAGTTTCACAATGGTCTCTATTATTTCCTAGACGTTGTGAGTTACACAATGATCTCAACTATTTCTTAGACATTGTGAGTTGCACAATGGTCTTTACTATTTCTCAGACATTGTGAGTTGCACAATGGTCTCAACTACTTCTCAGATATTGTAAGTTATACAATAGTCTCTAGGAATTATCTTATAAACCTTATATGATATTTTTTTACATGAAAACCGTCTCAATCTATCAATTTTCCCTAATGGAAATACAAGAAATGGGATTTCTAAAAGATAAACTGACTCATCATCTACAAAAGCTGAAGTTCAGCAACACTCTCTACATTCATCAAAATTCTCTTCTGAAACCTTCATTGTTAAAGGTTCGTGAATCTAGCCAAGTATGGACAATTTTAGAATTACTTAAGATTTCCTTTCCACACGTATCTACCCATACTATCTTCTATGCAATGGAATGTGAAAACATAGGTTACAAGTCTTTTATGGCCAGGACTTGCAACTGAATGGTTTGATGTCGCCTTTGCTTAGTGGACAATTTCTCAAAAGCTATGGATATATCACAAGTATACCTAATTTAGGTATTTGGAAAATTTATCGAACCTCGGCTAAATATAGTCTAGTCACCTATATTTAGCCTAGGGATAGTGGAACAGAGTCTGACTAACTATGTTCGACTTAAATTTTTCAAACACTGAGAATAGTTATACAAGTGTTATATTCAGGTTGATTTCCTACTTAAACTCGATAAACCACCAGAATTCATTAAAAAGATCTAGAGACACGATAGTGTCTTACCACTCAGCAAAATCTTAACATCTCATTTATACTACCTAATTTCATTCTTGAAATTTTCATACATAAGATAATCCGAACTACTATCTTAGGATAGTCATCAAATCTTCTCGTAATTTCTTAGAAGTGCTAGCCTGTTTAGGTTTCAAGGATATCATTCCGCCATAATCCTCTACAATTCACTTTTGATTTTAAAACAAACTTGACATCTCTACCTAAGAATAATGGTAAACATACACTACACTCTTCAAATCGTCAATATATCACATCATTTTCTGAACCCCATTGAAATTCAGTATGTAAAACTTCACAGTATCACGTTTCTTTCAAACACTAGTAGACATAAAAACTATACGATATATCTTTCATCCCGAAACCACCTAAGACATGATCAACTTTGGAAATGGTTTGGATAACCACTTGCCACAAGCAAAACTTTCCCTACAATGATAGTTATCACATTATTACAAACCGTTTCACATCAACAATATCTTACACCTTTGATTAACAACAGTTACCCTAACAACAACAAAACTATTCCATTTGAGGCACTATATAGACGAATGTGTTAATTAACCATTTGCTGGACTAAGGTGTTAGAGATCACCCACGAAACAACTAAGGAAACTATACAAATACAAATTAGGCTCCATGCCGCACACTATCACCAAAAACTCCATGTTAGAAATTAAGGTTTTATTGATAGCCTCGATACAATAAGATATGATTCATTTTGAGAATCGGGAAAAGCCAAACTTTAGGTATATTAGACTCTATAAGATTTTAACAAAACCCTTTAGATTACAACTTAAGCCACATGGTATATAATACATTCTATGACCAAAAATTTGAGAACACAAAGATTAGAATTCGGCGCATACATCCACATTTCCCTAGACAATTCAACATCGGGTAACACATCCTGAATTCCGGGACGGAATTCCCATTAAGGGGGTGAGACTGTAACCACCCGCATTTTTAGGTTACTTTCGAGAATTTACTATTCACTTTTACTATTCAGATTCACTATTCATCTCGTAAAATTTTTAATCCACATTCTCGTAAGATAAATTATTTTAGTAATGACCTGAGAGTTCGACAATCGTTAGATCATTTTTGCAAAAGTTATTAAGAAAACATCGTTTTAGAGTTTCGTTTTAGACGGTCCACCGTTTAAACATCACACGCATAACGAAAATCAACTCTGACAATTTTCCTCGCATCAGATAAATTTTTAGATCACTCATGATTAATTTGAGAATTTTTAAGATTTATTATTTTTAATATTACCAAATAAGCCCAGCGCAGAACAAAACTAAACTTACGTTTTAAACAATTCTACTTACATCCAGGCTTAACAATTCCTGCACTGTGTTTCTAATATGTTTTTGAAACTTTTACATTTTTTGGAAAAGTCAAACATATTTCCCTCCTCCTTTGACCATAAAGAAATTAACCTTGTACGTTCTACGTTTTTGCTTAAATCGCGTAACTTTTAAACTTCCCAAATAACTGTTAAGTTATCCCGCGTTTGAAGAAAACCAAATTTTGACATCTCATATCACTTTTAGACTAATTTTAGTCTACTCTAAATAAATTCACGGTCGTTTCCCTGAAATTTCGTTCTTTTCTGATAAACTGCGAATTACGCGTTTTTGACCCGTATTTCCAGCTTTAAGCAGCATTTTTGCACCCAATGAGACTTATCACCCATTTTATATTTTTATATGGAGTATAATGATGAGTTTCATCATTCCTACAAATTTCGTATTTTTACGATACCCGGTTTTACGTTTTATGGCTTCGGTTAGCGATTAACGGAACCAAAACTCACTCCGTAACCAAGATAAGATCAAAACTAACCACATAAGTCATCTTATCTCTTCCATGACAGAACTTAGGGGGGGAGTCATCATATTGGTGGCATCATCCTAACCTTGGTTCATTAAGATCATTACAAGTGTCCTAAACCTAACCATGGTTAATATTTAACCCAATATATGGTTAACCAAACTTACCCTCCTATAAATAGCAAGTGATATTCATACCAAAGACCTCCACAAACTGAATTGGGTCGTTCATACTCTAAAATATTCATATCTTCCATCATTTGAGCTTTAAACTCCAAGTTTAAGCAAGAAAGTTCCAAAGATCAAGCTACTTCATCCAATCTCTAGCAAGTAAGTGATCTTCTTGAGTTTATATCCACTCAAGTCACTTAGTACTTCATCACCAACTCTTCAAGTTTGCAAGGGTGCCAAGGTGTGGAAAGCTAGCTCAATACAAAGTCTTACCCGATCAATCAAAGTCCTATCCTTACTAAGTTACTCATTTCTATTTTGAAAGCCAAAAGTTGTAAGCAACTTATCACCACCATTATCTCATCTTTATTATTCATAATCTTAACTATTTCATGCTATATATATAGTTACTATGTTGATTCATGATGTACATATACTCAATCACTTGTTTTAATTTACATATTGTCATAAAAGTAACAAACTAGAAAACTAGTCATATCCTATACATGTGAGACCATTAAAATCAGTAACATATGGACTATGTAACTTACATAATATGGTAGACAAGTTAAAAAGGTAAACATAGCAACTTGAATCACCCGAAACGGACAAACGAGTCAAAAGTTATAGGCAAAAGAAGTTAGCGAAACCTAAAACGCCAAAACTACCATATGGGGACTGTTTGGGTTCTGCCATTTTGAAAGTCATACTTATGGTCCGAATCATGAAAAAGTTAAAACACGAAAGTTGTCCGGAACGACGTTTTCCTTCAATGACAAAGAAGCTCGGACCTTGAAAACGCTTAAATAGGCCAAAAATCTTTCAAAAATAGAAACTGCCGTAAATATAGTCTCACAACTATACTTTTGTCACAACTAAAAGCAAACCAAGACGCCTAATGGCCATTAGCCAAGACCACGGCTACGGCTAAGGCCAAAGCTAAGTCTCAAGACCATGGTAGTCAAGACCAAAGTCACGGCAAGACCATGGCTAAAGCCTCGAGGCTTGTTTGAAACGACGAGAACTTGTAAAAACTATATAGTTATTAAAACATGATAAACTTTATGTTATAACAATCTTCACTCAAAACATATGTTGTATCTACTAAGTTCTACAAAAGTAGGGAGCTTCATGTGAGGGGTTTCATTTGAGTAAAACGTATCGACGAGTTGCTGGATTTACGATTTAAAGTGTCCTAGCTCCTCGAACGTTTACTGCATGACCTCTGAATTATGATGGCCCGAACGGTAGTACGATATCTATAAACTAAACTCGTTTTCACAACTAGACCATTTCTATAAACTACATACACAAAAACCATGTACTACATCATGATCAACATAGAAATATATATAGAATGGTTTATGTTTTCCTAAACATTATTCCAAACCTAAGTCGCAACATCCTATTCTAGGTTGCTCATAGAAGTTCTCACGGCATATCCATCATTCTCACTATACATTTGATATCATTTACTCTAAGGTGAGTTTCATAGCCCCTACTTTTATATGTTTTGAAATAATTTTGGGGGAGATACATGCTCAACTATTTTCAATTACTTTCACAAGTACTCTAAACTTTTACTGATTACCGTGAGTTCATAGCCCCACTTTCTATTACTTAATTGTTTTACAAACCCTTGGGGGAGATACATGCTTTATTTAAACCGAACACATTGCTTTCAAATTCTATACTTATCTGATTATTTTACTTGCACTAAGTTACCGCATTTGCCAATCTTAAGTCCCTAAATCATGAATCATTAATCACGAGTGAAGTGAGCGCGAATATTGTGGATAGATCTATCGGGATTGACGAATCCCGTTTGTTTGACCAGGATCCGGTAAACAAACGCACTATATTTGAGTACATCAGGTAAAACGGCAAATTTTACCTACTTGGGGCATCGGTTACTATTATATGACAGCAAGTTAACGCCTTGATTGCATGATGCTTAGTGAATAATAACTGTTTTGTTTTCAAAACATTGGTGTGAGTCTAATTAACTCACACTACCAACATAATGTGTTCAAACATTTAACAAACTCTATGAATTTCACTCAACCTTTGTGTTGACAGTTTTAAGCATGTATTTCAGGTCCATAATGTCGAAAGCTGGCACGGAAGAGCGAGGACTAGATCAAGAAGGCTATAAATAATTTATCATTCACAAAACATCAAAGATTTATATTGATGTATTTTGTAAACAATGGAACCAACTGGGACCTATTTTGTAAACTCTGATATATTTGAATGATAAAGCTTTCTTAAAACGACTCCTTTAGAGATCGTTTCTATTATTATGACTGTTGTGCCATGAAGTAACACCCAATTTGAATTCCGCTGCGTATCACGAAATTGGGGGTGTTACACCTTTGTTCGTAACCCCATCACTTTTCATCATGGAAGGTGATAATCAACCACCACTTATCAACCCACCACCAAATGACCCTCCAAGAGGTCGACTCTTGGTGAATACTCTAGACCAAGCAACCTAGGCTATATGAACACCATTGAGCTCCCCCGATCAAGCTCACACTACGGCCCTGCGATCCGACACCATCCGGTTGGTGGAAAACGGATGTGCATTCCATGGACTTCGTTCCGAAGATCCTAATCAGCATCTTAAGGATTTCGTTAAAATCGTCGATTCCATCGACCTCGATGCTACTACTCGGGAGACCACGCGCTTGCGTCTCTTCCAAATCTCTATACGGGACCAAGCTAGTAATTGGCTTGAGCGACTTCCCGCCGGCTCCATCTCAAGTTGGGATGATCTCACCACTCGTTTCCTTGCCCAATATTTCCCACTGGGGAGAACTACTAAGCTTAGGAATGAAATCTTGAGATTCCAACAAAGTCAAGGTGAATCTCTCTACAAAGCATAGACTTGATTCAAGGACTTGCTCCGTAAAGTCCCTCATCACGGCATTGATCTTTGGCTTCAAGTCCAAATCTTTTATGATCATGTCAACTTCTCAACCAAGCAATCCATCGACCAAGCGGCCGGTGGCAAACTTAGTGATCTCACCGTGGAAGAATCGTGGGGTACTATAGAAACTCGATTGGTTAAAGACTCGAAAACCAAACCCTTAAGAAAAACTGTTGCTTTTGCTGAAAGTTCCGACAACTCAAAACTCATGGAAAAAGGGGAAGCCTTGACTTCCAAAATCGACTCGCAATTTAAAGATATTAAAGGAGAAATGAAGGAAATATGAGATAGATGTAACGCTTGTGGAGGTAATCACCCATCGTCAGAGTGTGATGATAAACCAATGGGTGGACCCAAAGAAGGAGAAGATAATTATATTCAAGGAGGAATCGTGGTAACTACTATGATAGAAACTCTGTAATTTGGCAAAACCATCAACCAAGGGATGACAACCGTAATTCTCAAACTCATGAAGACAATCATCCTTCCCCACAAACCGCTGACAAAAAACCTGAAGAATATGATTTCTAGAAAACTATGAGAGAATTCATGGTCGCTCAAAAGTCATCAAATGATTTTTGTCAAGAATCAATTCTTTAATATTAAAAGTAAAGTTGAACAAGGACAGAAAAATCAACAAGCAACTATTCAAGACCTTGAAAACAAATTTGGTCGACTTTCTGATCAATTCGCTTCCTGACCATCTAGTTCATTACCAAGCAATACCCAAAAGAATCCCAAACCAACATCTTCTGGATCAAACGATAAAACATATCATCCACCACAAGCAAGAAATAAGCATATCAATGATGTATTCACACGAAGTGGCTTATCATACGATCCACGACCAAACCCAAATGATGATACCACTATCATCCATGATGATGGTGAGGATGAATCTAAATATTCAGCTAAGAAAGATAGTCCAACCCAATCCACCCCATTAAAAGCCAACTCATTAGTCAAGTCGTATACACCAAAAATTCCATACCCTCAACGCTTTAGAAAAGATAAAATGGAGGAGCGGTATAAGAAGTTCATAGAAATTATTAAAGAAGTTAGAGTCAACGTACCCCTTGTTGATGTTCTAGCTGGGATGCCCAATTACGGAAAACTTTTGAAAGAACTTCTCAACAACAAGAACAAAATGGAGCAAATATCCGATGTTTTCCCCAATTTTCTTAAAAAGTACTTTTAATACAAATAAACCATTAAAACGTTTATTAATATTTCTCGACCTGTCTAAGTTTTGTCAATAACAACATAAAAATATATCAAGTACAAATCTAAGATCACATATTATTTACTTACATTTGTTTAGTTATGTATTGCTGTGTAAATATAAAATGTATGTAAATGTCTTGGGCATAATCCATAACCCATAACCCATGACCCATCTCCTTACATCATGTATGACATGACAATGTGTAAACTCCATAATCCATGACCCAAAGTCAATAACCCATGACCCAAGATGTCTATTGCATAATGCATGACATCATATGACCCATGGACCGTAAACCATAACCCAAAACCCGGAGTTGTAACCCCAAATCTGGACTGGTATTACCAGATAGTCGGATCCTTGGGTTTACACTGACGGATCCCATTTCCAAGGGATCCGCCGGATTTGGGTGAATAGTGGAGAGTAAGGTCTATAAACATTGAGGCATTTCTCTCTTATTTTTCACCCATTCTTATATACTTCTTCTCTCATTATTTCATCTCTCTAACCACTAATCCTAGAATCATTATTGTAGCTTTGTATCTCTTGTGTTTCTCAAGGTTCTTATTTCAAGACGAGATCATGCTTCTTGAATACGAGTCATCCATTCTTCAAGAGAAGAGTTTGCTCGACTTCTTCATCACCTCAGGACCACTTAGTTGATTCTTGTTGTTGATAAATCTTCTTGTATTCATAAAGTTAGCTGTGATAGTTGTGATCGGATTAGTCCTTTCGCTTGTGTTAAGAACCCGATATTTAGCTTTGTACCAGAAAACGTGTAAGCGATGTTGTGAGGTTTCTCCACCGGTTGAAGGAGCTTGTTCACATAGTGCTTAAGAACTCTTGATTTGGGTACTCGGGGAGTGGAGTAGGGCAAGGAAGGTGTCCTTGTAGCCGAACCACTATCAATCATTGTGTCACGCTTCTATCCATTTATCTCTTACTATTCTCGTATTCTTTTCTTTACATACTAACTTGCATTATGATAAGGATTTATTTGATACCTTTATAAGGGGTCATTAAAGCCCAAAATCGTATGAATATGATCAAATATTTCCCTAAATTGTTTCTTTTTTCATTTAGGTACTTGGGACGAAATATCTGTAAATCAGCACATTTATGGCTTATTTAGGTGAAAAAGTGAAGAAAATGATGAAGTCGCAAATTTTTGTCAGATAAGGGATATCGATGGCGTCATGCATCACAAAGTGACGCCTTCACTTGTTACTGAAGATGTATTTTTGGTTGAAAATTAACAAGCGACGCCTCAGTGGAATTTGAAGACACTACAACCTGACGGCGTTAGGTGTAATTTGAAGTTGAGAGTCGCGTACAAAGCTAACAAGAGACGGCCCAGAACATTCACAAGGGGACGCTGTCAGAGATCCAAAGCGACGGTGTCATAACGGCAATTTACACAGGACGAAACCCTAATGACGGCGAGCTGACGGCGTCACAACCTATAAGGTGACGATGTAACAAATGTAATACTATATATATTTTCGCATGTTTACAATTATTTGTGTAACACTTTGGAGAGGCAAACCCTAGATGAATTTCACAGCTTTTGTGAAGGTTTTTCTGCCACTTTGGCGCATGTTTAATTGAAGATAAGTAATACCTCTTTAATCATTCAATATGTCTATGTATTTTTTGATTATATGCTTTTCTTTTTTTCACATTAACATGCTAGGCTAGATTTATTAGTGTTTTCTTAGATCTAATGAAACCTTATTATTAATGTCACAATTCTCAATTTTCGGTCATTTCTCAAACTCTATATTCATCATTTTATATCGGTTCATTCATGATTTTTACATTTCACCTTAAACGCATAAATTTCATATTAAATAAACATTATCGCGTAAACATTATTTTTGAACATTTGATCCGCTACTTCCAAAAATGATCCCGAGATATTTTTATACTTACATTTAGTTATATAAACTATATTTTGAGTTTTTCTAGTGTTTTAAATTTATTTGGTACATAAATCGTTAAAGTTAAATTATTACGACGTTTTTCTTAAAAACTACTCGGTAATTATTTTATCACTCAAATTTTACAAGAAATGTATTTTTATAATTTTTATGACCTAAATATATTTTATCTTGACCCGTGAAATTTATTTTATCTAACGCTACCTTAAATATTCAAATGTGTATACAACTTACTAATCTTATTTAACAATACTACAAGTTACTACTATCCTCAAATAACTTTACTTCTACTACATTTATACTTTTACATAATAATAATAAATATAAGATATGTATTATTAAATACATGATGCACCAAGATTTTTACAAGATTTTCCTTACTTATATACTCTTACACTCCAAAAATCCTACACATACAACAATAATTCAAGTGTGAAAGTCAAGATCTCCTCTCTTCTTCTTCCTCCCAAAAATCCGGCCAACCATAGGAGATCAAGAAGTGATCATCAAAATTTTTCTTATCAAGTTCTACACAATCTAGTAACACTCTTTGTTTAGGTTTTGAAATAAAAACCTAGGGTGTGTAGGATAAATCCTTGATCATAAACCTCATCAAGCATTTGTAAGCATAAAACTTCATCTCTTACTTTTTCATATATATTTTTCATACATTTCATGAAGTCCATATGATCATTTTTGCTCAAGTTGTAGTTTTTATTCATGTTTATCAAATGTTATCACCCATATGTGTCCTATTAATTTTTATAACAAGTATGTACTAGTTAGAAGTTTATAAAAATGATAAGTTTGAAAAATGGATCATCAAAGTCTAGTTGTGATTTTTGGAGGAAATGATTACATAAATTTTATACATGTTTATTTAAGTTTGTATATATATTTTTAGCCTCATAATGAATATTTATTTTGGTTATGATCAAATGAAGTGTTTTACTAGTAGGATTGGTGATGAGTAGATTAAGGGATTTTTGTGGTGAAGTTGTGGTTAAACAAGTGGAAAAATGGTAATTTTAAAATAAGCGCGGAAGCGCTGTCGAAATTTATAATTTTCCGAAAAGTTAGTCATTTTTATAAGTTTTATTAAAGTTTTAGAAACTAGATTTTTAGTTATGAACGTGGCCTTTTGAACGGACTAAAACGGAGTTATAACGAAAAATATACGTGGTTTCCAAGTTACGATTTAAAACTACCATTTTCCGGAAAATTGTACATGCAGTCCGAATTTTAACTGACCCAAACAGTGTCCTTAAACTTTCTGTGAAATCTCCAAAGTTTAAAAATATATTAGTACACATAATTACCTTCGCGTGGATATAAAGAACTTGAAAAACGGACTTAAAACGAGTGAGTTATGGTTAACCGAACTTTGAGTCGAAAACGTGCTGAAAACACTATTCACAGCATTAGTATGCTGTCAGGATTTTTAATCAAAGTTTTGAGGGCCTAAACGGACGTTTCGGGGGAAACGGACCTTAAAAACGAGTTAGTTTTTCTAGGTATATATTACGTCAAGTCCGATGTAAACCGATTTGTCAATTACTAAAACCGTTACGTAGTTTTAACTACATTTTTACCATTAGCTCAAAAGTGATTATTTTTTTTACAAGAAACCGTCACACATTCAAGTAACAATATTTTTATATAACTAGTTTTCAAGTAGCATATTGGGTGATACGTTTTCAAAATCATGCATTCACGACAACATATCATAACTCAAGTCATAACATTCATTTTAGGTCGCGGATAGTTTCGGGCCTCACTTTCGTGCATTTCATTTTGTTAGCATATCAATCACACCAGGTGAGTTCGTAGCCCCTACTTTTACTTGCTTTCATGATTACTTTTGGGGGAGATACATGCTCAAACTATTTTCACTTACTTTTACAAATATTTTAAACTTTTACATATTACTGTGAGTTTTCATAGCCCCTACTTTTATACATTTTCAATTACTTTTGGGGGAGATACATGCTCAAACTATTTCCATATACTTTCACAAGTACTTTAAACTCTTACATATTACTGTGAGTTCATACCCCACTTTTACTCGTTTAAATTCCTATAAACTATTTGGGGCGAGATACATGCTTATTTATCAAAACATTTAAACTCTATTGCCAAACAATATTACTTATACTTTAGACTTGATTGCGTTTTACTTGATTGAGTTATACTTGATTTCATATGCATACTTGGATCAAACATACAAGCATTAGTGGCACCAAATTAAGTTGTTGGAGGGCTACTAACTTACAAACATACAAGAATTAGTGGCACCAAATTAAGTTGTTGGAGGGCTACTAATTTACAAACATACAAGCATTAGTGGCACCAAATTAAGTTGTTGGAGGGCTACTAATTTACAAACATACAAGAATTAGTGGCACCAAATTAAGTTGTTGAAGGGCTACTAATTTACAAACATACAAGAATTAGTGGCACCAAATTAAGTTGTTGGAGGGCTACTAATTTACAAACATACAACAATTAGTGGCTCCAAATTAAGTTGTTGGAAGGCTATTAATTTACAAACATCCCAACATGAGTGTTGGAAGACCCTTGTGGTGACGTTTATATTTTTAAATACTATGGCACATACATACATGATTGACATACTATTTTTAGCAGTGGGTTGTAAACACACAGGTTGCAAGTTTTGTATGGGCGGGACTTGGAACTGAGTGGATTTACGATGCCTTTGCTTTGCGAACTATTCTATATAACCAAAAACTTTGTTTTTGTTACATAAACACTCTTTTAAGGCTTTACTTGTTAATCAAACTCTACGAACTCACCAACCTTTGTGTTGACACTTTTTAGCATGTTTATCTCAGGTTTTAAGGTGATAGCATTTCATGGAGCTTTTGGGTCGCATGGCATACATTGGAGTCTTGTGCTTTTAACAGTTACCATTCGACATGTTTTGTAAACTCTTTGTGTATTATCAACTTTATGATTTCTTGTTGTGTAATCTTTGACATTTGAAATCGAATGGTAAACTTTTCAAAACGTCTCATTATAGAGGTCGTTTTCTGTATCCATACTTTGTGCTATGACGTTATACCCCAATGACACTATCGTTCCGCTGCGATATTTTGGGGGTGTGACAGATTGGTATCAGAGCATTGGTTATAGAGAACTAGGTTGCATCATTGACCCTAGACTATAATCACATCATCATAGCATCTCATCATATCATTATAAGTGCACGTTCTTTATACATGCGGACTTATGACTCAACACCAAACATCATATGAGTCGATTAGTCCAAGCATTGCATAGTTACTCCTAAATTATACATAGCCTGATCACCTATGTCTAATTCAGGAAGAATCATGCAATGAAGGGAGTAGTAGTCTCATATGAGTAAGCAATTCCGTAATCGAGCCAAATTTTCAAAAGATTTTCTTCAAACCACTTGTTTCCAGTTTGATCCGCGTGACAGTTCTTGTTTGATGAGTTGCAAAGATCGAGCTAGAAACAAGTTGTTACCTAAACCGATTTAGCCTAATCGTATGACAGTTCTTGTTTGATGAGTTGTGGGATTAAGTAAAAATCGGTTACCAAAAAGTCTTTTAAAAATTTTGCTTGAGAATGGGAAAGCTTGTCTTATCGAGCCTAATCATAAGAAAGCATGTATTTAGGACGGGAACTTCTCACGATAGCACGGGAACGTATCTTGTTGGGCGGGTAACTCATATGCATGAGCATTGACATAATCATATAGACCATACACAAGCATAAAACTTTTCGAACCCTTGTCGCGTTTTGGGCCATAGTATCATTAATCGAATCACGAGGACGTGATTCCGCTGACATGGGAAGAATGTCACAATTCTCAATTTTCGGTCATTTCTCAAACTCTATATTCATCATTTTATATCGGTTCATTCATGATTTTTACATTTCACCTTAAACGCATAAATTTCATATTAAATAAACATTATCGCGTAAACATTATTTTTGAACATTTGATCCGCTACTTCCAAAAATGATCCCGAGATATTTTTATACTTACATTTAGTTATATAAACTATATTTTGAGTTTTTCTAGTGTTTTAAATTTATTTGGTACATAAATCGTTAAAGTTAAATTATTACGACGTTTTTCTTAAAAACTACTCGGTAATTATTTTATCACTCAAATTTTACAAGAAATGTATTTTTATAATTTTTATGACCTAAATATATTTTATCTTGACCCGTGAAATTTATTTTATCTAACGCTACCTTAAATATTCAAATGTGTATACAACTTACTAATCTTATTTAACAATACTACAAGTTACTACTATCCTCAAATAACTTTACTTCTACTACATTTATACTTTTACATAATAATAATAAATATAAGATATGTATTATTAAATACATGATGCACCAAGATTTTTACAAGATTTTCCTTACTTATATACTCTTACACTCCAAAAATCCTACACATACAACAATAATTCAAGTGTGAAAGTCAAGATCTCCTCTCTTCTTCTTCCTCCCAAAAATCCGGCCAACCATAGGAGATCAAGAAGTGATCATCAAAATTTTTCTTATCAAGTTCTACACAATCTAGTAACACTCTTTGTTTAGGTTTTGAAATAAAAACCTAGGGTGTGTAGGATAAATCCTTGATCATAAACCTCATCAAGCATTTGTAAGCATAAAACTTCATCTCTTACTTTTTCATATATATTTTTCATACATTTCATGAAGTCCATATGATCATTTTTGCTCAAGTTGTAGTTTTTATTCATGTTTATCAAATGTTATCACCCATATGTGTCCTATTAATTTTTATAACAAGTATGTACTATTTAGAAGTTTATAAAATGATAAGTTTGAAAAATGGATCATCAAAGTCTAGTTGTGATTTTTGGAGGAAATGATTACATAAATTTTATACATGTTTATTTAAGTTTGTATATATATTTTTAGCCTCATAATGAATATTTATTTTGGTTATGATCAAATGAAGTGTTTTACTAGTAGGATTGGTGATGAGTAGATTAAGGGATTTTTGTGGTGAAGTTGTGGTTAAACAAGTGGAAAAATGGTAATTTTAAAATAAGCGCGGAAGCGCTGTCGAAATTTATAATTTTCCGAAAAGTTAGTCATTTTTATAAGTTTTATTAAAGTTTTAGAAACTAGATTTTTAGTTATGAACGTGGCCTTTTGAACGGACTAAAACGGAGTTATAACGAAAAATATACGTGGTTTCCAAGTTACGATTTAAAAACTACCATTTTCCGGAAAATTGTACATGCAGTCCGAATTTTAACTGACCCAAACAGTGTCCTTAAACTTTCTGTGAAATCTCCAAAGTTTAAAAATATATTAGTACACATAATTACCTTCGCGTGGATATAAAGAACTTGAAAAACGGACTTAAAACGAGTGAGTTATGGTTAACCGAACTTTGAGTCGAAAACGTGCTGAAAACACTATTCACAGCATTAGTATGCTGTCAGGATTTTTAATCAAGGTTTTGAGGGCCTAAACGGACGTTTCGGGGGAAACGGACCTTAAAAACGAGTTAGTTTTTCTAGGTATATATTACGTCAAGTCCGATGTAAACGGATTTGTCAATTACTAAAACCGTTACGTAGTTTTAACTACATTTTTACCATTAGCTCAAAAGTGATTATTTTTTTACAAGAAACCGTCACACATTCAAGTAACAATATTTTTATATAACTAGTTTTCAAGTAGCATATTGGGTGATACGTTTTCAAAATCATGCATTCACGACAACATATCATAACTCAAGTCATAACATTCATTTTAGGTCGCGGATAGTTTCGGGCCTCACTTTCGTGCATTTCATTTTGTTAGCATATCAATCACACCAGGTGAGTTCGTAGCCCCTACTTTTACTTGCTTTCATGATTACTTTTGGGGGAGATACATGCTCAAACTATTTTCACTTACTTTTACAAATATTTTAAACTTTTACATATTACTGTGAGTTTTCATAGCCCCTACTTTTATACATTTTCAATTACTTTTGGGGGAGATACATGCTCAAACTATTTCCATATACTTTCACAAGTACTTTAAACTCTTACATATTACTGTGAGTTCATACCCCACTTTTACTCGTTTAAATTCCTATAAACTATTTGGGGCGAGATACATGCTTATTTATCAAAACATTTAAACTCTATTGCCAAACAATATTACTTATACTTTAGACTTGATTGCGTTTTACTTGATTGAGTTATACTTGATTTCATATGCATACTTGGATCAAACATACAAGCATTAGTGGCACCAAATTAAGTTGTTGGAGGGCTACTAACTTACAAACATACAAGAATTAGTGGCACCAAATTAAGTTGTTGGAGGGCTACTAATTTACAAACATACAAGCATTAGTGGCACCAAATTAAGTTGTTGGAGGGCTACTAATTTACAAACATACAAGAATTAGTGGCACCAAATTAAGTTGTTGGAGGGCTACTAATTTACAAACATACAAGAATTAGTGGCACCAAATTAAGTTGTTGGAGGGCTACTAATTTACAAACATACAACAATTAGTGGCTCCAAATTAAGTTGTTGGAAGGCTATTAATTTACAAACATCCCAACATGAGTGTTGGAAGACCCTTGTGGTGACGTTTATATTTTTAAATACTATGGCACATACATACATGATTGACATACTATTTTTAGCAGTGGGTTGTAAACACACAGGTTGCAAGTTTTGTATGGGCGGGACTTGGAACTGAGTGGATTTACGATGCCTTTGCTTTGCGAACTATTCTATATAACCAAAAACTTTGTTTTTGTTACATAAACACTCTTTTAAGGCTTTACTTGTTAATCAAACTCTACGAACTCACCAACCTTTGTGTTGACACTTTTTAGCATGTTTATCTCAGGTTTTAAGGTGATAGCATTTCATGGAGCTTTTGGGTCGCATGGCATACATTGGAGTCTTGTGCTTTTAACAGTTACCATTCGACATGTTTTGTAAACTCTTTGTGTATTATCAACTTTATGATTTCTTGTTGTGTAATCTTTGACATTTGAAATCGAATGGTAAACTTTTCAAAACGTCTCATTATAGAGGTCGTTTTCTGTATCCATACTTTGTGCTATGACGTTATACCCCAATGACACTATCGTTCCGCTGCGATATTTTGGGGGTGTGACAATTAATTATTGATTTTCGTCTCTTGTTGAATTGGTTGCTTCGCGTTAGGGTAAGAAAACTGGCTTAATTCTTACATATAACTAGCTTGTCCATTGATGCAGGTTTTCCGACCAAGATTTAATATTTCTAAGTCTCGTCTACCTAAGGTCTACCTATTGCACTAACAAGCAGTGAACCCGATCGTGCGTAGTATAGAAGGTGGTAAAGCTGAGGTTGTTCCCAAGATTTATGTAGATGAGGATCATATTAAGTCTAAATGTCACGGTATTAAAAGGTTTTGAGATTGAAATGATTAATTAAACTAAAAACAAGAAATAGTTTGCGAAAAGTAAATAAAGGTTGTGAACAGAGGTGAGAAAGTGTGCTAACCTAATTATTCATCCTATCATGTAATGTCTTTGTTTTTTAATTACTTCCTATTGATTCAAGTGGGGGTTTAAGTTGCTATGACAACATTTGGTCAATTCGTCATAACATATCGATTAAGGTTCCTACCGAACGTCAAAGGCCTACCCTTTGGGGAGTCGAGGGTCTTAAGCAACCTAAGCCAAGTCATTAAGTACCCTACATACAAGATTCGAAATAATGTGTGCCCGGGCGCTAGCATCTTAGACACACATCCCTAATTTCTTAAGTTCATCCATCCGAACGGTGATCCTTTGGTCAATTCGCACAAGAGGGATTTGATAGTATTTTGGTCAATTCTTACCAAGCCTCTCTACCTACTTACTTAGGGTCAGTTGATTAATTCTCCTAAGCAATTAGATATGACCGCACTTCAAAACTACTGAAGCTAGGGTAACTACCATCGAACTATGAATGCATATACTAGAAACAATTATAGAAGCATGAAAACATACACAATACAATCAAGGAATCATAACTAGGCTAACACCAAGGGTGCTTAGACGATCATATTAAAAGACACAATAAATTCAATGTTTAACATGATTAAAGACATGAATTAAGGTGAAAGATATTAGTAATCGCTAAAGCTTATCGATATGGTGTGATTCCTCCATTGGAGATGGCTCCGTATGCTTGGTATGATCTGCCCTTGGAACCCTCTTCTTTGGAGGTCAAACCATTAAGAAGTCAACACCAGTACTTGGGATATCATTACTTAATCATTTGTAATCTTATTTCCATCATTGTAAGACTTTTAATCATGTTTTCTAATGTTCAAAATTCTGAGTTTATGTTTAAGTTTGCTATGAGTGGCTAGTGCCTTTGTGCACTTGCTTAGATGATGTTTATTATATGATGATTTGCTTACGATGTGATAACATGAATCAATTCAATTTCAAGTTAATTCTAAGACCCAATTATGTTTAAGTTTCATAGTGACATTTGTTAATCAAGTTTGACTAGTTGTTGGTGGTTTTAAAGGTCGAAAGGGTTATTATCATTCAACTAGTAATAATCATTTGTCTATAAATGATTGTTTGTAACCATTATTTTTGTTTTAACAAAGGAACTTGAAAGTAATTGTAATAAGAATTATTTTTTTTTGTTAAATTGGATTGATTGAAAGCAACTCATGGGTCGAAAGATTAGTTGTTAGCAATCAATTGTAACCTTTTTGCCTATGATCGGTTACCTTTTGTATTGACAATTTTTTAAGCAAATTAGATAAAACAAGAAATTTTTTTGTGTTTAAGTTTTTGAAACTACCGTGAATCAAACTTATGAAACTTAAATTGGTCTTGAATTGATTGGTTAAACTTAATGCTTGTTTTTATAAACTAAAATCTTGATGAAGGTTTAACTTGTAAGAATAATAGATTAGAATACCATCTAATTGTCATAATCAACACGTTAAAAAGAGTTATCACAATCATGCTTATCAAAATTAGTGAAGTAGTCTAAGCAAGTGTAGTTTTAATCATTTGAATTTTCATCATCATTACTGTTGCTTATTGCCGAGTACCATTGATATATTATTAGTCGTTTTGATTACTTACTTTTTGATTCAAACAAATCCCTGCGAACGCTCCAGGCTTACCATTCATAATCTTACTACAATCGGATGAGTTTACTTGCTTGTATGTGTGGTTAATAGATTCGGTAAATCGTGTTTATAAATTTTAAAACTTGCACACATAATCGCACTTCACACCCTTATTCCTATCACCATGACCTCTTCGAAATCTATCACCACTATTACCAAAGTGATTACCTTTTCTAAACCTATTACCCTTCTTGAAGAACTTCCTAAAGTTCTTCACCATCATATTGAACTATTCTTCATATTCATCATCTCCTTCACTTCCCTCTTGACTTTAACTATCATTACTAGTTTGATCCCTATTAACTTTAGCCTTAAGATTTAACATTTTCCTTTTTGTCCTTAGAGACTACAACATCATTCTATAAGACCATTTCATAAGGTTTCTAATTACCTCATTAGTAGGGAGTTCCGCAAATCCTTGGCTTCTTCAATTGCCATGACCTTCAGACGTCATCTCTATGGAAGAGCTCGAAGAAACTTCCTTACATGGTTCCTGTTAGAATATTCTTGATCTAGTGATTTAAGACTAGTAACAATAGCATTGAACCGTGTGTAACCACTACTAATAATTTCTTCCTTTCAGAGCTTGAACTTCTCATATTGTTGAATGAATTGGTCAATCTTACAATCCTTGACTTGTGAGTTACCTTGATGACTAATTATAAGTGTATGCTAAATTTCCTTGGCGATTATACACATAAAAACTCACTCATACTCTCTACGGGGCAAAACATTGTAAAGATTCATCTTGGATTCATTATTTTTGTCAAGCTTCTTCTTTTCATCATCCTATAACTACAAAAAAAAGGTTTAACAATATCCAACTTCGGCTCCAAATCTTCCATTGTGAAATCAAAGTCACCATTTATAATCACCTCCCACAAGTCAAGATATTTAGACTTTACATAAGTCTCAAAACAGGTTTTCCAAAAACAAAAACCATTGGGTTCTAGCAAAGTTGTTCTTTATATAGAGAACCCCTCTCCATAGTTCTCTAGAGCCATGGATCTATACTCATTTTTTTTCAAAAAAAAGATTTTAGGATTTGAAATTTTTGGAAAAAAAAGTTTTCACTTTAAAACGCCTTCCGAAAAAGGTTTTAACGCTTGAAAACTTGAGTATCTAGATACCAATTGTGGAATCGTAGGGGGTGCATATGGTCTTGTCGACTCAATTTAAGTTTAAGAACTTGAAGTCTCCAAGAGTGTAAAAGGGTATGTGTTAACAAAACCACCAATCACTAGTACACAATCCTTGTGGTGGATTAAACCGTTACAAACTTCACTACACCCATATGCACAAAGATCGGTGCTCACAAAGAAGAGCTACTACCCAATGGAGTTTCGCCCTCGAACCACCCACAAGAATCTCGTGATTCGTCCTAAAAACTAAGACCACAAAGACTTCCTCCCAAGGAAGCAACAAACCCCAAACTAGACCTTCACCCGATCTAGGTTTGACCACCACGATACAAGACTTTTACACCCTTGCTTATCTACAAACCGGATAAGACTTTAAAAATGAATATGACAGTTGTAAGTGTTTGATTAAACAATTACAAACTTCACTACACCCATATCATTCGATTTCATCACATGTTATAACTAAATCATGTAAAAAATAATGTCAAATAAATGATAAATAAATACACAAAGAAAATATCAAAACAGGAACAATAAAAAGCAAAGATTTATACCTAAATCCTCAAGATTCGGCGCAGAATAGTGCAGATCTTATACAGTGTAGCCTAGATTGTTAACTCCGTCAAGTGTGACGGCAACAACCACAACATATTCTTTCTTCTTGGTGATAAATTACCCTAATCAACATAATAGAAAGCATGAGTCGATCTAAATACAAAAAAATTGATTAAATTGGTTACATAAACTGACCTTCGAGCACGGCGAGCTTGTCTATTTAACGATGATGATGGTCATGTAATTGATAGGGCGATGAAATGGAGCGGCGGTGGTGGTAGGAGAAACGAGAGTGTTGGTGTGTTTGTGTTAGGTAAATGGTATTAGTGAGGCGTTTTACTGGTTTTAATGAGTCAATGAGGTATTGTGGGGAGTGGATTTTGTATTAAAGAGATGATAATAGTAGGTTCTCAATTTTAGGAATGGTAGGTTTCGGATTTCAAGAGTGAATTTGTGAAAGATTGATTATGAAAAATAATTAAATAAAACAGAAAAATGGGAGATTTGCCGGTTGAAACCCATTATTTTATGAACATTACCTCGTTATTCTAAGGAAGTTTAACTAAGGTCCATCGTTAGTCCACTAATACTCCCTCTCAACCAATAGCAACCCCATTAACCCGTAAGAATTTCTGTAATGACATTTATTGCCCCTTAATATTTTGGGGAAATGTTAAATAGTTATAATTTCTATTGCATTTTTGTAACGACATTTATTGCCCCCTAATATTGGGAAATGTTAAATAGTTATAATTTCTATTTTATTTTAACTTCTTGTACGATAGAGTATATCAATCAAAACTATATATGTGCAAATTGCTTCTCATATACGAAGTTAGTATCAAATGAGAAATAAAGTTAAAATGAGAAGGGTGAGAAAAAACAATAATCATAAATTTTATATGCATTTACAAAAACGGATGCATTTTCTTTTAAATTTTTCTTATTAACTAAAATGTATAGCTAGAAATATTCTTTATCCGTCTCATTTTAAATTTAATTCTCATTAAATTATTTTGCTCATAGATGTATGTAAAGGAATCACTTTTATTTTTAAGCTAATTACCTAAATGAACCTTGTAGAGAGTGACTTTACCCAGCTGGACTTTATTCTTTCATTTTACAGATATGACCGAAATATGTCACAATCACACTTTTCTTTTCCACGCCTAGATTACTCTCGCTCAATACTTGTGTATGACCTTTTTCTCACAAACAACATTTTCTTTTAGGATACAATCTCATTCCTCCAATGCAATAATATACTACTCATTTACTAATGACATTTTCTATATTATATAATGTAAATGTAACCTTTTATCATGTTCATCAAATCTCAACCATAACATATCAGCCACGTTCTTGCCTAGCCTTACACCTAGCTTTGTGACACATGGGAATAATAGATAGGTGATAAGTAGCTACAAATTAAACCGGCTAAATATGATAACAAATGGAAAAACATTAAACCAAGAAACTATATTAAATGCCCAGCCTCACGCCTAAGCACACCAAATCTGTTTTTGGTTCTCGCCCAGCCTCACACCTAAGTACTCATTCTGTTTTGGTTCTCGCCCAGCCTCACGCCTAGACTCACGCCCAAATCTATTTTTGGTTTTTAAACTCAATTTGCCTAAAGCTTACGCCCTTGACACCCAGCAAGCCCATCATTGCAGCACCTCCATTTGCAGCACCTTCACCTCCTCACGCCCAGGGCCACGCCCATGGCCACGCCTAGGGCCACGCCCACGCCCAGGCTGGCTGTACCACGCCCAGGGCCTCGCCTGGCAAACAATCTCGCCTGTACCACGCCCAGGCCACGCCCTGTCTCGTATAATACACGTGTAGCGTTGGGATTTTATGTTTTAAGAGATCCAACGGACAACATTGGAAAGTTCATTTTCATAAACACTCTGGGCGAGAACCATTTTCGTAAACAGGTATAAGTTATAGTTCATTTTCGTAAAAAGCTCTTTATTTTTAGTATTTATATTCATGCCTTGCTCACCAAATCTAAACCATTTACCATCTTATCAAAATTCAATTATTATTCACTATGAATCAATCCAGGCTCTACCCATTAGTTAAAAACATGTCTCGCATCCTACCAAAACCCTGTTTTTATTCTCGAACATCTTTTAATCGAGGGGCCATCAAGGATGAAAAGGTCGGTAATAGGCTAATAGCACATCTCTAGATTAAAAGCCCCCTTTTGCTATTAGTTTTTTTCGGTTTTGTTAATTAGTATATGATGATTCTCAGCTATTTATGAATTTTCTTTTTTGATAACTCATTTTTATATGTTGCAAACTTACAACTTGGATTGTTAAAATGCTGAAAAGATAACAAAATTTTTTACAAATGTTTTTTTTTTTTTTTTTTTTTTTAATTGTTAAAATGCAGGCCAGTGGAAATATGAAGACATTTCACGAGATTTTGGTTAACCGCCAGCGTCAAAAAAAGCGATTCAGTCTAATCCTACCAAGGAGCTCGGAATCCCTTTGTAATGGACGTGGGATTAAATTGGAGAACAGCATTAGAAGTTCTTATGAAATACTTGGATGTGGAATGATTCTCTTGAAGAATTACATTAGCCTCAACGACCAGGTATATATTTTCTTATCTTTTCTTTAAGAATTACTTCAACGACAACTAGTGTCCTTGTTGTTCAAACCCATCTGAACTATTGTATCTAATCACGCGAATTATGTTTTAAATATTTTATATATCTGATTGAGTACATGCAAACAATAAAACAAAATCACAATTTCCAGCAATACTAAAGAATTACATGTATTGTGTTTCAACTCAACCATTCTTGTAGTAGCTAGTTCGATAGATAGTCGCAAATGAAAATACTTGCTAGCTAGTCGATCTATTTGCCCAAACAAACTTTGATTCTTCAAAGAACCTAGCTATACTAGTGCCATATTTTATTTTTCTATAACAATTGCTTTGTCCAATTTTATGTACATCAGTAAATGGCTGTCAATATTCAATAATCATTACAACGCATATTTGGTAAAACTTGCTATTAGGAAAACACATTTTGTTTAACTAAGTACCTTTGCAAAACTTAACAGCCCCAAAAAAATACACATTTTCAACACGAGGAATCAAATATTTTTACAGTTTGGTTAATCGCTGGTACGTATATGGTGTGAACTATCATAACATGTATCAAATTAAACAGGTATTATCAACGGAGTTCTAGCCTAGCTAGCGGCGTCTATGAGAATGTAAGGTTCAATCAAGTGGTTTTGAGTTCTAAGTCTCAACTAGAAAACATGTGTGTGATATTTGTTTATAGCTAGTGAGCGTGTGTCTTCTTTTAAAAGATACAAAACCAATGGTACACGATTATTTACAAGAATCAATCTCAAAAATAGCCCAAAAAAAAAAAACAAAAAAAACAAAAAAAAAAAAAAAAAAACAAAAAACTTCAATTTCCACTATACAGACTATGTGACTCCAAATTTCAATTTTAGATTTGTGCGACCATGCAACTGTGTGCCTACACTACATTGTTACCAAATGTCCATTTTAAGAGATAGATGTTTCTTGTGCGACTGACTTGACATTTGTGAGACGGTTTTGTATTTTTCAAAAAGACAAAAATTCCCAAAAAAAAAAAAAAAAAAAATCAAATTATTTTTATTTTTATTTTCTCGAGAACTGTATTTTCAAAAAAGACAAAACGATCACACACAAAAATGTCTCAGCCGCCAGTCGCACAAAAAGTACAATCGTCGGTCTAGAAACAGAAAATTCAACCATGGTCTCACTTTTCATAAAAAGACAAAACTTATTAATAAAATATCACATCAGTCGCACAAAAAACACTGTATTCACACAAAACATCCACCTATCAATTGGGACACTTGGCAAAGAGGTTGTTGAGTCGCACAGTTTAGCAGTCGCACAAATTTAAAATTGAAAAAATTGATTTTTTTTTTTTTTTTTTCCAATTTTAAATGTGCCACTGTATGAAAAAAAAAAAAAAAAAAGTAACGCCCAATACCGTCTTCCACGGGTTATGGGTACCCAATACCGTTTCCGGTGTATGGGGGAGGTTAAGATGTAGACAGCCTTACCCCTACCTAAGGTAGAGAGGCTGCTTCCAGTTCTACCAAAGGTAGAAAGGACCTCCGGCCTTTTGTATGGAGTGAGGATCGAACCCCTGACCTCTCGGTTGAGAGGGAAGGGGTTTTCCAACTGATCCAACCCTACTATATTCACTGTATGAAATTAGAAATGCCTCTTATAAAGGGTACTTGAATATTCGTATATTGTGACTTTGTGAGTGTGTGTCTTCTTTAGAAAGATGATCAATGTTTGTATATAGTAAGCGTGTGACTCTTCTCTTTTAAACATACAATGTTCTTAAATACTTTATGTTAACTACAATAGCTTTCTTTGAGCTATAAAAGTACATCCGTTTCTAGCAAGTACGTGAGGTTAAGGTATATTATATTGTTTATCCCTGTTGATTGAGTAGCAAAATGGTCAATTTCGGATGAGTAATTTCAAAAGATTAGAGACAAAGTTACTCTTCTTATGATTTGAATGTCCAAATTTTCCATATAATTAATTAGCTTTGAATAGTGGCAAATACAGTCTATTGGAAAATCAATAGAAATAATTGATATATCATGGATAAAAAGAAAAATTACTCTTTTAATTAACTCGCCCTTTGTTTAGTTGCACAGTCACAAGAAAATGCTAATCCGAGTGGTTCTCTATTTTATTTTATTGCATGTACAATTCTTGTTCAATAATTGGTATACAATTCTGATTATTTAGAATGTATTTATCCTTCATTGATCTAACAGGTTGATATAGTAAATAAGTGTCAACAGCTTGGCTTCGATCCAACTGGTTTTCGAGAATGTATCCCAGATGGAGAAAAACTTGGAATACAGATGATGTTGTTAGGTCTAAAATGGTACCCACCATCATATCATGTTGACAAACCTTCACTAAAACCATTGACAGTTCCTGATCAAATCATTTCATTGGTCAAGTCTTCAATTCAAGATTCTCAACCAAATCTAAACTCAAAGGATGAAATTTCCTCGATGTGTTCGAATCATTGTATAGTCAAATTTTACACAAATACCGATCCACTTTCTCTTCACGAGGTTAGTCTTAACTTGCATAAACACATGACAGATATAGTTTAAAATTATGAAAACAAAACAAGTGGTACACTTTGGCTTCAAATGATCCCATTAGAAGTTCCTTATGCATCATCGAGTCTAGCATACATGACTTGCGCTTTTTGTTCCTTCTGAGGGGTAATGTAAACATTATACAAGTAGGTAAGCATTTTTCTCAATTTAATAGGAAGGCAGAAATCAAGATATGCATTTTTTATAGATTGTATTATATGTGTCGTTTGTTCATATTTCCATGAGAACATTAGTGCATTCTGTTTTGAAACATGACAATTTGTTCATAAACTTTATATGTTAAAAGTATGTTTGGGATTGCTTTTTTTTTATGCCTTTCCACTTATTTGTTTTTTTAAGCAGTCGAGCATTTTTTTCATTTAAACACTGTCTGCCTTTCTAGCTTAAAAAAAAACATAAAATCAGTTTTTCATAAGCGGTTAGGAGTT
Organism: Chrysanthemum makinoi; assembly: GCA_910596185.1. NCBI lineage: Eukaryota > Viridiplantae > Streptophyta > Magnoliopsida > Asterales > Asteraceae > Chrysanthemum > Chrysanthemum makinoi. Next base: position 249,735,011 of record OU343217.1, on the reverse strand, counting down.
GCTTATTTCGTGTTAGTTACTTGAAATTGAATTAAAACGACTTCATTCTCTCATATTTAACCTAAAATCTTATATAATTGAATTATAATTTATTTAAAAATTATTATTTTTACAAATAAATTGCTTTTTTTATAAAATAAGCAAACCCAAACACTGTTCCAAAAATGTTTTTATTTTATTAAAAGTACTTATCTTTAAGCAGAAACACAAGCAGAAAAAATAAGCGATCCCAAACACCTACAAGAGGTCAAAGGACGTTAAAGTGTGTTTCTTTTACTCGTGTTATATAAAGTTTATGAGCTTATCAATATGAAGTTGTGAACTTGTATAAACTATGTATAATTACGTTGATAAGCTCATATGTCCGAAAGTAAGTTTATCAATTTATTTTGAAATAAAATAAGCTCATATAGCTCAACATCAGATAGACCATAAACTGGCTAATAAGCGAATTGAAACACCATCCAAATCTTGTTAACGTTAACGCGAACATAATTTTTCAACATTCAGATTATAGAAAACATATAACTTCAAACTGGAGGGAAATAGAGAGTGCAAGGGTGCATGTTGTTCGTTTAAATGGGCACTTTTTAACGTGGTCAAGAATCAAGATGGGCAGCCACCAATGTTTTTTCTTTTTGTCAATTTCATAACATTTTTTATATGTGTGGCATATAAATGATTACATAAACTATACTTAATATATTTCTTTTCTTTTTTTTTCTTTTTCTTTTTTTTTTTTTGTATAAATTTGTATACACTGTGGATGACTCTCAACTACATAAAGAAACATAAGTTGTACTTAACCTCTGGTCAAAGTTTAACTTTTTATATGCATATTATAATTTTTTTTATTGTAACACAGGAGAGAAATGACAGTTCTTGGTATCCGTATGAATTAAAAGGATGGCCAGTGGTTTCCATCTCAATTGGTGACTCTGCAGAGTTCTTTTATGGTGATTCAAGAAATGTAAATGAGGCAAATAAAGTTTTGTTAGAATCAGGAGATGTACTAATATTCAGTAACACATCTAGAGATACATTTCATGAGTTACACAAGATCATTCCGAATTCAGCTCCTGTGTCATTTTCAAGAAAAAGCATGCTGAAACCTGGTCTACTTCACCTTTCTTTTAGAGAATTTTGAGTCATCTCCTATGCCTTTTCTTGAAGACTCACAATTTTTTAGAAGTGCATGAAGGGGATTATATATTGACTTCCGGTTTACTGTTGTCTATCAATAATATAGGTCATTTTCGTCCTTGTTTGTTTTAGTAGACAATTATTATAATTGGGTTTATTTAGACTAAACTTAATGTTTGAGTATGAACCTTTGCTGGTACTGCTTTATATATTAGAACACTTATTAATATATGTGCAATTGTGATCAATATGATAATCACTACAACAATCGCCGCTGTCGCAGGCAAAATTTCAGGGCTTTCTCCGGGGACGTCTCCCAGGAAAAAGGTTTTCCCGGGGACATGTCCCCGGCAAAAGGACCCCGGCAATACCTGCTCGGGAATACTTTTCCAGGGGACTACGTGGGTCCCACAGCCGATTGTCGCCGGTCAAACATGTCCGACGTGGCACGTGTTTTTGCCGGGGACTCGTCCCCGGAGAAACGATTTTTGTACTTCAGTTTAAGTACCCTAATTACGTTATTAGTCCGACGTGGCACGTGTTTTGCCGGGGAGATATCCCCGGGGAATCATGTAACCACTGTTGAGGTAAACTATTTCGCCGGGGACATGTCACCGGGTAAAGTCGTAAATTAAAATATGCTTTTGAACTTTCACCGGGGACATGCCCCGGCAAAACTAGCTGACCCACTATGCAGAATAATGCTGCAAAATGGGTAATTTCTAGATTTTTTCCGGAACTTTTCCGGAAAAAATCTACAACCTGTTATCATAATATGTCAATCCACAACCTGTTTTACCAATGTCACAACCTGTTTTAATATGCCAATCATAAAACAAATTCGCTAAACATAATATCATATATACAACATAGTTATCCTTTTCCAAAATCGCCAAAATGGTTCCTAAACCGTTAACGCATGATCATCTACAAAACTATCCAAAACTACCTATCCGCAAATGGTCCAAAAGTATAACAGTATATATCAACAAGATAATTATAATAAATAAATAAATAAATTAATAAATAAATAAACAAACAAATAAACACATTTAACCACTCGATAACAATTTCATTCAAATAATTAAGTGTTGTTCTACAAATTACAATTCGAGATTAATCTTCCACATCATCAACATAAAATTCAACATTATTAGTACTGTCATCTTCATCATCTTCATTCTCGTGGCCATCATCATCATCAGATGCTAAATCATGAGGAATGTGATCATCAAAATCAATATCATCTTCGCCTTCCACAATAGTGATAATTGGTGGTGGTGCCTCAACTTTCGCTGGTTGAACATCTATATTTATAATGTTATAATCCAACTGATCCAACTCAGCAGAGAGTGTGATATGTGATGAGTTGTTGTCATGTACAACATCCTGGTTGTCTTCTACAACAATGATATCCGGGTTCCAAATCTTTCGATGATAAGAATCTTGGACGGCCTTCCAATTACCACGTTTACCAGGGAAATCAAGGTAAAAGACTTGTGTTGCTTGCGTTGCAAGAATGAATGGTTCGTTTTGAAAAGATACACGATCGGTCATAATTTGCGTAATGTTGTTTCTATAGGTACAGCGTTTTAGGCGATTAGTGTTATTAGTGTCGAACCATTTGACTTTGAACAACACAACATTGAATGAAATATATGAAAACTCGAGAATCTCTTCAAGCTGGCCATAATGTATTCCTCCATCAGGGTTAGGAGTTGAAATTCCGCTGTTTTGAGTTGAACAACATAAATCACGGTCGTGTACAGTAAACTTCACACCGTTGACTACGCAAGAGTTGACGAAGACTGCAGTACATGATGGTCCACAAGCCAAAGCGAATAACTCGGCGGTACAAATTAGGTCCTTCTGTACTTTTAATTCACGAATCTATGAAAAAGTTAAGAATAGATAGATATGAGTAATAGTCGTTATTTATACAAGGTAATACTTACAATAAGTCTACCTTCATCTCAAACCAGCGAGGAAACCCTTCTTTCAAGTCTCTGCCAGGAAATGCCCTGTAAATGTTCATGATATTAGAATAAGTCGTCGAATAACAACTTACGTGAAACAAATTTTGAAATAAAACGCGTACCTCTTTAAACCGAACTAATGATTGTTTACCATTCTTTTTGCAGACTGATCGAAACACCGCAAATCGACTTGTTGGACTTGGACCGTCCTCATTCCGGTCAGGACGATTAAATCTCGTCTCAACACCCCGAAAATAATTGATGAGTGTCTAAATACTCATCATTTTTGTACAAATTAAACTGCAAAAACATCTGAAAACACTCAGAAATGCATCAAAATGATAAAAATATCACAAATAAGTGTTTTATGTGTTTTAAATGCAAAAATATCAAAATCTGGTGAAAAACGTATCAAATTTGCATAATTGGCAGTTTTAGTCCCCCAAGTTTCAAAAGTTGTCAAAAACAGTCCCTGGTAAACCAAAATAAAGAAAAATATCATTTTGAGTCCCTAGGGATTCCTAAGTTGTCAAAATTGGTCCTTGAAACTTAAAATTACAAATTTACAATTAAGGTCCCTGAACTTTCATAAAATGTCAAGTTTGGTCCCTGGAAAATTTAAAATTGTCAAAGCTGGTCCTTGTACTATTGAAGTTTGTCAGTTTTAGTCCTTGTATCAAGTTTGGAAAATTACAGGATTGGTCCTTCACAATTTCAGAAATTGCAAAAATAGTCCTTGTTAATAACTAAACCTATGCCTTGTCAAATTGAGTTGTGACCCCCTGCCTTTTGACCCTTTCTCTCTTTTGGACCCCCTGGTAAACAAAACCAAACAAACCTTTTCCCTCCCACCTCATGCTTTTCTTCCCAACTTGCCCTGTACACTCTGCAACTCACCTTTTTCACCTCACCTTATCTCTTCCACACCTCAATCCACTCATCATCACCCCTACAAACCCACCCCCCCTAGTTGCTAGCTCAGAAGGCCAAAAGTCAAATTGCACATTTCCCGCCAAAATTGGATAAGTAGCCAAACTGAGCATAACTCTCCCATTGGCTCTCAGAAGTGGTGGGATTTGATCTAAAGGACACGTGGAAGCATTGAAGACTATAAAAGAAGGAAGAGAAAGCCAGAAACAGAGTAGTTAGTTTTATCATTTTTTCTCTAATGTCGTTTTAAGTTTTTAAACTTTCCAGTGTTTGTTTAATCTTTCAAGCTTTTAAATAAGTAATATCAGTGTATTGTAACTCTTTTTCAATAAGCAATTTAAAGTTTCCAGTTTGATTTCAGTTTGTGCATTTTCAAATTTCAAGTTCAAATCTAAAAATGTGTTAATGTTGTTGTCAGTTGTTGTAGTGGACTCAAAAGCTCATATAAGCTTTCTCTAAAGCTTCTGTAAGCTATTAGAAATCTTATAATCCATTTTAGAGTTCAAAATCCAAAAATTTCCAAAAATTACCAAGAAATTAGTTAAAAATAGAAAGCCATGAGAAATGATCAAGACAGTCTGGTGCAGTACTGATTTTGGATTACATCTTGGTTTAGAGCTTTATGGAAAGCTATAGGAAGTATTAGTGATCTTCAGTTCTCATGTTTGTGCATGAATTCATCTTGTAAGCCTTTACTTTGAAATTTACATTTTTTAGTTTTAATAATTAAACCTTATTAATTCTAGTTTAAAACTGTTTAAATATAGTCATTATCAATTAATCAACAAGTTTCTTGCTTTAAAAATCTTTTTCAGTATGTTCAGCTTCAAAACAGTTTCTAAAAGGTGTGTTTGGATCTACTTATTACACTGTATCTAAGGTTGTTTGAAGCCTTGTTTTTGTTTGATGCATGTTATATTACTTCTGTACAAGTCAAATAAACCATAAAATTCTGTGCTTAGTAGTAAATAAGTCAAAATCTCATGTAATTGCCCTACACAGTCCACTGTTGAGAATTTGGATTGCCAAATTCAGTTAACATGCTTAAAAGTTGTTTCCATAGCCATAGATAATCTTATCTCAGCTTATTATAACCTTATAAGTTCATAGAATCAAGTAAAAGCTCATAAAAGTCAAACTAGCTTATTTTTATAAAAAGTCAAATTCTCATATACCTGTTTTTGAATAAACTTAGGAATTTTAGTGTAAGCTCAATATTAGGATTTAGCTTAAATGCTTTTGGGATAGTAAAATATAGTTGCTTAAGAAAATTAGAAAAATAATATTTTATATCAACTTAGCTTATAAATAGCTTAATCATTAGCTTCTTTTGAGCAAAGTTTCTGAAACCTCCCCTGTGCACCAGTTGTATAAGCCTTTTCACAAGCTCTTATAGAACTTATTAGCCCACCTTATCTTGTCAAATTTAGCTTTTTAAGTAGCCAACCTAGCTGTCTCTTTAGTCTAGTTCTTGTTTTCACCTTAATAGCTTATTTAATAAGCCTGCTCATGGCTTGTAATTTTGTCCATTTTTGTTTAGTGTGCTAATTAGTTAGTGTTTCTCAGCTTTTTCAAAAGCTCCTTACAAGCTCAATTTTGTAATCCAAACTTTGGGAATTAGCTTTTTAAAGAGTTCAGCTGGTAAACTTGTTATTTCCAAAGTCCTTTTTAAATTTCTAGCTTAATACAGTGCTTAAAAGTAGCTTAAAAGTACCTAGATACTTTAGAAAGTGTCCTGTGCAAAATCAGTTAAGCTTATGCTTATTGACTAGTGCTTATTCCTAAATACTGGTGTTTTTTTTTTTTAGTTTTCAATTAAGCTTATTATCTATTGTTTAACTTATTATCAGTTTAGCTTATTGCTTATTCATTAGTTTAATGACAAATTAGGCTTAATCCTTGTGCTTATTTCTCTTTATAGCCCACTGTTGAGAATAATAAGCTTTTTCAGAGCTTATTGATAGTTTTCATAAAAAGTTCCAGTTAATAAAAATGCTTATATTAATGTGCTTATTGAGTTTGTAAAATAAAAAGTCCAAAAATAAATGTTTTACAAAAAGGGTGGAGGCAGGCTCGAACCTGAGACCTCCACCCCTTTGAGAGTGATAGCATGTGTACCTGTACCAATAGCGCCCTTGGGTCTTTCTTGTCATGGTTTGCAAAAACAAATACATAACTACTCTTTGTCTCATTTAGCTTATACGAGATTTTAGCTTATTTGTAGCTTATTCGTAGTAGCTTTTTCCAGTTTTGTAATTTTAATAAATTTGTATTAGTAATAAGTATTTTATAAAAAAGTTTCAGATTTTTCTAATAAGTTTTAGTATTTTTAAACATTTAATTAGTGTTTTATAGTAATTAATTCATAATAAAAAATATAAAAGTCAAAAAAATATAAATCTTTTTTCTAAAATTTTCTTTTATCATATAGTACGTAAGAAAATTAGTTTTACACTCGTAGGCCTTTTATTTCATAAAATTTACGTTTTATCTTGCGCTCCAGCGCCATTTTCGTAAATAATGCTCGTTTCCGTTTTAAATAACGTTTTTAGACATTTTAAGTTTACGTTTAAGTTAAAATAGTTTATTAAAGTTATTTTGTTTTATAAAATAAACGTTCATCGATCTGTAAAAATAGTGATAGCGTTTATTTAATCTATTTTATCTTTTTAATTTATTTTAATTTGCATTTAAGTCGCTGTAATTTGTAAATCTTTCCTTTAGGTAATTATCCATCCAAAACCTTATTAATCACTATCCTTAGTGATTATTCTATCATCTGAAGTTGTTTAAACACCAATTCATCCTCCGTGGGACTTAACGACCCAGGAATACACTATATTCCTCTGATCTAAATTGCATTCGTGCTTGAGCAGTTTTAAGCTGATTACGGTCTGCCATTCACAAGTGGCAGGCTTGTGTGATAAAGCTTGACTGTTCTGCGCGCATCAAATTTTGGCGCAGCTGCCGGGGAGGCTGTAAGCGTGTTTTAAGCATTTCCAGATCCATTCTTGCACATATACCACCTTTTTGTAAAAAGTTTTTAAAAAATCCAAAAAGTTCATTAACACTTTTTCTGAAGTGTTAGCAACACCAAAAATATTTTCATTCTTTGTTTTTATAACATGTTTTTCAAAAATACCAAAAATATTCCTCTTTACCCTCTTACCCTTTTTAATTCTTTATCCCTTTACCCTCTATCCATTTGATTCTAACTTCTTCTATTCTCATGGAATCTCTCGAGAACGAATTCTGGGACGAAGCTGAAAAGCTTCAGACTTTATCACAAATGTCAAGAATTCGTGTTGTTCGTGATGATCCATTCATTCTGCGTAGGGAAATAGAACGAGAAACCGGGGTGACAAAGGACCAGGTACTTCCCTCTAATAAAGGAAGTGCTAAATACGTCCAACCTACGGTTATCCAAAGATCTAATCCCTCAATTGCTCCTAAGCCGTCTAGAATTGATTCTAAACTTTCACGGTTTACGGTTAAAAGCAAACATGCAGAATTCAGACCGGTGACTAGCAAGAATGACTTGCTTAATCTTCACGTTTCTCAAGAACCAGAACCAGAGACCATAACGGAAGTGGTGGAAATTGCTAGCTCTCAGAGCACACCACTTGTCCCACCTCCGGATTTTTCAAAATGTTCTTTGAGTCTTAATAGTCATTCAGATCACCATGTTGGTTTTGATGATTCTTTGAATAAACTGATTCCTCTTCATAATTCTCAAATAGAATCGTTTATTCCTTGTGTCGGTTGTGGTGAGCCTCTTTATGGTTCACCCTGTCGTTGGTGTACGTGTGTACAATGTGGTAATGATATTCGGAACGGGAGTTGTTTGTTTTGTGGTTCGAGGAATTCATTTGATTATGATCCTCATCAGAACTCATTTAACGACCCCTCAAACTTTTCCAATTACCCACCACAGCCCGACTCATCTTCATATAACCAACATTACTGCTGTGAATTTTGTGGAGGTCCTCACCAAGGATTTGAGTGTCAATCCGGAAACACGTTTGTCTACGAACAGTCTTCTGGTAATACTCAGGACTTTGGAAATGACCAAATTCCATATTATTCACATGACCAGCCACAACAATCATTTTGTTGTGAGAACTGTGGAGGTCCCCATTTCAGCTCTGATTGTCAAACAGGGAATACATTTCCTTGTAACAATTACGACTATCCTTATCACGACCAACCTCCACAGTGCCAAATAACTCAAACTCCTCAACAAACCCAACAAGACACTTATCTAGAGCTTCTGGAGTTAGTGAAAAGAGGTGAGGAGTTCAATAAAACTGTACTTCATAATATTCCCAGTATTTCTTGTGTATATTGTGGGGGTCCTCATGATGATTATCAATGTCAACCTTCCGGTTTTGACAAATCTCCACTCCCACAATGTCCCGTCATTCAAAATTCACATGAGAAATCCATGGAAGAATTGCTAGCTGAAGAGCGGGCTGCTAAATTAAAATCCCAAATTGACTTTGAAAAATCTGTTAGGGAATCAATTGCAAAAGAAAAAGCAGCCAGATCTAGCTCTCAATTTCGTTTTATTCCTGATGACAGTGATGATGAAGATACACTTGAAGATTCATCAAGTTCATCAGATGATATCCCAGCAGTTGAGATTCATTCTCAAACAACTGCTATCACACCTGAGGCTCCCACTCACTCTCTGAACATGGAGGATGAGCTTCTTGACACTGTTCCTGAAAAGGAATCGGACGAATTCATAAAGTCTAGTGTTGAGAACCTTGTCCCAATCCCAAGAGAGTCACAGGGAATTCTTGATCATGTGTGTGATATCCCTCCTCCTCTTATCTTCCAAAGTAATCATGTTGAGATGTGCTCCGATTCTATTGATGACGATTCGTTATCTTGTGGAGACATCAGTTATATGGAAGAATTACCTTCTGAGCTTGTTAGCTTAGAAGAAGAGAATGATGAAGTTACTGACACTGAAATCAAAGATGAAGCACTTCGTGCAACATTACTGAATGTCAGTCTTCTCATTTCTAAAATCGAGGCTTTCAATGAAAAACCTATTTCATCTCCTATCCCCATTAAGGATAGTGACATTCTTTCCGATGATTCTATTCCGGAAATGGAAGCCTTCTGTTTTGATAATATGGGAGAGAAGATTAGTGGCAGTACCACTTTTCATTCTCATAATTCTCTCCCCGATTATGAATCATTTACATTGGATGAGTTCACTAGTGAACCCACTTGTAACACCCCAACCCGACAAGGGTAGAAGTGTCACATTCTGGTGTCATATCAGAACATACAGATAAAATCCTTACAAACGAAAACCTTAAAAAAGAAGTATCAAATCATATAAACAATCGACTGACAAGGAAGATTACAAAATCCAAAATGTCTAAAAATAAGACTGAAATCTCAAAACAGTAGCCCTACAAAATAAATCCAAATAATAAGGTAACTAGGGTTGGTCCACTCAAATAATCCAACTCTCAGCCCATCAAAGCCCATCTTCAAACCTAATACCTGCCGCAGGAAAAGAAATGCGGCTGAGCTTAAAAAGCCCAGTGAACAGATATAACAAAACGAAAGCTAAATAAAATCTGAAATGCGAAATGAAACAAAGGAAACGGATAACAAAATCGCAGCGAAAAGAAATGAGAACAATGAGTCAATGAGGATCCTGCAGAACACAATTATACAGATATCCAAAACGAACAGATAACAAGGAGAACGAAGCGAAGCAAAGCATCGATGACATATAAACAAGCACATACAAACCAGACATACAAGAACTGAAACATAAGCAAACATAGCAGGCGTAGCATCCACACAACATATATGGCATACAAACAATTCAGGAAATCAAAATACGTACAAGCCAAACAGATATCTACAGAAAAGCGGAAGCAATAAATAAATCAGTGAGCATGGCAATTCACACAGGTTAAAACTCTTAATTGAAGACATGATCAGTATCGTAACGGTAATCAAACATGGCAGTCACAAGTAACAAGTAGGATACAGTAAGAACGCTATAATTAAATGAATTAAATACATAGTAGGGCAATTAAACAAGTTAACAAGCTAGGCTTCACAAATTGAACCATTTACCCAATCAAACCGTAGCATAAATATAAATGCAAACATGGCAGGTCAACAACAAGCAGATAAGGACACCACGGATAGTCATAGTCCACGAGATTAATTGAACGAGGTACAAAAGATAAACAGATCAACAATCGATTTCACACAAGCACGGTTACCAGACAAATCAAAGGATCACATAACAGTAAGATAGCATATCATCAGATGACAACAGGTAAATCTTATATCGCATACATACATATCATACAGAGTAATCAGTAGTCATATAAACATGAATATCATAATCAAATCCAATAACATATAACAACCCAGTACGTGAATGGAATGATAATCAGAAGTAACGGAATGAGAGTGTGACAGATCAAAGCAATGGAATGTATAAATCTTGGTAGTAGAGTGAGTCATATAAGGGTACATAGAATATGGTGCGTTGGGGAATGTAGAAGGTACAATATAGGTATATCAAAAGTGTAAGGATTATCAGGAATCTACCCGAGCCCAGAAACATATCATATCATATCATATCATAAGTAGCCATTGTATTCGGAGGGGTGACCTCGGAATACCATACATAATATGAGGGGAGACCTCAGTAACAAATGGAGTAGCTAACTCCCAAAATTGTGAAGACGCGGATTGCACCCGACATCATTCACCAAACAAAGCTCCAATCAGATTAAATCCCTCGAAACAAATCAAATCTAGGATGCATCCATACGCCCCCCAAAACATATAATGGCCAAATCATAAACATATAGTGAGCTCATAATCATATCAAAATGGGGACGGTGTGGAACATCACTCAACCACACTAAAGTCATGCCATTGGTGCATCAATGACACGGTCAGGGTACCTTCCTGACTAGGAAACATATTTGGCTCGGGTATCAAACTGACGGGTCAAATCATAATCATATCATAAGGCTTCATATCAAGTTCATATCAAAGTTCATATCAGAATTCATATCAAAGTTCATATCAAAGTTCATATCAGAATTCATATCCAAGTTCATATCATAGTTCATATCGAAGTTCATATCAAAGATCATATCACAGATTCATATCCAAGGGAGCATAGCAAAGTCATAGGGAAGCCCTAATAAGGAGGCTTAGAGTAAAGCATAACAGTTCAAACGAATATCGAAAGATGGAATACGATTCATGAGAAACCCCTACTGAAAAGGGATAGAATATCTGTACCTCAATCGAAGCAAGCAGAATAGGAAAGTAAGGTCACACGAAGAATCAATCCCGCTGTCCGAAACCTATGAATTAGATAACGCTTATTAAGAATTAGATTACTCATTTTAGACGGCTTTCCATTTTTAGCATGTTTCCACTTTTAGTAAATTTCTATTTTAGTAAGTTTACGTATTTAATAAGTTTCCATAATTAGTAACTTTAAGGTAAAATCCATTAATTAGCCAAACTTAGGGGTTTACAAATGATAATTGGTTAACTTGAAAGGTTTAGTATGAAACATATCATAGTTTAGGACTTTATATGTCAATTTAACAAAGTGTGGTGTTTAATGCAAAAATAATAAAAGTTTAGGGTTAAATGAGTAACTTTGTTTATTCAATTTTCTATTAGCATGTATATATAGCAAATATTGCATGCATGATATTCATCTTCTTCGTATGAAAATATAACCGAAAACGATTCGCACTTTATATTACTTGTTCTCGGTTTCTAGTTTTTCATTCTTTTTATACAATCGTTAGCTAGTTATTACGGGTTCACAAGACCATGAATGTGGTCGACACAAAACTAGGCACGACATAAACGCTTGTTATAAAATCCATTTAACATGATACCACTTTCAACGAGACAAGTATACGTTGAGCATGCATGGTCGAAACAGATTCGTAACGGACTTCTTATGGGTCGAGTATTCATCCATTCCTTTTGTTCTTTGTGTGACATGCTACGTAAAATTGCATGGGCCAGTTACCATTTTAAGAGACAATATAATATATCATTGTAAATGTAGCGTAATATCATCCATATGGTCGAATATACTGGTTTTTCATTTACTATATTTCATGTGTCTTGGTTAGGGCTTCATGTGATTCTTTTATTTATTTCATGTGAGATTTTAACATATTATTTGCATGAATTCACAATCACCTCACGACACATCCAAAGGACACAAAAGAAAGGAAAGTGAAATCAGATTAGAGATACCCTTGTAGCGTGAATGAAAGGAGACGAGAATTCAAGACAACAACCCATGACAACAATAACCACCACAACCCGAACCTTGCACCCTCGACCACGATCAAGACCACCACCTTCGAATCAAGGGCTCACGATCATAGCAACCCCTTTAAAACGCCTTACGAAACTCCTTTGTGCTTGCTTTGGATCGAATGGAATAAGGAAAACACAATTGATTTTCTTTTGCCGTCACTTTTGATTAGGAAGTTAGGTTTTGTGTCTGTGATTATTGAATTGGAAGAAAAGAAGAAGTTGCAAGTGATAAATAAATAGAATCAATTTGAGGTAAATGGGAGTTATGGGGGAGTAAAGTTCGGCCGTGAATAGGGGGAGAAAATCAATGACTAATTCAATTTCATTTAATTACCATATATAATTATGTGTTAGTAATTATTTAGTTTAAATGTGTTGGTAACTTGTACATAAAGTGGTCCAAATAACTTTATAATGTGTGATATTTATATTGTAGACATAAGTGTAAGTAGGTTAGTAATTATCTCTCATAAGTCATTTACGAGTTAAATGTTAAATGTAGTTAACGAGTTTGACATATTTTACGTATTACACAAATATTAACTTGAGGGGTAAAATAGTCTTTTAATACGTTTATGATTTTTTAGGGTTTTACACCACTGATACCAATTCTGAATATGATTCATTTACCTTCGAGGAGTTCTCCTGTGAACTCACTCATATCATATCTCCGCCGGAGTATGATAATTTCTACTTTGATCTAGACACACCCATAATATGTCTTGATCAAATGAGCTTAACTGAGGAGATTCATGAAACTATGAATTCTCCTATTGAGGATGAAGAGTTAGTCATGATTTATATCATGATTTTCTTTCTTTTCTTCATATATCCTGTCACTTCTCCTGTTCTTCACTCCTTCGGGAATGAAGACATTATCTTTGACCTCGGCATTTCCATGTACCACTTGTGAGCCGGGTCTGCATCTATATCTCATCGGTGTGGAACTTTCACGTACTTCAATGTTTATACAAACATCTTGAATGAAAGTCCGATGGAGATTGTCTCTTCCACTTACTTCCCCATGAACAAATTAATTCCGGGTCGAGTCAAGCTAGCGACTCGGTAATCAAAAACAGTAGCTTAACATGGGTTTTCACCCGTGTGTACCACCTAGTGTGGGGGAGATGCCCCACATGTTGTATATAGATCTTAAAAATGAATGATAATTGTAAATATTAAAAAAGAGAATAATTGTTGTGTTTCCACACTTTGAATATTGAGGACAATATTCATTTCTAAGTGTGGTGGGGAAATTCTGGCGAATTTGATCATAAATGTACCCTTTTAGTCCCTTTTTCCCCAAAATGGCCAAATTTTAAAATTTTTTAGTGGAAGTACTATGTACTAAACACAACAAATGGTAATCAGTCCACCATGTCTAACCCACAAAAGGATTGGCTAATCCGGAGCAAACGGCTCTTGGTAAAGATATCTCAAATCCGTTGACGGCTTACAATTTGCCCAAAATTGTATGGTATTCAACTCACCATATCCTAAAAAGTGAAGAGTTGGCTAGCCCGCAAGATTATGGCTTGTGGTAAAGGCCGTGGAAAATCCATAATTGGTAATCAGCTCACCAAAGATAATATTGATAATTTATCTAAGAGTTGGCTAGTCCAGAGCAAACGGCTTCTGGTAAAGACACATCAAATCCGTTATATGGTTTATGATTTGCCAATAAATCAGATGGTTATCAGTGTACCATAGTTCTTACTTGAACTGAAACATTTGGCTACTCCAGAAGTAATGGCTTTTGGTAAAGAGATGAAATCCATTAATTTTTCTTAAACCATTGCTAGGGACTAGCAATATCTTAGTGTGGGGGATTGATGAGTGTCTAAATACTCATCATTTTTGTACAAATTAAACTGCAAAAACATCTGAAAACACTCAGAAATGCATCGAAATGATAAAAATATCACAAATAAGTGTTTTATGTGTTTTAAATGCAAAAATATCAAAATCTGGTGAAAAACGTATCAAATTTGCATAATTGGCAGTTTTAGTCCCCCAAGTTTCAAAAGTTGTCAAAAACAGTCCCTGGTAAATCCAAATAAAGAAAAATATCTTTTTGAGTCCCTAGGATTCCTAAGTTGTCAAAATTGGTCCTTGAAACTTAAAATTACAAATTTACAATTAAGGTCCCTGAACTTTCATAAAATGTCAAGTTTGGTCCCTGGAAAATTTAAAATTGTCAAAGCTGGTCCTTGTACTATTGAAGTTTGTCAGTTTTAGTCCTTGTATCAAGTTTGGAAAATTACAGGATTGGTCCTTCACAATTTCAGAAATTGCAAAAATAGTCCTTGTTAATAACTAAACCTATGCCTTGTCAAATTGAGTTGTGACCCCCTGCCTTTTGACCCTTTCTCTCTTTTGGACCCCCTGGTAAACAAAACCAAACAAACCTTTTCCCTCCCACCTCATGCTTTTCTTCCCAACTTGCCTGTACACTCTGCAACTCACCTTTTTCACCTCACCTTATCTCTTCCACACCTCAATCCACTCATCATCACCCCTACAAACCCACCCCCCCTAGTTGCTAGCTCAGAAGGCCAAAAGTCAAAATTGCACATTTCCGCCAAATTGGATAAGTAGCCAAACTGAGCATAACTCTCCCATTGGCTCTCAGAAGTGGTGGGATTTGATCTAAAGGACACGTGGAAGCATTGAAGACTATAAAAGAAGGAAGAGAAAGCCAGAAACAGAGTAGTTAGTTTTATCATTTTTTCTCTAATGTCGTTTTAAGTTTTTAAACTTTCCAGTGTTTGTTTAATCTTTCAAGCTTTTAAATAAGTAATATCAGTGTATTGTAACTCTTTTTCAATAAGCAATTTAAAGTTTCCAGTTTGATTTCAGTTTGTGCATTTTCAAATTTCAAGTTCAAATCTAAAAATGTGTTAATGTTGTTGTCAGTTGTTGTAGTGGACTCAAAAGCTCATATAAGCTTTCTCTAAAGCTTCTATAAGCTATTAGAAATCTTATAATCCATTTTAGAGTTCAAAATCCAAAAATTTCCAAAAATTACCAAGAAATTAGTTAAAAATAGAAAGCCATGAGAAATGATCAAGACATGTCAGGTGCGTCTGATTTTGGATTACATCTTGGTTTAGAGCTTTATGGAAAGCTATAGGAAGTATTAGTGATCTTCAGTTCTCATGTTTGTGCATGAATTCATCTTGTAAGCCTTTACTTTGAAATTTACATTTTTTAGTTTTAATAATTAAACCTTATTAATTCTAGTTTAAAACTGTTTAAATATAGTCATTATCAATTAATCAACAAGTTTCTTGCTTTAAAATCTTTTTTCAGTATGTTCAGCTTCAAAACAGTTTCTAAAAGGTGTGTTTGGATCTACTTATTACACTGTATCTAAGGTTGTTTGAAGCCTTGTTTTTGTTTGATGCATGTTATATTACTTCTGTACAAGTCAAATAAACCATAAAATTCTGTGCTTAGTAGTAAATAAGTCAAAATCTCATGTAATTGCCCTACACAGTCCCTTTGTTGAGAATTTGGATTGCCAAATTCAGTTAACATGCTTAAAAGTTGTTTCCATAGCCATAGATAATCTTATCTCAGCTTATTATAACCTTATAAGTTCATAGAATCAAGTAAAAGCTCATAAAAGTCAAACTAGCTTATTTTTATAAAAAGTCAAATTCTCATATACCTGTTTTTGAATAAACTTAGGAATTTTAGTGTAAGCTCAATATTAGGATTTAGCTTAAATGCTTTTGGGATAGTAAAATATAGTTGCTTAAGAAAATTAGAAAAATAATAGTTTATATCAACTTAGCTTATAAATAGCTTAATCATTAGCTTCTTTTGAGCACAGTTTAAAACCTCCCCATTGCACAGGTTGTATAAGCCTTTTCACAAGCTCTTATAGAACTTATTAGCCCACCTTATCTTGTCAAATTTAGCTTTTTAAGTAGCCAACCTAGCTGTCTCTTTAGTCTAGTTCTTGTTTTCACCTTAATAGCTTATTTAATAAGCACTCTCATGGCTTGTAATTTTGTCCATTTTTGTTTAGTGTGCTAATTAGTTAGTGTTTCTCAGCTTTTTCAAAAGCTCCTTACAAGCTCAATTTTGTAATCCAAACTTTAGGAATTAGCTTTTTAAGAGTTCAGCTTGGTAAACTTGTTATTTCCAAAGTCCTTTTTAAATTTCTAGCTTAATACTGTGCTTAAAAGTAGCTTAAAAGTACCTAGATACTTTAGAAAGTGTCCTGTGCAAAATCAGTTAAGCTTATGCTTATTGACTAGTGCTTATTCCTAAATACTTGTGTTTTTTTTTTAGTTTTCAATTCAGCTTATTATCTATTGTTTAACTTATTATCAGTTTAGCTTATTGCTTATTCATTAGTTTAATGACAAATTAGGCTTAATCCTTGTGCTTATTTCTCTTTATAGCCCACTGTTGAGAATAATAAGCTTTTTGAACTTATTGATAGTTTTCATAAAAGTTCAGTTAATAAAAATGCTTATATTAATGTGCTTATTGAGTTTGTAAAATAAAAAGTCCAAAAATAAATGTTTTACAAAAAGGGTGGAGGAAGGCTCGAACTGAGACCTCCACCCCTTTGAGAAATGATAGCATGTGTACCTAATACCCTTGGGTCTTTCTTGTCATGGTTTGCAAAAACAAATACATAACTACTCTTTGTCTCATTTAGCTTATCTGAGATTTTAGCTTATTTGTAGCTTATTCGTAGTAGCTTTTTCCAGTTTTGTAATTTTTATAAATTTTTATTAGTAATAAGTATTTTATAAAAAGTTTCAGATTTTTCTAATAAGTTTTAGTATTTTTAAACATTTAATTAGTGTTTTATAGTAATTAATTCATAATAAAAAATATAAAAGTCTAAAAAATATAAATATTTTCTCTAAAATTTTCTTTATCATATGATAAAGAAAATTAGTTTTACACTTTAGGCCTTTTATTTCATAAAATTTCGTTTTATCTTAGCTCGACCATTTTCGTAAATAACGCTCGTTTAGTTTTAAATAACGTTTTTAGACATTTTAAGTTTACGTTTAAGTTAAAATAGTTTATTAAAGTTATTTTGTTTTATAAAATAAACGTTCATCGATCTGTAAAAATAGTGATAGCGTTTATTTAATCTATTTTATCTTTTTAATTTATTTTAATTTGCATTTAAGTATTTGTAATTTGTAAATCTTTCCTTTAGGTAATTATCCATCCAAAACCTTATTAATCACTATCCTTAGTGATTATTCTATCATCTGAAGTTGTTTAAACACCAATTCATCCTCAGGTGGGACTTAACGACCGGAATACACTATATTCCTCGATCTAAATTGCATTGCTTGCGGCGGTTTTAAAATGATTCGATGCCGCGTTCACAAGTGGCGAGCTTGTGATAAAGTACATTACTGCTAGCGCATCAATATCGCGACAGAAGTTAATGCTTCATCGGCAATATAACCCTCGCTATTGAACCTTACGGGGCTTGGCTTTATTTACGACATAATTTTTGAGCTTTTTCATGTATCTTTCAAATGGATACATCCACCTCATGTAAACAGGACCTCCTTCAATAGCCTCTTCCGGTAGATGAATAACCAAGTGAATCATAATGTCAAAAAGGCGGAGGATATATTTGCTCGGCTGCACAAAATATTGATCAGTTGATCTCTAGCTTTCAACATGTCATCCACCATCAAAGTTGAAGAATGAACAAAGCTCGATTATTGGTGTTGCGGTGGTTTGGTCCTTTAAGTAATTTTGAAGTCGGCATAACCGTTGCATCATTATGTGACATCATGAGCCTTCAAACTGTTATGTTGCTATCGTTGTCGGTCACTTTATGCTTGAAGTTAGATCCAAACCCATCGTAAGTTTAACACCTTTGATGAATTAAGAAAAAAAAATGGGATATTAGAATAAGTTGTCAAAATGAATCGCAATTAATTGAACAAAGAAATTTTCAAATAAAGCAGTACCTTTAATGAATTGACAAAAAGTTTTCTTTCTTGGTTGTGAAAGAGTCAGGATGAGGCTTAGAGCACTTCCGTTTCCTTTGTTGACGAGCCACAAGTCGAGTCTGAATATTCAAATTTTGTAAGTCTTGTCTTGCCTTGTTGGTGTCTTTGGATTTGTCATTCATTAACAAAGTACCCAACACACTCTCACACACATTTTTTTAGATATGCATGACATCTAAATTGTGTTTTAGTGTAAGAAAAGACCAATACTCTGGCTTCAAATGGAAGCTGATTTTTTGTCCAATTCAATTAGCGATCTTGATCGCGCGTTTTTTGGCACCCCATATATTGGTTTCCGGGACACGTTTAGGCAATCTTCTTAGTTGATCCAAGATGTCATCACTAGTAAATTTTCTAGGAGGGTTTGTATTATCTACGTATAGAATGCCTTACATTTTCCGCCATTTATTGGTCATGCTTAGAATCTTCGTGACCAACATAAGCGGTTTTGTTTAACACGCGCATAGCTGGAGTGTCTACATTACATGTCGGAAATGCCATGTAACCTTGCCCACTCCACCCAGAAAAACTACTTGGCCGGAAAAGTCATTGATAGTCCATAACCATGTTGCTTTCATAGAGTGGTGCACATGCGGAGCATCCTTAGTCTGAATCCATCTTTCCATAAAGTCTTTAGGTCATCAATCAAAGGCCTCAGGTAAATATCAATATCCTTCCCTAGTGATTTGGGGCTGGGAATTAACAATGTCAACATAAGAGAAGTCTCTACATATATCAGGGGGCGTATTGTATGTTATATATATGACACATCCACATCTTTGTATGGATCTAAGGTTCGTGCAGTTGAAACCATCAACGACCAACCCTAACCGGGCGTTTCTTTTTCTTTAGCAAATTCCTTCGAATACTTGATGTCAAATTTCTTCCATGCTTGACCATCAACCGGGTGTTACATCTTACCGTTCTCCATATCTTGCCGGGCATGCCAAGTCATATGTTTTGTAGTGTGTTTAGACTTGTACAAACGTTGTAGTCTAGGAATGATAGGAAAGTAACGCAACACCTTGTTAGGAACTTTCTTCCCCAGTGTGTTCTTTTCTTTCCATCTACTAGCGCAGCGAATGGGACAAGTCTGCAAATCTTAGTTACCGCCCAGATAAAAACAATCATTTACACAAGCATGTATCGATTCATATCCTAACCCGATAGTTTTAAATGTCTTCTTTATTTCATAGTATGAAGATGGCATCTTGTATCCGAGCGGTGGGAAAACTTCCTTGAATAAAGTTAGGAACTCATTAAATGTGGTGTCACTCACTTTACCTTTGATGTGTGCGTAATCTTTGCCATAAAGTCTAATGAAGACATCCACTCACAGTACAGTTTATATATAGTTTTTAGTTGGCGTGGCAAGTAACTCCTCATACTCATTACGTTGAGGAATTGCGTCGTTACTTGTCTCGCCAATATTTCTTTGAGTTGGATCATCGATCGTTATTAGGGACCAATATCATGAAGGAACTTCGGTCATGTCACTCATCCCAGGGTGTCTTGTGTTGTGCACGGTTGTTCGGCCATCCGGCTCACCATGATTATACCATTTTAGGTATAACTATGGTCCCGACCATTTGTGTGTATGTGGTCAAACAAAAATGCGTGCTATCCAGTTTATGTTTAAACAAAGACACGAGGGACATTTTATATTCCCATCAATATTCACCAAGGACTTGCAATGCTTGCAGAAAGCTCTAAGACGAACTAAGAATTCTCTCTGGATACGTGCTAGTGAGACCCAACTTTTATCAATTGGCATAATTGCGTTTTAATGAAGCAACAAATAATTATATAGACTTAAAATGTTCACCTAATCCAACTATGAAAGGCAATCCTAACCACTCTTTTGAATGTTTGAGTCTCATATATGAATATTATAATTGAATTTACTATTTAAGAAAATTTATGACATTTCCCTCAACTCCCCAAATATGTGCATTAAAGACATATTCGTAGGAGTAAAGGGGAAACAATGTCAAAATTTTCTAATCAATTATACATTCATATATGAGACAAAACATTCAAAAAAAGCAGGGGACTTGCCAAAATTAATTTCTAATAAATTAATTTGGTGGGTTTCTATAGGATGATTAACCGGACGGGGACTTTCAAAATTAATCACTAAAGTCCTAAAATCATTTACAACAGTTCACGAGTATTAACAACAAAAATTAACAAAGTTAGACAAAAAACATACCGATTGTGGTCTTGGCTCTGTGTTCACCAGTGGTTTAGTTGACTTCCGATATCTTCTGCTTTTTCGGGTTTGTCCAAAGCTTAACCTACGTATTTTAAATAGTTTAGGGTTTTAGGTAATGAGAACTATCCAAGCATCGGGGTATCAAAAAGACCCTTTAAACCATTAGGGTTGAATTGGTCATTTTAACAATTAGGGTAGGAGGGTAGGATGGTGGATTTTGGGACCTAAACCAAGATCTTGGCAGGCTGTTGGGGTCCACCCTTTTCAATGTAATAGCACTTTAACTAGGTTAATGAGATCATGTTGTGTTGATCGCGTGATACAAAAGATTTGATGCGTGTTTGCGTCGACTATTTGAGCGGTGTGTATATGGTTGAGGTTCTTTGAAAACAAAGTAATGATGTTAGTGAGTGTCGTCTAGTTAAAGTGCTATTACACCATTTCCCGACAACATTTCATTCTGTTTCTTACAATGATCTTCCAAAAACTCACCAAATTCTCTCTTATATTATCAAACAACAAAAAATGAACTTGACGTGGCTTCTTTAATGGTTTTGGCGAGGAGGTACGGTTTCTTGGTCGATGATCACGAGAGAGTAATGCGACTATTTCTTATTCACGGTTTGTAATGGTTACACAGTGATGAGAGTTGAATCTTGAAGGGTAGAAAGGTGGTGCAAAATGGTTTAGCTTGGTTTGAGAGTTCATAAGCTGTGTGCATGTTTTAGTGTGTGTTTTTGGTGAGAAACTCCATGTGTGTGTGTGAGAGAGAGAGAGGGTGAGATATAAGAAGATAGATGAAAGGGTTTGTAATGATAGTGATGGCGAGTGAAGTAGAGTTAATGAGGCACCCTCACAAACCCTTTCATATCTCTCGCCACCATTATATCTCTATCATTACACACCATTTCATACCTCTTCTTATCATCTCTGACCCCTCTCTCTCTTACACAAACTCATGGAGTTTCTCACCAAAAAACACACACTAAAACACACAATAAAAACACTCTCACCAAGCTAAACCCTTTGCACCACCTTTCTACCCTTCAAGATTCAACCCTCATCATCAGGTAACCATAACAAACCATAACAAGAAATGGGTGTACACTTTCTATCTTGTGGACCAAGAAACCATGTACCTCCTCGTAGTAAACCATCGGTGAAGCCGTGTCACCGCCGCTAAGTTCATTTTTGTTGTTTGATAATATAAAAGAGAATTTGGTGAGTTTTTTGGAAGAACATTGTAAGAAACAGAATGAAATGTTGTCGGGAAATCTTTTGTAATACCACTTTAACTAGACACACTAACATCATTCATTTGTTTTCAGCAACTGTGGAGATCGTTGTAAGCTCTTAGACGAGGTCTAATATTATATCTAGGAACACATAATAATAAAGGCAGAATATTCAAACATAGAATCAATATTATTATGAACAAGGTTTTTATTATCATAAACTAACTAACTAACTATAATAAAGATCAAAGACTCGATCTAACACTAACTACAAAACCAGAAGCGTTTTCCCTAGCCTAGGTTCCCACACACTTTAGACGTCTCTTGTATGCGTATATAAAACTAATTATGTCTCTTTATACTACTAGAGACATCTAGGGTTTACAATAGGAATCATAATACAATTAGGAAACTAAATATTCTTTTAAGCATATCTTCTAGAATCTTCCAAATCCTCCATCTTTTGTAGTTTCCCTTCTTGTCACTTTAAGTCCTTCATGTTTCATTCTTCTTGTTTTGTATCATCAAATCTATAATAGACCCAACAATCTTCCACTATTTGATGATGACAAAACAAATCACAGGTCACGAACTTCCCTAGGCAGTAGCAGAAGTTGAGATAATTAAATCTCACCATGAATGAAACAATCTTGTCTTCCATGCTTCCACTGACGAACATGTCACTCAAATCTCTTCCCCTTTTTGTTATCAACAAATAAGAGCGTATAAATTAATGATCATAACCACACCAGAATATCATACTTCCAATCTAAGGCTTCCAATAGCTTCAAATAAGCCCACCATTCGCATCATAAGAAAAATGGATCAAAAGCGGTAGAAAACTTCAACTAGCAGTAGTAATAATGATCAACAGTAGTAAAAATCAAACACTTTCCCTTGAGTGATGCATGTATATCAATGATTCTTCAAAATCTGTAGGCTTTATGCAATGATTACTTGTGAAAAAAGGAGTATAGCAGATTTGATGAAGAAGTAGAATTTCCCAAACTTGTATCTTAAATCCGTTACTATCCACGGAACTCCATACTTATATGCTTCAAATATAAGTAGACGCAATCCTTAACAAGAATCCTCAACTAGTATGAGACAACTGACTACAATGTAACTCCTTTAAGTGATAGCCAATATGTGCATAGAGCATCATAAGAAAAATCACACATTGCTAGATTCATCAAGCTAGATGATAAGAACACAAACCAAGTAATTCCAATTCACCTTCAAATAATGTTAAAAAATAATCCTCTTAAGTAATCAATTATTCAATGAATCAAATACAAGCATTTTTGAATCCTTTTAAGAACATAAATTTCTTCAGGTGTGTGTGAACCAAATAACCATTATGTGTGTGTGTCATCCAAAATCCATAACCATTATCATTTCGACTTCCCCAAATCGAAAACCATATGAGAAAGAATCATTACCTTGGCGTACTTTGGAGAAGGAAGCGGTACTTTCATTAAAATCAGTAGTTCTTTAAGCGGTACTGAAAAGAAATAGTACTTTAAATTCAAGAGCGATACTTTGAACATAGCGTTGCGGTACTTTCCAAAGCGCGGCAATACTTTGAAAATACGGTGAGTACTTAAACACACAACGGTACTTTCTAATTCAAGCGGTACTTTCGTTGCCAGCACACTTTTGCTTGTAGGGGACCATAACGTGCAGCAGTACTTTCAAAATACAAGCAGAACTTTCAGCAATTACTTTCACAAAAAGCTCAGATGGAAGATCCCTCCATGGAAAGTTAGATTGATATATATAAGAACATCCACCCAAAATTTCATTCACGATCCAGCGGTTAACGAAAAAGTTATGATCGTTTCAAAACGATGTTGTTGTAACCTTACGAAAATTTACGGCAGACTTGACAGCTTATAACTTTGAGAGCTCGATCAAGCGATCCCTTCTGTGAAATTAAAGATAGATATACAAAAATCTCCGATTCGAATTTTAGCCCGATCAACGGTTCATTAAAAGTTATGCCCTCACGGAAGCTGTGCTTGAGAAAAGTTGCGAATTTTGCAAAAATGATTTTCTTCATTCTTTTACCAAGAAACCTTGTAGATCCTAGATATCACGATCACGATACCACATGTGAAGATCGTTGTAAGCTCTTAGACGAGGTCTAATATTATATCTAGGGACACATAATAATAAAAGTATTCAAACATAGAATCAATATTATTATGAACAAGGTTTTTTTATTATCATAAACTAACTAACTAACTATAATAATGATCAAAGACTTGATCTAACACTAACTAACTAAACCTAGGCATTTTCCTAGCCTAGGTTCCCACACACACACCTTTAGGCGTCTACATATTGTATGCGTACCTATAAAACTAATGACCCTATGCCTTATATATACTAGAGACATCTAGGGTTTTAATGGAATATACAATTAGGAAACTAAATATTCTTTTAAGCATATCTTTTAGAATCTTCCAAATCCTCCATCTTTTTGTAGTTTCCCTTCTTGTCACTTTAAGTCCTTCATGTTTCATTCTTCTTGTTTTGTATCATCAAATCTATAATAGACCCAACAGCAACCCTCAACCCTAGACACATTGTTCAAAAATTCTTAAGCAAACATGATCAAATCTTTTGTATCACAAGCAGATGAAACAACATGATCTCATTAACATAGTTAAAGTGCTATTGCACATGAAAGGGGGTGGACCCCAACACCTTGCCAAGATCTTGGTTTATGTCCCAAAATCCACCATCCTACTCTCCTAACCTAATTGTTAAAATGACCAATTCAACCCTAATGGTTTAAAGGGTCTTTTTGATACCCGATGCTTGGATAGTTCTTATTACCTAAAACCCTAAACTATTTAAAATACGCAGGTTAAGTATCTTACCTTTTGTTCTCGGCTGTATGGTGCGGATTGGCCTCGGTGGTGGCGGCTTGCACTCCAAAGCGACAGTAGAACTATATTCCTACAAAACTTGGTCCTAACAAAATATTACCAATTGAAAATATTAATCATTTCTTGTGATAAAATATTACCAAGAAAATTGGTCCTAACAAAAACTCTTTATTCGCACTTTTTTATGTATGCCAAATTTATATTAAAAGAAAACCATAATAAGAAAAAAAAATACATTTATGGGTTAAGATGGAGCAGTTCGAGTTTGGTAGTTTTTTCATCTCTCATTTGTGAAAGCAAAAACCCATGAAGCATAAACAAAAACCCACTTAAGATTACAACTATATAAGATACCCACTTAAGATTACCAGCGAAAATATTAATCATTTGTATAACATCCATAAACAAAAGCGCATGAAGCATTACAACTATATAGTGGTGGTGGAGGTGGTGCGTTGATGGAAGCTTTGCTCGATTATAACATAAACAAAAACCCATGAAGCATTAAATTAGTAAAAACTAAAACATACCCACTTAAGATGAAGGAAGCGGCCGGTGATGGTGTTGGTGGGCGGCTCGGTGATGTGAGTGGTCTTGGAGGTGAATGCGTTGATGGAGGTGCTTTGCTATGAAGATGGAGGAAGTGGGCATTAGCGGTTGCTAAGCGTGAGTTTGTTTTTTTTATCTCATTTGTAAAAGCGAGATCTTGGTTAATAATTGGGGTGATTTTGATTAGTTTTAGCGGGGACATGTCCTCGGAGAAACACAGTTTGTCTTCGCAACTTTTAGGGACATGTCCCAGGGAAAGTATATGCGGGGATAAAGTAAAAGCATTAGGAGGGAAAATAAAAAAAATTGCGAAAAGTTTTGCACAGGACATGTCCCATTAAGGTATTTTCACTAAAATTATTGAAAAAACTTTTATTATCATTGTCAATAACTAAAATTAATAACACATCAATTGTGAACTACCATTGTTCATTCTTTTTAGCTTCTTGGTAAACTACCATTCTTGTTACCTTGGGCATATGAATGCCTACGTATGGGTGCTATGGTATCGTATCATGTTTAACGACCGACTATAGGTGCTATGGTATCGTATCATGTTTTAACGACCGACTTGAATATCTGCATTATCATGTTTAGCGACTTAGACTATAGGTGCTATGATATACGTATCATGTTTAACGGCCGAGTATAGGTGCTATGGTTATCGTATCATGTTAACGACAGTATAGGTGCTATGGTATCATTATCATGTTTAACGACCGACTATAGGTGCTATGGTATCTGCGTAATCATGTTTAGCGACCGAGTATAGGTGCTATGGTATACGTATCATGTTAACGACCGAGTATAGGTGCTATGGTATACGTATCATGTTTTAACGGCAGAGTATAGGTGCTATGGTATACGTATCATGTTAACGACCGACTACTATGCTATATGCTATGTTATGGCATTATCATGTTTAACGTCAGTATAGGTGCTATGGTATAGTATCATGTTTAACAACAGTATAGGTGCTATGGTATCATATCATGTTAAAGCGACCAGTATAGGTGCTATGGTATCGCATATCATGTTAAGCGACGACTATATAGGTGCTTTATGGTATCGTATCATGTTAAGCATGACCGAATATAGGTGGTGATATGTTATCACGTATCATGTTTAACGACCGACTATAGGTGCTATGGTATACGTATCATGTTTAACGACCGACTATAGGTGCTATGGTATACGTATCATGTTTAACGACAGAGTATAAGGTGCTATGTTATCGTATCATGTTTAGCGACCTATAGGTGCTATGGGTTCTATGTTTATCTCATTATCATGTTTTAACGACGACTATAGGTGCTATGGTATAGTATCATGTTAAACGACCGACTATAGGTGCTATTATGGTATGCGATATCATGTTAATGACGACGCTATAAGATTGCTATGGTATCACGTATCATGTTAAGCGGCCAGAATATAGGTGCTATGGTATCACGTATCATGTTTAACGACCGACTATAGGTTATGGTATATGTTAAGCGGCCAGGTATAAATTCTATGTTATCTCTACGGTATCATATGTTAAACGACCGAATATAGGTGCTATATGGTATCGCATTATCATGTTTAACAACCAGTATAGGTGCTATGGTATCGTATCATGTTAAGAGCCGAGTATGAGTATATGGTATCGTATCATGTTTAACGTCAGTATAGGTGCTATGGTATCATTATCGCTCATGTTTAACAACCATTATAGGTGCTATGGTATGCATTATTTATCGCGGTTGGCGTAGAAACCGGGTGCTATGGTATACGTGGCGACTATATTGAAGCGACCGACTAAGGTGCTATGGTATACGTATCATGTTAAACGACCGAATATAGGTGCTATGGTATACGTATCATGTTTAATGACCGACTATAGGTGCTATGGTGTAATTATCATGTTTAACGACCGTATAGGTGCTATGGTATGCATATCATGTTAAGCGACCGACTATTGCTATGGTATAGGTATCATGTTAAGCGACCGAGTATAGGTGCTATGGTATACGTATCATGTTTAACGACCGACTATAGGTGCTATCATTATCGTATCATGTTTAACGACGAGTATAGGTGCTATGGTATCGTATCATGTTAAATTGACCGAGTATAGGTGCTATGGTATCACGTATCATGTTTAACGACGAGTATAGGTGCTATGGTATACGTATCATGTTAGCGTCCAGTATAGGTGCTATGGTATATCGTATCATGTTTAACAACCGACTATAGGTGCTATGGTATAATTATCATGTTAAGCGACCGACTATAGGTGCTATGGTATACGTATCATGTTAAACGACCGAGTTTAGGTGCTATGGTATCGTATTATCATGTTAAGCGACCGAATATAGGTGCTATGGTATCAATTATCATGTTTAACGACCGACTATAGGTGCTATGGTATCGTATCATGTTTATGACGGAGCTATAGGTGCTATGGTATGCATTATCATGTTAAAACCCGACTATAGGTGCTATGGTATCATTATCATGTTAGCGACCGAGTATAGGTGCTATGGTATACGTATCATGTTTAACGACCGACTATAGGTGCTATGGTATACTTATCATGTTTAACGACCGACTATAGGTGCTATGGTATACGTATCATGTTAAACAACCCGACTATAGGTGCTATGGTATCGTATCATGTTAAACGACGACCGACTATAGGTGCTATGGTATACGGTATCATGTTAAGCGACCGAATATAGGTGCTATGGTATAATATCATGTTAACGACCGACTATAGGTGCTATGGTATACATGTTAAGCGGCCAGACTATAGGTGCTATGGTTACTATTATGTGTTAAGCGACCGAATATAGGTGCTATGGTATACGTATCATGTTAAACGACCGAGTATAGGTGCTATGGTATACGTATCATGTTTAGCGACCGAGTATAGGTGCTATGGTATCGTATCATGTTTAGCGTCGGTATAGGTGCTATGGTATACGTATCATGTTTAACAGCGGACTATAGGTGCTATGGTATACGTATCATGTTAAACGACGACTATAGGTGCTATGGTATAAATTATCATGTTAAACGACCGACTATAGGTGCTATGGTATACATGTCGTAGCGACGAATATAGGTGCTATGGTATACGTATCATGTTTAACGACCGACTATAGGTGCTATGGTATTCGTATCATGTTTAACGACCGACTATAGGTGCTATGGTATACGTATCATGTTAAACGGCCGACTATAGGTGCTATGGTATCATATCATGTTTAACGACCGACTATAGGTGCTATGGTATACGTATCATGTTTAGCGACCGAGTATAGGTGCTATGGTATACGTATCATGTTAAACGATCGAGTATAGGTTCTATGGTATACGTATGCATGTTTAGCGACCCGAGTATAGGTGCTATGGTATCGTATATTGTTTAACAACCAGTATAGGTGCTATGGTATCATTATCATGTTTAACGTCCGAGTATAGGTGCTATGGTATATGTATCATGTTTAACAACCGAATTATAGGTGCTATGGTATACGTATCATGTTAAGCGACCGACTATAGGTGCTATGGTATACGTATCATGTTAAACGACCGACTATAGGTGTTATGGTATAGGTATCATGTTAAACGACCGAATATAGGTGCTATGGTATACGTATCATGTTTAACGACCCAGTTATGGAGTGCTATGGTATACGTATCATGTTTAACGACGGAGCTATAGGTGCTATGGTATGCGTATCATGTTAAACGACCAAGTATAGGTGCTATGGTATACGTATCATGTTAAACGACCGAGTATAGGTGCTATGGTATACGTATTGTGACAACCCGTACTTTCAGGTCATTTCTCGACACAATTCATGCTTCACTATTTCAACATTTATCGTAAACTAGGTTTACGTGTTCCAAATCAGCGTAAACCTTTATGGTTTAGCGTGAATTCATGATCGTATCATCACAAACATTTCATATGGACTAAGTTTAGTCTACATTTCATTAGCATCATTTGCATTATGATAGTTCATTCATGATTTTACATTTCACCTTAAACGCGTAAATTTTATATTAAATAAACGTTATCGCGTGAGTTATTATTTGAACATTTAATCCGATACTTCTAAAAATGATCCCGACATATTTTTATACTTACATTTAGTTTATAAAAACTATAATTTGAGTTTACCTAGTGTTTTAAATTTATTTCCTATATAAATTGTTAAATTTATATTATTAAATTTTCTTAAAAACTACACGATAATTATTTTATCACTCAAATTTTACAAGGAATGTATTTTTACAATTTTTATGATCTCATTATACTTTACTTTGATCTATTAAAAATTTCTTTTACCTAAAAGCTACCATTTACCTTACAAGTTATTATTTCATAATATCCACTTACACATTTTTATCAAGTTCATACAAGTAAAAAAAAAAAAAAATTATTGTGGGAAAACATATCCCCTAAAATCAGGCCTAGGGGGATAAGTCATGAGTTGGTAGAAAATTTGCAACAAGTATAGATATACTCTAGACATTTATTCATTCATCAACCACAAATAATTCACAAGTCATAAAAATCTTCTTCTCTCTTTGCTCATCCTCCATAGAACCCGACCATCTAAGGTGATATCAAGGATCATCAAAAATTTACAAGTTCAAGTTTTACAATCTAGAATTACACTCTTATTAAGGTTTTGAAATAAAAACCTAGGGTGTTTAGGTTAAACACTTTCTTTGCACCTCATCATAGTTTACTTGTAAGCATATTTCTATCATTTTACATCTTTCCTTTTCATTTCATAAGTATTTTATCATTTTCATAGCAAGCATGCAAGACTTGTGTTAGTTATACCATTTTACACAATGATTTTAGAGTTATATATATATATATAAGGTCATCCTATAATTATCCCCTTGGTATATGTTGGTCTTGATGATGTTTAGGAACCCACTGACACCCTAGAAGGTGTATGGTAGGATTAGATTAGCTTTGGAGTTGATTTGAAGGGATTGGAATAGGTTTGAATGCGAAAAACTTTATTTTAGACAAGTATTATAAGTGGTCTGTCCTTATTTTTG
>OU343217.1:249545171-249704524 GCA_910596185.1 Chrysanthemum makinoi | reverse complement strand
TTAGAATGGGAAGATTTCGGGAGGGGTTGTGGGTGCGCCCAATCCTTTATGACTCGATCTTAGCGGGATCTACATGAATACCCTGACTGTCGCTATGACCTAGGAATTGCACAGTGTAGTTGATATCCAAATTCACACTTCGAGAACTTAGCATACAGTTCCTCCTTCTTTTAGCAATAAGATTAATCTAAGATGTTCCTCGTGTTCCTTCATACTCTTGGAATAAATTAGGATATCGTCAATGAAGACAATCACAAATTTATCCAGGTAGGGTTTACACACTCGGTTCATAAGGTCCATGAACACAGCTGGTGCATTGGTTAACCCAAAAGGCATGACTTGGACTTCGTAATGTCCGTAACGAGTTTGAAGGCGGTTTGGGAATATCTTCTTCTCGAACTCTTAGTTGATGGTATCCAGACCTTAAGTCGATTTTAGAATAAACACTCGAACCTTGAAGTTGATCGAATAAGTCATCGATCCTCGGGAGTGGGTAACGGTTCTTAATGGTTAGTTTATTCAACTCACGGTAGTCGATGCACATCCTGAAAGTTCTGTCCTTCTTCTGACAAACAGGAATGGTGCTCCCGGGGTGATGAGCTCGGTCTAATGAACCCTTTTTTCGAAAGTTCCGACAATGGTTGATAACTCCTGAAGTTCCGTTGGAGCTAATCGATAAGGTGCTCTTGCCACAGGTGCGGCACCAGGAACTAAATAGATCTGAAATTCAACCTGTCGGCTGGCAGAAGTCCTGGTAAGTCTCAGGAAAGACCTCGGAAATTCTCTCACAATTGGCACGTCCTCGAGACGTTTTTCTTCTGTTTATGTTTCATCTTTTCCGGTGACTTGTGCTAGGAAGATGTGACATCCTTCCTCGATACACCTCAACACCTTGGTACAGGAAATGACATGCAGTCTTGACACATTCCTTCTATCACTTCTGTCTCCTTCTACTGTTAGGACTTCATCTCCATAGGGCACTTGGACGAGCTTCTCGTCACAAATGATGGCAGCATGGTATTTTGATAACCAATCCATCCCGATGATGACGTCGAAACTACCCAATTATACTGGTATTAAGTCGATATTGAATGGGTGGTTTAATAGGTTCAGGGTGCAACCTCTTATGATGGTATCTACCCTTTCTACGTTACCATTAGCTAGTTCCACATTGTATGCATTGCCTAATGCAGTTGGAGCAATATCGAGTAGTGGACTAAATGTATTAGAAAGAAAACTCCTATCGGCTCCCGTATCAAACAATATGGATGCATAACGGTTATTTATAAGGAACGTACCAGTCACAACATTCGGTCTTCCTGAGCTTCATTTTGGTTACGACATAGACTCTTCCACGAGCTCCTTCTCCATTTCCCTGTTATCGGTTGTCCACATTTCCTGAATCCTGCCATTTCCTTGGCTTCCTGGATTTCTCGGTTTCCTTGATTTCCCCATTGCCTTGGTTTTTGGTCTTTCGCATTCATTCTTATAATGCCCTTTCTCACACACCAAAGCAAGTTATAGCAGCTTTTGGGTCCTGAGTGGTGCGTCGAACCGTCGCCAATGACTTGGACCTGCAGTTTCGGTCAAGTGTCGATTTTCTGAATTTACGGCACTTGACTGTACATTGTCCCTTGTGATGCAGTGTGCATCGGTTACACAGTAGTGAAGTCCCTGCGTACGGTTTCCTTTCTCCAATCCCAACTGCATAAGCTCTAGCAACATTTTGCCTTTTGTTCTGATTGTTGCTGTGGTTTCCACTGTTGTTACCATGGTATCCATTGTTGTTGTAGCTTCGTGAGTGGTCGTCCCATTTCCTCTTATTGTCAACCACTTTGTCCATGGAATCCTCAATCACTTGGTCCATGAGTTTGTTGGCTATTTCGATAGTTTCATGGAGATCGGCAGCCTTAGAAGTGGTGACATTGCCCTTGATAGATTGGGGCAATCCTCCGATGTACCTTCCAACAATGGTCTCAGTTAGAACCATTTCAGGGCAAGTAAAGCTAGCTCTTGAAAACGCTGGGATAAGCAGCCATGTTTGTGTCTTGAACCTTGAGGTTCCAAAACTCATGCTCAAGTTTCTTGATCTCATTACGAGACAAGTACTTCGAAGTACCATCTCTTGAAGCTTTCCAGGGCATGGCATAGGCAAATCTATGCTTGCAGATTCAAGAAGTTGTTCCACCAAGTCAAGGCAGCATCTGTGAAAGTGAATGATGCGTACTTAACGTTAGACTCTTCCTCACAGTTACTGATTCGGAACCAGTCTCGAGCTTCTCGATCCATCTGGTCAGACGAAGCTCCTCTTCGGTTCCACTAAAGCTTCCAGTCATGGTCTTACGAAAGTCTTGATAGGTACAAGTGCGGCTATGGGTAGGTGGTCTAGAAGTTCCAGCACTAGTAGACGAGTGGTTTGCTACAGCCAAAGCGGCATTCACTCGCTCATTGACTAGTTGGTCAATCATGGCTTGATTCATGACAGGTTGGATTGGAGTAGCCCTAGTAGGAGTAGTGGCTCAGCAGTCTGACGTGTGTGACTTGTGGAATAGCAGCGTTTGCAGCTTGGCTGCGAGTAACCCTCGCTGGAATAGGAGCATTGGAAGCTCCACCAGGGTTGGTACGTTTTGATCTTCGTTTTGGCGGCATTTCTGCAGTAAGAAAGGTAATGAGATACATAACCTTTTAAACAAGGTAAGTGCCAAGTAATAGTGTAAATATTGTAGATCATATGAGCAATCTATAAAGAAGAGACAATGGATAGGAAAATAAGTTTTACATAGATAGAACTTCGGTTACAAGGTTCCTACGGTACATGATGAGATACTAGCTGGAATACAACCGAAATACAACGGAAATACAACGGAAATACAACTGAAGTACAAGAGTGATAACTAACACTAACTGTTATAAATCCAGTTTAGTGTGATACGTCATGAAATCATATCTAAGGATATCCACGCTCCGGTCGGAGTCGCTCAATGGTAGCAATCAACTCTCGCTGCGTATCCTCCAAACGCGCGATACGTCTCATCTGAGATGCTAACATAGACTCTAAACCAGTAGTCCTCTGCCACTCCTCTCTGGCAGTATCTCTAGCCATCCACTGGACGCGCTCTAGCTCTTCTAGTCGTCCGTACATCTGAGCTTGACCTCTGCCCAAGGCTCGTGCTCTGCTGTCCAACTCTCTAACATCCTCAACTGAGTTCTAACTAAGACCCAGTCGAATCCTCTCGTGTCTCTCGAGCTCCATGCTCTCAAACAATACATCAGTAACTCGGTCCAAACCCTCAACACGCTGCTCGCAAGCTTGCAAGCGTGTTGGATCAACTCTCTCTAGCTGATCAGTATGGACTCCTAGCAGAGTCTCATGAGAGTCTAGCTGAATAAATATCCTCTCAGTGAGGGTCAGATCACCATCTGGAGATCCGATAAGTTGGCTCGGACTGTGCCTCAACCGGTGCAGCTTCCTCAATGGTCTCAAGCTGTCTAGTGGCGCGCTCAAGGCGCTCCATGTCTGCTGCAGATGGTATGAACGAAGGTGATGATGGACTGTAGCTCGGACTGGCGATGTGTGGTACAGAACTGGTCACACAATCAATATCCCTCCAAGTAGCCATACCACCCTCCTCCTGGCTATGGAGGAAAGCAGCTCTCTGTCCTAATCCAAATGGTGCATCAATATCCATGTCCTCGCTCACTATCTGAGCCATCCTGGAGCTCTGTCCTAGCTCCTGAATACTATGGACAATCTCTAGACCCTGTGTACCCATATCTGCTGCTGTGCTAACATATCCAGGAGCACTCTCAGTCGGCATAGGCTCTGGTAGTTCCTCCTCAGGATCTTCTTCCAGATCTTCTTCCGGGTCTGAGTAGGAATCAGTAGATCTCCGGAGTCTCTGATGAGGTGGTGACTCAGTAGATGATGGTGTCAGTGACTCTGAAGTAGAAGGAGGACCCATGTAAGCAGCGCGGGTCATCTGAGAAGCTAGTGCAGGCACAAATGAGTACCGCTCTCGATATCCAGGTACTCTCACAATCATGCGGGGTTTTTGCCTGCGTGTCAACAAAGCTGATGAAGTAGTGGTAAGGGTAGGTATAGATGGAGTAGGTGCAATAACTGGCTGAGCCGCTAATGTGGCCTGAATATACGGGTCAGTGGCTAAGTGTGCAAGCCGGCGGATGGTAGGTGAGTGAGCTAGTAGGATATCCTCCTGAACATCGTGAGTGAAGGCTGGTGAAGGCATAGTCTGTGACAAGACGGTGCATATGTGTAAGTATGTGGAACAAAATGTGCTCATAATGAATATGAAGTAGTGCATAAGTAAGTAGGAAATAAAACATGTAATCATATTTAAATAAATTCTAAGTAAAATAGCAAGTAAGGCAAGCGGCAGTCGGCGGTCGTAGTATGATGTTTTTGGTGAAAAGTAGTTATAGTTTAGGGTTTATATGTACCTAGTTCTCTATAACCTGGCTCTGATGCCAATCTGTAACACCCCCAAATTTGTTTAGCGGAAGCATACGTGTTATTTGGGAGCGTTACGAAATTGGTGATCACAACACAAGTAATAAAGAACGGAATACATACTCCGTTTGATTTCATAAAATAGTTTTAAAAACTTTGTGTTACAACATAGTTTAAATAAATGGGCACATCCCATAAGTTCAGTGGTCCCAATTTAAAAACATCAGTTTGTGTAAAAACACTTCTTTAATACTACTACGACCATTAACCCGCTTCTTGCCTTGCCTCCATGAAACATAACTTAAACACCTGAGAAAAATATGCTAAAAGGTCAGCTAAAAGCTGGTGACTTCATAGGTTTAAGTTAAAACAATAAGTTTGTACCAAAGCAATGTCATATAATCATTACAACGAATATAATGTTATATGGATGAATGTCTATTACGTTAGCTCTAAGTTCATGCAACCGATACTATGACAGTTCCTGTATGCTAACAGATATCATACAATATAGGGGCCCATGGCGAGTGTTTTGTCCCTCAACACTCGGTTTCGACATGGTATACGTTTGGCCTTGGCC
The DNA here is from genome assembly GCA_910596185.1 of Chrysanthemum makinoi. Classification (NCBI taxonomy): domain Eukaryota; kingdom Viridiplantae; phylum Streptophyta; class Magnoliopsida; order Asterales; family Asteraceae; genus Chrysanthemum; species Chrysanthemum makinoi. Next base: position 249,699,476 of record OU343217.1, on the reverse strand, counting down.
TAAGCAGGGCCAACCGAACGGAGGAGTCACCCTCAATAGATCTATTTATAACATTCGCGCTTCCCAATAGAGAATTGACGGTTCATGAAAAAGGGCATTTCTCTAGGGACATAAGGGCTTAGGCTACACCACGTAATAGTAATCATGCAGTAGTTTAGGTCCATAAAAAGGTTTTGCATATTTTCTCACCCCAATAGTATAAAACAGTTTAAGTAAAAGAGGGGCTATGAGACTCACCTTAGCAAAATGCAATCCGAAAGCGGGATTTAGTGTTTGTTGTAAGACGGCACCGGCACGCGACCTAGATAAGGAGGGCAATATTGTTTTAAGTATTCCTTACTTAAAATAGTTCAATGGTTTTTATAATTGTGTTAATACTAAACGTTAGTTTGTAAAATTGTAAAAATGATTTTTACTAGTAAGTATACGGAGTATATACACTTTTCATATTGACATTAATATGGTTTTAAAATCCAAAGTTTGATTTAAAACAATTAATTAAAATGTTCCATTAGTAAGTATATAAATGTATATATACTTATTTAAGTTGACACAAAATGGTATTGTCACAATTATTTATATATGGTTGATTTTATTTTCTAATTGTATTTAGAAAATATTTGAGTTAAATTCGAAGGCTTTCAAATTTAATATATGAGCAAATGATATAGTGGTCTTTATTTGTTTATTAAAAATTTCTCCTATGATACATGCTTTCCATATATATGTTTACTTGGTCACGTTAAACGTTGACTTTGACGTAAAAATTTATTACGTAGACTATGTTGGAAAAACATTTGTTTCATTGTATCATCACATTTCCCTTATGTTTATTTGACGTTGCACATGAGTGTATGTCTAAGTTAGAAGGCTCGAATATGTAGTAGTCGAGTTTATATTTATAATAATTTTCCGGTTTATGTTACGAGTTTTATGTTGTTGTTTTGTTTAGACTATCAAACGCACCCCTGAATTAATATAGCTGAGGCCCGGTGTGGTTAGCAACAATGCAACAGAATTGGGCCTAGGCCCGAGTGAGGTTTGTATAACATAAAAGACGTTGGTCTTTTGTTAAACAAATGCACCCTCAAGAGTAGTTCATGGGCTGCGGCCCAAAGAAAATGTAAAGATGATTTTTGGCTACAGGTTCATGGGTAGTACATAACACTTTTTCAACACCAGGTAACTAGACATCAAATTTTTAGAAGGAAAAGTAGTCGTGCATTATTTTGGTTGCTCAAGCAATCCTTAACCAAAGTTTAAATGGGCATCTTATAACTCAAAAGTAAAATGCCAGAGTAACTGTTTTGACGCGGAAAATTTAACGCAAATGGTTTTAACTCCAAGATATTACTCGACTCCAGTATGACTTAGACTCGTGAACCCGCGACCTTTCGACAAGAGTTTGGACGCACTAGACCCATGTCAACATATCAAAACCATTTAAGAAAAAGAATCCTTCCATCAAGGTGATAACCACAGTGGAGGTTCTCTTCTTTTCGACTCGAAGCATTATTATCACATTGTTAAAGAGACATTTGACTCATGTTATTGCAAAGTATATACGCAACTCCCCTGTCACATTAGTCTAAGCTTGACTCCTATATCGTGGTACTACCACAACATCGTCACTAGTCCGAACTACTAGAAATGGAGGAAGTTCGACAGGTAGTACAAGGTTTACACTACTATGTGCTCGGGTCGACATGACCCTGGTTTACTTGATTAGCTTATTAACACAAGGTGAACATTATAAGGGTCGACTGATGGACCTAACGAGCCTCGAAGTGGATTCACATTCGAGTCAAACCACAGCTTAACACTAAGGATGATGACGATTTCAATAATAGGAAGTCACAAGAATGGATTAATCACAAGACATCAAAACTTAACGCAAGTTTTTGAAAATTTGACCAAGCCTTGCAACCAACATCAATTTCCCAAATTCGATACTTAGGCTAATAACAGATTTTATATAACTTAACTCATCCAAATTCTTGGTTCATATTTGTCGGCAGAAACCTTACTAACATAAACCAACAACAAAATTAAATCCCAACGTGACCAAATCATTTACCAAAACTACAAAGTTTATCAATGTCAAGAATACTTAACCTCAAAATCAAATTATAAATTTTACTAACAACCCAATTCATAAATTTTAACAAGTACAAAGTTGAGTGATTTCTTACAACAAGGGAGATGAATACGAAGTCGAAGGCCAACCCGGGTATCTAACACCACAATCGGACCCAAACAATTTGGAGCGAGCACTCTAGTAGGAGTTCCCCTTATCTCTTTATGGTGAAGTTTGAAGTGTGATACCCTGGGTTTGGCTCGACTGGAATAAAAGGAGAGGGGTCAAGAAAGTTTTGACTCAACTTTCTCCTCTTGGGTTATTGTGTCATACCCTTTTTGGTGTTGAAGATGGTCTCTAGCCACTCATATCATCCCACCTTGTGGTTTCTTTTCAGAAGCTAGGGAAGGAGAAAAGGACGTTTGATGCTTCCATAGCTATCTAACGAGGGTTTGACCCAACCATGGGGCGGCGTGGACCGTGGCAGCAGCAGGGGAGACAAAAACATACATCATTTAACCATGAATAGACAAAGTGAGATGGAAAGGAGCTCTTGCAAGACCCACATATATCACCTCCTTTTGGCTTTGCGTTGACATGGACGAAAGTGGGAGGATATTAGGTGAAGATGTGTCTTGTAGGGGAGATGGAGTTTGGTGTTATCTCTTCTTTTGGGAATGAAGCGTGTGAGTAGTAAGGACAAACAGAAAAGATAAATGAGATGGAAGGGGGCGGATTTTCCAAGGGAATAAGATAAGATGGGATTATTTGTATTTTATCTCTAAATGTGTGTGTATAGTTTTTAATATTTAAGAGGTAAGTTAAAATGTTAAGTATAGTAGGTAATAAAAATTGTGTGATATATTTGGTGTCTCGCGGCATTAAACTGTAATCGAAGTATCATCGTTTGATAATTTTTATAATGTAGTATCTTATAAATACGTGTTGGAAATATTATTATCTTTGTAATATTTTCCATTATGGAAGTTTTTCATTTGTTTTATTTGCCCTTATCATAGTGTCGGTACGCGTGCAGTGTCGGTCACTGGAGAAACGAGATAACCTCTCGTCTTATAAATTAAATCATAAGACAAAAATGAAATATTCATAAAATGATATGAATGCAATAGTGATGCAGTTGTCTACTGTATGCGAGATAACTACTCAAGTGATCAGGCAGAGCTTATGCATGCTTAATGACTAGGCTTAGTAAAATAAATTGTCATCTACTAGTTAAATTTTAGTGAAAATTTACCGTGTGTCACATTAGGACCCTTAGAACTTTTGCCTATGAAAACCAAACAAACTACATGAATCGAACTGAACCTGCTACATTTCTCTAACTATATTTTTCTTAGGTGTTAGGACCCGTAGAACTTTTATTTTATTTTGTAGATTTAACAAACTACACAATATGTGTTATTATGTTTCGTCGAAGAGATTTGTGAATGTGTCCATCAACAAAGACATGGTCGAAACCAGGATTTTGAGTTGCGAAGGCTTACTAGAGAAAAGAAGCAACAACAAAATCTGTCTTAAGAAAAACTACTTATTGTTCCAACAAAAAAGAATAAAAGATTGACAAAAACTAGTAGTAGTTCTTTAACAAGCACACATATACAAGTGTATGAAAACTTATTTGATACGAATATAACAAGCTAGAGAATTATTGATAATTTAGTAACTATGACATCTAGGGACGAAGCTAGTAGAGTGACTAACCGATGTTAAGCCACCCCTAATTAGCCTAATTTGTTAAGTAAGTAATTATTGAGTCAATAAGTTATTTTTTTTATAGTTTTTGAAGTTAGGGCCCGCCTTTATTCATATCGATATTTTGTTAAATATTCTAAAACAAGAATCACATCATGTTATAGTGCTAGGGTATGATGGGTTAAAAAAATCATTTTTTACGCGATATATACTGCTATAAATCCTATAATTTTTACTTTAAATTCGATTCTTCTTAATTTAAAATCTTGACTATGCCTCTGAATTGACATCATTTAACGTTATTAAATTGTACAAACTCAAGTTAAATGACATAACTAAATGTCATACACTGATTGCCATTTTGGAATTAAAGAATCGTATAGACTCAAATGCTTGCTAAATATTTTCTCTACTAAAAGAGATTTTTGCAGTGTTACGTAGCAATATAGCATTCATGTCAAGAGTATATGCAATCAAATGTCCAAATATGGGCAAAAATATGGGAACATGGGACTCTGTTACTCACAATTAACATTTGTGGGTTTACCCATTTGGGCGATGAAATTTATTGGATGGAAAAAGAATGCTTTGACTTTTGTGGAGAATCAAGGAATTTAGTGTCATCGACTTATTCATTATAGTTGTGTTTGGCGACAAGATCGACCCGGCCGGGTTAACTAGTTGAACCGATTCCGGCCAAAAAAACAGGTTATATTAAACCGGGTTTGTAGTTTCAATTAGACCCGTCGAGTTTTAAGTGACCCGGGTTAACATGGTTCTCAAAACCCGACCAGGTTTAGTTTTTCATGTTTTTATTTAAATAAAAGAAGTTAATTACGATGTAATTATTTGTACACGTTATCTTTATTGTTAATTATTTTTTAGGATCAATATATGGATTAGTCATGATTATATATATACTTATTTTTTGTATTTTTGAAAAAAAGTGTGTTTTTTTTTAGAAAACTGGGTTGACTCGATGGTCAACCGGATGAACTGGTAACCCGGTGACTGATGATTGCAATAACTTCACAAGTAAAAAACCACGTGTTTTGTTGAGAAGTAAATGAGATTATCTTTTATTCGTATCTAGTTACGGCCTATCTATGTCATAAATCGCTAAACTATAGTAAAGGAATGTTCATAAAGTCTACTAAATCATGCATAGTATTCGAGCTCCACAAAAGAATGTATCTTAAAGTTTGGCTTTTTATTTTTCATTTATTTTGCCTTCCTTTAATTATAAAAATTTGGGTAAACAATTCATAAACTAATAATAAGGACAAATGACAAAAAAGTATTATAGATGGAAAATGTTATTTCTACCTACTACTTTTGTTTCTTTTTATCTTTTTATTCATAGAATTTTGACAAATGTCTGATTTGACAGCTCGAATACAAATAGAAAATAGACGAGAAAAAATATATATATAATATTATTGTGTATATAAAAGGATTAATGAAAAGATATTACAAAAAATTTAAGCAATGCTAATATAGATGCGCCCAATCTTTAATTCAGGTATCAAACTTACATTAGCAAGTGACCAATTGTCGTGTCATAGACTCGTAGGTATTTTGGGTGGAACATCAGAAAATAAATGTTTGTGCCGATCATTTCCTTTTGCTTTAATGATTGGCACAATTAAGGGTGTTCATGAGTCGGGTAATAACCAATAGGGAATGTCTAACCAATGCCCTAAGGGCATTGGTTAAGATTTGTCTTTTTGTGGTTTTTAATAACTATTTATGTGGGTCCCCGTCTAAATATGCAATTTTATGTCAACTACAAGGACCATTTATGTAATAAAAAATCACAAGAGGACAAATCTTAACCAATGCCCTTAGGGCATTGGTTAGACATTCCCTAACCAATAAATCAAAAGAGAAATAATATAAAGACTTAAACTTAGGCCTAATTTTAGGTTTAAATTCAAATGGCATCATTTTGATGGTTGCAGACATAGATCCACTTACTTTACAACCCATCAGGATCAGGATGATGACATTTGAATTTAGGTCTAAAATTAGGCTTAAGTTTAGGTCCCTCTATCATTTCTCAAATCAAAAATCGAACCGGAACTAGAACCGAATATATAACCGAACCGAATTTGTCAAAATCGAACTGAATCGAATTAAATATTCGGTTTTCGGGTTGCATATGGTTTTGGCTATCTGAACCGAAAACCGAAACAAAAACTGAATTTATATAAATATTTATATATTTTTATATATTATATATAAAAAAAGACCATTAAAATTTATCCTAATATAAAAAACACTTTTTATGCTTGTAATAATTTTTATTATGCCAAAAATCTATTTAATTATATTAAAAATAGACTAAAATACACCGTTGGTCCATAAATTTGTTCATGCGCATCGCGATGGGACAAAGTTGGGAGTTATCATCGTCAGAGGTCCAAAACTTGGGTTTTTAATGCCAAAGAAGTCCCTTGACAAAGTCAATGTCTGATTTTTGTTTTGTAGTCGAGGGTATTTTAGTCCATACACATTTATACTTTGATAACACATTTATATTTTAGCCCTTCATCTTTATTTGTCGTCGTCAACATCATCCCCGTCATCATATCCCCAAGATAACATCTCTTGCAGGTTTTGGTTCAGGTCAAAGTTCAAGTTTCGAGGGTTACTTAATCAGATACCAAAGACTGATTCGTAACAATGATTATTATTGAAACAAATTGAAAAGGAGAGCAAGAAGTATGCATAGACTGGACACATTCATTACAATGATAAAACCAACGCTTTGGATCGAATTCCCTCTCACAAATTTCACAAAAATATTTTTTCTTATGATTCTCAATTGGGAAGTAGCTTAATTTCATAGGGTGCTTATCGAATTTGTGCCTAATTGTTTGCTGTAATAACAAAGAGAATATGCCACCGGTTTCTGGATAGTGGGGATTCGTTGCATTCAGTTAAAGATGATGAATGCATTGTAGCCTACAGGCTTTCCAGAAAACAAGCTGAATTTCCCAAGCTAGAGATATGCCACCGGTTTCTGGAAAAGTAAGTTATCCATTTTGGAATTTATATTTTTTAAATCTCTTACAGCTGTTTGTAATATGTTATAGTGGATGTTTTTTTTCAGCTCGAATCCAGGTGAAAGAAACAGATTTTTGACACCCTTAGTTACCTATTTAGAGGGTGCTAAAAATGGCCTCGATATTGAGGCAGCGGTTAACAGAGTTCTGGCTCCACTAAAAAGGAAAGCTTTCTCGTCATCAAGCAAGAGTGTGGGCATTAAAGTAAATGGCTCTGTCTCAGAAGGTATTGAGGAATCTACCAGTGAATGTAATATGGATACTGAAGTTGGTAACTCATTAGATGACAAAGATTTGAAAGAAACACATAGTGGTGAAATGTCGTTGAGTTTATGTCTAACGGATGAGAGAGGTGCCGGTTGCAAGCCTATTTCAAAGGATTCAGCTATAAAATCTACCAAAATTGTAAAGGTTATACTTGACTGGACTGTAAAGGAACGCGAGTTGTATGATGCAAGCTACCTCAAGGATCTTCCAGTGGTGCATAAATCTGGTGTTATGCATAATTCTTTGTTATACACCACAAAGAATTAACCAAACAAAACAAACTGAATAAACCGATTAACCTGGCCGAACCGATAAACACCCTGGTTAACTTATTAGTGTTCACTTGCTGGGCTTGTTTTGACTTCTGGTGGATCATTGTTACATATAGGCACATGGATGACACATAAAAACCAAATAACCATATGTTCATATAAGTTAAATGAATACAAGTATTCGTTAAGAGTTGTGTTTGAGAGTGTGAAATGTGTGTGACTGTTCAGGGCCATAAAAATTTTGAATGCCTTAAAATTTGTCTTGTTAATGATAATATGCATATGTATATTTATTTTTATCGAAGAAAATAGTAATTAGGTGATAAAATATCTTAAATGGGCATATGTTGAACGTTTAAATTGCTATGATAAAACGAATACACTTTTTATATAACATTAGCGTTCGAAAGGCCTCATTATATACTCTTCTTGCCCAGGGCAACAAGAAAAACTCAAAGACAACCCCGGTTTCATACTTGCATAAATGCTAATTGCTAAATATTACAAATGCTCAATCATAATACTTATATAAAAACCAAAATGTGCCAATTTAGTTTGTAAAGTTAATGCTATAGCCGAGATTTCATTATGTTTTTATTTAGTTTTGTAATGGAATTGTTTTTCCGTTGATTCATTCCATTACTATATTTATTCCAATACATTCCTTTATTAGTCTATTACATCTAACAAACAGGCTCATGTAATCTCAACGAATGAAAGTGTAAAAGAGAGAATTGTATATCTCTATCATTTATCTTTTTGGGGTAAAATATGATTCTTTAAGATTCAAAGGTATAGAATGTAAAAACTTAGGATGTATAGCGTTCACGAGTGTAACATTTTTAAGCTTGGGCTTGCCTTGACATGGTTGTATAAAAACTACAATTTACAATCGTATCAATGATGATTAAATGTATATGAACAATATTAATAGGCTCATTATCATGCATGGTTGCTAGTGTAAAATTTTGACACAACTTAAAAGTGGAAGTTACGTTAAGACTTTCAATTCAACTAACATATGAAAGACACATAACTGCCGAAGGCAGCTGAAGAGCTCGTTGAAATAACCGATTTGGTGTTTTTCTGATCTTCTCATAAAATATGTTGAGCTACCATGACGACCTTCATTTCATTATGTTTGTAGGTTTGATGGCGCTCATTGTTTTCTCAGTTGTAGTTAACTATGGTTCCATATACATTATTGTTTAAAAGCATCATCATCCACTTCTAAAGTTTTGTTTCTCTTTTTCCATATCTATGTGGTTGTTTAAAAGCGTCATCATATGATTTTATAGTTTGAAATTTGAATAGTAGATTAATAGTTACATGCGATTATTGGTTGGTGTAAGCGACTCAAGTTGAGCTCGACAAGGCTTGGGCATGGATAAAAAACGTTATGCTGCGCTCGAGCTCGGCTTAAGGAATATTATTTGAATTTGGCTAGAGCTCGGCTCAAAAAGCTCGATCTATTTTTAATGATATGTACTTTTACAGGTCAATTTTGAATAACCGTAGTTTTGTATGACGTCTACCATAATTTATCCGAAATGAAACTATTCACGACAAGAAAGACAGTAATATCATTAAGCATTAAGGAAACTTTTATCCCAAGTGAAAACATTTAATTTATTCACGAGCATCAGAGTATGGTTGATTTTATACGCGTGTAGTGTTATGGAGTATATAATTTTTGTAATACCACACTTATTATTTTATATTCCGCCTTAGTTAGAACTTAGAGCATGTACAACCGTAACGCCATAACGCGCTTTATGGCTAGTTTAACGGCGTTATGGCCGTTACCTCCATTGGACCACCGGCGTTAAAGAGGCAAAACGAGGGCTGCGTTGGGCTTATAACGCCCGTTAAGGGCATGAAAAAAAAAAAAAAAAAAAAAAAAAAAAAAAAAAAACATTTTGAAAAAGTTACACAAGTAGTCCCTCAACGGCTAGTAGCCGTTACAAATTCAAAAAAATTTACATAAAACCCCCTAACGGCTAGTTTTAAAAAAAAAAAAAAAAAAAAAAAAAAAAATCAAAAACATTTTTTTACCACTATAAATACCCAACTAAAATTCTATTTTTTTCACACTTCCTCTCACACTTTATATACTTCCTCTTCACACTTTCATAATTCAAAAATCAAATTCGTTCACAATGGATCCAAATCAAGCTGGTGATATTCCTCTGTCTTGGTCAGACGTTGATGACCAAGAGGACTTCCAATTTATGGTGTCCGCATACGAGTATCACCTTCAGTTGGAACAACAAGAAGGTATTGAATCTCAACATCCTAGTCGTTCTCGTAGCCATGTATATCGTGAACGTGAGCTTGCAGAAGAACGTCTGCGCAACGATTATTTCGTAGAAGGTTGTAAGTATTCAAACCGGAATTTTCGTAGAAGATTTCGTATGAGCCGGAAACTATTCCTGCAAATAGTTGAAGGTATTGAATCTTATACTTCCGATAATATTCCAGATCATTTTACCTTTTTTAGGCAAACACCCGATTGTACGGGTCGAATGAGTATAAGTGCTCTAATGAAGTGTACGTCTGCCATACGCCAATTGGCGTACGGCACCTCACCCGATGCATTTGATGAATACTTGCAAATGGGTGCGAGTACTTCAAAAGTATGTCTTGATAATTTTAACAACTGCATTCTTGATTTGTTTATGTCGGAATATTTAAGAAAACCAACATGGGCGACATTCAAAAAATTTATCAACATCATGAAGAAAAACATGGTTTTCCGGGAATGCTTGGTAGCATTGACTGTATGCACTGGGAATGGAAAAATTGTCCGGTGGCTTGGCAAGGGCATTTTGCTAGGGGTGATAAAAAATACCCAACAATTATGCTTGAAGCTGTTGCTTCTCAAGATTTATGGATCTGGCATGCATTTTTTGGGATGGCAGGGGCAAATAACGATATTAATGGGAAATTGAACGTGCTTTTGGTGTTCTTCAAGGCCGTTGGGGTATACTACAACAACCGGCACGTCAATGGGAAATTGCCACGATACGTAGAATCATGTATTGTTGCATTGTTTTGCAAAACATGATTATAAAAGATCAAAAATTTGCATTACGTGACTATAACGAACTGTGGGTGGATCCGTCAGCAAATTTGAGGCAACGAAGATGGGTCGAAAGATGTGATACTCACAGTCGTAAGGCAAAAGAAATACACGACCGACAAACGCATACCCAACTCCAACAGGACCTTATGGAGCATGTTTGCCAGAAGAATATTGAACGACATGGACAACAATAAGAGAGCGACAATGATGAATAAGTATTTGCTATGTTTTTTTTTTTTTTTTCGTTGTCATTTCCTTTATGTTGTAACGTTTAATTTACGGTGTATTTTTTTAATTTCGATGTATTTTTTTTATTTGTTGTAATTTTTTTTTCGATGTATTTTTTTAATTTCGTATTGTAATATGTTTTCAAATTTAATGTTATGTTTAGTTTAATAAATGAAGTGTTTGTTTTAGTTTAGGGGTTGAAATTGAAAATATGAAATGTTATTGATGTTATTGTTGTGAGTGTTTTTTGGGGATGTTAATGTTAAATGTTAAAGCTGATGTGGCGCTAACGTGGACGGTGTTATTGGTGTTATGGTGTTACGATTGTATATGCTCTTAGGGTAAAAAAATTGTTTGTGCCGCACATGTTTAAAATACCTAGATTCGCCACTATTATCGACCAAGTATAAGATGAACTAGACGAATATCTGTACAAAAAGATGGTGTATAGCGGCAAATAGTTATACTTGCAAAATCGTGATTCTGGTTCGACTTTTAATGCAAAGCGTGTGTTTTTTGAAATCAAAAGCGTGTGTTTTTTCAAAATTAATATAGTGTTTGTTTTTGAAATGTTATCAAATTTTAAAATTAATCAAGAAAAAAATCATAATTTAAGTAAACAAGTTTAAAAAATAATTTAGACAAACTATATTAATTTGAATTTATAAAAAAAAGATTAACTTTAAATAAGTAGTAGAGATAAAATATATATATATATAAATATATATATATATATATATATATATATATATATATATATATATATATGATGAAAACAAAGAATACTAGTCCATTTTGCCATCAAAGTTAGACAATCACATAGAAAAACTGTTTAGATTATGCAAATGAGCATTGATTGGCATACCTAATTGGTATGCCTAATTATAAGCTTAAACCTGCATGGCAACATTCTATTAGTGACAACACATGGATCCACAATTTCATAAACCAATAAACCACTGACACATCAAATTAGGCACAAAAGTAGTCACATATTTAGGTCTCTAAATTATTTTATGCACTCCGTATCCGACGTGACCCGATCTTGAAAATCGGGTGGTCCAAAATTATAAGGTCCATTCCGAACAAGACCAAGTACACCTTTCCAATGGTGTGATGTGTGAACTCCTGACAAGGCTTGAACCATCCAATAATAAACCTTTTTTATCAAATGAACCTTATGATCCGAAATTTGACCATCCAACACGTAAATTGACCCGGATTTCATTTATGATTTAAGGTTCTTTATGTACTTTTTTGTAATTCGAATCTTAAATCCTTTTGTCTGATTCGTTATTTGTTGCAATTTGATCAATCTTTTCTTACTCTGTGATAACAATTTCTAATGAATGCAAAGTGTTTGATGAAATGTTTTGGCCATTTTTTAAGTCTAATCAGACTTTTGCTAAATCTGCAAAAATGAAGTGGAAAAAAAGAAAACAAACAAACACACTTCTTTCATCTTATCTTCTCGCTTGCCAACATAAAAGAAAAAACAAATACACTTCTCTCATTTTCTATTCGTACGTGTACACTTGGAAAAAGTTGCTTTTTAGAAGAAAAAAATTGCTTCGTGCTTTTGGATGTTGGTATATTGTTTGGTTTTGGTTTTCCATTCCTTAGAACTTGTTGGTACTTTTAGCCCCATTATATATACACTTCGATATTCTTTAGGACTAAAGGTCAAGAGGTTTCTGTTGTCTTAATTTTGTATGCAAAGGTATTAATATGCGACTCTGCTTGCTATGGTTTGCAGCTAGAGGGTAGCAGGTACTTGCTAATAGCTAGGTACATTTGGGCTCGTTGTCGAAAGGATTGAGTAACTTTTCTTAATGAAATAAAAGCAAGAGGACTAAGATGGGAGTGAAGATACACTTTGAAATCACAGTTAAATGTAGTGTTTTTTTTTCTATGTAATCACAGTTGGTTAATTTTCATGTAAGTTTCCAAAGTGTTAAATTTTAGGGTATCAATCTGTGGCAAACATATCATTCTATCAATTGCTAATGGCTTTCCAGTTATGTTCATTGCAGAGATTCTACAGGGGTTAATCATAGACAAAGAATAAAAGGTTTAAAGTTCCAAGATGCTCGTTTCTGCTGAAGCTATACCCATTTCTGCTGATGAGTCATTTATAGCCGTTAGAGGGGTCTTTATGTAACTTAATCTCCTATTTAATAAGTCCCTTAATCTAGGGTTAGACACACTTGTGTGTGCAGTCATTGTTACACACTCTTCTCCTCTTTCGGATCATTTCATTGATCTTGTCTTGTCTTTGTACTTACATGATTATTGTCTCATTGACATTAATCTAACCTTGTAACATTTGGATACTATTGTAAACTTAATCTAAGTGACTATTGTGGCTTAGGTTTGAATAAAGGTTCTATTGTTCACCTTGTGTTGCTTATACTTTCGTACATGGTATCAGAGCTTCAGGCTCATTGATTCTCTTCGGCAACAAATTGGTGGTTTGGGGTTATTGCTATTGGCGTAATCATTGGTTATCTTCTACTTACAATTAGCCCTAGACTAAGTGAATCTAGGGTAATTGTGATTTGTTCTTCCGCTGCATATTTCTCTGTAAGTCTAAGTCTTATCTCTTCTTCAAACATACAGTACTTAAGTCTTTGTGGGTGCAAACGGGTAGACTAACATCTTGATCTGCCACCTTTGAGTGGTACGAATACCTGCTCCGGTTTACCCTAGTCCACAGGCTTGGTGCTTGTTGTTTCTTATATACAAAGTCTTATTTATTTCTTTACCTGTCTATCTGCTCTTGTCTTTTATTTATGTCTGTGTTTTTGTCTATATTATCATATCTGTCTATCTTATTGTTTGTTCTATGGCTATTGGTGATGATAATATTGGGGGTGGTGGTTCTTCCACTGAGAAAAGCTTATCCGTTGGTGATGCTTTGTATTTACACCCCAATAACACAAATGGTACACCCATTATTACTATCAAACTCACTGGAACTGAAAATTACAAAATATGGAATATGGCCATGACTTTTGCCTTTAGGAACCATAATAAGTTAGGGTTTATTTATGGTACTTGCATAAGAGATGATTCGAACCCTAGTCTTGCTAATCAATGGGATACTTGCAACTCTGTTGTAGTTACTTGGATCCTTAACTCTCTCAGCCTGAACTATTTCTGGTGCTATATATGCTAAAACTGCCTATGAAATGTGGAATGATCTTAAAGAAACCTATGATAAGGTTGATGGTTCACTATCTTTAATTTACATAAAAATATAAACTCTCTTAGTCAAAGTGGGTCCTCTCTTGCTGATTACTATAACAACCTTAACTCTTTATGGAAACAATTTGATTGTATGATTAGCTTGCCTCCTTGCACTTGTGAGGCTGCAAAATATTTTGAAAAACACAATCAGTTAATCAAATTAATGCAATTTCTTATGGGTCTTGATGACTCCTACGTTCCCATCAGAAGCAATATTTTAACCAGAGATCCTTTACCTAATGTCAAAACTGCTTTCTCTGTTGTCTCTGGAGAAGAATCTCACAGAAATGTTTCATCTGGGAATAGCTCTGCTAAACCAAATGCTATAGTCTTTGCTGCAAAAACTTCTGATGGTGGAAAATTTTTTGATAACAAAAAAGGATTTAACAACAATTTTAAAAATTCTGGTTTCAATACTGGTAACAGCTCAAACAACAGAGGACCAAACATTAATCTCAAATGTACTAACTGCAAAAAACCTGGTCATACTGTTGATAGATGTTATGATTTGGTTGGTTATCCTGCTGGATATGTTAAAACGAATTTTAATTCCAAACCCTTCAGCAGTAACAATGTTTCTGCTGACACTAATCTTTCCACTAATAATGGAGCTAGCAACTCTCCTGTCTCTTTGTCTAATGAACAGCTCTCCAGACTTATGAGTCTGCTTAATGACAACAATGTGTCTTCTGCTAATGCCAATGTAGCAGGTAAAATTTTTTCAGGAACCTTCTTTAATGGCAGTGTCAAGTTTAACATAAACTTTGATAAATTTTTTAACAACAACACTAAAATGTCACAATTCTCAATTTCCGGTCATTTCTCAAACTCAATATTCATCATATTAGTTCATGCATGGTTTTGCATTTCACGTTAAACGCATAAATTCTTATTAAAAAACGCTATCGTACGATCTTTTATTTTGAACAATTGATCCGACACTTCCCAAAACTTATCCTGATATATTTTTATACTCAAGTTAAGACCATAAAAATTATATTATTAGTTTACCCGGTGTTTTAAATTTATTTTGTATATAAATTGTTATATTTATATAATTACGACGGTTTTCGTATATGCAACTCGATAATTATTATTTCACTCAACTCATGTAAGAAATGTATTTTTATAAATTTTATGACTTCAATACATTTTATTTTGTTCCGTTAAAATTTATTTTTAGTTAACGCTACCCTAAATACTCAAATATTTATACAAGTTACCAATTATCCCTAAATAATTACACCTTTATTTCTACCTATACATGCTTAAATGATTAAAATATACAAGTCTTATGTATTTTATATGTGGGTCGACATTTATGGATGACTCACACATGGTTACCAAATATCTAGATACTTATGCATGTATATTATTATACTAACACACACACATACACATATCTAAGGTGTAAAAGAAAAGTACTCTCTTCCTCTCTTCTCTCCATAACCGGCCTCCATAGAAGACCAAGAAGATCCATACAATTTTCTAGTTCAAGTGATTATCATGTCCTACTAGTGATCTATGTTAAGGTTTTGAAATAAAAACCTATAGATTAATAAGGTTTTCATCATTTTCTTGCACATAATCATTCAAGTAAGCATTTCATGATCTTCATAACTTTTTTCATATTCATCTTTATGTTATTTCATCATTTTTGCAAGAAAACATGCATGTTACATTTGAGTCTATGCCACTTTTAATGTTTTTATTACATATTATTAGTTATAATCATCCTATAATTACTCCTTGAAATATATCACTTTTGGTGATGTCTAGGAACCCATGACACCCTAAGAAGGTGTATGGTAGGATTAGAATAGCTTCGGAGTTGCTTTGAATTGGTTGGAATAGGTTTGGCGCGAGAAAAACTCATTTCGACAACTATATATAAGGGTCTGTTGGTTTTGTGAAATCTGGGAAAATTCGACAGGAGACAAAATATTTTGGGCTAGATATTTGGAAAATATACTTTAAAACGAAAACG
This sequence comes from Chrysanthemum makinoi, assembly GCA_910596185.1. Taxonomy (NCBI): domain Eukaryota; kingdom Viridiplantae; phylum Streptophyta; class Magnoliopsida; order Asterales; family Asteraceae; genus Chrysanthemum; species Chrysanthemum makinoi. Next base: position 249,683,530 of record OU343217.1, on the reverse strand, counting down.
TGACCGCTTGAACGGGTTAAAACGGAGCTATAACGAAAAAGTTCTGCTATTTACAAGTTTGACGACGCAAACTATAAAATCCAGAAAATTTCAGCATGTTATTTTAACTTGTTACGGGTTAAAAATGAGGCTTAAGCGTTATAAATTGTGTCAACTTATCAAAAATATATTAGTATACTTTGATATGAAGCTAAGTACATATAAAACGTAGAAAACGGACTTGTAACGATTAAATTATACACGTTTACACAAAGTTGCCGTAACTTTATTATATAAGAAAAACTAATATATTTCTATTAGACAAACCTTACGGCAACAAGTGACCATGTTGAGGGTCGTTTTTAACAAGGATGTAATACTTTTTATAACGTGATGTCTTCTAGTAAAAGTAAGTTCGCCAAGCATATTTTCCAAAATGTCCAACCGTTCGTCGAGCGGAGTTGTAATGAGTAAAATACGGTCACTTAAACTTTGCCGAAAACCACCCTTAAACAATATTTTGGATACAAGTACCATACTTTACCTATGTTTTTCTCCATGATCGAGACCTCTATGATGAAAACTTAAATGCTAAAACTTTGAGATAATTATACAAGCTTCCCAAAACCGTTGAGTTTGTTTCCTAACACTCGACGTGCACCATTTTACGACTAGCTTTTCGAGGGCGTTTAGTCACTTTCATGAAATTGTCAAATGACATTATTTTACGACGAAAAGTTATAATTTCATAATAAACCACTAAATGATTATCGTAGGATATCATTTCGACGTAAGTACTTGTAAAGTATTTGGTAACTTGACAATATGTCATAAACATATATTTCGACGATAAACTTTATTTTCCGAAATGTACAAGTGGTATGGATATCATATGAGTTTGCATGCACGACATTGTTTCATGACTTATATTAGAGCGTATCATTCATATTAGGTTGCGGATAGAGATCGCACCTCATTTCAGTGTATCTACTTTTGTCACCATAATCATTGCATCAGGTGAGTTCGTAGCCCCACTTTTACTCGTTTAATTGTTTTATAAACTCTTTGGGGGAGATACATGCTCAACTACTTGCTTTTACTTTGCATTTATATGAACTTAAATATCTTTTGTTTCACTCTATGTGCGCGTAAGTAGATTATGCCCGAACTAAATTGATCACTATGTTATGAACGCTATTAGTTGAAATACTTTCCTTGATTTTGAACCCTTCGACATGTATATTTGAACTCTTTTAAATTGATTCGGACCCTTTAACATATAAGTGAACACTTTGGACTTGATTTGAACTTTTTGACATATAGTTGAACTCTTTTAACCTGTAAAGAACCCTTTTGACATATGTTAAACTTGTTTGACATGATTTTGAAAGCTTCGACTATCTAGAACCCTTTTGATATTATTCGAGCTCTTTGACTGCTCTGAACTTTTGAACTCGACTTAAATCTTTGAACTTAACTACGAACTTTTGAACGGAACTCTTGAATTTAAATACAAACTTATGACTTGTTTGAACTTATTGAACCGGACGTGTTATGACCTTGACCTAAAGTCTCCCATGTTCGGAGCATCACTATAAAGTCTCCCATGTTCGGAGCATCACTATAAAGTCTCCCTTGTTCGGAGCAACTTAAAGCCTCCCCGGTCCGGAGCAGAATGTCTCCCTATGGGAACGGAGCATTTTCAACCTAAAGCCTCCCCGGTCCGGAGCAGAGCGTCTCACTATGTTACGGAGTGTTCTCAAAAATTCTCGCCTTATTGGTGGAGTGTGCAAATTCTCCCATGTTCGGAGTGTTCTTAATTGTATATAATAGTTGTATGATGTACTGTTCGTACATTCGCATTGTTAGTCTCCTATTAGTAGGTAGTATGGATAGCGCTATTAGAGGTCGGCCAACCTCTCGTCCACTATGTTACGGGACGCATATTATTTATTCTAGGGGCTTTGCCTGGCATACATTATTATATACGTGGTACTATATTGTGAACTATTATGACCATTTATACTTGACTACTTGATACACTATATTTTGTGCAATGGGTTGTGAACACACAGGTTGCAAGTTTTGTATGGGCGGAACTTGGAACTGAGTGGATTTACAATGCCTTTGCTTTGTGACCTCATTTGACAACGTGTGCATGAACATAAACTAGACATACCATATTTTGTGCAATGGGTTGTGAACACACAGGTTGCAAGTTTTGTATGGGCGGAACTTGGAACTGAGTGGATTTATGCTGCCTTTGCTTTGTGGACTATTCTAAATGACCAAAAACTTTGCCCTTGTTGCATGAACGCTCTTTAAAAGCTTTACTTGTTAACCAAACTCTATGAACTCACTCAACCATTGTGTTGACACTTTTAGCATGTTTTATCTCAGGTATCTAAGACATTCACTTCATGGCATGCATGTGGACTTATCATAGAGTCGCGGTGTCGACGCGTCTCACATATATTTTATGCACTTAACTATCGTTTGATTGTAACAAACTCATTTTTGGTATTGGAAATCTTTTGGGACCTATGTTTTGTAAACTCTGATTATTTTACTTAATCAAACGATATTTTCAAAAGACACTTTAGGTCGTTCGATATAACTGTAACTTTGATGCTATGACAGTCATCCCCAGGGAATTCCATTCGCTGCAAAAGCAGGTAATTTGGGGGCGTGACAGATTGGTATCAGAGCATCGGTTATAGAGAACTAGGTTGCATCATTGACCCTAGACTATAACTACATCATCATAGCATCTCATCATATCATTATAAGTGCATACTCCTTATACATGCGAACTTATGACTCAACACCAAACATCATATGAGACGATTAGTCCAAGCATTGAATAGTTACTCCTAAATTATACATAGCCTGATCACCTATGTCTAATTCAGGAAGAATCATGCAATGAAGGGAGTAGTAGTCTCATATGTGTAAGCAATTCCGTAATCGAGCAAAATTTTCAAAAGATTTTCTTCAAAACACTTGTTTCCAGTTTGATCCGAGTGACAGTTCTTGTTTGATGAAGTTGCAAAGATCAAGCTAGAAACAAGTTGTTGCTCAAACCGATTTAGCCTAATCTCATGACAGTTCTTGTTTGATGAAGTTGTGAGATTAAGTAAAAATCGGTTATCTAAAAATCTTTTGAGGGTTTCGCTCGAGAATGGGAAAGCCTGCCTCATCAAGCCTAATCATAAGAGAGCATGTATTTAGGACGGGAAATGCTCACAATAGCACGAGAACGTATTTAGTTAAACGAGGAACCCATATGCATGAGCATTGGCATAGTCATTTAGACCATACATGAGCATAAACTTTTAGAACCCTTGTCGCGGTTTGGGCTATAGGTATCAATAATCGAATCACGAGGACGTGATTCCTCTGACAAGAGAAGAATGTCACAATTCTCAATTTCCGGTCATTTCTCAAACTCAATATTCATCATATTAGTTCATGCATGGTTTTGCATTTCACGTTAAACGCATAAATTCTTATTAAAAAACGCTATCGTACGATCTTTTATTTTGAACAATTGATCCGACACTTCCCAAAACTTATCCTGATATATTTTTATACTCAAGTTAAGACCATAAAAATTATATTATTAGTTTACCCGGTGTTTTAAATTTATTTTGTATATAAATTGTTATATTTATATAATTACGACGGTTTTAAACGTATATGCAACTCGATAATTATTATTTCACTCAACTCATGTAAGAAATGTATTTTTATAAATTTTATGACTTCAATACATTTTATTTTGTTCCGTTAAAATTTATTTTTAGTTAACGCTACCCTAAATACTCAAATATTTATACAAGTTACCAATTATCCCTAAATAATTACACCTTTATTTCTACCTATACATGCTTAAATGATCAAAATATACAAGTCTTATGTATTTTTTATGTGGGTCGACATTTATGGATGACTCACACATGGTTACCAAATATCTAGATACTTATGCATGTATATTATTATACTAACACACACACATACACATATCTAAGGTGTAAAAGAAAAGTACTCTCTTCCTCTCTTCTCTCCATAACCGGCCTCCATAGAAGACCAAGAAGATCCATACAATTTTCTAGTTCAAGTGATTATCATGTCCTACTAGTGATCTATGTTAAGGTTTTGAAATAAAAACCTATAGATTAATAAGGTTTTCATCATTTTCTTGCACATAATCATTCAAGTAAGCATTTCATGATCTTCATAACTTTTTCATATTCATCTTTATGTTATTTCATCATTTTTGCAAGAAAACATGCATGTTACATATGAGTCTATACCACTTTTAATGTTTTTATTACATATTATTAGTTATAATTATCCTATAATTACTCCTTGAAATATATCACTTTTGGTGATGTCTAGGAACCCATGACACCCTAAGAAGGTGTATGGTAGGATTAGAATAGCTTCGGAGTTGGTTTGAATTGGTTGGAATAGGTTTGGCGCGAGAAAAACTCATTTCGACAACTATATATAAGGGTCTGTTGGTTTTGTGAAATCTGGGAAAATTCGACAGGAGACAAAATATTTTGGGCTAGATATTTGGAAAATATACTTTAAAACGAAAACGTGACCGCTTGAACGGGTTAAAACGGAGCTATAACGAAAAAGTTATGCTATTTACAAGTTTGACGACGCAAACTATAAAATCCAGAAAATTTCAGCATGTTATTTTAACTTGTTACGGGTTAAAAATGAGGCTTAAGCGTTATAAATTGTGTCGACTTATCAAAAATATATTAGTATACTTTGATACGAAGCTAAGTACATATAAAACGTAGAAAACGGACTTTTAACGATTAAATTATACACGTTTACACAAAGTTGCCGTAACTTTATTATATAAGAAAAACTAATATATTTCTATTAGACAAACCTTACGGCAACAAGTGACCATGTTGAGGATCGTTTTTAACAAGGATGTAATACTTTTTATAACGTGATGTCTTCTAGTAAAAGTAAGTTCGCCAAGCATATTTTCCAAAATGTCCAACCGTTCGTCGAGCGGAGTTGTAATGAGTAAAATACGGTCACTTAAACTTTGCCGAAAACCACCCTTAAACAATATTTTGGATACAAGTACCATACTTTACCTATGTTTTTCTCCATGATCGAGACCTCTATGATGAAAACTTAAATGCTAAAACTTTGAGATAATTATACAAGCTTCCCAAAACCGTTGAGTTTGTTTCCTAACACTCGACGTGCACCATTTTACGACTAGCTTTTCAAGGCCGTTTAGTCACTTTCATGAAATTGTCAAATGACATTATTTTACGACGAAAAGTTATAATTTCATAATAAACCACTAAATGATTATCGTAGGATATCATTTCGACGTAAGTACTTGTAAAGTATTTGGTAACTTGACAATATGTCATAAACATATATTTCGACGATAAACTTTATTTTCCGAAATGTACAAGTGGTATGGATATCATATGAGTTTGCATGAACGACATTGTTTCATGACTTATATTAGAGCATATCATTCATATTAGGTTGCGGATAGAGATCGCACCTCATTTCAGTGTATCTACTTTTGTCACCATAATCATTTCATCAGGTGAGTTCGTAGCCCCACTTTTACTCGTTTAATTGTTTTATAAACTCTTTGGGGGAGATACATGCTCAACTACTTGCTTTTACTTTGCATTTATATGAACTTAAATATCTTTTGTTTCACTCTATGTGCGCGTAAGTAGATTATGCCCGAACTAAATTGATCACTATGTTATGAACGCTATTAGTTGAAATACTTTCCTTGATTTTGAACCCTTCGACATGTATATTTGAACTCTTTTAAATTGATTCGGACCCTTTAACATATAAGTGAACACTTTGGACTTGATTTGAACTTTTTGACATATAGTTGAACTCTTTTAACCTGTAAAGAACCCTTTTGATATATGTTAAACTTGTTTGACGTGATTTTGAACGCTTCGACTATCTAGAACCCTTTTGATATTATTCGAGCTCTTTGACTGCTCTGAACTTTTGAACTCGACTTAAATCTTTGAACTTAACTACGAACTTTTGAACGGAACTCTTGAATTTAAATACAAACTTATGACTTGTTTGAACTTATTGAACCGGACGTGTTATGACCTTGACCTAAAGTCTCCCATGTTCGGAGCATCACTATAAAGTCTCCCATGTTCGGAGCATCACTATAAAGTCTCCCTTGTTCAGAGCAACTTAAAGCCTCCCCGGTCCGGAGCAGAATGTCTCCCTATGGGAACGGAGCATTTTCAACCTAAAGCCTCCCCGGTCCGGAGCAGAGCGTCTCACTATGTTACGGAGCGTTCTCAAAAATTCTCGCCTTATTGGTGGAGTGTGCAAATTCTCCCATGTTCGGAGTGTTCTTAATTGTATATAATAGTTGTATGATGTCTTGTTAGGTACATTCGCATTGTTTGTCTCCTATTAGTAGGTAGTATGGATAGCGCTATTAGAGGTCGGCCAACCTCTCGTCCACTATGTTACGGGACGCATATTATTTATTCTAGGGGCTTTGCCTGGCATACATTATTATATACGTGGTACTATATTGTGAACTGTTATGACCATTTATACTTGACTACTTGATACACTATATTTTGTGCAATGGGTTGTGAACACACAGGTTGCAAGTTTTGTATGGGCGGAACTTGTAACTGAGTGGATTTACAATGCCTTTGCTTTGTGACCTCATTTGACAACGTGTGCATGAACATAAACTAGACATACCATATTTTGTGCAATGGGTTGTGAACACATAGGTTGCAAGTTTTGTATGGGCGGAACTTGGAACTGAGTGGATTTATGCTGCCTTTGCTTTGTGGACTATTCTAAATGACCAAAAACTTTGCCCTTGTTGCATGAACGCTCTTTAAAAGCTTTACTTGTTAACCAAACTCTATGAACTCACTCAACCATTGTGTTGACACTTTTAGCATGTTTTATCTCAGGTATCTAAGGCATTCACTTCATGGCATGCATGTGGACTTATCATAGAGTCGCGGTGTCGACGCGTCTCACATATATTTTATGCACTTAACTATCGTTTGATTGTAACAAACTCATTTTTTTGTATATTGGAAATATTTTGGGACCGATGTTTTGTAAACTCTGATTATTTTACTTAATCAAACGATATTTTCAAAACGACACTTTAGGTCGTTCGATATAACTGTAACTTTGATTCTATGACAGTCATCCCCCAGGAATTCCATTCCGCTGCAAAACAGGTAATTTGGGGGTGTGACAGATTGGTATCAGAGCATCGGTTATAGAGAACTAGGTTGCATCATTGACCCTAGACTATAACTACATCATCATAGCATCTCATCATATCATTATAAGTGCATACTCCTTATACATGCGAACTTATGACTCAACACCAAACATCATATGAGACGATTAGTCCAAGCATTGAATAGTTACTCCTAAATTATACATAGCCTGATCACCTGTGTCTAATTCAGGAAGAATCATGCAATGAAGGGAGTAGTAGTCTCATATGTGTAAGCAATTCCGTAATCGAGCAAAATTTTCAAAAGATTTTCTTCAAAACACTTGTTTCCAGTTTGATCCGAGTGACAGTTCTTGTTTGATGAAGTTGCAAAGATCAAGCTAGAAACAAGTTGTTGCTCAAACCGATTTAGCCTAATCTCATGACAGTTCTTGTTTGATGAAGTTGTGAGATTAAGTAAAAATCGGTTATCTAAAAATCTTTTGAGGGTTTCGCTCGAGAATGGGAAAGCCTGCCTCATCAAGCCTAATCATAAGAGAGCATGTATTTAGGACGGGAAATGCTCACAATAGCACGAGAACGTATTTAGTTGAACGAGGAACCCATATGCATGAGCATTGGCATAGTCATTTAGACCATACACGAGCATAAACTTTTAGAACCCTTGTCGCGGTTTGGGCTATAGGTATCAATAATCGAATCACGAGGACGTGATTCCTCTGACAAGAGAAGAATGTCACAATTCTCAATTTCCGGTCATTTCTCAAACTCAATATTCATCATATTAGTTCATGCATGGTTTTGCATTTCACGTTAAACGCATAAATTCTTATTAAAAAACGCTATCGTACGATCTTTTATTTTGAACAATTGATCCGACACTTCCCAAAACTTATCCTGATATATTTTTATACTCAAGTTAAGACCATAAAAATTATATTATTAGTTTACCCGGTGTTTTAAATTTATTTTGTATATAAATTGTTATATTTATATAATTACGACGGTTTTCGTATATGCAACTCGATAATTATTATTTCACTCAACTCATGTAAGAAATGTATTTTTATAAATTTTATGACTTCAATACATTTTATTTTGTTCCGTTAAAATTTATTTTTAGTTAACGCTACCCTAAATACTCAAATATTTATACAAGTTACCAATTATCCCTAAATAATTACACCTTTATTTCTACCTATACATGCTTAAATGATCAAAATATACAAGTCTTATGTATTTTTTATGTGGGTCGACATTTATGGATGACTCACACATGGTTACCAAATATCTAGATACTTATGCATGTATATTATTATACTAACACACACACATACACATATCTAAGGTGTAAAAGAAAAGTACTCTCTTCCTCTCTTCTCTCCATAACCGGCCTCCATAGAAGACCAAGAAGATCCATACAATTTTCTAGTTCAAGTGATTATCATGTCCTACTAGTGATCTATGTTAAGGTTTTGAAATAAAAACCTATAGATTAATAAGGTTTTCATCATTTTCTTGCACATAATCATTCAAGTAAGCATTTCATGATCTTCATAACTTTTTTATATTCATCTTTATGTTATTTCATCATTTTTGCAAGAAAACATGCATGTTACATTTGAGTCTATGCCACTTTTAATGTTTTTATTACATATTATTAGTTATAATCATCCTATAATTACTCCTTGAAATATATCACTTTTGGTGATGTCTAGGAACCCATGACACCCTAAGAAGGTGTATGGTAGGATTAGAATAGCTTCGGAGTTGGTTTGAATTGGTTGGAATAGGTTTGGCGCGAGAAAAACTCATTTCGACAACTATATATAAGGGTCTGTTGGTTTTGTGAAATCTGGGAAAATTCGACAGGAGACAAAATATTTTGGGCTAGATATTTGGAAAATATACTTTAAAACGAAAACGTGGCAGTTTGAATGGGTTAAAACGGAGCTATAACGAAAAAGTTATGCTATTTACAAGTTTGACGAGCGTAAAACTATAAAATCCAGAAAATTTCAGCATGTTATTTTAACTTGTTACGGGTTAAAAATGAGGCTTAAGCGTTATAAATTGTGTCGACTTATCAAAAATATATTAGTATACTTTGATACGAAGCTAAGTACATATAAAACGTAGAAAACGGACTTTTAACGATTAAATTATACACGTTTACACAAAGTTGCCGTAACTTTATTATATAAGAAAAACTAATATATTTCTATTAGACAAACCTTACGGCAACAAGTGACCATGTTGAGGATCGTTTTTAACAAGGATGTAATACTTTTTATAACGTGATGTCTTCTAGTAAAAGTAAGTTCGCCAAGCATATTTTCCAAAATGTCCAACCGTTCGTCGGGCGGAGTTGTAATGAATAAAATACGGTCACTTAAACTTTGCCGAAAACCACCCTTAAACAATATTTTGGATACAAGTACCATACTTTACCTATATTTTCTCCATGATCGAGACCTCTATGATGAAAACTTAAATGCTAAAACTTTGAGATAATGATACAAGCTTCCCAAAACCGTTGAGTTTGTTTCCTAACACTCGACGTGCACCATTTTACGACTAGCTTTTCAAGGCCGTTTAGTCACTTTCATGAAATTGTCAAATGACATTATTTTACGACGAAAAGTTATAATTTCATAATAAACCACTAAATGATTATCGTAGGATATCATTTCGACGTAAGTACTTGTAAAGTATTTGGTAACTTGACAATATGTCATAAACATATATTTCGACGATAAACTTTATTTTCCAAATGTACAAGTGGTATGGATATCATATGAGTTTGCATGCACGACATTGTTTCATGACTTATATTAGAGCATATCATTCATATTAGGTTGCGGATAGAGATCGCACCTCATTTCAGTGTATCTACTTTTGTCACCATAATCATTGCATCAGGTGAGTTCGTAGCCCCACTTTTACTCGTTTAATTGTTTTATAAACTCTTTGGCGGAGATACATGCTCAACTACTTGCTTTTACTTTGCATTTATATGAACTTAAATATCTTTTGTTTCACTCTATGTGCGCGTAAGTAGATTATGCCCGAACTAAATTGATCACTATGTTATGAACGCTATTAGTTGAAATACTTTCCTTGATTTTGAACCCTTCGACATGTATATTTGAACTCTTTTAAATTGATTCGGACCCTTTAACATATAAGTGAACACTTTGGACTTGATTTGAACTTTTTGACATATAGTTGAACTCTTTTAACCTGTAAAGAACCCTTTTGATATATGTTAAACTTGTTTGACGTGATTTTGAACGCTTCGACTATCTAGAACCCTTTTGATATTATTCGAGCTCTTTGACTGCTCTGAACTTTTGAACTCGACTTAAATCTTTGAACTTAACTACGAACTTTTGAACGGAACTCTTGAATTTAAATACAAACTTATGACTTGTTTGAACTTATTAAACCGGACGTGTTATGACCTTGACCTAAAGTCTCCCATGTTCGGAGCATCACTATAAAGTCTCCATGTTCGGAGCATCACTATAAAGTCTCCTTGTTCGGAGAGCAACTTAAAGCCTCCTCGGTCCAGAGCAGAATGTCTCCCTATGGGAACGGAGCATTTTCAACCTAAAGCCTCCCCGGTCCGGAGCAGAGCGTCTCACTATGTTACGGAGCGTTCTCAAAAATTCTCGCCTTATTGGTGGAGTGTGCAAATTCTCCCATGTTCGGAGTGTTCTTAATTGTATATAATAGTTGTATGATGTACTGTTCGTACATTCGCATTGTTAGTCTCCTATTAGTAGGTAGTATGGATAGCGCTATTAGAGGTCGGCCAACCTCTCGTCCACTATGTTACGGGACGCATATTATTTATTCTAGGGGCTTTGCCTGGCATACATTATTATATACGTGGTACTATATTGTGAACTGTTATGACCATTTATACTTGACTACTTGATACACTATATTTTGTGCAATGGGTTGTGAACACACAGGTTGCAAGTTTTGTATGGGCGGAACTTGTAACTGAGTGGATTTACAATGCCTTTGCTTTGTGACCTCATTTGACAACGTGTGCATGAACATAAACTAGACATACCATATTTTGTGCAATGGGTTGTGAACACACAGGTTGCAAGTTTTGTATGGGCGGAACTTGGAACTGAGTGGATTTATGCTGCCTTTGCTTTGTGGACTATTCTAAATGACCAAAAACTTTGCCCTTGTTGCATGAACGCTCTTTAAAAGCTTTACTTGTTAACCAAACTCTATGAACTCACTCAACCATTGTGTTGACACTTTTAGCATGTTTTATCTCAGGTATCTAAGGCATTCACTTCATGGCATGCATGTGGACTTATCATAGAGTCGCGGTGTCGACGCGTCTCACATATATTTTATGCACTTAACTATCGTTTGATTGTAACAAACTCATTTTTTTGTATATTGGAAATATTTTGGGACCGATGTTTTGTAAACTCTGATTATTTTACTTAATCAAACGATATTTTCAAAACGACACTTTAGGTCGTTCGATATAACTGTAACTTTGATGCTATGACAGTCATCCCCCAGGAATTCCATTCCGCTGCAAAACAGGTAATTTGGGGGTGTGACAGATTGGTATCAGAGCATCGGTTATAGAGAACTAGGTTGCATCATTGACCCTAGACTATAACTACATCATCATAGCATCTCATCATATCATTATAAGTGCATACTCCTATTACATGCGGACTTATGACTCAACACCAAACATCATATGAGACGATTAGTCCAAGCATTGAATAGTTACTCCTAAATTATACATAGCCTGATCACCTATGTCTAATTCAGGAAGAATCATGCAATGAAGGGAGTAGTAGTCTCATATGTGTAAGCAATTCCGTAATCGAGCAAAATTTTCAAAAGATTTTCTTCAAAACACTTGTTTCCAGTTTGATCCGAGTGACAGTTCTTGTTTGATGAAGTTGCAAAGATCAAGCTAGAAACAAGTTGTTGCTCAAACCGATTTAGCCTAATCTCATGACAGTTCTTGTTTGATGAAGTTGTGAGATTAAGTAAAAATCGGTTATCTAAAAATCTTTTGAGGGTTTCGCTCGAGAATGGGAAAGCCTGCCTCATCAAGCCTAATCATAAGAGAGCATGTATTTAGGACGGGAAATGCTCACAATAGCACGAGAACGTATTTAGTTAAACGAGGAACCCATATGCATGAGCATTGGCATAGTCATTTAGACCATACACGAGCATAAACTTTTAGAACCCTTGTCGCGGTTTGGGCTATAGTTATCAATAATCGAATCACGAGGACGTGATTCCTCTGACAAGGGAAGAATGTCACAATTCTCAATTTCCGGTCATTTCTCAAACTCAATATTCATCATATTAGTTCATGCATGGTTTTGCATTTCACGTTAAACGCATAAATTCTTATTAAAAAACGCTATCGTACGATCTTTTATTTTGAACAATTGATCCGACACTTCCCAAAACTTATCCTGATAAATTTTTATACTCAAGTTAAGACCATAAAAATTATATTATTAGTTTACCAGGTGTTTTAAATTTATTTTGTATATAAATTGTTATATTTATATAATTACGACGGTTTTCGTATATGCAACTCGATAATTATTATTTCACTCAACTCATGTAAGAAATGTATTTTTATAAATTTTATGACTTCAATACATTTTATTTTGTTCCGTTAAAATTTATTTTTAGTTAACGCTACCCTAAATACTCAAATATTTATACAAGTTACCAATTATCCCTAAATAATTACACCTTTATTTCTACCTATACATGCTTAAATGATCAAAATCTACAAGTCTTATGTATTTTATATGTGGGTCGACATTTATGGATGACTCACACATGGTTACCAAATATCTAGATACTTATGCATGTATATTATTATACTAACACACACACATACACATATCTAAGGTGTAAAAGAAAAGTACTCTCTTCCTCTCTTCTCTCTATAACCGGCCTCCATAGAAGACCAAGAAGATCCATACAATTTTCTAGTTCAAGTGATTATCATGTCCTACTAGTGATCTATGTTAAGGTTTTGAAATAAAAACCTATAGATTAATAAGGTTTTCATCATTTTCTTGCACATAATCATTCAAGTAAGCATTTCATGATCTTCATAACTTTTTCATATTCATCTTTATGTTATTTCATCATTTTTTCAAGAAAACATGCATGTTACATTTGAGTCTATGCCACTTTTAATGTTTTTATTACATATTATTAGTTATAATCATCCTATAATTACTCCTTGAAATATATCACTTTTGGTGATGTCTAGAAACCCATGACACCCTAAGAAGGTGCATGGTAGGATTAGAATAGCTTCGGAGTTGGTTTGAATTGGTTGGAATAGGTTTGGCGCGAGAAAAACTCATTTCGACAACTATATATAAGGGTCTGTTGGTTTTGTGAAATCTGGGAAAATTCGACAGGAGAAAAAATATTTTGGGCTAGATATTTGGAAAATATACTTTAAAACGAAAACGTGACCGCTTGAACGGGTTAAAACGGAGCTATAACGAAAAAGTTATGCTATTTACAAGTTTGACGACGCAAACTATAAAATCCAGAAAATTTCAGCATGTTATTTTAACTTGTTACGGGTTAAAAATGAGGCTTAAGCGTTATAAATTGTGTCGACTTATCAAAAATATATTAGTATACTTTGATACGAAGCTAAGTACATATAAAACGTAGAAAACGGACTTTTAACGATTAAATTATACACGTTTACACAAAGTTGCCGTAACTTTATTATATAAGAAAAACTAATATATTTCTATTAGACAAACCTTACGGCAACAAGTGACCATGTTGAGGGTCGTTTTTAACAAGGATGTAATACTTTTTATAACGTGATGTCTTCTAGTAAAAGTAAGTTCGCCAAGCATATTTTCCAAAATGTCCAACCGTTCGTCGAGCGGAGTTGTAATGAGTAAAATACGGTCACTTAAACTTTGCCGAAAACCACCCTTAAACAATATTTGGATACAAGTACCATACTTTACCTATGTTTTTCTCCATGATCGAGACCTCTATGATGAAAACTTAAATGCTAAAACTTTGAGATAATTATACAAGCTTCCCAAAACCGTTGAGTTTGTTTCCTAACACTCGCGTGCACCATTTTACGACTAGCTTTTCAAGGCCGTTTTGTCACTTTCATGAAATGTCAAATGACATTATTTTACGACGAAAAGTTACAATTTCATAATAAATCACTAAATGATTATCGTAGGCTATCATTTTGACGTAAGTACTTGTAAAGTATTTGGTAACTTGACAATATGTCATAAACATATATTTCGACGATAAACTTTATTTTCCGAAATGTACAAGTGGTATGGATATCATATGAGTTTGCATGAACGACATTGTTTCATGACTTATATTAGAGCATATCATTCATATTAGGTTGCGGATAGAGATCGCACCTCATTTCAGTGTATCTACTTTTGTCACCATAATCATTTCATCAGGTGAGTTAAGTAGCCCCACTTTTAATCATTTAATTGTTTTATAAACTCTTCGGGGGAGATACATGCTCAACTACTTGCTTTTACTTTGCATTTATATGAACTTAAATATCTTTTGTTTCACTCTATGTGCGTGTAAGTAGATTATGCCCGAACTAAATTGATCACTATGTTATGAACGCTATTAGTTGAAATACTTTCCTTGATTTTGAACCCTTCGACATGTATATTTGAACTCTTTTAAATTGATTTGGACCCTTTAACATATAAGTGAACACTTTGGACTTGATTTGAACTTTTGACATATAGTTGAACTCTTTTAACCTGTAAAGAACCCTTTTGATATATGTTAAACTTGTTTGACGTGATTTTGAACGCTTCGACTATCTAGAACCCTTTTGATATTATTCGAGCTCTTTGACTGCTCTGAACTTTTGAACTCGACTTAAATCTTTGAACTTAACTACGAACTTTTGAACGGAACTCTTGAATTTAAATACAAACTTATGACTTGTTTGAACTTATTGAACCGGACGTGTTATGACCTTGACCTAAAGTCTCCCATGTTCGGAGCATCACTATAAAGTCTCCCATGTTCGGAGCATCACTATAAAGTCTCCCTTGTTCGGAGCAACTTAAAGCCTCCCCGGTCCGGAGCAGAATGTCTCCCTATGGGAACGGAGCATTTTCAACCTAAAGCCTCCCGGTTAGGATGCAGAGGTCTCTCACTATGTTACGGAGTGTTCTCAATAATTCTCGCCTTAATGGTGGAGTGTGCAAATTCTCCCATGTTCGGAGTGTTCTTAATTGTATATAATAGTTGTATGATGTACTGTTCGTACATTCGCATTGTTAGTCTCCTATTAGGAGGTAGTATGGATAGCGCTATTAGAGGTCGGCCAACCTCTCGTCCACTATGTTACGGGACGCATATTATTTATTCTAGGGGCTTTGCCTGGCATACATTATTATATACGTGGTACTATATTGTGAACTGTTATGACCATTTATACTTGACTACTTGATACACTATATTTTGTGCAATGGGTTGTGAACACACAGGTTGCAAGTTTTGTATGGGCGGAACTTGTAACTGAGTGGATTTACAATGCCTTTGCTTTGTGACCTCATTTGACAACGTGTGCATGAACATAAACTAGACATACCATATTTTGTGCAATGGGTTGTGAACACACAGGTTGCAAGTTTTGTATGGGCGGAACTTGGGCGGAGTGGATTATCTTGCCTTTGCTTTGTGGACTATTCTAAATGACCAAAACTTTGCCTTTGTTGCATGAGCGCTCTTTAAAAGCTTTACTTGTTAACCAAACTCTATGAACTCACTCAACCATTGTGTTGACACTTTTAGCATGTTTTATCTCGGTATCTAAGGCATTCACTTCATGGCATGCATGTGGACTTATCATAGAGTCGCGGTGTCGACGGGTCTCACATATATTTTATGCACTTAACTATCGTTTGATTGTAACAAACTCATTTTTGTATATTGGAAATATTTTGGGACCTATGTTTTGTAAACTCTGATTATTTTACTTAATCAAGCGATATTTTCAAAACGACACTTTAG
Source organism: Chrysanthemum makinoi (assembly GCA_910596185.1). Classification (NCBI taxonomy): domain Eukaryota; kingdom Viridiplantae; phylum Streptophyta; class Magnoliopsida; order Asterales; family Asteraceae; genus Chrysanthemum; species Chrysanthemum makinoi. The sequence continues at coordinate 249,667,185 of OU343217.1, read as the reverse complement.
GTCGTTCGATATAACTGTAACTTTGATTCTATGACGGTCATCCCCGGGAATTCCATTCGGTTGCAAAGCAGTTAATTTGGGGGTGTGACAGTTGGTATCGAGCATCGGTTATAGACAACTAGGTTGCATCATTGACCCTAGACTATAACTACATCATCATAGCATCTCATCATATCATTATAAGTGCATACTCCTTATACATGCGAACTTATGACTCAACACCAAACATCATATGAGGCGATTAGTCCAAGCATTGCATAGTTACTCCTAAATTATACATAGCCTGATCACCTATGTCTAATTAGGGAAGAATCATGCAATGAAGGGAGTAGTAGTCTCATATGTGTTTCCGTGTCGAGCAAAATTTTCAAAAGATTTTCTTCAAAACACTTGTTTCGGTTTGATCCGGTGGCAGTTCTTGTTTGATGAGTTGCAAAGATCAAGCTAGAAACAAGTTGTTATTCAAACCGATTTAGCCTAATCTCATGACAGTTCTTGTTTGATGAGTTGTGAGATTAAGTAAAATCGGTTATCTAAAATCTTTTGAGGTTTTTTCGAGAATGGGAAAGCACTGCCTCATCAACCTAATCATAAGAGAGCATGTATTTAGGGCGGAAATGCTGCAATAGCACGAGAGCGTATTTAGTTAAGCGAGGAACCCATATGCATGAGCATTGGCATAGTCATTTAGACCATACACGAGCATAAACTTTTAGAACCCTTGTCGCGGTTTGGGCTATAGTTATCAATAATCGAATCACGAGGGGCGTGATTCCTCGACAAGGGAAGAATGTCACAATTCTCAATTTTCGGTCATTTCTCAAACTCAATATTCATCATATTAGTTCATGCATGGTTTTGCATTTCACGTTAAACGCATAAATTCTTATTAAAAGCTATCGATGCGATCTTTTATTTTGAACAATTGATCCGCACTTCCCAAAACTTATCACGATAAATTTTTATACTCAAGTTAAGACCATAAAAATTATATTATTAGTTTATCCGGTGTTTTAAATATATTTTGTATATAAATTGTTATATTTATATAATTACGACGGTTTTAAGTATATGCAACTCGATAATTATTATTTCACTCAACTCATGTAAGAAATGTATTTTTATAAATTTTATGACTTCAATACATTTTATTTTGTTCGTTAAAATTTATTTTTAAGTTAACGCTACCCTAAATACTCAAATATTTATACAAGTTACCAATTATCCCTAAATAATTACACCTTTATTTCTACCTATACATGCTTAAATGATCAAAATCTACAAGTCTTATGTATTTTATGTGGTCGACATTTATGGATGACTCACACATGGTTACCAAATATCTAGATACTTATGCATGTATATTATTATACTAACACACACACATACACATATCTAAGGTGTAAAAGAAAAGTACTCTCTTCTCTTCTCTCATAACCGGCCTCCATAGAAGACCAAGAAGATCCATACAATTTTCTAGTTCAAGTGATTATCATGTCCTACTAGTGATCTATGTTAAGGTTTTGAAATAAAAACCTATAGATTAATAAGGTTTTCATCATTTTCTTGCACATAATCATTCAAGTAAGCATTTCATGATCTTATAACTTTTCATATTCATCTTTATGTTATTTCATCATTTTTCAAGAAAACATGCATGTTACATTTGATCTATACCACTTTTAATGTTTTTATTACATATTATTAGTTATAATCATCCTATAATTACTCCTTGAAATATATCACTTTTGGTGATGTCTAGAAACCCATGACACCCTAAGAAGGTGCATGGTAGGATTAGAATAGCTTCGGAGTTGGTTTGAATTGGTTGGAATAGGTTTGGCCTTGAGAAAAACTCATTTCGACAACTATATATAAGGGTCTGTTGGTTTTGTGAAATCTGGGAAAATTCGACAGGAGAAAAAATATTTTGGGCTAGATATTTGGAAAATATACTTTAAAAGCAGCGTGACGCTTGAGCGGTTTAAAGCGAGCTTATCTGAAAAAGTTATGCTATTTACAAGTTTACGACAAAACTATAAAATCAGAAAATTTCAATGTTATTTTAACTTGTTACGGGTTAAAAATGAGGCTTAAGCGTTATAAATTGTGTCGACTTATCAAAAATATATTAGTATACTTTGATCTGACTAAGTACATATAAAACGTAGAAAGCGGACTTTTAGCGATTAAATTATACGCGTTTACATAAAGTTGCCGTAACTTTATTATATAAGAAAAACTAATATATTTCTATTAGACAAACCTTACGGCAACAAGTGACCATGTTGAGGGTCGTTTTAAACAAGGATGTAATACTTTTTATAACGTGATGTCTTCTAGTAAAAGTAAGTTCGCCAAGCATATTTTCAAAATGTCCAATTAGTGGCGGGTTGTAATGAGTAAAATCGGTCACTTAAACTTTGCGAAAACCACCAAACAATATTTTGGATAAAAGTACCATACTTTACCTATGTTTTTCTCCATGATCGAGACCTCTATGATGAAAACTTAAATGCTAAAACTTTGAGATAATTATACAAGCTTCCCAAAACCGTTGAGTTTGTTTCCTAACACTTTCGACGTGCACCATTTCTGACTAGCTTTTCAAGGCCATTTAGTCACTTTCATGAAATTGTCAAATGACATTATTTTACTACGAAAAGTTATAATTTCATAATAAATCACTAAATGATTATCGTAGGATATCATTTCGACGTAAATACTTGTAAAGTATTTGGTAACTTGACAATATGTCATAAACATATATTTTGACGATAAACTTTATTTTCAAATGTACAAGTGGTATGGATATCATATGAGTTTGCATGAACGACATTGTTTCATGACTTATATTAGAGCATATCATTCATATTAGGTTGCGGATAGAGATCGCACCTCATTTCAGTATATCTACTTTTGTCACCATAATCATTTCATCGGGTGAGTTCGTAGCCCCACTTTTCGTTTAATTGTTTTATAAACTCTTTGGCGGAGATACATGCTCAACTACTTGCTTTTACTTTGCATTTATATGAACTTAAATATCTTTTGTTTCACTCTATGTGTGCGTAAGTAGATTATGCCAGAACTAAATTGATCACTATGTTATGAGCTTATTAGTTGAAATACTTTCCTTGATTTTGAACCCTTCGACATGTATATTTGAACTCTTTTAAATTGATTCGGACCTTTTAACATATAAGTGAACACTTTGGACTTGATTTGAACTTTTTGACATATAGTTGAACTCTTTTAACTTTAAAGAACCCTTTTGATATATGTTAAACTTGTTTGACGTGATTTTGAACAGCTTGACTATCTAGAACCCTTTTGATATTATTCGAGCTCTTTGGTACTTTCTGAACTTTTGAACTCGACTTAAATCTTTGAACTTAACTTCTGAACTTTTGAACGGAACTCTTGAACTTAAATACAAACTTATGACTTGTTTGAACTTATTGAACGGAATGTTATGACCTTGACCTAAAGTCTCCCATGTTGAGACATCACTATAAAGTCTCCATGTTTGAACATCACTATAAAGTCTCCCTTGTTCGGAGCAACTTAAAGCCTCCCGGTCAGAGGCAGAATGTCTCCCTATGGGGCAGAGCATTTTCAACCTAAAGCCTCCCGGTCCGGGTGGGCGTCTCACTATGTTACGGGCGTTCTCAAAATTCTCGCCTTGTCGGTGGAGTGTGCAAATTCTCCCATGTTCGGAGTGTTCTTAATTGTATATAATAGTTGTATGATGTTTGTTAGTACATTCGCATTGTTAGTCTCCTATTAGTAGGTAGTATGGATAGCTATTAGAGGTCGGTAACCTCTCGGTCACTATGTTACGGGTTGTATTATTTATTCTAGGGGCTTTGCACGGCATACATTATTATATACATGGTACTATATTGTGAACTATTATGACCATTTATACTTGACTACTTGATACACTATATTTTGTGCAATGGGTTGTGAACACACAGGTTGCAAGTTTTGTATGGAACTTGTAACTGAGTGGATTTACAATGCCTTTGCTTTGTGACCTCATTTGACAACGTGTGCATGAACATAAACTAGACATACCATATTTTGTGCAATGGGTTGTGAACAGGTTGCAATTTTGTATGTTGGAACTTGGGCCGAGTGGATTTATGCTTTGCTTTGTGGACTATTCTAAATGACCAAAAACTTTGCCTATGTTGCATGAACGCTCTTTAAAAGCTTTACTTGTTAACCAAACTCTATGAACTCACTCAACCATTGTGTTGACACTTTTAGCATGTTTTATCTGAGGTATCTAAGGCATTCACTTCATGGCATGCATGTGGACTTATCATAGAGTAGCGGTGTCGACGCGTCTCACATATATTTTATGCACTTAACTATCGTTTGATTGTAACAAACTCATTTTTTGTATATTGGAAATATTTTGGGACCGATGTTTTGTAAACTCTGATTATTTTACTTAATCAAACGATATTTTCAAAAGCATTTAGGTCGTTCGATATAAGCGTAACTTTGATTCTATGACGGTCATCCCGAATTCCATTCATGCAAAAGCAGGTAATTTGGGGGTGTGATGATTGGTATCGAGCATCGGTTATAGAGAACTAGTTGCATCATTGACCCTAGACTATAACTACATCATCATAGCATCTCATCATATCATTATAAGTTCATACTCCTTATACATGCGAACTTATGACTCAACACCAAACATCATATGAGCCGATTAGTCCAAGCATTGCATAGTTACTCCTAAATTATACATAGCACGATCTATGTAATTCGGGAAGAATCATGCAATGAAGGGAGTAGTAGTCTCATATATTAATAATTCCATGTCGAGCAAAATTTTCAAAAGATTTTCTTCAAAACACTTGTTTCCAGTTTGATCCAGTGTGAGTTCTTGTTTGATGAAGTTGCAAAGATCAAGCTAGAAACAAATTGTTGCTCAAACCGATTTAGCCTAATCTCATGCGAGTTCTTGTTTGATGAAGTTGTGAGATTAAGTAAAATCGGTTATCTATCTTTGAGGTTTATTTCGAGAATGAAAGCTTTGCCTCATCAAGCCTAATCATAAGAGAGCATGTATTTAGGGCGGAAATGCTCACAATATTACGAGAGCGTATTTAGTTGAGCGGAACCCATATGCATGAGCATTGGCATAGTCATTTAGACCATACGAGCATAAACTTTAGAACCCTTATGTGGTTTGGGCTATAGTTATCAATAATCGAATCACGAGGGCGTGATTCCTCGATAAAGGGAAGAATGTCACAATTCTCAATTTTCGGTCATTTCTCAAACTCAATATTCATCATATTAGTTCATGCATGGTTTTGCATTTCACGTTAAAGCATAAATTCTTATTAAAAAGCGTATCGTGCGATCTTTATTTTGAACAATTGATCCGACACTTCCCAAAACTTATCCTGATAAATTTTTATACTCAAGTTAAGACCATAAAAATTATATTATTAGTTTACCAGGTGTTTTAAATTTATTTTGTATATAAATTGTTATATTTATATAATTCTGACGGTTTTAGTATATGCCTTCGATAATTATTATTTCACTCAACTCATGTAAGAAATGTATTTTTATAAATTTTATGACTTCAATACATTTTATTTTGTTCCGTTAAAATTTATTTTTAGTTAACGCTACCCTAAATACTCAAATATTTATACAAGTTACCAATTATCCCTAAATAATTACACCTTTATTTCTACCTATACATGCTTAAATGATCAAAATCTACAAGTCTTATGTATTTTTATATGTGGGTTAGACATTTATGGATGACTCACACATGGTTACCAAATATCTAGATACTTATGCATGTATATTATTATACTAACACACACACATACACATATCTAAGGTGTAAAAGAAAAGTACTCTCTTCCTCTCTTCTCTCTATAACCGGCCTCCATAGAAGACCAAGAAGATCCATACAATTTTCTAGTTCAAGTGATTATCATGTCCTACTAGTGATCTATGTTAAGGTTTGAAATAAAACCTATAGATTAAGGTTTTCATCATTTTCTTGCACATAATCATTCAAGTAAGCATTTCATGATCTTCATAACTTTTTCATATTCATCTTTATGTTATTTCATCATTTTTTAAAGAAAACATGCATGTTACATTTGAGTCTATGCCACTTTTAATGTTTTTATTACATATTATTAGTTATAATCATCCTATAATTACTCCTTGAAATATATCACTTTTGGTGATGTCTAGGAACCCATGACACCCTAAGAAGGTGCATGGTAGGATTAGAATAGCCAGGTTGGTTTGAATTGGTTGGAATAGGTTTGCCGCGAGAAAAACTCATTTCGACAACTATATATAAGGGTCTGTTGGTTTTGTGAAATCTGGGAAAATTCGACAGGAGAAAAAATATTTTGGGCTAGATATTTGGAAAATATACTTTAAAGCAACGTGACGGCTTGAGCGGGTTAAAGCGAGACTATAACGAAAAAGTTATGCTATTTACAAGTTTGACGACGCAAACTATAAAATCCAGAAAATTTCAGCATGTTATTTTAACTTGTTACGGGTTAAAAATGAGGCTTAAGCGTTATAAATTGTGTCGACTTATCAAAAATATATTAGTATACTTTGATCTGAAGCTAAGTACATATAAAACGTAGAAAACGGACTTGTAACGATTAAATTATACCCGTTTACACAAAGTTGCCGTAACTTTATTATATAAGAAAAACTATTATATTTCTATTAGACAAACCTTACGTAACAAGTGACCATGTTGATGGTCGTTTTAACAAGGATGTAATACTTTTTATAACGTGATGTCTTCTAGTAAAATAAGTTCGCCAAGCATATTTTCCAAAATGTCAACCGTTAGTCGGCGGAGTTGTAATGAGTAAAATACGGTCACTTAAACTTTGACGAAAACCACCCTTAAACAATATTTTGGATACAAGTACCATACTTTACCTATGTTTTCTCCATGATCGAGACCTCTATGATGAAAACTTAAATGCTAAAACTTTGAGATAATTATACAAGCTTCCCAAAACCGTTGAGTTTGTTTCCTAACACTCGGTGCACCATTCGACTAGCTTTTCAAGGCCGTTTATTCACTTTCATGAAATTGTCAAATGACATTATTTTAAATGAAAAGTTATAATTTCATAATAAACCACTAAATGATTATCGTGGGATATCATTTCGGCGTAATACTTGTAAAGTATTCTGTAACTTGACAAGATGTCATAAACATATATTTCGACGATAAACTTTATTTTCGAAATGCACAAGTGGTATGGATATCATATGAGTTTGCATGCACGACATTGTTTCATGACTTATATTAGAGCATATCATTCATATTAGGTTGGGATAGAGATCGCTCATTTTAGTGTATCTACTTTTGTCACCATAATCATTGCATCAATTGAGTCGTAGCCCACTTTTACTCGTTTAATTGTTTTATAAACTCTTTGGCGGAGATACATGCTCAACTACTTGCTTTTACTTTGCATTTATATGAACTTAAATATCTTTTGTTTCACTCTATGTGCGCGTAAGTAGATTATGCCCGAACTAAATTGATCACTATGTTATGAACGCTATTAGTTGAAATACTTTCCTTGATTTTGAACCCTTCGACATGTATATTTGAACTCTTTTAAATTGATTTGGACCCTTTAACATATAAGTGAACACTTTGGACTTGATTTGAACTTTTGACATATAGTTGAACTCTTTTAACCTAGAAGAACCCTTTTGATATATGTTAAACTTGTTTGGCGTGATTTTGAGCGCTTGACTATCTAGAACCCTTTTGATATTATTCGAGCTCTTTGGTACTCTGAACTTTTAACTCGACTTAAATCTTTGAACTTAACTATGAACTTTTGAACGGAACTCTTGAATTTAAATACAAACTTATGACTTGTTTGAACTTATTGAACCGGACGTGTTATGACCTTGACCTAAAGTCTCCCATGTTCGGAGCATCACTATAAAGTCTCCCATGTTTGGAACATCACTATAAAGTCTCCCTTGTTGAACAACTTAAAGCCTCGGTCGGAGAATGTCTCCCAATAGGCGGAGCATTTTCAACCTAAAGCCTCCCGGTCGAATGAGGCGTCTCACTATGTTCGGAGCGTTCTCAAAATTCTCGCCTTATTGGTGGAGTGTGCAAATTCTCCCATGTTAGGAATGTTCTTAATTGTATATAATAGTTGTATGATGTACTGTTCGTACATTCGCATTGTTAGTCTCTTATTAGTAGGTAGTATGGATAGTATTAGAGGGAGTCGGCCAACCTCAGTCCACTATGTTAGGGACATATTATTTATTCTAGGGCTTTGCGGCATACATTATTATATACGTGGTACTATATTGTGAACTGTTATGACCATTTATACTTGACTACTTGATACACTATATTTTGTGCAATGGGTTGTGAACACACAGGTTGCAAGTTTTGTATGGGTGAACTTGGCCGGAGTGGATTTACAATGCATTTGCTTTGTGACCTCATTTGACAACGTGTGCATGAACATAAACTAGACATACCATATTTTGTGCAATGGGTTGTGAACACACAGGTTGCATTTTGTATGGAACTTGGCGAGGTGGATTTATGCTGCCTTTGCTTTGTGGACTATTCTAAATGACCAAAAACTTTGCCCTTGTTGCATGAACGCTCTTTAAAAGCTTTACTTGTTAACCAAACTCTATGAACTCACTCAACCATTGTGTTGACACTTTAGCATGTTTTATCTCAGGTATCTAAGGCATTCACTTCATGGCATGCATGTGGACTTATCATAGAGTCGGCGGTGTCGTAGCGTCTCACATATATATTTTATGCACTTAACTATCGTTTGATTGTAACAAACTCATTTTTGTATATTGGAAATATTTTGGGATGATGTTTTGTAAACTCTGATTATTTTTACTTAATCAAATGATATTTTCAAAGCGACACTTTAGGTCGCTTCGATATACTTGTAACTTTGATGCTAGGACAGTCATCCCCCAGGAATTCCATTCCGCTGCAAAACAGGTAATTTGGGGGTGTGACATAAAACCTTATCTGGAAACATATGTCTTGGTTGGATTGTTGATTAGTGCAAATCAGGCATATAGTGTTTTACGCAAAATTTTAATTAATGTTGTTGACATTTCAAATCTTGGTCTAACCGTTGGTCATCCCAATTTTCGGGCCTAATTACTTAAATTGGTGACTTAAAGGTCAATAATGACCTAACTCTTTTGATGTTACGGTTCGAGTATAAGTTTGTTGTATGTTCATAAGATTGCTAGAGACAATAAAATGTTTGTTGGCTTTAATGAATCTAATTGCTATATACATGATTTACATCAAAAAGGATTGTGGGGATTGGTAAACAATGTAATGGGTTATATATGTTTGATATTGATTCCACATGTAAGATTGCTTCTAATAACGCATTTCTTTTGTCATGTTTCTAGAAATTTATGGCATCAAAGACTTGGTCATCCCTCTGACCAAGTCCTACATATACTTAAGTCTACACTTAATCTTGATGGAACCTCTGAATCTGACCATCTCTGTGATACTTGTAATAAAGCTAAACAAACCAGGGAACCATTTCCTTTAAGTGAACATAAATCAACTAAAATTGGTCAACTTGTTCATCTAGATGTAGGGGGACCATATAAAGTCACTAGCAGAGATGGTTACAAATATTTTTTGACCATTGTTGATGACTATTCTAGGGCGTCACGGGTTTACATGCTTAAGGAAAAGGATGATGTTTATGTTTCCATTGTTAACTTTACTCACATGCTAGCAAATCAATTTGAACACAATGTTAAGATATTGAAGTGATAACGGTGTTTGTCAATAACAAACTTTAACACTTCTTTCATGAAAAAGGAATTTTACATCAAACCTCTTGTGTTTACACACCTCAACAAAATAATTATGCAGAGAAAGGAAACATAGGCATCTCTTAATGTGGCTAGATCCTTATGTTTCGGGGAATTACCTCTATATCTTTGGCCGAATGTGTTCTAGCTGCTATGTCATAACAGTTACCCTCTTCGTGTTGTCTGCGGCAAGTCTCCTTCTTCCTTGTGTATGGGCATGACCCTTCACTCTCTCTCCTTAGAGTCTTTGGTTGCTTATGTTATGCCACCATTCTCAACATCTCTGATAAATTTGGTAGTAGGTGCGAAAAAGTGTCTTTATTGGCTATTCAAATGAGAAAAAGGTTACAAACTCTTGAGCTTAGAAACAAAAAATATTTTTACTCAGATGTCAAATTTTATGAAATTGTTTTTCCTTTCAAAATGAAAAATACTTTGTCAAAACCTTTTGTTGAAACTTATGTGCCTAAAGATTTAAATCACAAAAATTTCTTTGACTCACAAATAAGTCCCAATGATGAAGGAAGAGTGACATCCTATGATGATTGCACAGTGGTAAGTCATCCTACTAGGATTGATGAACCGGTTGCAACATCTATAGATGATAATACACACACAGGGCACCATATCACATGAATCACATTCTGCGATACATCACCGATTCTGCGAACAAGAAGAGGCTTGCCACCACTCGTTAGAAGGTCGGCCGAGCTTCTAAGTTGCCCGATAATCTTAATGACTTTATTGTAGAAAGGAAAGTCAAATATGGTGTTGAAAAGGTTGTTAATTATTCTAATTTAAACAAAGATAATTCTGCTTTGCTAGTCTTAATAAAAGTATTGAACCTACACGCTATAAGCTATCCTTGATAGTAATTAGGTTGATGCTATGAACTCTGAAATTGAGGCCTTAAATGAAAATCATGCTTGGGATATAACTGATCTCCCACTAATAGAACTCCCATTGGTTACAAATGGATCTTTAAAATCAAATATAAAGCCAAGGGTGAAGTTGATAGATACAAGGCTAGATTAGTTGTTAAAGGCTATAATCAAAGGGAAGGAATAGACTATGATGAAACCTTTTCTCCTGTTGTGAAAATGTCTCCTGTTAGATGTCTTATTGCTTTAGCTGTGAAAAACAAATGGCCTCTTTTCCAACTTGATGTTAACAATGCTTTCTTGTATCGAGATCTTGATGAAGATATCTATATGACCATCCCTAAGGGGTTCATGTGAGAACAATAAAAATAAAGTTTGCAAACTTGTCAAGTCCCTGTATGGCCTAAACCAAGCTCCCAGGAAATGGAATGAAAAACTTGTCAGTGTTTTAAAGGAAAATAATTTTGTTCAATATGTCAATGATCATTCTTTGTTCACCAAAACAGAGAATAACAAGTTTATTTCTCTGCTTGTTTATGTGGATGATATTGTCCTTACTGGAAACTGCATTGATTAGATAAACCTATTCAAAGAGTTTCTAAAATCAAAATTTCATATTAAAGACTTGGGAAATCTAAAATACTTTCTTGGCATTGAGGTTTTAAAAACTGGGAATGACATTTGTCTCTCCCAAAGAAAATACTGTCTTGAACTCCTCAAAGAATTTGTCCTTCTTGGGTGCAAACCTGTGTCCACTCCTATGGAACCCAACTCTGTCCTTCCATACATTCCCACTGCAGATGATCCTTTACTTGTCAACATCACTGGTTATCAGAAGTTACTTGGGAAACTTATCTATCTCACCCATACAAGACGACATCTCATACTCAGTTCATTGTCGGGCACAATATATGCATTCTCCTTGAAATCTCATCTAGGATGTGCCCTCAATGTACTGAGATATCTAAAAGGAGCTCCAGGAAAAGGTCTAAGGTACAATTTCAGGCCTTTCTGAAAATCATCTTGAAAGATATAGTGATGCTGATTGGGCCAAATGCAAGAAAACCAGAAAATCTGTCACAGGGTATTGTGTTTTCTTTAATGATGGCCTGATCTCATGGAAAAGTAAAAAACAAAACACTCTTTCAAAATCTTCCAGAAGCGAGTATAGATCTATGTCTCTGCTGCTGTGAAATCATTGGATTCAAAAATCTTAAAGGATCTAAAAGTTGATATTAATCTCCCTGTTAATCTTTTTTGTGATAACAAATCGCTACAACTTGCTGTCAAACCTGTTTTCCATGAAAGATCAAAACACTTTGAAATTGATGTTCACTTCATCGGGGAAAAAATTGCTAGAGGTGTTATAAGTGCTAAAAAGATTGGATCTTCAAACCAAACTGTACGATACTCACTAAAACCTCCTGTCTATCGCATAAATTTTGTGTGAAAAATTGATATTGTTTGATATGTTTGCCCATCAGATTAAGGGGGAATGTTAAATTTTGGGGTATCAATCTGTGGCAAACATATCATTCTATCAATTGCTAATGGCTTTCCAGTTATGTTCATTGCGAGATTCTGGGGTTAATCATGGACAAAGAATAAAAGGTTTAAAGTTCCAAGATGCTCGTTTATGCTGAAGCTATACCCATTTCTGCTGATAAGTCATTTATAGCCGTTAGAGGGGTCTTTGTGTAACTTGATCTCCTATTTAATAAGTCCCTTAATCTAGGGTTAGACACACTTGTGTGTGCAGTCATTGTTACACACTCTTCTCCTCTTTTTGATCATTTCATTGATCTTGTTTTGTCTTTGTACTTACATGATTATTGTCTCATTGACATTAATCTAACCTTGTAACATTTTGGATACTATTGTAAACTTAATCTAATCTGACTATTGTGGCTTAGGTTTGAATAAAGGTTCTATTGTTCACCTTGTGTTGCTTATACTTTCGTACACAAAGGTATACATATACTGATTATAGACTCTTTGTTTAACCTGATATGCTTTTGTAACAAAATATGTTCTTTAAAATGCATTCATTAGTTACTTTTGTACTTATACTGTTTAGGTGGTATGATCAAATGCAACACATAATACTCAATATAACCAATGAAGCTTACAAACTCAAGTAGAATAGAAATGTTGATTTTCCATAATCACAATGTCAATTACTCAAGTAGAAGTGTCTCGTAACAGAGAATCGAATCAGTGGTGATGGGGATTTCGGGAAATATAAGTAGATGACTGTGGTCGATTTTCGGATGGGAATTGTTTGACAACTAATATTTCTAATGAGATATTTCTGGTAACAAAGAACCCTAAATCGATGGTGATTTTGTAGTAAGTGGAGAAATCGTGTGTTTCATTTTTGGAGCGTCGCAAGCTGTTTTGAGCAAGGCAAAGTATCATGAGGTTTTGCACCTAAGCTTATAAGCTACCCAATTACTCTCATATTCAAGTTTCCCTTTTTTTAATCATAAATTTTAAGCTTTTGGCCGACCAATTCACACGCTTTGTGTCGCACAAACTCAAGTGAGATAAAGTTTTCTGTTTTTACGAATGTTGGCATGGCCATATAGTTAAAAATAGGATTGAGATCCTCTCATGTTCCATTTGAACATGAGAGGTAATGTTGAAGTTTATGTGAGTGAAGAAAAATAAATAAATTAGTCATTGTGGGACCATTGTTTAATAAATTAATCATTGTGGAGAAAAAACTAACTAACATTACTTCTCATGTTCAAATGGAACATGAGAGGATCTCACAGTTGCGCGATAAAATACACTACTTATAGCGCTGAAATAGATTTGCGCAGAAATTGTAGTGGCTGCTAAAACTTACAGAATCAATAAACATAAAGTTAATTAACGCACCTCCATGCACTTCTAACGAAACTTTAGTCTTCAAGAAAATTTCATAGGAGCCGACTCAAAATTCTCTGAAAGAAAGATTAAGTAAACCAGGTTTGAACATGCTTTTCTTCAAAAATGATAGAGGAGCTGAATTTGGGATGATTTTGTGTAAGCCATGACATATATCTCTATCAGTGTTATCGAATAGTAGTACATCTCCCGATTCTAACAAAACTTTGTCTGCCTCATTCACATTTCCTGAATTGCTAAAGAAATATTCCGCAGAGTCACCGATAAAGAAAGAAACTGCAGGCCATCCTTTTCCTACATAAGGATACCAATATTCTTTGTCGTGTTTCTGTATTACAATTAAATAAAATATTACTACATGTATAACTGTTTATCTTTGATTCGAGATTTTTTTAAATAATTTTTCCTAAAGTTACTTTGAGAGTCACCCATTGTGAATTCATCCATGGGTAGTGTGTGTGGGGGAGGATCTGGGTGGAAGAGAGGCATATGCCTCTCTCACGATTATTCTTACCACTCTAGTCTAAAATCCTTTTCCTTTGATACATTACATTATACATATGTACAAATTATATAATATACGAATTATAGTTTACGTAATCATATTTTACATAAAAAAAACTACAAATTGAGAAAAAAAGTAAAGAATATTGTATGTTTTGTAGGTCATTTTGATCCATATTTCAAAAGCTACACACTTTATCCATAGTGTAGCCATGTGTCTTCTAGTTTTCGTTCCACAAGTAACTCATAAGTGAAATTTGATATTGTTTCTTCTTAACCTCTTTTAAAGAAACATGGCTTATTGATATTGTTCATTCATTATCTATCTTTAAGTTAAAGAAGATTTAATGAATTTATTTAGTTGTCTGTCCATCGTCTTGAAATAACTATACTAATAAATTTGCCTCAAGTATTTTTTAACATAGATGTTTCATGTCTATAAGCCAGCTGAAACTAACCTCGTGAAGAGCAATTTGACCAGTGTTTTCATAGAATCTGACTATACAATGCTTCGAGCACCCTGAAGAATATTCGTGCTTTAAGTTTAGATGCAATTGAGAATCTTGAATTGAAGAGTTAACCAGTGAAATAATTTTATCAGGAACCAACAGTGGTTGTAGAGACCACTTATAGGTATCATACTGTGATTTGAACCATTTTGGACCTAACAACATCATATGTACTCCAAGTTTTTCTTTGCGTTTGTCGAAACAAAGTGCTTTAGAGCCAAGATCTTGACATACATTCACAATTTCAACCTAAGAGATTAAATAGGTTTTAGATCAATTTTTAAACAAACATTATATTGTACACACTTTGCAATACAATTAAAAAACACCATCGAGATTAATTAACATTTTCTTGTGATTCAGCAACTGATGTCATCCAAAATATATAGGACAAGTGAAAATTTGTTAAAAAAATTAATATATATTTCTGATGTTATTCTATATCACACATGGATAACACATATTGTATGGGATAAAACCCTCATAATCTGATAATGTATCTGAGTTTAAACGGTAAACATCACATTATCCAGATTCGTTGCATTATATGTATATGCTACACTAATGGCATGTTTGCATATATTGTCATGCATCTTGATTTTACAAAGTATTATTTTGAATCTATTTACAATAACAGATGCATATCTTAATAACAAATTAAATGATGTGTTTGATTAATACATGCATTTATACGAACGATGTTGCTTTATGCATCAATTATGATATAAATATGCAAAAGAAGGAGACTTAAGATCTTGGAGCAGAAAATAGCAACAACACTAATTTGATATAGTTTTTCAAAAAAGAAAGCTATATATGTTATGTTATTACTTTGCCAAAAATAACATACATAAGGGATGGATATGTAAGTAGCTAAGAACACTAATTTGATGCAGATTTTGAAAAAAATAAGAAAATAACAGATATACCTGGTCATCCACGCTGATGTATTTCTTCAAGAGAACCATTCCACATCCAAGTATTTCATAAGAACTTTCAACATTGCTATCCAATTTAATCTCACGTCCGTAATTATAAAGTGATTTTGAGCTCCTGACTTTGATTAAACTGAACTGTTTGATTTCACAATCACCCTCTATAACAGGAATCTCGTGATATATACCGATATCTCCCCAAATGGATCCCTGAGATATTCAAAGAAACAATCAAAAGACCATCTTAATATATTAGAATAATGATGTAAATCTTACAGCTTGTATATATAAAAATTAGGAACTATAACTAAAAGACGATGAAACACGTACTGTACATATAGTTGTAGAGAAAGTTGTCATAAGTATATTGAAGATAAGCTAACAAATTCTTTAATATTCGTCATGTAAGTACATTTACCGTCCCACAAATGTGCATGTTCGGAGTTTTAACGGTTAAAATTAGCCACCTCTTATTTTATTATGTATATTTTGTGACCATTTTGCTCCTCCCCGGTTGATAAACAAAAGAGAAAATAGTCACGAATTACACATGAAATTCAAAAGTATAGTTATAAGCTCGAAAAATTGGTAAGTTAGATACATTTTTGAACAACTATCCCGTTATACGCATGAAATTCACAAGTATATTTAGTTAAAAGCGGATAAAAGAAATGTTTAGACAAAGCTCGAAAAACTGGCAAGTTAGATATATTTCCGAACAACTATCCCGTTAATAAAGCAGTTTCAGTATCTAACAAACATATAATTAGTCAAAAATAATTGCTTATCGATCAATACAAATCCTCGGAGAAAACTGGTATATCTACAAATTCGTTATAACAAACCTTCTTCAAACTAAAATATTGACTCGATTATGTTTAATGTATTAAATCATGCCTTGCGATCATTCGATTTAGAATTGTGAAGTATGAAAGTAGTATGAAGTTTACACAGAGAAATAAAATGGCAAATGTTTTTAAAATGTATCATACTTGCCACCATTTGTGTTTGTGGGTAGGAACAAATTTTGCAAAATACCAAAAAAATATGAATTTGAAAGAAAAGTACTTACAAAAACAAAAAAATTTGTTCGCTGCCCACAAAAATAAATGGTGGCAAATATGATATTTTTTAAAAATATTTGCCCAAAAAAAATCATAATCAGATGAGAATAAAATCAGCATACATGTTATTAAGAAAATAGAAAATAATCAATAGCTAAAGGAAAATAAAAATATAACTACAGACCTTTTTGTCATTCAAGGTCGACCCTTGATTAAAAGATGATCGAGAATAAAAATAGGGTTGTGGTAGATAACGAGACACGTTTTTAACTAATGTGTAGAACCTAAAATATGATTCATGGTGAAAAATTAGAAAAAGTGAAAATTGAGAAGATGGTAATTATAAATGGGTTAAGTTTGGGGAGGCATAAGTAACAATATCAAAAATTATGGAGTGGACACACTATACGGTCACGGGTCACCCATATTGATATAGTTCCATTTCCGCAATCACTCATACTGCATATCCAAAATTACAATTACGTTAATGCTGCATAAATATCTAATCTTTGAGGATATAGCACGATAAAAATATTGGGTAAGCATATCACTGTCTTCTCAAATATGGGGTATTTTTTCAATATTCGGATGCACTTTCATGTTTATATATCATCTATAGTGCAAGAGTAACAAGCAGTTTGGAATCTCAAGCTGAAAAAATTGATACACTTTAATTAATTAATAAAAAACTAGACGTATATTCGCGCAAAGCGATGGTGTATAGCGTTAAATAATTATACATGTGAAATTATGATTTTGGTTCGACACTTGATGCAAAGCATGTATTTTTTGAAATACAAAGCATGTGTTATGGAGAATAAAACATGTTTACGAATTACAATTTAGGGGTTTCTAAAGGTATACATGGGAGTACCGGATTTGATAATGAGAGTAGATGCAATATGCAAAAAGTATGAAAAGTATGATATGAAATAAAAGATGCAAACAATGATATCAACGTTGCCATATATAATAGACCAAAAGTCTGCTCTTAGATTTGTATGAATTTCATCTATTTTTTGTTAGCAGTTATTGTTTGAATATATATTACTGGCATATATAGGTTTCATTATGTTTTAAGTTGGGACAATAGCCTGTAAATGTATCTTATTTGTAATCTTATTCTTTTTTATGAATCGAATTAAATTATTTGATATTCTATATACCAAACTTTCATTTTGCGTCACTTGTGTATATTTTAAACTTTTTTGCTCCTCCCGAGTAATAGGAGTGTTAATGAATTGAAGGGCAAAAAAGTCACAAAATACACACAAGTGACGCAAAATGCAAGTTGTGTATATAGAATAACAAAAAAAATCAATTTGATACGTAAAAAATAATAGGAGATGATTTGCACACATTAACTTTTGATTGACACACTCATATGTACAATCGGGTAAAGCAGAATATATGCACAGTACAACAAGTTAATTCATAATATAGAGTGTGCCAATCAAAACGTTGAGTGTGCAAATCATTTCCCTAAAATAATAAGGTGACAAGTAAGATACATTTATAAGCCATTATCCTTTTTAAGTTTGCACACATTCAAGAATTCAAAAAAGGCACGCACCTTTTATAAATACTCTCTCCGTCTCAAAATTATTGTCATGAGAGAGAAATCATCAAGTTTAATAAAAATGGGGCCACTATAAATCTCAACCACTCAAAGAGAATATTCTTCTAATATATTCTTTAGTTTTTACTAAAAATGTAAAGTGGACAATTTTTTTTGAGATATCACAAAATGAAAATATGAACAATTATATTGAGATGTAAGGAGTAGTAAAGATTCATTTTCATTAACTTAAGTATTAATTACCACAAGTTGAAATGAAAAGTATGATCTATGATGTTTATACATTAGAGATTATGAATTATTTTTAGAAACTATTAAATATAAAAGTTCTTATATTCACAAATCATATATGTAAAAAAGAGATTGTAAGTTTTAAAAAGCATTTTCTGCATTACCAAGTCAACCACGGTTTGTTATGTAGAGATTGCTTAACGGTGTTTTGTTATGTATGCAGAGGTCTTCAATTTTTAATTTTTTTTACTTTCATGTATAGATATTTTGGAATTTTGGTTTTATCAAATCATCAAATATGAAATATTTAAGGGGTATCGTGTTTTGTTTTATCAAATTATCAAATGTCAAATCTTTAAGGGGTAATTAAGTTTCAACTTCTCAAGATTAAAGATTCAATTTCAAGATTTCTCGTAAACTTTTTATTTGTAGTTAAGATTAAGATAAGACTTTAAACTGAAATTGAAGGTAAATTGAGTACTTTTTTTTACAACATTTGGCTTTTTCTATAAGTTCATATAATTAATAAACTCCGTTTGAACATTAAATTTTTAGAAGAAATTTTTTCCTATTATTATTTTTAAATTAAATTGATCTTTAGTACCAAAATCCCTTCGATTTCTTATTCATTCATATCTAAATAAAGAAAACTTTAACAATATAAACGCAAAAATAATTATCTCACTAATTATTCTACCTTTTTTTTAAGAATTCATATAGGAAAAATACATTTTTCATGGAGAAACAGAATAAAATAAATAAACCGACATAAATATATTACTAATTTCTTGTGTAAAAAATACGCAACATATGAGAATTCCATACACGGTGGGGTTAAGAACCTAATAAGTTTTGTAACATTTGAATCGACTGAAACACATAACAAGAAACCCCATCACCTTAACTTTATGTTGCTTATGTTACCGATTTTTTCTCTCGAAAAAATATGTAATTTCCTCCGAATATATAAATCTTCTTCTCATAGTTCTTTTTAGGTATAGTTATGTTGAAAACCTCCCAATTCCTTTGCACATAGATGTCCTCAATATTGTAGAACCTACGAGGTAAATAAATCTTCCTAACATAACCTCCATAGAGGTCCTCTGGGTCGGGACCCTCATGTGCAACGACAAAGTAAATTGCTAGAATATATCGCATGGTGCAAAATACGCGCATAGAACTTAGCAAATGCATTCCTGTAAAAGTACATAAAATTTAAAATGAATAACATCACTAATCAAAATGCGCATATATTTTTATAGCATGAGCTAAAAGTTTTCATATATTAACTTTTTGTAACACTTTAGGGTTTCACTAGATTTATTGTTCAACTTTTAAGGTGTTTTTAGTGATTGGTTTAGCCCATTATCCTTTTGTTGGTATACGCTTTCGCAATTCTCACGAGTAAAAAGATTAGCGATAAGGAAAAAAAAATCAAAGTTGAGCAATTTAATTAATTAAATTAGTCAAAGAAACTTTTATTTATTATATTAGAATTTTTAAGGGAAACACTATTGGGAAAACTAGTTCAAGTGTAAGAGTAAAGGTATAATAATCGTAAAAATCGCGTCATGGCGGTATTAAGG
This sequence comes from Chrysanthemum makinoi, assembly GCA_910596185.1. NCBI lineage: Eukaryota > Viridiplantae > Streptophyta > Magnoliopsida > Asterales > Asteraceae > Chrysanthemum > Chrysanthemum makinoi. The sequence continues at coordinate 249,647,104 of OU343217.1, read as the reverse complement.
CGCCGCTAAGGCATGGGGTGTGGCCTTTATGTTACGAAATAGACTTAGACGTCGGCTCTAGGCGTGACATGAGATACGGAGTGGAAAGGCGCCTTAAGTCGCGACGCTAAGGCATGATGTTTTTAAGAAATATGATTAAAATGTTATGCATGCCACTAATATGGGCAGGATAGTAGCGATTTAGGCATGAGATATGAGATTTTTGAAAAAAAAATTAAGAAGATTACATGCAAGGACAATATCTTGATTTTATTGATCATGTATAACATTTTTTTATAAACTCGATATATATGAAAATGATATAAATATATAATTCTATAAATATTTTGTGTTGCTTTAAGTAACGTCTTAAAAAACGTCGTTGCTTTGCTATTGTTATATTAGTCATGTCGTCATGCCACGTCCCACACTATTTATAACATTAGGTACAATTGTTACTACTAAATGAATTTGGGCCATCTAGTGGCAAAATTTGACTGTTATATATTATAGGCAATTTTCTAATAGTGAATATTACTACACTCATTTTAAAATTATTGTTCCTAGTTTTTATTTTTTATTTTATTTTATTTCACTATTATTTTTTTTTGTCAATCAATCAAAAAAAAGTTTAGTGGGTAACGATAATATTTGATTGGTTGAAGAGTGTAATAGACAATAATATTTAAGAAGAAAAATATTTAACTATGTGTTTATTGTGATACGTGTAGAAAAAAGTTGTAATCGTACCGCTAGTGGATTCGACAAACTTGTCGAGTTCTTTAGCCTCCTTCATCACATCCCACCTATGGCAGGGTGTCTCAAAATGTGTCAAGTGTAGTAGACTCGGCACATCCCTAGTTGGAGCACATTCTTTCCCATCTTCGTGTAGCCCGTTCATGCTGCAGAGTATGACGAGGCCTTCATTTTGCTCTCCAACAGACCACCTAGGGTACCCGGAGACTCGATCTTTGACTCCGATTCGATAATCCATCAAGTTTAGTTCACTTGCTAGATTTTCAGTTGCTGAGAAACTAGGACAGTTCGCAACTAGAAAAAATAATATAAAAGCATTAAAGATTTTACTCCGTATTATAGTAAGCAATGACTGATAAATATATCTAGCTGAAAAGGAATTGCAAACCAAAGTAGAATAACAGCATCGGCCTATAAATTAAATTAGACAACCCAACACCTCGCATCACCTGGAACAAAATGTAGCCTTGAAATTAGTAATTCCTAACTTCTTTTATTTATTTATTTATTTTATTTTTTTATATATTTTTTAATTCTCTTGAGTTGACCATGGCTCTGTCAATTAAACATGAAAGATCTACTTACCCGCCAGAAGATCATGAATAAAAGGCGGGCATTCGCGAATAAACCTTGGAGTGTTGTCCTCTTTATCATCGAGACGTTTGGTGTTAAAGAAACGAGTAGATGAGGTAATTACAGGACGAAACAACACAAGAGATCTGTTAGAAACAACCACTTTAGCAAGTGATGATGCCATACTAAGATTTATCAATGGAGAAACTATAGCAAGGAATAACAAGTTTGAACTATTAATGACAAAGGATCAAGGTTAATATGGAAATTATTATATGTGAGGATATTTTTATATTCGTTTACACAAGGAAATTTGGTGCACATTTACCTTTATGCCACTCAGAATGTATATTCGTGTACACAAGCAAATTTGATGCACCGAAAAAATATAATTTAAGTTGCCACAGGGAATTGACATACTTATATTTGATTGGAACACTCAATATACAAACAGTTAAAGCAGTTTTATTTACAGTACAACTATTTAATGCATATTTTGGAGTGTGACTTATGGAGTGCATGATTGCCCATTTTCAATGACTTCGAGAAACATTATTCATGTAATCATGGTTCATCAATGAATAAATTTGCATAATCCAAACAGTTTTTCTATGTGATTGTTTGAAATAGTATTTTCTTTTAGAAGAAAATCCTCTGAGAGGATCAACTTGATTCAAATTGAGCATTTATAAGTTACTAGATTTGATTAAATAGCTTAAATCAAAACAATTTTTTTACACTAGATCAAATTCAATTGCTCATAAATGCCCAATTTGAAACAAATTGATCATCTCAACTTGCAAGAATCCCTTGACTCTTTTTTTTCCATTCCTTTCTTTCTCTGCTACTTATATACAATTAATCTATTTTTTTAAACTTAATTTTATATAGTTTGTCTGAATTACTTTTAAATATTTTTTAAATTTAACAACTTAAATATTTTATATAATAAAACAAAATCTCTAGTGAAAAATTTTCATTTCAAAAAAATCAATTCTTTCCTTATTAAGTAATAATTTATTAAATAATATTATTAATTCTAAAATTATTTAATAAAAAATCCTAAATATTACTTAATTTGGCAAGAAATAGTTAAAAATTCGGTTTATCAATTCAGATGTGAAAAAGTTCAAAGATACACATTTACTTAATTGCTAATGCTTAATATTTTTGGGCTAAATTGAAATTTTTGAAAAAAAAAACTCTAATCCTCTCCATTGTTTCTTTCTCTCATCCCCACACCCCACCGATCTCCTAAGCACACAATCCTCCATTATTATTCACCGGTTTATTATTTCCTTCATCTTTGCCCACCAAAATTTAACCCTAATGCCCAAGTAAAAAAAAAAAAACACACAGGAACGTCGGAAACGATCCATATCATCAATTCATCAAAAATTCATGTGATAGGTTATGAAGGTATGTGATTATAAGTTCAGTTTTAATTTTTTCTTTTGAATGATTTATAGGTTTCGATTGGTTTCTATCTATTTGTATAAAATCATGTACATCAACCATTAGGGTTTTGGTATGTGCCACTCTCAACTGTAAAAAATCAATCGTCTCCTCTTTGATATAGTACCCTTTTTTTTTCTTTTCTTTTTTTTTTGCTTCATTGACAATAGATTTGTCGTCATAAATTGTTATGTGTAAAAGTGCTATGTTTGGCCTAAAGGTTCCATTATCAATGGGGAAGGTGGTTTTGGTAGTGCTTTGGACATTGGTTATGCTAACAAATTGCTAATGGGTAGAAAACGTTGTCTTTTATGTTGAAAGGTGAGTAGAAATTTTTAACGTTCTTACACATATATATAAAGTTCTATATGATGTTAATGTCTTGAGGAGTATTTTATCTTTACTATCATTAAATTAGCATTGGTAAAGTATTATATAACTAATAGGAATTTCATGAATACGCTGAAGTTAGAATATTGATATGTATCACTTTTGTATATATTATTTAGAAAAAATATGCAATCTGTTCAATTTTAATACTTTATCAATTTCTTATGTAAAAGTCCACGTTTGAATCTAAAAGACAAACTATGCCAACTTTAGATACATAAATAACGTGTTAACGGCGTAATATGTACTTGCATGTGTTTATAGAATTTACAGCTTGCAAAATTCATACCACGCCAAAAATCTAAGAGGCATTCTAAATCTTTGGTCGCGCATCTTTTTTCTGATTGTGTCATGGCTACACGAATAAGTGCTAAGTATTATTAGACCAAATATAAGCTTCTTTAGCCCGTAAAACTCAAAAGACAAGCGTGGACGTATTGTGATTGGCTTGCCATGTTTCTAATGCTCAACAGAGAAAGAACGTGTAATTAGTATTCTTTTGCACATGATGCAAGGTTGAAAAGTTTATGAAAGAATCATAGGATTATTATTGTGGTCATTATCATGAATTTTTCTGCCCTCTTAAAATGTTCCTATTTTCTACAGGCCTTTGGAACTTATATTTTCCATTCGAAAGACTCATTCCCAATAAAATATAATGGACACATGGCATCATAGCTGCTTAAAATGTTTCTCAATGTTTAGCTATTCATTTAAGGATTAAAAGGTTGGTTGTTTATTAGTTTTTGAAGATTGTCACTCGAAAGTGAAACCCGTTATAATGATTTCCTACAAACTTCAAAATCACGAAACCACTAATTTTGCAACTTTATATCTATGGTCAACGTGATTAGTTAATCACATTGAGGAATCAAGCTTATGAGCCATTTTATAAGCGTTTAGATTTAGAGGCACATATTATTAATTAGTATTTAGATAAATGTTTACATTTATTTATAAAAAATTAGGTTAGCTCGGCTGTTGTAGATGTGGTGCCTTTATTCCTTGAAGAGACCCGTGATTTGTTTGTTGATGAGAAAGACTTGAAGATTAACTACCTTTCATTACGAGAAGATGATTGAGGCTGAAAAGGAACTTATGAATTAAAATCAACATACTTCAACTGGTTTAACAGTTCACTCATCAGGTAGAACAATAATTGGGATAATAACAATAGAATATGAGTAAAGGAACCTGTTTTGTTAGTTTGTACTTACTATGTACTAACATGTCTTGTGTCGAATTTGTTGTAGGGAAAAGAAACCAATTTTCAAACAAGATGAAAGCCCTAAATCAGTTAAATGTGAGAGGTCGGGTTCCATGATCATTTTGGTGGTGACTTTCCCCGTTACAGCATGGATGAAAGCTGGGAGCGTGGCACAGGTAGTAAAATATTGACAAATACCTAAGATTAATGATTGTATGTATTCTATAACAATCAGAAGTGGAATAAACCCAAGGTTAGTAATTAACATAAATGTAGACGTGGCAACTTTTTTGGTACAGGTTGAAACAAGTCATACCGACTCATAAGTGTTTTCTATAAATACTAGCGTGCCAAATATGATCACTAAAGTTTCATTATATTAGTTATAATCATTATTATTAATTAAATATTTAAAATGTTTTATGCATTAAAAGTAAAGATTTGGTGACTTTTGACCTGTTACGACTCATTTCGCCGTTTTCTTATTAGCCAGCCATTATTACGTGTGTTGTCAGTTAACTTTTAGCTCACTTATACCCGTTAAGATGAAACATAAACCTAACCGACCTGTTCATATGTATATAGTCATTCAACCTCTACCCATATTGGTATTTTTGCTCTTTATTATCAAGGATTGACTTATGACAAATTATTGGCAGTTCCACGCTTGAAAAAACCTCTTGCGTGCACGGGTATTATAACTTTAAAATGAATTATAAAGTTCCAAGCTAAGTATCTAGATTTTTGTTGTTACCTTTGAAAAGAATATAGACTTTGTGCTATTAAGTCTTATTTTGCAGCATGTGGTCTTAAAATTGCTATTTGAGAGTGTGATATTTATAGATGTGTGAAGATTAATGTGTATGGGTAAAGTTAGAATATGCTTGATCCACTAAACACTAAAACAAAACGCAATATATGGAAGCTTGGCTTGGATTTTGAGATAAAAAATTCTTATGCAAATCTAGGGGTAAGTGGGTAACTGGAAACTATTTCTCATTAATAGTTGTGGATAACAAATAATTACCATTTATATAATATATAGCATGTGAGCTCTCTAGATTTTATTTGACTGGTCCGTATCTTATTGTAAACTTATAGTGCTTTGGATGAGAAGCGTGCTCGAGTATATGATCTTTTGATCTTTTTGTAACCATACGCCAATGTTCATAAGAATCACGATATGAATACTATAATCATGGTCTTTTGTAATATTTATCTAAGTATTGTGTACATATGATTGTATTTTTTACTTCACATTCTTTGATTTTTGAGTGAAAAGATGCGTTATTTTGTGCAAGTAATGTTGTAGAAAACTTACACACATGAAGTTCTATAAATGCAGGTGCATGTCGAGCGGCGGAGATGATTGTATTATGGAACTGCTCCATCTATTCAAATTGAATTCTTTTTATAATTGCCTCGACGTGCCTCTAAAGGTTATATCCCTAAGTATTATTCTATTTTCTGAACAATCATTAGAAAACAAATCACTACTTGAGAAAAGTATTCAATACTTCATAACTTGTATCCATCACTTTCGTTTTTATGTAGGTCAGTCAGGGAAGACATTTAATTTTAAGACAATAAAGAACGAGCATATAAAAGTCCCAATTTTCTTTTTAAGTTTACATCTTAGATACCATGTAGATTCTCTGCCTATTGATAATGAGCCTTTTATATATATATATATATATATATATATATATATATATATATATATATATATATATATATATATATATATATATATATATATATATATATATATATATATATATTTGGACTACTATTTGCTGCTACACAGGTGCATGCTGCATAATTTTGCAAGGAACGTAGAATTTCTAAAAATAGTTTGGGTATAGTTGTGTTAGGTTGCGCATTGTTTTGGAACTTCACTCTACGGTCTGATGACAACCGTTTTTTAAAAGACCTTAAGCAAATTTAATAGCTGTAGATAGCTAAATAAGGCTTAGGATGTTGTAGTAGAAGGGGTTACAAGTGTTTGAATGCAAAGTTTCATAAGTGCATTTCCTTCTTTTGTTCTCTTTGAAGGGTTGTGCTTGAGTTCATTATTTCTATTTATTAGCTAATGGTTGTTACATAACTGAGAAAAGATTTAAAGTTTGGCCGTTGTAGGCTGTTTAGAAACACCAAGTGTAATGCAAATTTGTATAGATTTTTGTGGCCTAACATTTTCCCGTGTGCATGTCCGATAAAATCGGTGTCGTAGCTCAATGTTGATGTGATATTTATGTCACAAAGCTTTTGAATGTATTGAATTGTTTGTTAACTATCGTCACAGGAGCTCCTTTGAGATGAGTCTCAATCAGTCTATTAGAAATGTGATCTCGCTTAAGTATCTATTAATTTTCTGCTCGGAATATTGCTATTATCATTGGTTATCATTTGGATTCATATGAGTTTTATGTAGATGTAAGAAATGTTGGAACTCATACATACAAAATTGATCTATTTGTAGATATGAGAAAACTATCGCTCACCTATGAAAAAATGAATTACCAGCATGACAAAGGGTATTGTTCATTCACCTTTGGCCCGACGCTCGCTGATCCGGTACACCAGTTAGGTATGAACAGTCAAACTGGGACTGTCCATTTTATGACTATTTGGAAGGTTTTCTGTCTCCGCCACAAAGCATAGATGGTCATTTGTGAAGCCGTTAGGGCAATAACAGAGTTGAGTGGTGTTGCTATCATAGAAATGGCCCGTGCAATCATTGTCCTACAGCTCTTTCTAAGGTCATCTAAAGGGGTGTTTCTTTTTGTTGTTAGCTAAAGGACCATGTGTAGCCTACATCTATATGAGCCACTTAAAGAGAAAGGGTTAATATTTTTTGCCTTAAAGATATAGACCAACTAAGTGAAATAGTGGGTCCTATTAAAAAAAATAATATTAAATGAGTTTGTGGACCCAATCCCTTATCTAAGGGAAAAAAGAAACACACCCTAAGCCAATACTTATGTTCGCTATTTTCTGAACATTAAACAAGGTTGTTGAGCTTAACCTTTCAGTTGAATCGATTTATTAAACATGTTTATCATTATAATTGATTACGCTATGAAATTATTAAATTATAATCGATTTATTAAATATGTTTATCATTATAATTGGTTTACGTTGTCTTTGACATGCTAATTATCTAATTATTGTGATGTTTAGGTTTTAGTGTTTTGGGATTTGCTTATTAGAAATGCTTATGTTTTATGTCATAATAAGAGGCATTTGAATTTTTTATATTGTGATGTTATATGTGATACAGGTGATTCTAGGATGGTTGTCAACAAACATTATTACGTCATCAAAACAATGTGGATGTTAAGTTTTTCATCAATTTGTTTCAACCTTAACCGTAGATAGAGGACAAAGATATCTAAAAAAAATAAATAAATAAAAGCATACACACACACATATATAATAAATAAATAAAACCATTAGATCACGTTAATTTGTTATTATTTTAATAAATTATAATACATAAACGGAATTTTTATAAAAAACTTCTTGTGTACACTGGTATTATAACTAATAATAATGATAGCAACAATAAATAACTAAAACTATTACATCACGTTAATTTGTTATTATTTTAATAAATTATAATACATAAATGAATTTTTTTTAAAAACGCGTGCGTGCACGGGTATTATAACTTGTTACATTTAAAAAAACATGTATAGCTTTTGCCGGCTAAAAAACTTGAGTCATCAAAGCTTTTGAACTTTGCTCAGTAACATTTTAGTAAGGATAGTCTTTTAGTGATCTTTTTATTACTCACTTTTTTATTTTAGTGAGAGTTGAAAAACTAACTTATAGTAACTTAATTGTAGCTTTTGCTCACACTTAGGTGGTGTTTGTTTATAACTTAATTGACTTAATATGAAAAAACTGAATTCATTAAGTTATATTAAAATTGTTTGTTTGTGACTTAATAAAGAAATATGACTGAAAATATTAAGCAATAAAACTGAGGATGTCTGCATTAAGTCATCTCTTAATTAGAAATGACTTAATAAAAAATTTTAACAAACAAGCCCTATTAATCAGCAAATATCATAAATTTTGTAGTGAAAGTTTTTCTTCGAGAATCATTATTCATGTAATCTTTAATATTTATAAAGAGTTAATCTTTTAAAAAAATAATTAAACTAGTGTAGTTTGTCTAAAATAACTTTAAGTACCTTTTAAATTTGTCAACTTAAATTATGTCTTTTCTTGATTAATTTTAGATTTAATAAATTTTCAAAAACATACTATATTAATTTTTAAAACACACACTTTGTACTTCAAAAACTCACGCTTTGCATCAAGGGTCAAACCGGAATTACGATTTTACATATATAATTATTTGCTGCTATATAACGTCGTTTTACGCTGATATACGTCTAGTTCATTTTATATTTGGTCAATACCAGTGACGAATCTAAGTATTTTAAACATGTGCAGCATAAACGATTTTTTTACCCCAATTAAGTTCTAACTAACACGGAATATAAAATAATAAGTGTGGTATTACAAAAATTATATACTCGGTAACACTACACGCGTATAAAATCAACCGTACTCTGATGCTCGTGAATAAATGTTTTCACTTGGGATAAAAGTTTCCTTGATGCTTAATGATATTACTGTCTTTCTTGTCGTGAATAGTTTCACTTGGGATAAATTATGGTCGTCGCCATACAAAACTACTGGTTATTCAAAATTGACGTGTAAAAGTACGTATCATTAAAAATAGATCGATTTTTGTAGAGACGAGGCCGCGGACATAACGTTTTATCCATGCCTGAACCTTGTCGAATTTCAGACAGGACTTACACCAACCAATAATCGCATGTAACCACTATTCAAACTATAAAATAATATGATGACGCTTTTAAACAACCACATAGATATGGAAAAAGAGAAACAAAACTTTAGAAGTGGATGATGATGCTTTTAAACAATACGGTATATGGAACCATAGTTAACTACAACTGAGAAAACAATGAGCCATCAAACCTACAAATAGAATGAAATGAAGGTCGTCAGGGTGGCTCGCCATATTTATGAGAAGATCAGAAAAACACCAAATCGGTTATTTCTATGGGCTCTTCAGCTGCCTTCGGCAGTTATGTGTCTTTCATATGTTACTTGAATTGAAAGTCTTAAGTAACTTCCACTTTTAAGTTGTGTCAAAATTTTACACCAGTAACCATGCATGATAATGAGCCTATTAATGTTGTTCATATACATTTAATCATCATTGATACGATTGTAACTTGTAGTTTTTATGCATACAACCATGCCAAGGCAAGCCCAAGCTTAAAAACGTTACACTCGTGAACGCTATACATCCTAAGTTTTTACATTCTATACCTTTGAATCTTAAAGAATCATATTACCCCAAAAAGATCAATGATAGAGATATACAATTACGTTTGGTGTGCTTTCCGAGAGCGAGGTAAGATAATCAACTTAAGCAAAACCAACTATTGGTAAAAACAAATACCACTAGGTGGTTCTGGGATATCACTTGGAATGATGCGATCACTTTCCAAAAGTAAACTATTAGACCACTAATGCACGGTTACCTGAATATCTACTTGGGATAAGACCAAATGCAGTTATAGAATTAGGCACAATTCTATAACCCTTGCGCTTATAAGTGTTAATGGTTTTCGTATGTTTCTCATAAATCGGATCTCCTTTGGATAATACTCTTAGCTAGTCAAATGGAATTATGAGTATTAATCGGCCAACCTCATAATTATCCCCATTATAGCCGTTGGTTTACACTGACCAATTAGCGTGTCAGATTCGCGATTGAAGCTGCCACTTGAATAGGTCAAAACCCGTTACAAGCGGTACTTTCATCGATTACTTTCATAGTGCTATCGGTGGATTTGCCTTGATGAAATCCACAACTGAAGTCGAAACACAAGCCCGATGGAAATCGCCTCGTTGGAAACATCTTGCTCGGTGGAAACCACAAGCGGTACTCCACTGGCGGTACTTTCACCGGTGCTTTCTACTGCTTCTAATACAAACCACTATTAGGTCGAGGTATTCATGGACCTTTATAGGTGTACCTCCCCAACCCATTACAAGGTGTGAACTAATCCCACAAGTGCACTAAATTTTCCAACAATCCTCCCAAATTTAGTTCACTTCCTTTGCATGAAAAACAAATCAAAGCAAAACATGTGCATAAATGAAAATGTCATGAGGATTGAATTTCCATCTTAGTAAATTACACGTTTCAAATATTCGAGAATCGGGGTGTTCTAAGAATTGAACCCTTCAACCCATTTGAATACTTGAAGATAAAATACACACAAATTTTCAAACACTTATCGACTCACGACACTATACAAGCCATGTCCCATATCAAATTCATAAATGTTGTAAAGCTAAAAGTCCAAAAGCTCCCACAGGCGGCAAAACTTCAACATTATTCGCATAGGTGGTTCCTCTTTATATACGCCAAAAGCACTTTTCAAAGAAAATTAACCATTAAGAAGTAAGACTTCATCCTCCTTTGCCGGAAGTAGGGTTGTTTGGGATGTAAATAAAACATGTGCTCCAGTCCACCAAGATGTTCGACTCCACATTGAACTTAACTCCCAAGTTTCCTTAGGAGGAGTTGGGTGTCTAGCATTCATTAACTAAGTTGGACTTAAACCCATCCGAGCAGACTTTATAGCCAAGTCTCTAGCCGACCATACGTTGAAGTGATCACTAAGTTCCACATTGAGAGAGATCACAAACTCTATAGATACCACCCCATTCATGATAAGCTTTCATGAATCATGCTATATGCAGTGTCTAGACTTACCATTGTACATCGGCTATAAGCCTTAGCCATGTACACTATCTGCCGGATAGAAATAGGTGCTATAGGTTTAGGCACAATGGAATCTCGAAAAAGTTTTCAACCATTCGACTTCTTTTCCGGCCATTTGCTAAAGCCACAAATTCGATTCCATTGTTGAGCTGGTGATGCAAGTTTGTTTTTCTTTGATGCAATTGCACTCACAGTAGGAGAATACCCGACCTTGGTAGGCAATTGTCTTGGTGTAGGCGATCCAACTTGCATCGTGTATCCTTCCAACTTGATGGGTAACCGATATATGAGAGACTATAATCCATAGTTCTCTTCAAATACTTCGATTCTAGCGCGCATTGATGAGCACTAGGATTACTAGTATACCTGCTCAATTTTCCCACTACAAAACCAATATCAGGCCTTGTACAAGTCATGGCATACATCAGTGACCAATCACCCTAGAATACTCAAGTTGAGATACAGCCTTGCCATGATTAGGCATCGACTTCTCAAAGTATCCATAGGTGTACTCATTGGAATACAATCAAAGTAATTGAATTTCCTCAACACCTTCTCAATATAATGAGAGTGAGAGATAGAAATTCTTTTACTTTCATGTTTAATCCTTATACCAAGGATAACATCGCCTCCCATGTCCTTCATGGAGAACCTTGATGACAAAAATTACTTTGTCGGTCAACTGATTTTGGTGATTGCAAAGATCAACATGTCATCAACATATAGACAAATGATGACTCCTTTGCGGATTCATCAAATTTGCTATATATTTGTTGACTGGTTAAGAACATAACCACTGACAAAACCACTTCATCAAATTTTGATGTCATTGTTAGGTGCTGCTTAAGTCCATAAAGAGACTTAATGGGTTTACACACCTTGTTTTCATTGCCAGGCATGATGAAGCCCCGAGGTTGGTTCATATAAACCTCCTCTTCCAATTCACCATTCAAGAAAGATGTCTTCACATCCATTTGATGAATAATCAGATTGTGAATAGATGCCATAGCAATCGCCAGGATCTTATGGACGTCACGAGCCACGGGGCATAAGTATCAAAATAGTCTATACGACTTTTGTTTAAAAGCCTGAATGACTAGTCTAGCCTTGAACTTTTCAATAGTTTCATCTACCTTCATTTTCTTTTGAAAATCCATTTGCAACTTAAAGGTTTGTAACGGTGGTAGATCAACCAACACTTAAGTGTTGTTGCCCATGATGGAATCCATCTCATCATTGATTGCTTCTTTCGAGCAATATCACGGACTTCATTGCTTCTTCAAATGTCTTGGGATCATCCTCAACAATGAAGCAATAGAGTATTGGTGAGACCTCATCCACAGTACCTTCAACTAAGTATAGTTGAAACTTCGTGTCCAAATGACTTTGGAGTCACGACCCTTTGCTCTTCTGAGCATAGGTTCAGGTTGTTGAACCACAACCTCATCAGGGACCATTGATGGTTCATCATCAGGGACCTTTGATACACCAGTGTCATGAGTTCCATTAGGAATCCTCATACTTGGTCTAGGGACTGATGAGAATCTATGCTCATCAAAGTTTGCATCTCTTGATTCAATTGTTGAGTTAATTGAAATATATTCATTAGGTTCAATAACATAGAACCTAAAAGCCTTGGAATGCTCAGCATATCCAACAAAGATGCAATCAATGCCTCTTTCACCCAAAGTCTTTTGCTTTGGATCAGGGTGTAACCACCCGTAATTTTTCACACTATTATTTTAGTAGTACTATTATTTATTTTATCAAGAAAATAGAAATTATTTATTTTTTTGACATTCTTGATAAACAAAACACAACAACGAGAGGTCGATAAACGAGCCCGCACACGTACCGACGCTGCATCAGTAATGGTTGAGCCCAATAATTATTTTAGGTCAATAATTGTGTTTTTATATTACTTTTATAAAAACGTTCACAAAAATGTATTTTACGCATTTTGCTCAAAAACGTCAAACCGGGATATCACGACTACACTTTAAACTCAAACGACACCCGTAATACACGAAATAATTTTCGTACAATTTTACCTCCCTTTTTCTCTTTGCCGCCTCACCTCATCCACAACATCACATGCACACTTTGATTATAGATTTTGGAAAGTGGCCCATGATGTATCCTAGCCAAATAAGAACAAACACCTTTTACACTTTAGAAAGCATTGTCAAATCAAACACAAAATGCTACTCCCTTGCTCTTGAAAATTTGATCGATGGTCACACACATACATACTCATTTTTGCATATTGATATTGACACAAGTCACTACAAATTTGATTTTAACTTAAAATTATACACACCTCAAAGTACTCACACAAAAGCAAATTAAAAGACTCCCTCTTGTTACCTTACTACTGCCGAGAACCCACAAGAACACACACAATTCTTTTTCATTCAAATCTCACAAGAAATCATATGCTTTTGTATGGGAAAGTGACATGAGATATTAACTATGCATGTAACTCAAAATAGACACACGCTTCTTCACATCTTGGAAAATTTAGTCAAAACTTACTTCTCCCATGCTTTTGATAAGCTGCCTAATCAAAGACCAAACCACACACACTTTCTTTCCCTCTTATGCGTTGACAATAAACAACTAAACAAAAACACTTACACCTTGCATGTGACTCTAACAACTACAATGACAATGTCAGGCATCCGTCCTTTTCCCCTCTTTCTCTTACTGCCACACGAAACAAAACCCACACCCTTGGTGTTCCTCTTTGCGTAAGAAACAACCCAAACAAATGCAAGTGATATAAATTAATACAAATTTAACTAGAAAACTTATTCTTTTTACCTCCCTATATATATATACGAGCATATACACCTAGTTGTTCACATTTCACATGCAACATTCACTCAAACTCTCACTATTGTCTCACTCACGTTCACTGTTTGCCAAAGAAGAATAGAAAGAAGGGTTTTACAAAAGGATTTATAAGCTTAAAGAAACGGGTTCTCATTTTTGGAAGCAAACGGGTTTAAAGTTGGGAAGCTAACGGGTTGGTTTTTGAAACACTAGTCGAAGTGCTAGTTCCTTGGTCCTTCCTTTCCGTTCAAACACACTACACTCTTGTAAGGAAACCCAAACTCATATCTTTCATATTTCATTTCGTTAAATCTTTAGTTTTCGAAACATATGCCTAGCCGAGTTTTTATGCAAACGTATAAATGAAAACATTATCGAAAACCTTGTTTCACTCGACTATTATGAACTAGGCATATAAATCTTGTGTTACTAGACTTGTGTGGTATCTTTCTTATAAACTTAACCCTAAAAAGCTCTATAAAACTTGTGCTTATTTGCACCTCATTCGAACCACCTAAATAGCTAACATGAGATATATACGACATTCGAAAACTAAAACGACTAAAAGAAAAACCTACAAGTAAACAACCTAAGTCTTGGCTCACTCTTTGAAAATTTTCTCATTTGATGATCAACTCATTTTCGTACTCATTTCGTTACTTCATAAGCTCATCGAGTCACCCAAAGCCCAACTCTCGACCCTTTTGGTTCACTCGAGCATTTATTTGTAATAAGCACTCAATGTTCACTAAGCTAACACAATGGCAACTCAGTTAGAGAAGAAATGAAAACAACAAAAACTTTTTCATGCATGTAATCGATCAGTAGCTAGGAAGAAACTTTAATAATAGAATGAAACAGTTAAAAGCCTTTAAAGTTGTTTAAGATGCAAAAGATAACACAAAATACCACTTGGATCAGATGGTTGTGCGTATGGTTTGTGTACGAGGGATCATTAGTTCGAACCTTGGTAATGACAATTTTTACTCTTTTTCTTATTTTTAACTTTCAACTCTTGACATTTTTAGCCCTCCAAACTCAAACCACTTTGCACCTTTATTAAGGACTTTTATAAGCTTTACACACTTATGTAAATTTTTAACTTCAGCCCCTATAACTTGACAAACTTGTCACTCTTTTAAGAGCTTTTGTAAGCTTTAAAAATTTATATAATGTTTTACACTTAAACCTTCGAATTTAACATTGACAATTTTTATACAAAACTTTTATAAGTTTATAAACATATATAATTTTCTCACTCTTCCGTTCGATAAATATGTCTTATTTGACGACCATATCCGGGAAACCTATAAATATTATGGTTTTCCCAAATATATATCCTTTACCCATGACATCGATAATATATGTTGCGTATATATTTTCACCCCTCAAAACCTAGAAAACCAAATAAATGAAATCCAACTTATATTTATTCACCCATCAAAAACACTTGAGCCAATATTCGAGTCAACTCTTATACGAAAGTTTCGTATACATTTTCCCACATCTATTCCAAGAGCCAAAACTTAAGAAATATTTTCACAACTACATTTTATGTACGTCAATAAAGACCACATAAGTTACGTAACACAAACACATGAGAAAGTATTTGAAAACATATATATATATATACGTATATATATATATATACGTATATATATATATATATATATATATATATATTTTAACTCTCAGCATTACCACACAAGCTAAAACGATACGAGTGTCTCACAACTAAACCATTTTCCAAACATTACCATTTAGGGTCGTAAACGAAATATATTATCTAAGGCTTGCCATATTATATCTAGGTTTCGTGTTGAAGCCGTTGTCATATCGTACTTGCTATTGTTGAGCATTTCCTACCGTATCACTAAGGTGAGTTCATAGCCCCACTTTTACTCTTTTAACTATTTTATAAACTCCTTGGGGGAGAATACATGCTACTACTGCTTTTATGATCACAATTGCTTGAAAACTGTTTGTTGTACTCTTGATATTATGACTCTGCCTAAGTTGCCAGCCAAAAGTCCCCTTCATCATGAACCATTAATCACTTGCGAGTGAACGCAAATATCGTGGATAGTACTATGGGAATTGACGACCCCGACTCGGTTATCGGAAATAACCGGGCGCACTATATTTGGTATCTCTATGTAATTGGCTATTACATCTTGGGGCAATTTTATTTACTTACACGGTAATTAGGTGTATGCAGATAGTATTGGTTTCATGAGCTTAGTGCAATAATATCAACTATCTTTTATGGGCGTATAACAACGTAGCACATGGCTTCTTTTAAACTTGAAAATCTTGTGATCAACTGCTTTATTACTACACCTATGAATTCACTCAACCATTGTGTTGACTTTTTAGCACGTATTTTCGGGATGAAAAGGATAGCTAACTCTAGAGGCGCTTGGGCATTGGCATGGCATGGTCATAGATGACTCTGATATACGAATTGGGACCACATTTTATTAATGGGCCATTTTTCCGCAACAAATCAACTTTTGTAAACTCTATTTTACTTCAATAAATGAAATCTTTTAAGAAAACCCTTTATTTTTCACTTTGTGTTACGATCCAATTGAGTAGCATCCCAAAAACCTTTTCTTCCGCTGCAAACCATTTTTGGGGGTGTTACACAGGGAGTCTTACAACAGCCCTACAACCCCAGACCCTGAGATAGTTCAGGTTGGGTTTCCTTTTAGTCCAGAGTTCATAAGGGGTAACCTTGTTCCTTTTGTTGGGAACCCTATTTAATAAATAGCAAGCTGTTAACATAGCTTCACCCCAGAACCCTTGACTCAGTCCTGAATAGGACAACATGGAATTAACCATCTCCTTCAGTACCCTGTTTTTCCTTTCAGAAATATCATTTTGCTGAGGAGTATAAGGGGCAGTCGTTTCATGGACAATACCAACAGACTGAAAATACAGAGTATCCATGTACTCACCTCCCCTATCAGTCCTTAATCTTTTGATCAAAGACCCAAGTTGTAATTCAACTTCAGTTTTAAACACTTTGAATTTAACTAATGCTTCATCCTTGGAATGTAACAGATAAACATAACAAAACCTAGAAGCATCATCAATAAATGTCACAAAGTACTTCTTGTTCCCCAAAGAGGGAGTGGCATGTAAATCACACAGGTCACTGTGTATTAACTCCAAGCGCTTAGTCTCACAACTAACACCCTGAAAAGGTTTCTTGGTTATCTTGGTCAACATGCAAGTTTTACACTTTTTAGTGTCCATGTCAAAAGCTGGGATTAAACCATCCCTAGACATATCTTGCATCCTCTTATAGTGAACATGGCCAAGTCTAGCATGCCATAGGGTAGAGTCAGTCTGGTCATAGGTGGTCACAAATCTTTGAAATAACACTATCAGTGGAAACATTAAGCCTAAACATTTTATTACATAAATAACCAAAACCAATAAAAACACCATGCTTAGAAAGTACAAATTTATCAGATTCAATAACTTGTTTATATCCATGATTATTCAAAACACTACTTGAAACCAAGTTCTTCCTACTATTAGGAACATAAATAACATTAAACAAAGTTACAATCTTTCCAGAACTAAACCTAAGATCTACACAACCATGACCATGCACCAAGTACATTGACTCATTTCCCATGTGAAGAATAGAACCATCATTCAGTGACTCATAAGTCTTGAACCGGCTTCTATCTTTGCACACATGAACTGTTGCACCGAGTCACCCACCACGCAACATCATCATCCTGCACATAATAAGATTCAGATACATATGTAACATAATAAATCGGAAAAGACTTATTAACCATATTCGACCTTTCGATGAGTTGGAAGAACCACCACTCCCTGAACCATTAGTGCCCGATCCATTGGCTTTACCACCAACTTTAACACCCTTGCAAGTCCCTTTTATGTGGCGGTTTGCCACATTTCCAACAAGTAGGAGTTGCCTTATTGTTAGGATCTGCCCTTGTGTTGTCATGATATTTGCGTTTGCCTTTGTTGTCATTATACCTGGTGGAGTTGTTATGCTCTACCATATTGACAACGATGGTCCAGCGCATTGCTACCCTTTGGCTTGTCATTATCCTGCACCTTGAGAGATTCCTCAATGCGGATGGCCCAACTCAACCGAGTTAATTCCTCCTTCTTATGTTTCAAGGTATGCTTGAAATCTTTCCAAGAAGGAGGAAGTTTATCAATAACACAAGAGACTTGAATAGCCTCATCCATGTGCATATTGTGTTGTGTAAACCTTCCAAGTATTCCAAGAAGTTCATTGTATTGTTCCATGCCTGGTCTTGAATCAGTCATTTTGTAATTTGTGAAATTACTAACAAGAAACTTCTTACTTGATGCATCCTCACACATATATTTGGCATCCAAGGAATCCCACAGTTCTTTGGAAGATTTAAAGTTCTGATAAATATCAAACAGAGAATCGACATACCATTCGAATAAGACCTCTACATATGTAGTCATCATTCTCCCACTTGCTTCTCGCTTCGATCGCTCAACCATAGCATCATCCCCATCATAAGGAATTGGAGTAGTCAGCACATAAACCACACTCATGCTTGACGGAAGAGTGCATCTTCTTTGCCACCTCCTAAAGTCCACCCCTTCAAACCTATCAAGCTTGGCAAAGTTTGAAGCCATGTGTTTCATTGCAGCAGCAGCAGCCATTGATTATCACAAAATAGTTTACTTTGATTGTTGGTGTGTAACTCCCGAACGAGGTAAGATAATCAACTTCAGTAGAAACAAGCAACTATTCAGTGAAACAAATACCACTAGGTGGTTACCGGGATATCACTTGGAATCGTGCGATCACTTCCACAGATAAACTATTCGACCCTAAGGCCTGGGTTACACGAATATCTACTTGGGATAAGACCAAATGCAGTTATGGAATTAGGCACAATTCTATAACCCTTGCGCTTATAAGTGTTAATGGTTTTCTGTATGTTTCTCATGCATAATCAGATCTCCTATTTATAGGATAATACTCTTAGCTAGTCAAATAGAATTATGAGTATTAATCGGCCCATTAATAGCCTCATAATTATCCTCATTATAGCCGTTAGTGGTTACATGACCAATTAAACGTGGTCATTAAGCAGTTGAAACTTCCACTTGAATAGGTCAAAACCGTTACAAGCAGTACTTTCATAGTGCTATCGTGGATACCGCTTGTGAAATCCACAAGCTTCAGTGGAAACACAAGCTTCCGTGGAAATACTGCTTATCAGTGGAAACCACAAGTAGTACTTTCCACAAGCAGTACTTTCACCAGCAGTACTTTCTACTAGCACTACCAATACAAACCACTATTAGAGTCAGGTTGTTCATGGACCTTATGGGTGTACACTCCGTACCTCCTAACCCATTACAAGGTGTGAACTAATTCTACAAGTGCACTAAATTTTTCCAACAAATTCTCTCTTTTACACTTCCATTCGTTGAGATTACATGAGTCTGTTTGTTAGATGTAATAGACTAATAAAGGAATGTATTGGAATAAACATAGTAATTGAATGAGTCATTACCGTTCCATTGACTTATTGGTTGCTATGTTCGAATGGAATAAACCATTTACACATGTTGTTTGATACGATGCAATGGACGTTAAAAAGGATTGAAATAGGAAAATGTGATTCCATGTCGTTATAAAATGAGAAAAAATAAGGTTAGCTATGTAATAAAATTGGTGATTACATACGTAATGGAATGAATCAAAGGAAAAACAATTCCATTACAAAACTCAAAACAAACATAATGAAATCTCGGCTATAGCATTAACTTTACAAACTAAATTGGCACCTTTGGTTTTTATATAAGTATTATGATTGAGCATTTGTAATATTTAGCAATTAGCATTTATGCAAGTATGAAACCGGGGGTTTTTTTTTTTTTTTTACCTGCGCAAGAAGAGTATATAATTAGGCCTTTCGAAAGCTAATGTCATATAATAAGTATCTTCGTTTTATCATATGTAATGCAATAGCTATTTAAACGTTCGACATATGCCCATTTAAGATATTTTATCTCCTAATTACTATTTTCTTCGATAAAAATAAGCATACATATATATATTACTAGCCGGGTACCCGCGCACAACGGCGGCGATAAGTATAGTTATATGTGTTTTCTTACCCGTTTAGTGAATTCGTTTCACAACACTTCGAATGTATATGTGTTAGTTGTAAGTGTTTGTTTGGGTTACCCGTAACTTTCGTAGCTTTCAGCGACATCATTATTCCGCATATAGAAATACCTCACAATCTCTTACGCAAACACTACCCCAAAAGTATATGATTTTGACGAATCAAGATTATATTGATTGAAATAAATGAAATAAAGGTTAAAGTTGTAAAATTTGAATTAAAATAAAATAAACCCATTAAAAATATAAAAACTAAAAACTCATAAAAATATATCAAAATAGATGTTGAATTAAAGAGCATAAAATTTTAGAAAATATGGTGAAATTAGATTATAAAAAAAAATAAGTAGGTAAAAAGATATTTTAATTTAAAAATTAAGATGTATTTTTAGTTGAGAAATGACACATGTCATTTTATAATTGGAGCTATTTATCTTAATTTTTAGTGGTTAGGAGTTAGGTTTGGAGTTTGTTAGAAGTTAGGCTTGGTGTTTGTTAAGAAGTGAAACATGTCATCTCATGATTGGAGTTACTTTCCATAATAAGCAAGTAAAAAAGTCTGAATTTTTTAGAAGGTCTAAATGCATTATAAAATAGTATAAATTATTAACAGGACAAATTTTAAAACATTAAAAATTTTTATGGCCCTAAACAGTGACACACATTTCACACCTTCAAACACAACTTTTAATGAAGACTTGTATTCATTTAACTTATACGAACATATGGTTTATTTGGTTTTTATGTGTCATACATATGTAGGGGTGTTGATCGGTTCGGTCTTCGGGTTGTTCGGTTAGTTCGGTTAAAATATTTTTTTAGGTCAATCCGAGAACCGAACCGAACCAAATTCAAATTCGGTTTTCGGTTCGGTTCGGTTGAATTCTAACTCGGTTCGGTTTTCGGGTTGACCCGAATAACCCGAATTTCACTATTTAAAAAAAATAATTAATAATTAGATAGATATTTAGCAAAAAAATATATTTCAAGAATAAAAAGTATTTTATTATATTATGATAACCTTTTAATAGTATTTATTTATATATAAATATACTTAAAAATATATAAATATATATATATATATATATAAATATATAAAATATATATAAATTTATATGAATTCGGTTTTCGGTTCGGTTTTCGATTCAAACTGCGAAACCCATACCCAAACCGAGAACCGAATTAGTAATTCGGTTTGGTTCGGTTTTAGCAAATTCGGTTTGGTTATTAGTTCAATTCGGTTATTTTCGGTTTGGTTCGATTTCGGTTTTCGATTTATTCGGTCTTTTCGGTTTTTTCGTTCACCCCTATACATATGCCTATATGTAACAATGACCCACCAGAAGTTAAAACAAGCCCAACAAGTGAACACTAAGGCTTGTCGCAGTGGGCACTTTGGACATCGGTTTAGCATGCAAAATACCCACCCACGACCGATGTTAAATCGGTTGGGTACCAATGTGGGAGATCGGTTGTGAGTTCGGTTGGCCAAGCAATTTGTGGACATCGAGTGCTTCGGCGCTCGATATTGGAGCATGCTAAATCCTTCTCAACGCATTCATTAATACAACTTTTAAAAATTAGACCGTTTGGTCATTAAAAAAAAAAAAAAATTTTCAAACCTATTTTACCACTCTATAAATACACACATTACCTCAAACACAATTCACAATCTAATTCTTATCCAACTTGAAAATGTCAAAGAAAAATACACCACAATCAAAAACCCGACGATCACGACTACCCCAAAATGCCCCGGATCTAAATTTCTCGCAGGAAAACAACTTCGAGTTAACCGGCATATCACCACAACAAAACCGGCCTCCTATTCGCTTTCGTCCGCAAAGTTTTGATTATCAATCACAACTACCCCAACCAAATCAAAACCAAAACGCGTTTTATCTTAACCGTCCTTTTGTCCCACCGCAACGTTCTTACCAAGATTACCGGCAAGAACCTAGTGGGTCTGGTTACCATCCAAACATGGACTTCATTTATCCTTCCAGACCGTATCAACCTTATTCACCGATTCGAAGCACTAATCTAGACATGAATTTGGAAGATTGGATGCCGGAGTATCCGACACAAAACTACCCAAGTCAAAACTACCCAAGTCAAGATGCTTCGATGGGACAATCGTTGGCCAAAAATTTCTTAAGGACCAAGAAGCCGTCAAAAGAGGATAAAGATAAGAATAAGCAGGGTTTAGAAGATACTTGGTTACGGTTAAGGGAAAAAGAGCTCGAGATAAAACAGGCAAAACTTGAGCTCATGAGGACATCAAAGCGAGTCCGACATCATCTTCTGCAACACCCCAATCGACCCAAATTTGACCGGCCGCCAACTAGAAGAGTTGGAGAAAGTTAAAACAAAGAATCAAAACGTTACAATTTAGATTATTAGTTTAAGTATTCTAGTGTTTATTTGAATTTAGTATTGCATTTTTTAAATTCGTAGTGTAATGTTTTTTTTAATTTCGTAATGTAATGTTTTTTTTTTTTAATTTGAATGAAATTTAAATTTAATGTTAAAAATGTTTGAATTAAAAAAAAAAAAAAAAAAAAAAAAAAAAATTCGGTCGTCGACTGGGGCGTCCGGGTTGTCAGGTCGCTGGAGAGCGAAAGCTGACGTGGCGCAGGTTGTCCCAGGTCGTCCCAGGTTGCGACTGGGACTAGCCTAATAATTCAACCGGCTTGCTTGTGATCGCGTGGCCCGCACGAGTTACCAACCCAAAAGAAACAGGTGACGTCATCGAGCGTGGCATCCACTCGCTTGGATCCTCCTCTCAACGCGTCAAGTCAAATGAGTCAACCCTCAAGTGCAAAACACGTGACCAGCCTTGTGATCCTATTTAGCTAAGAGATAGGCAATTGCATGGTGACACGTGGCAAAGTGCATTTCCAGCCGGCACAGCAGAGGACGTGAGAACGTGAGGGTACATGAACCAATCAGAAAAAGGCACGTGGAAGATGGTTCAGATATTACGTAGAGCCCAAGATTTCGAATGTGGACTTCATTTTTAACAAACATTACATTATCTTAAGCTCTTTACTCTTTAATAATGAAAAGTTGGATAGAGGTACTTAACAAACGAAAATGATATTGAAGATGGGTGATGCTAATGAAACACCTCATTAGAGCATGTTCAATCATAACACCATAACATCAATAACATCGTCCACGTCAGCGTCACATCAGCTTTAACATTTAACATTAACATCCTCAAAAAACACCCGCAACAATAACATCCCAATAACATCAATAACATTTCATATTTTCAATTTCAACCCCTAAATTAAAACAAACACTTCATTTATTAAACTAAAACAAACACTTCATTAAAATTGAAAACATATTACAATATGAGATTAAAAAATAAATAAAAAATAAAAAATTACAACGAAATAAAAAAACACACTGCAAATAAAACGTTACAACAAATTAAAGGAAATGACGAGAATACGATCTACTGACGAGGTTTCAAGTTATTTTTTTTGATGATTCGATCTTTTTCGTCATTGATCCACTCAACGACCATTGGATCTTGCCCTTCAGTAGGCGTCATAAAAAACTTTATCTCTTCCAACCTTGTTATTGTGAGATCTTTTTCCTGTTGGGCCTGATACGCCGCTTCGGCGGTTTCACGTTTCAAACAATACTCGTGTGCCATAGTTTGGTGAAATAAGTTGGCGAACTCGTTCCTCCAGTGCTTGCTCCCCGGTACTTGTTGTAGTCTCGGATCTTGCTTTCTTGGTATGCGTTTCTTTCCCATGGGCGTGGTTGTTCATCATTACCAAACAAAGCCTCGTTTGTTTGCTGGCACATCGCCGGTTAAATCAACCGGTTCCGGCGTGTCCCATTTCTTATAATGACGCAACCTCCCAAGCGCCATCGAGACCAAACAGTGCTCCTTTGTTTTCCTCACGATACCATTGCTTTGCCCGTTTCATCACATCCAGCTCACTTTCCCCACTTCGTTGATCCCGTTGCGCACATATGTAATAAGCGTCGAACTTTGTGCATATGCCGTTCAACGTTTTCCATTTGCTTGACATCATGTCCTTGGTGCGCCGTTGAAAGTTGTTTCTATTGAACTCATTTCTGACCCGATACCAAAACGTATCTCTGGGTTGGCACTTTCCAACTTTCGGATTCTCCGAAACAGCTATGTAACACCTTGCAAGTAATGCTTCCTCTAACTGAAGTCCAACGCGCATGCGACAACCTCCTCTTCATCAGAATCAATTGGTTCGGGCTCGTGGTCTTTGGATTTTTTTGATTTTCGCTCAATACGACCTTTTCCTTTTTTTGGAGGAGACGTGGGTGTGTCAGCAACATCATGTGTTTCAGTTTGTGATTGTTGTGATTGTTGTGTGAATTGTAGATTGAAAGTTGGAGTTTAAGGTGCTTTGTTGGTTTTGTTGTTGATACATTTCTTGGCTCGATAAGCCTAGTGAGTTGGGGTTTGAAGATGAACCCGCGTTCGGGTTAGATGATGAACCCGGGTTTGAGGGATTCCACCCACCACCGAGAAGATTGAAGAAAGTATCATCGTTGCCTCCCGACATTGTTTTTTTTTGCAGTTAATTGAAGTTGAAAGATTGAGAGTATTGAGAGGATTTAGTAGTGGAAGTGTGAAAAAAATGGTGTTTTAATTGTGTATTTATAGTGGTAAAAAAAGGTTTTTGAAAGAACCTAGCCTCCAAGCGTGTAACGTGGAAGGACCAACGCCGTGAAAGAACCTAGCCTTCAAGGGTGTAACGCCGATAACGGCGTTATTTGGCCTATAACGGGCGTTACCCCGTTAACGTTGCACATGCTCTTAGGGGGTGTTTGTACTTGTTGGTAGTGAGCTATAGTTGGTGGTGGTCTGCAAAAGGGTGTTTTTTTTTGTGTTTTTTTCGATTTTCGTGTCAAAGTTTTTTACAAGTTTTTTGAGCTACATTTTGCTATAAGTTTTTGCTACAAGTTTTTTACAAGTTTGCTACATTTTTTTACATGTATATTTTCTTTTATAACTTTTATAATTTTTTTTATAACTTTTATAAATTATTTTCTTTTTAAACTTTTTCTTTTATAACTTAAAAAAAAAACGTAATCGAAAAATTTTGAGGCTCAGATTCGAAGGTTGCAAAGTGAGATTTTATCTCACTTTACCGAGTTACTGATTTATATCGTAAATAAGTATTTGTATTCTGACACCGAGTTACTGATTTATATTGTAAATAACCATGTATCAACTATTATTCTATATTGTAAACAACCATGTTGTAAATTATATACATATTCTTTGGCCAGATGCAACAAAAAAAATCATTTCTTGTGTCGTTGTGAACGAGGACTTATAATTGAAAGAACATCCCAAAAGCCCAAAAGTTATGATCAGAAGTATTATGCATGTCCTTTATCAAAGGTAAATAATTATACGTTTGCTTAATTACGTAAATATATCAATAACTTATTTGTTAAGAATACATTTCTTATAATTGTTTCACCATGTAACAGTCAGGAACAGAAGATTATGGGTGTCGATACTTTATGTGGAAGGATGTATTTCAACAAAAGTACTTTAGTCAAGGCTCTTCTTCATCGCAGTGCTCAAACTGCGAAACTAAAGATAACACGATCAACATGCTTGAAACAAGAAACCAGATGTTATTGTCTCAAAACAATATGTTGAAAGCAAGAATAAAGACGTTGGAGGCATCACTGGAATTGGAAAGAAATCCCGTTGATCAAGCATGTCAGTCGAGTGGAATACTCTATGACCTTATAGATGACATTAATAATCTTCATGTGGAGTTGATTCCGTTGTAGTAGTAGTAGTATCATTTGTTGTTCTACTTGTTTAATGTTTAACGTGTTTATTGTTCACTACAAGAAAAAAGCTTTTTAGCAACATTTTTTTGCGACATATAAATTGAATTCGCACACCAGATTTCAAAGTAAGTTGCAATTTGTTTTCAAAAAATATTGTCGCAAATATTGTCACAAAGTATGTCGTTGTTTACGCGACATTTAAGATCATATCGCAAATAAAGTCGCAACTTTGGCGACATCCAAATAGACGTGGCTAACTAAGTCACTAACTTGCGACTTTGCAAAAACAAGTCGCTATTTATGTCGCACATTAACAACTTCACATATCTATCTAATATAATAAACAAGAGTTTTGTACCACCTAATAATGCAGCCATTGCAATTAATTGTCTGATGTGTCTTTGCTGTGAGTGGTCAAAAGAAAAGGAAGGTACAACATATTGTATACAGAGAATTTTTTATAATTTACTCTTTCAAAAACACACGCAAAATCAAGCTTCTTCAATACTCTTTCAATCATTTAAAATCTGTTACATCTACAATTAATTTTCTCACAATCAAATCAACAACCTAAAATAATACGCGGTTCAATATTTATGTTAGTGATTCATATTGTTCAAACCCTTTCAATCAGTTCCAATTGAATCTTCCTCTATACTATTCAGTTTCAATTGTACAATATAATTCCACGTCAAGCGATTCAAAAAACTATACAAAATAAACCTTCGATTTGTTCTCTCTGTCTTTGATTTACGCATTAACCTTCCATGCCGCCAATTTCAATCAGCAACAATGACAGTGCCTAAACACATATTACGATTATTATATATATAGATTACTCATCGGAAGATTATGATGGTATGGATTCAATCCCTTAATTTTAATAAAAATCGTTTTTTTTATTCTAAAAATTATTTGATTGAACATATGAATAGGTAATGAGGATGATTGATGACTGATCTTTGTTTTTAGGATTTTGATGCCTGTTACAAGAGATTGACAAATGAGCACGAAATTTTGATATATTTTATAAAATTAGTTAATATATATCAAGAAATTGACTTATTTATGTTGGTGATTTGTTGAGAAAAAAACAATGAAAAGAATGAAGATGTGATGATATTGAAATAACTCAAGGGTCTTATATAACTCATAAGAAATCTCAAGTAAGACTGAATAGAACTTAATTAAGGGAACCGGGTATACCGAGCTATTGCTGTAACCCTGTATACCGGGTTTATAGGGTCCCCAATTAGAGAGAATTTTCCATCTCTTCGCTTAGTATCGACCTCCCAAAATGGTCTCTTAGTCTTTAGCATAAAAAAAACATTAAGAAAGATATTGAGCTATTATTGGCAATAAAATAATGAAAAATATAATTGGTTCAAAAATTAGCTTTTAAGAGTATGTTTGTGCATGTGTAGAGAAGAAGTAGGACGAAACAAACTTTGTTTAAAGTAAAGTTCAGTTTATTTGCTTGTATCTATATAAGGTACAAGCTTCAAGGCTTGATATCAATATGTGGCTTCAATTTTTTCAATAGAATTAAATAATGAGTTATGTTGCAGAATGTATTAATGAGTTATGTTTTTGTTGTGTAGATATATTGTCTATTTCAAGTGTAGCTATTGTTAATGTATATATACCGTATATAAAGCATCCGCATTAACAAAGATAATTTAGAACAAATATGTGCAAATTCAAACACTTGAGTGATATCTTAACTAATTAAAGGTAAGTCAAATGTGGAAAAGTTGATGCTTATGCTCCTACAGTTTTCAGTTAGCTTGACCAAACTATACATCAAATTTCAATTGGTATATTAACAACAAGTGTTGTATTGTTTTTTCAGAGGCCTCTTACGCTTGAGTGAAATTCTGTCGGGGATACATATTATGATGAATCCAAGTTGATAATTAAATACGGAGAGTAGACTTTGGACTCAGGGCATATGTGTTCAAACATGCCCTAATAAGAAGGGTATTATCATATACTGTACAATGTAGCCATGTCATCGCCTTAACATCTCTTTCAAGAAATGACCATGAATCTCTTCAAATCGGGTTTTATAATCATGGCAAATGTTGAATAATCCATTCATGCATTTAGTTGCTTTTGTTTATGATAATACTTTGTTTCATATTGTTTTTGAATATCTCTTTCAAAAAATGACCATGAATCTCTTCAAATCGGATTTTATAATCATGGCAAATGTTGAATAATCCATTCATGCATTTAGTTGCTTTTGATTATGATGATACTTTGTTTCATATTGTTTTTGAATTACTTATTGGAATATAATTATCATTTTATTCTGTAGATCATGCTTGAGATTTAGAACAAGAATGGACATTGACTTATCACTTCATTAACGCTCACTACATACATTTGCTTGTGAAGAACATCAAATTTAGAGACGACGATGCGATGCATGGACGTTTATTATATTAATAGTTACAAACACAATTGTTTATAGGATCGATAACTTTTTATTACTTATTATTCTTTAAAAAAAATAACGAAATGTTTACGTTCGTTGTTATTTATTACTTTATTCACACACTAAACTTTTTAATGAACAATTTCTTTAAAAATCCCGTGAATCCACGGGTCTATAAGCTAGTATTCTATATTTCCTCGTTAACATGTATAAGATAATACTCATATAGTTCAGGGGTGATTTATGTAACTTCGTCTTTAATTGGGTGATTCAAAGCTGTCAAGATCGCGATCTTACGTGAGATCGTTTTTGTCTTTGCAAGATCGAGATCGTAGGATCGGATCGCGATCATACGATCCTACCAATTTGTCATAGCTTGTAAACAAATGATAAACGAGTCAAAATATTTTACATTTCTACTCAACGTCAAAGATAAATTCATATAATATTCTCTTGAAAATGACAAAGAAAACACCAAAGTAATAATAAAACACAAAAAAATCAAGTTTCAGTCGTCAAATTAACTATTTAGCGAAATAATATAACATAACATGAGTCCTAAATGTCTCAATATATACAAGCTATCTACATGATTTCAAGGAAACAAACATGTCATTAGTGGCATTCCAAAACATACCTTTTGATTAGTTTAATCGCAATAAAATAAAGTAAATTGAATTATTGAACACTTTTAGACTATAATATATTTAGAAAGTAGAAAAATAGGTATAAACTATAATATATTTAGAAAATGAAACAACAGTGGTTTACTTATTAGACATTAGTAAAACACACGTTTGTTTTTTGGCCTAAGCAATTGAGATGGACTTAATAGATTAAAAAAAAAGTGAACTCGGATCGCGTGACGATCCTACGATCTTACGTGCGATCCTACGATCTTACTTACGATCCTACCACATATGCGATCCTACCACGATCCTACACGGTTTTAGCTAGTAAACACGTAAACTCGTACGATCCTACGAGTTTACACGCGATCTTGACAGCCTTGGGGTGATTATCCCCTCGTTTGGGAACACTAGTACACCACCACAACACAAACATGCAACCTGAAACCGCTACACACCATCACACCATCACCCAAACATGGATTACAAATTAAAATATAGTGCCTTAATTCCGCAACCTGCAACCGCTACACACCATCACCGCAACACCACCACTGCAACACCACCGCCACAACTCCTTCGCAACACCATCGAACATTTGCATTTATTCACGGCTTTAATCGATTATCAGGTCAAATATGCTATAATCATTATAAAAAACCGAAATCTTATGCTTTATTAATGAGTGAGATTGATATATTTGCTTTGATTTTTTTTGTAGGTGTTCGGTTAGCTCATTCAACGGACAATCACTACAAGTCAACGGTTTGACGATTTTGATTTAAATCAATCAATTAGTATGAATTTAACTACAAGCTAGGGTTAGGGATCTGTAACTAAATTTTTTATTTGAATTACTATAGATGCGTGTTTCGATTGCTATCGGAACGAACCGATCGAGGCCGTGATAACGATAATTAAAGCTGGTGCTGACGTTACTGTCGCTTCTGGTACCGATTGTTCTGATAATGTTTTTGATATTATTTTGTTTCCGGTTTGATATTATTTTGATAGTTACTTTTCATATGCATAATTTGATATTAAGTTAATATGATTGGTATCTATTTGCACGGCTTGTTGTATATATTAAGTTAGATAGCAGTTGTTGATATATTGCGGATAGATAGTTCTTTTAGACATTTTTTGTTACTAGTACAAAATATTTGACTAAATGTAAAAGTAAAAAAAGAAGTAGAACAACGACATGTTATCGATGAGCATGTGTAGGTTTATTCATTCTTATTATCGTTTTCATGTCGAATGAGTGTGTTATATGTATGTTTATTCATCTACAGTGTTTATAAGTAGTCTCGTGCTAAGTTTTATTGGTACTTGTTACTTTTCCATGATCTAATTAAATGGTACCATTGCAATGTGTTTGAACTTTGAAGTGTTAGGATCCTCTGTTGCATATATGCATTAGGCTTAACTGAAGTTTGTTGTTCGTTAATTGTTAAACGAGTCGACAAAATTTGTGATATATTATTGTAAAGTTTTACAATTTATATCTGGTGCTAAATGTTTATGCTTTTAAGCATATAGTTCATCTTATGATTTACTGTTTTTGTTATTTTGTCAAGATCTCAGTTCAATGTAAGCATACATACCAACGGTTCGAAAAATGTCTAGCTAAACTGAAAAAAGCATGTTTGCATCTAAGCTTAGCAGATATAACCTTTAACTATTGTTATTGTATTTGTTTTTTAGGATGTTGTTAATCTCATCAAGCTAGTGATGGAGATGGAACGGTAGATGAAAGCTTGTATAATCGGCCTCAAACAGGTATGGAGATCCTGTTTGTTTTACTTGATATCATAATTGTTTAGAGTATTCGAAACATGCCACCTTGTGAGATTGCTAATAGTTGTTCATTCTCGATAATTACATAACTTTTGCTTCTAAATATTAATGTGTATACTTTTGCTTCAAATCTCTATCATGACTGCTATTCTTTTATTTTGTTTCCAGTCGATTCAGAAAGTTGCAACCCAATATGGTCGGTGTCAAGGTATTGTTAATTTAAGACAAAAAAGAATCATTTGTATATTCTATTCTTATATGCTTATTTTTATATAACTGATTATTATTCTTGTCATCAGTATTGCTATTTAGATCACGTATGGAATTCAGGACTTAAAAACTCGATTAATGCCTAAAGTTCATTTGCCACTTATAATCTTATTCACATTTTGTTTTGCTTGTCACTTCTGCAACTTTAATGACACCATTGATTATGCACGTGTTATAGTTCCTTTTACAATCATAGTCTAGCAACTCCGAGTAGCATTTTCTTAAACCCAACCCGACTAGTTTTGACCCGTTTGCGATTATACTCAACTAAAAAGTGACTCACTATAAGTAATGGGCTAAGATTTCGGCTCTAGTTTATCCTCTTGTCTATCAAAACATGAAAAACATAATTGCTAATGTGCTGATAATACATTTGTGATTTCCAATATGCAGTAGAAGTGAATGGATTCATTAGTATTGTCTTTATTAGAAAAAGGGCAGACTCGACTGGAAAGAGAAGATCATAGAACATAGACACATTCTGCTATCTTGTCAATTGAGGTGTATATATTCAACACTATCTCAATTTTATGATCTAACTTGATACTCATTGCAACAGCGGCCTAGCAGAGGTAATATTGCTTGTAAGTTGATTTGAGACCGTTTTATTTGATTTGCAAACATTTTGTGAGTAATGGGTCTAAATGGGAAACTTCTGAGATAATCATGATTCATGTGCAGGAGGCTACAAGAAATACACTTTGGGATACAAAACTTAACAGGGATGTTAGAAGTTAGTTTGACTCACTTGGATTAAGAAGACTTCGGTGAATGGGATAAGGAAGAAAGGTCCAAAACAGAAAAACTTGGGTAATTTTTCGAGAAGTTGGAAGAGATTGAAAGTGATTTTCTAAAACCGGAGCAAGAACGTATTAAAGCAAGCTACACAGTAAGCAAGCACACACAAAATTTGATCACATTCTGAAATTCCAAGACTTCCTGGAGGGTGACAAGTCATATAAGGTGCTCCTAAAAAAGTTATTGATTTGCATCAATGTCCGCAGTTTACTAATCAAATGCTTAGTTAGAATAAATAACTTTTTATTGTGTACTAAGTACTTGTTAGTAGCAGTTGTGCTATTCTTAATAGTTTTGTATTGAATGCTGTAAGTAGTCATAATTTGATGCAATATATAGTTTATTGATATAAATATGAATTGTTTGGCTTAAAATTTCTTTTTTGAACATCGTTTGGTTCAAATTGAAATAAAGAAAAATACTACCCAGGCTCGTCATGAGCTTAATGGAGAAATTTATTTGCGACAACCTACGACTAAATTTGCGACATCTCTAACATGTTTTTTTGCGACATGAAGCGACATCTAATGACAAAAAGCGACAGGGTTAGCGACGGCTAGCGACTTTCTGGGACTAGTGAAACACCGTCGCAATTCAGTTAGCGACATCATTTCCCGTCGCTATTAGTGACCGACAAGTATATCGCTATCGACGACGCTACTTTTTGCGGCGGAGTTTGAGGAGACGCAGAATCTGCCACGCTTTAACACCGACATGCTGCTACCTGTCGCAAAGTCTGACGCAAGGGAAAACTCCGTCGCTAAATGATGAAATTCTTGTAGGGTGGTTGTTTAATTAAATGGAAACAAATTAGACGAATAAAAAATAACACAAAAATATAACAAATACACAATAAAAAAAACACAACGTAAAAACACTTAAAAAAAAAAAAAAAAAAAAAAACCCGGGTACAAAAGTACCCTATGGGCCCATGAGGTGCAAAATAAGTAAATCATGAGGTGTGGGAGTAGATTACGTATATGTGCTCCTAAAATAAGTGTACAACTGGAACAGCCAAGGATACAACATTCACATGGCTATAGTACAACTTGACCTTATCCTATTTGTTCCTCGTACATGACCACATAAATTACATTCAAACAAGTATGTAGGTCTACAGCAAAGTTACAATACATTGTGTAATAACTTTGATCATCTAATAATTACTATATCTAGAACAAAATCGTCTGGCAATACTATCGGGTACTCGTCAAGTATTGGGCCAACCACAGTTATACCGTGAGGCATCTTTGTCGCCTAACAGGTACAAGGTAAAGAGTTCGATTATTGACAACCTCATAACTACAACCGTTGGGTAAGTCATGTATACCCCCACATTATAGAAAGACAACTGATTATGGCCGGTTCAGTTTACCGGTTATTAACATTTTGCCACCTAACATGTACGAATATTGTAAAAGGGTTTGGGTATACTAACACCGGTCTAAAACCTGACTCGTTAGTCATCCTTGATTCATAGTTGAACAACAAAAGAACTATATATGTTATGTACTTCCTTTTTATTCATTAGTATGTGCCATGTTTTGGTAAGCATTAATCGACATAAATGAAGCAAACGATAAACGCTAGAAACAAAAGAACAACACAAAATGAGGAAAATCTTATTTGGACAAGTTTCATGATATATATGTTACAAGCCGAATATAATTATTTGTGAAATAAAGGGGAGAAGCGAGGCTTTGGTTTGAAAGTTAGTATATGAATTGTCATTAAATTTTTCAAAAAAAAAAAGTGCCCTTAAGGCTAGGTAACGAACTTTTATTTTTTTCATTTGAGTTACTGAACTTTTATTTTTCTTTTCTTCATATTTTTAGGATGGCTGAATGTATAATTTTTAATAGTTAAGCAACATAAATGTCATATTTTTATAAGTTCAAACCTCAAGATGTCATTTTTATAAGTTCAGTAATCTAAATAAACAAAATCAAATGAAAGTTCGTTAACTAAGACAATTTTTTTTAAAAAGTTTGTAACATGTTTGTGAACTCGTCCTACAAATCCTCTTATTTAGGGTCAATTTCATTTTAAGCATACCAATAAGATTTACCAACACTTTTGCCTATGAAAACCAAACAAACTACATGAATCGAACTGAACCTGCTACATTTCTCTAACTATATCTTTCTTAGGTGTTAGGACCTGTAGAACTTTTATTTTATTTTGTAGATTTAACAAACTACACAATATATGTTATTATGTTTCGTTGAAGAGATTTGTGAATGTGTCCACCAACAAAGACATGGTCGAAACCAGGATTTTGAGTTGCGAAGGCTTACTAGATAAAAGAAGCAACAATAAAATCTGTCTTAATAAAAACTACTTATTGTTCCAACAAAAAAGATTGACAAAAACTAGTAGTAGTTCTTTAACAAGCACACGTATATAAGAGGAGAAGAGTTAGTTTACATACCAAACTTTTTTCACATACTAATGGACTCATCTCCATCATTCATTTAAAAAGAAATCAATGACTGAGATTAAAAACATTTTATTATTTCATATATTTTTTATAATTTAAATATCTCTTAAACCGTTAATCGTTAAGCGAAAATATTTACACCGTCGCGACGAGCATTTAATTATCTTTCTATTGATGGACACTTTGATATACTTTCGAAAAAAGAAAAAAATATTCGTTTTATTCACGTTTTTATGTCTTTTTTTCATTTTTTTACGTTACTGAAATTTGCATGAAAAAATCATATATGATTAAACACTAATTTAAATATCACATGTGATATTAGGGTTAAATCATATATGATATGTAATATCATATGTGATATGATATGTATATCATATGTGATTTTACACTAATATCACATGTGATATTACATATCATATATGATTTAACACTAATACCACATGTGATATTCAAATTAGTGTTTACTCATATATGATTTTTTAATGCAAATTTCAAAAACGTAAAAAAAAGGAGAAAACTTTAAAAAAGCGTGAAAAATACGAAAAACAAATTGTCGAAAGTATATCAAAGTGCCTATTTATAGAAAGATAAATGCTCGTCGCAATAATATATATTTTTTCGCTTAACGATTAACGGTTTGAAAGATATTAATATTTGAAAAAAAAAAATGATGAAAGTGAGTTTTTTAAATTGTAGGATCAATTTCATCCATTAGATCAAATAAAAATATAGAGTGAAGATTGATCACTTGATATATAAATAATCTTTTGTCCTCAAATTATCTTAAATCATATAAATGTACGAAAACTTATTTGATACAAATATAACAAGCTTGAGAATTATTGATAATTTAGTATCTATGACATCCAGAGCGGAGCTAGTAGAGTGACCATAACTAGCCCAATTTGTTAAGTAAGTAATTATTTAGCAAATAAGTTATTTTTTTAATAGTTTTTGAAGTTAGCCCCTGGCTTTATTCATATCGATATTTTGTTAAATATTCTAAAACAGATAACTAACATGAATCACATGATGTTATAGTGCTAGGGTATGATCGGTTAAAAAATCATTTTTTATGCGATATATATTTGCTATAAGTTCTACGTTAAATTTGGTTCTTCTCAATTTAAAATTTTGGGTCCCCCCCTGAATCGACATCATTTAATGTTATTAAGTTGTACAAACTCAAGTTAAATGACATAACTAAATGTCATACACTGATTGCCTTTTTGGAATTAAAGAATCGTATAGACTCAAAATGCTTGCTAAAAATTTGATGTCAAGAATGTTCGTTCTCTACTAAGAGAGATTTTTGTAGTGTTACATAGCAATATAGCATTCATGTCAAGAGTATATGCAATCAAATGTCCAAATATGGGCAAAAATATGGAACATGGGACTCTGTTACTCACAATTAACATTTGTGGGTTTGCCCATTTGGGTGATGAAATTTATTGGATGGAAAAAGAATGCTTTGACTTTTGTGGAGAATCAAGGTGGACTTATTCATTATAGTTGTGTTTGGCGACAAAGATCGACCCGGCCGGGTTAACTGGTTGAACCGGTTCCGGCAAAAAAACAGGTCATATTAAACCGGGTTTGTAATTCTTGAAACCCAGTTAAACCTGCCGAGTTTTAAGTGACCCGGGTTAACATGGTTCTCAAAACCCGACCAAGTTTTGTTTTTCATGTTTTTATTTTAAATAAAAGAAGTTAATTATATATATTTGCGACTTAATTATTTTTACACGTTATCTTTATTGTTAAATATTTTTTAGGATCAATATATGGATTAGTCATGATTATATATATACTTATTTTTCGTATTTTTGAAAAAAAGAGTTTTTTATATTTTATTTTAGAAAAATGGGTTGACTTGGTGGTCAACCGGATGAACTGGTAACCCGGTGACCTGGTAACTCAATTGAATCGATTAAAAACCCGATTTTCAAAAAAGTGATTATAATTTTAAAAGATGGCCTGGGAAATATGGTATTTTGACACAATAAATGAACTAACACAGTTATGAGTTTATGACTGATGATTGCAATAACTTCACAAGTAAAAAACCACTGTGTTTTGTTGAGAAGTAAATGAGATGATCTTTTATTCGTATCTAGTTAAGGAATGTTCATAAACTCTACTAAATCATGCATAGTATTCAAGCTCCACAAAAGAAGGGATAATGACAAAAATACCCAATTTTTCAAACCTACTTCACAAAATACCTCATTTTATACTCAAAAACCCAAAATACCCACTAAATCCGCAAGTTTTTTGAGAAAAATCGCAAATTTGCGAGTTTTTGAGAAAAAATATCGAAAATTTTCGATATTTTTAAGAAATATCGCAAATTTGCGATATTTTTAAGAAATATCAAAAATTTGCGATATTTCTAAAAAATATCGCAAATTTTCGATATTTTTAAGAAATTTCGCAAATTTATGGATAAAACTCATGAGATTTTTTTCAGTTGCTAGATTTTCTTGATAAAGCGTGTTTTATTGTTATTTTAGCTCCCTTCACTAAAAAACTCAAATTCTCACTAAAAAACTCAAGTTTTCCATGAATTCCGTCAAAGAAACCGTCAAAATACATGTATGTAAAGGAGGTACATGGGAAAGAGTGGATGGTGTGTTGGAGTATATGCCGTTAAATTGTGTAAAATGTACACTAATTTTACCATTGTTGTCATCATATTCATGTTTACTAGAAGCGGTATCCGAGAGGCTAGAAATCGATGCTAATAGTGGTTTTATGATAACTTACAATTCGGATAATGATATTGTAGAGGTATGTGATGATTTGGAAGTCAATGAATTTATGGAATTTGTTGTTAAAAGTAGTAGAATTGTTACGTTGTGTATTGTTGAGTCTAGTGTAAATGGTAGGCAATTATCAACTACGGGAAGCAATCAATAAAGCAATTTTATTCATGCTAACTCGTCTGTAAATGTATATCAAACCGAATATCATGCCACACAAATTCACCAAACACAAATGCCTGGTAGTAGTTTTTATCAAAATTTTAATAGTTTTCAACATATGCATGGATTTCCTGGGAATCCTATGTATGTGCCTGGAATTCCTGTGTATCATACGCAGGATCCTCAAAGTGATTCAGCTAATCGTAAAAAAAACAAGTTGTTGGTTCACCAAAAAACAAAAAGACTAACGAAAGGGATTTGCTAGATGATGATAAATTACGGCCTTTCGGAGAAAAGGTAATGGGTGGTGTTTTGGGAAAGTGAAAAGATTGTCTGGCGAGGATGAGAGTAGTGAATCTGATGATGAGCGTAGTGAATCTGATGACGAGAGTAGAAAATATGATGAGGAGGTTAGTGAATCCAAGAAGGATAAATTTTGGAATATGCCTCCCCTACTCAAAACACCAGTCCCAGATATCAACTCGAAAAAAGGTATGTGTTCTGGAACATCTAGTCTTGTTCGTTTGCATGATACTTTTGATAATAAAGAACATATAAAAGTTGTTTTGGGTAGAAAAGCTCTTGAAGAAGGATTTCAAATTAGATACCCAAGATCAGACCCCAAAAGGGTATATGCAAAATGTATTGATGACACATGTGAATGGGTTTTTCGAGCCTATATACTCAAAGACTATAAAAAGTTTTATGTAACAACATTTCACGACCATCATACATGCACTAGAACTCAAATTCACCCACATCATCGTAATGCTTCCCCAAAAGTCCTTGGTCATATATTGAAGGAGGTAATGTCTGAGAATAGTAGGATTTATAGGGGGAAAGAGATTATGACAGATATGAATGCTAGGTTCAAAATTGATATATCATATTCTCAAGCTTGGTGAGCTAAATGTTATGCATTGCAATTGTTGAGAGGGACTCCTAGGGAGTCGTTTTCCGAACTCCCTTTGTATTGCCACAATTTGAAACTAAAAAACCCAGGGACTATTACACATATTGAAACTGACGATGAAGACAGATTTGAGATATTTTTTCTTGCCATGGGTGCTGCGGTAAGTATTGTTTATTACAAAAAAATAAATGTATTATTCATGCTATCTATTTATTATTCTAATTATCGAAAGATTTTTTTTATGTAGATTCATACATTTGTGTCACACATGCGACCATTGATTATAATAGACGGTGCACATCTTAAAGGGGAATTTTTGGGTACAATGTATCTAGCAGTTGCAATGGATGGTAATAATCAGATTTTGCCGCTTGCATACGGAGTGGGTAAGTCGGAGACATTTAGATCTTGGGATTGGTTTTTGATGAAACTCAAGGAATGTATAATTGGTAAGCAAGATAACTTAACGATCATATCTGATGGAGCTGGATCCATTGCTTTGGCCATTAAGAATGTATTTCCCAATGCATTTCATGGTCGTTGTTATCGCCACTTGTTGATGAACTTACGTGCAAAGTGTCCTCGATTTATAAGTAAGGAAACGCTATTTTGGAGAGCATGTAAAGCATATCGGATTTCGGACTTTGAAGAACGTTTTAGCACTTTACGTGATGTATTGCCTAGAGCCGCTAATAAACTTGATAGGATTGGTCATGAAAAGTGGGCAATGGTTCACTTCCCCGGTATGCGTTATAATTACATGACCTCCAATAGTGCGAATCATGAACGCATTGTCTCGACATTCTCGAAAACTCTCGATTTGTATGATGATTGATTGGTTCATAAAATCTTTGCAACAGTGGTACTTTGAACATCGACAAACGGCAGGTAAACACATACCAAACCATGCCTATTTATGTTTCTTTTTTTATATATATTTTACTCACATATATTATACCATGTGTAGATGAACATAAACATGAATTAACACCCTGGGCGGAGGCCAAGATAACTAAAAGAATTGCAAAATCCACCACATGGACTGTAAGACCCGCTGCAAACTACCTTTACAATGTTGTTGATTATAACAAAAATGGGACAGTTGATCTTAATACTAGGACATGTAGCTGTGGACAATGGCAATTATCGGGTTTACCTTGTGGGCATCTTATTGCTGTTATGCGACATTTGCGCCAATCAAGTGCAAATCAGTTTGCATTTCCGTGTTTCAAGACTAGTGTTTGGAGGGCTTCATACAACGAGGTTATATACGATGTTGGGCATCCTTCAGAATGGGAGAAACAGATGGTCTTATAAGCTTCCTTCCACCTGTAATGGACAAACGTCAGCCAGGAAGGCCGCGTAATCGTGATCGCTTTAAATCTAAGGGTGAAGAAACTACACCAAAATCATGTACACGATGTCGTAAAGATGGACATAACCGTCGTGATTGCCCATCGAATATACCATCCCAGACTTTTATTGCGACAACATCAAGTGTGAAGTCAGGTTCTAGCACATCAAGGAAAGGTTCAAAAAGATCTAAAGAATCTAGTGTGTATGAAGAAATATGATAACGTATTGTATTATTGAACTATGTTATTTCTTTTAGTGTTATTGAACTATGTTATTTCTTATTAAGTATTTTTTGCCAATATGAAAAGTAGACATTACATTACATCACAATGATAATTAGACATTACATTACATCACAATGATAATTAGACATTACATTGCATGACAATTATAATTTGACATTACATTGCATGACAATGATAATAGTTATTAAATTATTATAAAGCCTTTTGATTCGGCAATTGAACTAGCTCTACAAGCCTCACAGTCTTCGTTTACCTCCTCGCTTACAATGTAGATATGAAGGAATTGCGTCTTTCCGTGTCCAATATACATGTATATATCCATGTAATCTTCTTCGGTCCATAGTTGTTGTAGTCCAGTATCTAAGTTACAATTAGGTTTTTGAAAATAGCAGAAATAATTATTCGACTCGATATTCTCAACAACGCCAGTAGCATTACTTATTTTCTTCATAATATTATACATGTCTTCCCTACTAAAATCATCAATGTTTAAAAAGTCTACTTCATGTATCTTTCCATGCAAGTATTTTCTTTTTGGAAAACCAGAGAAACGTCCTTCATGGTGTATTAACAATGAAAACAGGTAAGGAAATTCATCTGTGCATTATAAAAACAAAATTTATTGGTTAGCTACCTTTAAAATATAAAGCATTAAGGTAATGTAGCAAACATACCGTAAGTATTTCCAATATATGATGGTGTACCAGACTCTCGAATACAGTAAAACTTGGGTAAATCCATGATGAATGTTTATAAAATATGTGGCATACTCTTATATATATATATCCCTATATTTGCTATATTGCATTTTTTTGCGAGATAAGATTTTTGCGAGATTACAACTGACAAAAAGGACAACTTTATTCAAGCATAAGATATATGCGATATTGCATTTTTAAGAAAATTTGCGATATTTCTTTAAAATATAAAAAATTTACGATATTTCTTAAAAATATCAAAAATTTGCGATATTTTTAAGAAATATCAAATGTTTCGATATATATTAAAAAATTCGCAAACTTAAGAAAAAAAATCGCATTTTTTGCGAGATTACAACTGACAAAAATGACAACTTTATTCAGGGATAAAGTATTTGCTATATTGCATTTTTTGCGAGATAAGATTTTTGCGAGATTACAACTGACAAAAAGGACAACTTTATTTAAGGATAAGATAAGTATTTAATTAACTTATAAATACCCCTTAACTTCAACATTTTTAAGCACAACAAAATGTCTCATCGAAACACAAGATATTCCCAACCATACCATAACAAACCATTCACAAGTCCTCAACATAACGTTGGCAGTTCTTCATCACAACCAAATATGAACCATCCTTCGTCTCCCGTTTATCCATTTAGTGATGAAAATGCGGTTAGGATAATACACATGTTCCTGCGGTATTCTACAAGCTGCGAGGCTCCGTAAAATAGCGAGATTAGGGAAGGTGGTCATGTGTGAAATGCCGACACGTGAATACGTTAGGAAAATAATTGAGGATGCGAGTGAGGATGATCATTTTACGCGTGGCCCATGGCTTAGCGCGGTTCAATATCTAGTCTGTTGAAGGAGTATCGCAATTGGTTGTGTTGGCGATATGAAAACCTTTTTGAAGAATGGGAAACTTGAAAAGGTTGTAGCAGTAATAAAGTCTTGTACGCCGGATGCGTTGGGTGACCTAACAGTAACACTCAAAGATCCTTCGGGTATAATTTCAGGTACAATTCATTACAAAGTCCTTAAAGAGGAGGGTTATCAAAAGGCTATTACCGTAGGAGTTGTTTGATACTTCGTAATGTTTTAGTGTTTTCCCCTAAATTTGGTGGCCATTATCTTAACATTACATTGAAAAACATTGTTAAGGTTTTCCACAAGGATACTGATCTTTTAATTTATGAATGTTTACGTTTTTATTTAAATGCGGTAATGCGTTTTAATTATCTATGTAACGTTTTTAATTTATGAATAAAAGTTGAAGTTTTTAATTGTCCATTTAATCTGATTCAGTTCATAGTCGTTGTTGTCCAATATCATTTGACTCGATTTAGTGAGAATTTGAGTTTTTTTAGTGAAGGGAGCTAAAATAACAATAAAACACGTTTTATCAGCAAAATTTAGCAAACTGACAAAAATCTCGCAACTTTTATCCATAAATTTGTGAAATTTCTTAAAAATA
This sequence comes from Chrysanthemum makinoi, assembly GCA_910596185.1. Taxonomy (NCBI): domain Eukaryota; kingdom Viridiplantae; phylum Streptophyta; class Magnoliopsida; order Asterales; family Asteraceae; genus Chrysanthemum; species Chrysanthemum makinoi. Next base: position 249,605,068 of record OU343217.1, on the reverse strand, counting down.
TCGAAAATTTTCGATATTTTTAAGAAATATCGCAAATTTTTGATATTTCTTAAAAATATCGCAAATTTGCGATATTTCTTAAAAATATCGAAAATTTTCGATATTTTTAAGATATTTCGCAAGTCTTGCGATTTTTCTTAAAAATATCGAAAATTTTCGATATTTTTTCTCAAAAACTCGCAAATTTGCGATTTTTCTCAAAAAACTTCTTGGATTTAGTGGGTATTTTGGATTTTTGAGTATAAAATGGGGTATTTTGTGAAGTAGGTTTGAAAAATTGGATATTTTTGTCATTATCCCACAAAAGAATGTATCTTAAAGTTTGGCTTTTTATTTTACATTTATTTTGCCTTCCTTTAATTATAAAAATTTGGGTAAACAATTCATAAACTAATAATAAGGACAAATGACAAAAAGTATTATAGATGGAAAATGTTATTTCTAACTACTACTTTTGTTTCTACTTAGCTTTTTACTCACAGGATTTTGACAAATGTTTGATTTGATGGTTTGAATACAGAAAGAAAATAGAAAAAAAATAAAAAAAATAGAGGAGAGTTATTTTATATACCAAATTTTTCTTACATATCAAGGGACTCATCTACACCATCAATTTAAAAAGAAATCAATGACTGAGATTAAAACCATTTTATTTTTCACCTATTTTTTATAATTTAAATATCTCTTAAACCGTTAATCGTTAAGTGAAAATATTTACACCGTCGCGAAGAGTATTTAATAATCTTTCTATAGACGGGCACTTTGATATACTTTAGAAAAAAGAAAAAAAAATCATTTTTTTCACGTTTTTTCGTCTTTTTTTACGTTACTTGAAATTTGCATGGACAAAATCATATATGATTAAACACTAATTTGAATATCACATGCATGTGGTATTAGTGTTAAATCATATATGATATGTGATATCACATGTGATAAGATATGTATATCATATGTGATTTTACACTAATATCACATGTGATCTTACACTAATATCACATGTGATCTTACATATCATATATGATATAACACTAATATCATATATGATATAACACTAATATCACATGTGATATTCAAATTAGTGTTTAATCATATATGATTGTTTAATTCAAATTTCAGTAACGTAAAAAAACGAAAAAACTTAAAAAAAAAAAACGTGAAAAATACGAAAAAAAATTTGTCGAAAGTATATCAAATTGCCTATCTATAAAAAGATAAATAAATGCTCGTCGCAATGATATATTTTTTTTGGCTTAACGATTAACGGTTTGAAGTTATTAATATTCAAAAAAAAATGATGAAAATGAGTTTTTTAAATTGTTAGGATTAATCTTATCCATTAGATAAAATAAAAATGGATAATGGAGATTGATTTCTTTAATATATAAATAATCTTTTGTCATTTTAAATCAAAAAAATATATAATATTGTTGTGTATATAGAAAGATTAGTAAAAAGATATTATAAGAGATTTAACAATGCTAATTATAGATACGTCCAATCTTTAATTCAGGTATCAAACTTACATTAGCAAGTGTAACTCTACCAATTGTCGTGTCATAGACTCGTAGGTTGTTTGGGTGGAACATCATAAGATAAATATTTGTGCATAACTTTCTTAACTAATGATTGGTTTGATAAAATTGTTAGTTTATTCATGTTTTCCTGTATCAAACAAAGACTAATGATTACAATATATCGTAACTAATGATACGTGTTTACTCCTAACCACTACTTAAATAGTAACCCATTTCAATCATACATTTAATCAAAGGAAAATGATCGGCACATTTTTAATATTTATTGAGACACTTATCAGTATGTGTTAAATAGTTGTATTTTTAGTGTAAACTACTTTAACAATTTGTATCGTGAGTGTTCCAATAAAAAATTGGAGTGTGTTGATCACTCCCTATTAGCTAATGATTTGCACACTCATATGTACAACCAGTTAAAACAGAATATATACACTGTACAACCGTTTAACGCATATATTAGAATGTCCCAATCAAAAAGTTGAGTCTGCAAATCATTTCCTTACATTTAAACGTCGCTTATTTAACAGAGTTATAAGAAAGAAAAGAAAACGATGTTGCTTTGTTACATTGGCTGTCCAACTATCCTCAACTATCAAAATTTGTTTGAAGTTTGATGAAATAAAACATCCGAAAAATAATGTTGTTGTGTTAAACAATTTGAATAACAAATTAGTTATCCAAGTCTATTAAGTACTCGAGTTCAATACTTCAATAGTAGGCAGGCCTGGGTCGTGTTGTCTTTTATGTTGTAATAATTTGTGTAGGTTTTCAAATATTTAAACTAACACAAGTATTCTAGTGAGAGAAAGTTTAGAGAGAGAAAGAGATGAGACGATTCATATGAAACATATCAAGTTTTTTTTTTGAACGGCCAACAAAATATTTTATTATCACCAAAAGCTAGCGGGTTGCTAGCAGATACACCCATAATACACCCGAAAACAACACAGAAACATAAGTTTACAAACTACATCAAACATAACCAAACACACCCTCTATAATCCCCTGTCCCTACACCGTAGAGACATTGAATCCCATCCAAGCCTCCCAATCCAGTTCCTGAGTCTTAGCCCTCGATTTTACCCAAAGGAAACTAAAAGCTTTTATGTCGCCAATCAACTTTTGGATTGAACACTCCTGCTGCTCGAAGACTGCTTTATTGCGCTCCTTCCAGATACACCAAATGGTTGCAAAACATACTACTTGAAAAGCCTTCCTAAACTCTTTCGACCCCCTTACGAACGAATGTAACTTAATTAGATCAAAAAACTCGAACGCATATACATTCCCCACCTTGCACCATTGAGATATCGACTGCCAAATTGACTGGGCCAAGGCACACGACACAAAAATGTGCTCAACCGTTTCTTGATACTCACCACACATCGGACAAATCTCAGACCCAACGTTAATGTTTCTCCTCATTAATGCAGTCTTCGTTGGGAGCCTACCTAAACTAGCTCGCCAGATGAAGATGCCTACTTTCTTAGGAACCCACGAATTTCATTCCCCAACCCGTAACGTCGAACTCACCTGATTTGCCACCAAAGTCTCCTTGATTGCCCGAACCGAGAACCCAACCTCATCCCCCCCTCCAGCCCAGACCCATTTATCCCCCCGCTCTACCAACACAGGTCGTTGCACCTGATCGCACAGATCTGCCAGTTCAACAGCAGCAGAGGCTGTCAGCACCGACTGCCCCCATCCCCAAAGCCACCCATCCCCATCCGGACTTACTCTTTCGGATATGACCACGTTCTTGTTTCTTTCCAAGGCGAACAAATTTGGGAACCTAGCCGCCAAAGGACCACCTGGATCCCAACAATCCAGCCAAAATGTGATCACCAGCCCATTCCCCACCCTCCCTTGTATATTAGACCCATGTCCAACCCCACGTTACTAAGCGTCATTACCTTTCGCTATGTTCTTCCAAGGACCCGGGCTCGACAACCTCGCCGGTATGGGATTCCACCTCCTCGAAGAATGGTGAATTGCCCATATTACCTTCCTCCAGAAACCGCTTACCTCCACCTTAAACCGCCACCACCATTTCGCCAAGAGAGCTAAGTTCATATCTCTAAGAGACCCGAAACCCAATCCCCCCTTTTCGACAGGTACAATTACATTATCCCACGCCACCCAATTCATCTTTGCCTTTTCCTCCCACCCACCCCAAAAAAAGACCCTTCTTAATCTATCTAATTCTTGTAACACCCTCACTGGTGCCTTAAATAGTGAAAATAATAGGTGGGTAGGGAGTTTAGGACCGACTTAATTAATACGACCCGCCCCCCAAATGATAACTGTTTGGCTTTCCAAATAGACAACCTCTTTCTAAATGCATCTAATACCGGTTTCCAATGCTTATGGAGATTCATATTAGCACCAACCGCAAACCTAGAAAGCGTAAACGGGAATTTCCCGGGCTTACATTTCAAGATAGAAGCCATGATCAATTCATTCGCAACATCCACCCCAACACCAAATACACTGCACTTCCGAAGATTAACCTTTAAACCCGAGGCGAGATAAAAACATCTAAGGATCCGCTTTAAGTTTAAAGCATTTTCCTCAGACCACTCACCTAGGAATACCACGTCATCCGCATACAATAGGTGTGACAATACCAGGCCATCATTCCCACATTTCAGCCCGCGAAACACCCCTCCCTCCACTGCCCTTTTCATGATTCTAGACAATGATTCCATGACTAGTACGAATAGAAACGGTGATAAAGGGTCGCCTTGCCTCAGTCCACGACTACACAAAAATTCATGAGTGGGAGACCCATTAACCAAAATCGAGGCTCTAGCCGATGAGATCACTGCCATGATCCATCTACGCCAAATAGCAGGAAAATTCATCATAGACATAACTGAATCCAAAAAACTCCAACGGACCGAATCATATGCTTTGTCAATATCCACTTTGAACACCATACCCTGCCTTTTCATTCGCCGTAACCAAATGATAATCTCGTTGAGGACTAGTGGCCCGTCTATAATACTACGACCAGTAAGAAAAGCAGACTGTTCCGGTGAAACAAGTTTATCAACCACCTTTTTAAGTCTCCCCACTAATACCTTTGAAATAACCTTATTTATACACCCCACCAGGCTAATTGGCCTGAAGTCCTTAAAGTCTAGTGGATCATCCTTTTTCGGAATTAAGGCAATGAACGAAGATACACACCCAGCCCCAAGCCTCGGATCAGCATAAAATTCTTGGAATAATCGTAGGAAATCCGCTTCTACGGAGCTCCAACACCTGCGTAAAAACTTAAAATTAAAACCGTCCGGACCCGGAGCTTTATCCCCATCATAGGCCCAAACTGCTTCTTTGATTTCCCGCGCCGAGAAAGGTGTAGTCAGACTACTCGCATCATCGTCAGACAACGAGCACTCGAAAACACATTCAAGCATCGGTCTGACCTGCATCGGCTCTGTGAACTTCTCCTTAAAGAATTCGAAAGCTGAATCAACCAAGGCACAAGAGTGCCTTTACATGAGTTTATATAGTTGTGTAGCTAGGACAACGCCCCATGTATGATTTTCTAGAAGGATACTAAAGCCCATGAGCTTACTACATAGACCTTAAGTTAATTTCATACATATAAGCCCATAATTATGGCAACCCATTACATAAACTAATGACCAACACTTTATATTGATTACACGTAATCTCAACAATCTCCCCCTAAGGGTTGGTCATCATGGTCTTCATTTTGTAAGTTGTTTGATGTCTTTTGTTCTTTGACATTCTTAGCTGATGACGTCTTAAGTCTTTTTCATTGTTTGTTCTTTATTCTTGTGGTCTTATGTTGATTATGCGTCAAATTCATCAACGTCTTTACTTCTGATGACGTTTTCCACCCTTCCGACATGCTCATAAATCTTGATAACTATGAATCTTTAACATTGATCTTTGTCTTACTTCTTTGCGGATTCTCGAGCTTTGACGTAGAATCTTTTTTTTTTTTGGGTGTAGATCTTTGTTGTTATGAGCATGTGGAAGTAGATGTTGATGATTATGGTGGTGGTAGTGGTCTTTGCTAGAACACCGGGCCGTTTATGAATACCTGCATGAAAACATATAGCAATAAAGTTTATGACGTCAGTATTCGGATATTTTGTACAGGTACATCCTAGATCGCTGGCGCGTTCTTTGACTAATCTCAGACCGGATGGTCACTAGCAAGTCCCCGTACCCAATATCTTCATACCGTCGTTGTGAGTCGCTAGATTACACCAAGGTACCACTCCACGACTGTAGACCGTTTTAGAACCATCGCGGAAACTAAGCGTAACCCACTAGGGATTACCAAAGTGACCTGCTGCCAGGGCTGTTCGATGTTGACCCTGGTAGGAATTTCCATTCAATCACTGAGGATTACTTGTGTAAATCCTAATCATAAATGTTCTGGCAGATTGCTAGGATCTGCGTAGGACTCTTAAATTTACATCTTGTGTTCTTATTTTTTGAACAACAAGTGTAGAAATATTAAGTGTTCCTAAGAGATCTTTTGATGAATCTCATGGCTCTAGACTCGATTTGTGTGTTTTGTTTTAGTAGTCGGAGACTGGAGCGGTGTCTTCTGTGACGCACTGCACTTAACCTTTTAGCCACTCAAGTCCTCTCAAAAGGATTTGTTTCATTCTCAACACAACTCAGACTGGAGCGATTTAGTAGTCGTATTTCCTATCCTTAGTCACCTTATAACTCCATGACTATTCCTATGTTGCCATAAAACCTTTTTCTTGAAAATCTCTCAAGGTATTTATGATTATTAAACATATTTTGTTAACACCTTGAGAGTTTTGTATTTTCAGAAATACCCCCTCCACATGTGCTTATATTGTTTTAACTTAAATCTGCACATTGAGGGTAGAGTTCGCACTTTTTGAATTGATCAGCTCTTGATAGACAATTCCCCGCGAGACACGGTTACTTTGCTTAGTTAAAGAGATCCATTGTCAGTTTTTAGGTGACAATTAGCTCTAAGGCCAATGCTAATGGAAGGGTTTTTGCTCGGTTGGTTGACCCCCAACCGAATAGTCGACTGTGTCCCCCCCTAGCTCAACCGAGCATGACCGAATCTTACCCCAACCTTTGCATTCTTTCGGTTTGTCAGCCAACCGATTAAATGAGCACAACTCTCCCTATTTTTTTGACCGTTGCATTCTTTCCATACACAAAAAATCAAGGATTGCTTCTAAATATAAACAAGTTTCGAAATACAAATAACAAAAAACGAGATCTCAGTTCTTTCATGTTTCATTATAGAACTAAAGACCTTATAAGATCTTAGCAAAACAAATGTAAAACTCATCATAGATCTCTTTCCAAGCAAAAATTCCTTTTATTATTCGAACCTTTTCAAAGAAAGAACAAAAAAAATCGTTTCATACTTTCTTTTGTTCGGTTTAAAAGAAAAAAACAACGCAAATACCTACCCGAGACCTCAAAGGATCTTGAAGCCGTATAGAATTTGTAATAGAATTTTTTGATAAATGAAAGTGATGGGATTTATTTGTGGTTGGGTATATCTGTGAGGAATGAGGATAGAGGAGTGACTGAACACAAGGTTTAAAGTGTTACATAAAAATAGGGTTATTCTTTTATATAGTGTATATAATTAGGGTAGTTTGTTTGGGCTGAGAAAAAAAATTTGGGCTTTAACAAAATTATTGGATTGGACAAAAATTTTGGATTGCACAGTTTAAACATCATTTGACTTGTCCTTTTAATGTATTATGTACCCGGATTATTTTGTAATAATTAGGAGTAAGTTATAATTTTGTTAGTTATCCGGAATTTTTGTGTCACAAGTTGGTTGTGTTGGCTAAATAATTTATGAATGCAATTTTAATAAATAAATAAAAAAGTTACGGTTGTCATTGCGGTCACCACTAGCAAGTTATGGTTGGGTATAGTCTTGGAGAGAGAAAGCTGATGTGGCGCTGATGTTAGAACCGTCAAAGTTCATGTCTACCAAGATTTTCTCGAATTGGTACATTCTACTTAGACATATCCTTTGCGAGACACGTTTACATCACTGGCTAGGCCAGCTTGAAATTATTACCCGTCTCGGACAAGTCCTTTCAATTACTGACATTTAAGTTCGTCAATTCATGGGTTATATCTGAGTTGAGCACTTACGAGATTCCATACAATCAACAACATATTTTGATCACATATTCCCCCCCTAAAAAATAGCATAAACTTGTTGTTTTTGAAAAAACTTTGATTAAAATATGCTTTTTGTGTTCGTAAAATCATTTGGGATTCATTTCACAAGAACATTTTGGTATTTTGAACAAATAGTTTTAAAGTACTGCTCCTCAATTAGTGAAATTAATTTAAAATTCTAAACATTTGAGGGAATACTTTGTCTTTCGAACAAAATTCTGAAAAACTTTTGAATAAAAAATTGTTAGAAAATTTTGAGTGAGTTCTGCTCAAAAAGTAAGAAGCCTTCGCTCCTTATATTAGTATTGACTATTGAGGCACTGAGGCGTACTACATGGTCCTTTCTTTAGAAACATGCACTGCAATATGTGCATAAGCCATAATGTACCTACATATAACGAATATAGTTCTAGACTAGCTACTGTTTCTACTTATTACAAATTATCCTAGTCTACGAATAATGTTCAACATAGTCTATCTATTACAAATTACCATCACGGACAAGTCCTTTCGATTACTGACATTTAAGTTCGTCAATTCGTGGGTTATGTATGAGTTGAGCACTTACGAGATTCCATACAATCAACAACATATTTTGATCGCATATTTTCTCCCCCTAAAAAATAGCATAAACTTGTTGTTTTTGAAAAAACTTTGATTAAAATATGCTTTTTGTGTTCGTAAAATCATTTGCGATTCATTTCACAAGAACATTTTGGTATTTTGAACAAATAGTTTTGATGTACTCCCCCTCAATTAGTGAAATTAATTTAAACTTTTAAGCATTTGAGGGAATACTTTGTCTTTCGAACAAAATTCTTAAAAACTTTTGAATAAAAAATTGTTAGAAAATTTTTGAGTGAGTTCTGCTCAAAAGTAAGAAGCCTTCGATCCTTCTATTAGTATTGAGGCACTGAGGCATACTACATGGTCCTTTCTTTAAAAACATGCACTGCAATATGTGCATAAGCCATAATGTACCTACATATAACGAATATAGTTCTAGACTAGCTACTGTTTCTACTTATTACAATATATCCTAGTCTACGAATAATGTTCAACATAGTCTATCTATTACAAATTACCATCATACAAATCATTCTGGATGTATGAAGTTGTGCAGTAGAAACTTTGGTCGTCCTCCCACGTAACTTTTCAATCTGCGCATCTGATCTCTGTATTTGAGCGTCCGCTCTATCTTGTGAATGAAGTTCCTTACGTCCCGAGAATCTACAGCATTCCCTTTCTTGCTTTTGTCTGGATACAACATTTGATCTTTAAGGAGAATATCCAAACCATCTCAAACTTTCTTCAATTTAGCATCGCAAAACTTGTGGATTTCTTTAATTCCCATTAAGCAATTGGTAGAATTGTCACTCCTGTACATAAATCCGAAGGCCGGTTTTTTTCTACAGTGTGTATTGGGATTCCTGATTGATTTCTGGGAAGTGGAGTCTTGGTTTTGTCAAGTTGAGTTTCTTCTGGTAGCTTTCGACTCCCAGTTGTAGATCCTCAACTCTGTTCTGTATGATGATTATGCGGATAAAGATTAGAAGAGATGTGACGAATGCATACTAGAGATGGGTTGAGAAGTGACGCATCTTTCCTTGAACTTTAATTAGAAACACGTCTTCAATGTCTTTTAAAGTCAATTCCGGAATATCAGCTTCTAAAAAATTCGTATTCTTTCTCATCTTGTCTCTTGACCATGATTTTCTCCAGGAATGTTTAGTCGAACTTCTCTTCTGCTTCTATCCATGTGACGGAGACAATCCTAAGGTTACTCTTGACCACACTCTTTGAATTTCCCACTAACTTGCTTCGGTAAAATAGTTTTCGTCATTCTGGCCATCCCGAGCTGGGCATCTTTGTTGTATGACACTACCTTGCTCATAAATAGTTGTGTAGCGGATTCTTCAATTGCTGATTGAGTGTACCTAGCAGCTGGAATGAGAGTCAGAGATCGAGCATACTTGAATTCAATCTTGTGTCCATTTTGAGGAAATTCTAGATCATCGTTGAAGAAGAAGCGGTATGGGATCTTGGATTGATCTGTTTTGCCAATCACGGGTAGTGGTTTTTTCCAATTAGTGTAGTACGGAGTTCGTTGATCCACGTTAAATTCGAGATTAAACTAGCTTATATCATTAGACAAGGCATGTACGATGTTCTATATGTGATATTCGAGCTCTGCCGCACTTCCTGGTCGGTCTTTTAAAAGGTTGAAAGCATCATTCTTCATTCGTCTTAGTTCCCTCTTTGTTAACTTCTTGATGTGGCGATCACGCTTGAATTTCTGAGCGAATTCCACAGTGCGATCATCCGTTGGCTTTTCGTCTTCAGCAAGAGGAGGTTGGGCACTAACCATATCATCAAACCTGCCATACTATGCAGTTGAGTCATCATCAAGCCAAGTGACAACTTTTGGCTCTTTGCCTTTGTTTGACTTTCTGCTTTTTGTCTTTGATGGTGGAGACTTCTTTTGAGCGGTAGTGGTTTGTGGATGCTCTTCCTAGGTGTATTGAAATGGTTTGTAGAAATCTGTTGTTGTTGGACCAGAAGCTGAAGCCTTTGGAGGAGGATTGGAAGTGGTTGTGGTGGAGGGATTAGCTGACTTGTGCTATGAGGAAGAACCCCCGACCATCTTCTGTTTCTTGCTCTTTGAGTTTGGGTCAGGATCTCGCTCGTCTCTTGTCCTTTTGTGTTTTTCAGCATCAGTCTTGCACTGAGTGGGGTTCTTCAGACGAAGGGTTGCGGAAAAAGAGTCGTAGAAAGCCAATTCATCAGGAGTCATGGTGTTTTGGGTATCAGATAACTTCTCAAATAATTTTAACTGAAGTTCGTCAATGGTGAGATCCTTTGGTGCCGAAGTTATCGGGACAGTTTGAAGAGTGATAGGAGTCGAGGCAATGATATCTGAGACTATTTGATTGATGATAGGTGTTAGATATTCCTTGATCTCCATTGTAGCAATAGTTGGTAAGTGATTCTTTAAGTATCTGTCCTTGTATCCCGTAATGAGCTTTTCCATGTTACCTTGGATATCTCTTGACATGAATTGATCCACTTGTTGTTTTGTTATTTGCATTTCATCCATGTCTTCTGTCAAGCCTTTAACCTGATTGATAAGGATGTTATGCTGAGCTTGAACCTTGAGAAATTCTCACATCTTTCTTGACCTATTTTGAAGTACGAGACATAAACGTCTTTTCAAGTTTTATTATTGATTTGTTGGTGGATTTAGATGTTGATCGTGTTGGTGGAGGAGAAGAGCGAGTTGAAGATTCTGGAATAGGTGGTTCCTTAGTAGCATCGTTATCATGATCCACCAGTGATTCCTTTGGAGGAGAGGGTTCTCAGAACAAAAGATCGTGTTCAGGGTTGTCATGAATGAACTTATCAGTTTCTTCCTTTTCCAACCGCTCCCTTTCTTCATCTTCTGCTGCCTTTTTAGCCAATTCATCTTCTGCAGCCTTTCTCACAGTCTCTTCATCCTCTGGAGCTACATTATCTCGGTTAGGTTGTTCTTGATCATCCATGAGAATGTCATCAACTGGTTCTTGCTCCTAAACAAATGTCTCAGTCACTTTCTCTGTATTAGGATCTTCAGTGGTGTTGGTGCCAGATTCTTTACCGGGTTGATTAACCGGTTCAGAAGTGACATCTTTGCTAGAGCCTTCACCATCACCGGGTTGATTTACCGGAGGAGGAGGGTAGGCCTCTTTTCTCCTTCTTTTCAATGTTTCATAAAGATTGTCAAGGTTTACTTGCTTAATGGTGAGTTCTTCTGTGACAATATTCTTACGTTTCCCCTGCACCATCAAGTTAGATTCGTCATTTTCATCTTGATTTTCCTCTTCGTAATCTCCAAAATCCTCATCAATCTCCTTGTACAATTGATTTTTCCTTTTCTCCTCTTCTTCTTGTTTGATTTTATACTCATCATCACTGATTTCCATAGCTATCTGAGTTGCCGGTTGCTCTTTGTATAGGACCAGCTGTTCATCCGATTTAGTAGCGGAATCTGATTGTTCATATTGTTCTGGTGAAGGTTCGGGCTTGACAGGTTTGGGTGAACCTTTCTTGTATTGTTTCCTGGGGGGATTCTGACCTTGGTAGCACTAGCAGAGCTACTAGTCTTGCCACCCCTCTTGCCTTTGGTCTCTATCAGAATGGGCTCAGAGTCTTCATATTTGCTGAGTCCGAATCGAACTGCTTTAAAGGCCTTATCATAGTCCCTGTATGCCTTCATTTCCTTGATTAGTAAGAAGTGAGTCAGGAAGTCTCATTCCTTGTTTACGGGTGGTGGATGATTGAATGTTGATTTTGTTGACCATTTTATCCATTTTTACTATAAATGCTTGATTGGATCTTGCTGTCGAGGATGAATGTCTTGATGCACAAGTAGGAGATAATGAACAATCATCTTTGTGAATTTGACGAAAGGGATCTTGGTGAGTAGAGCTTGGTAGTGACTTTGAATTTGAAACACGATGTCCTCCTAGATGAGTTGAGCATAGTCCAAATGTTTCATGTTGACTATCCCCCAGAACACTTGTAGATGGAGCAGTCTTGGGTGTTCATGACCGCTGTCCCTACCACTAATTGATCGAGCCAAGATATAGTAGATGGTTCTCCATGGTTGTGGGAAGTACTTGGCATCGACCATGGAAAATGACTTTAATTATTTTTCAGGTTGTTCGTCGTATCCAATTTCCAGGAGAAAGTCGAGGACCAATTCCTTTGTTGGTCTAGGACAGAAGGTCTTTTTTGGTTCGGGAGATTCTGATAGAATTAATGCTTTGCGAAGACTATCTATGTCTACAGTGACTTGTTTACGGTCCAGTGTGCATGTAAATGATTTCTCATCAAGGTTCAGGTTGATGGTTTTCCATAGTTGATGTATGTAGATCTCTCGAATGTTAGCAGACTTTTCCAACATAAATCTACACTTGTGACGTTTCAGCACTTCAATTGTAATCTGACATGATGGTTCAGCACACTTGATCTTGTGAAACTCAACGCGAGCATTATTCTTCCCAATTGTGACATTGTAACCCTCTGGAAAGATTTCTTCTCTAGTGATCAATGGAAGTTGGTGTTGTTCAACCATTTGTGATTTCTAAAAGGATATATCAAACAAGCAACCAAGCAAGATACATGTGTGTTAGCACAGAGTAACTTTTATTGACTACTTATGTGAGCTTTTGATTGGTTTGTTTTTCTTAAATGACCATTATATTGAAAGTTTGATCAATTTCAGATTCATAAAATTCTAAGTGTCAAAATTCTATGAAATGTAATGGTTCAATTTCGATGGGTCACCAAATTTGATGAAACTGTATCAATTTTATAGAATTTGTAAGTTCGATGTATTTGTAAATTCTGTGACAAGTTCGATGAAACTGTGACAAATTCTATAGAATTTATAAGTTCGACGGTTTTTTAAATTTTATGTTAAGTCGATGAGAGTGTGTCAAATTCGATGGAACTTGAACAAATTAGATGAATTTATCAAGTTCGATGAAAACTTGATAAGTTCAATGAAATCTGTACAAGTGCGATGGATTTTGACAAGTTCGATGGAAAATGCAATTTCGATAGTTCCTTATCCAAGGAACTGCGATGACACTATAGACGTACAAGTTCGATGATAATCCTTCGAATTTCCAATCCTGAGCATTTAAGATAAAACCACTGATTACAATCCTTTATAATCACAGTATTATGACTTATCAAACAACCTTTAACTATTTTAGGGTACTGAATTGCGAGTTCGATGAAATACATTGTTTTGATAAACCCTAATTTTCCAAGTTGAATCAAATCTGTTTTTAAGAATGATTAAATGTTTACAGTATGTTTCTCAACCTATTTGAACACTTTCTAACTTAGGTAATTAGTTTAAAGCACAGTATTTCAAAGATGCTTAATTATGAGCGCATGAACCCTAATTATCAAACTTACTAAATTAGTGTTTTTTGTCACAATTAAAGCTTGGCAATCGTTTAATCATACAATTCCGACCAAAACCCCTTAATAACATCAATCAATAACACCATAAATCATTTATCCCCAAACAGTATAAACCCTAAGTAAAAAATTCTCATTTATGAGAAATCTAACCGTTGGATCATTGTGTAATCAAAAACTATTTCTTAAATTCATATAAACACTTACAGATTTTTGAAACTACACACGGATTTGAAGATTGGTTTTTAGTCGTGGATGTGGTTGGTTGAGATATAAATGCAATCAGTAAATGTAGTAAATGCATTTTACTTTTTGTTTTGTTGTAATAATTTTTTAAGTTTAAAGTTTTGAAAATTTTAGTCCCTTAATGACAAACAATTACACACTTAGTCCAATTGTTACTATATGAAGAAATACTTTCACTATAAGTTTAATACACCCCCTCGACTTATGATTAAATTTGATTTGAACATAAAAGAAACACTTTTAGTCCAAGGAGGGTATTACGAGGATATTAAACCAACACGTTTTTAAATCAATATTTTTTTGATAATATGCAAGTACACTGTTTAATTTTAAGATATTTTTCGACTTCTCCCCCTCAACACATGATAAATTTTGTATTAAAGATATTTTGAATCATATGTTGATGTGAATAGAGAAAAAAATGTACTTGCATATAAATAGATAGAAAAAGTTTTTTATTTTTATTTTTTATTTATTTATTTTTTTAACATAATAAAAGATAGGAAATATTTTTGGATTTTTATAAAATTTTATATATTTTTTATTTTGTTTTTGAATAAATATTTGCAAAAGTAGTTTTTTGATGTTTGACGTTTTTAAGATTTAGGTATAAAAATTTCAAGTTCCTCTGGAGTCAAACATCGCATACCAATTCGATGAACTAAGTCAGCAAATCTTGCGAGTGGCAAGGCTTTGGCAAATAAGTCCGCCAATTGGTGTTCTGTACCTACAACGTATAATTCAAACGTTCCTTTCTCGACATGATCCTTTATGAAATGGTAACGAAGAGTAATGTGCTTTGACTTTGAATGTTGAACCGTGTTGCATGAGATTGCAATTGCGCTTTTGGAGTCGCAGTACATCGGAATCTTGTCAAATATGTAACCATAGTCCATGAGCTGTGTTCTCATCCAGATGACTTGAGCACATCATGAAAACATGGCTACATATTCTGCTTCTGTTGATTATAGTGATGTGTAATCTTGATTCTTCGATTGCCATGTCACTAAGGAATTGTAGACCTCGTAAGTACTTTTGAGAGTATCTAAGCAACCTGCGTAATCGGAATATGAAAAGGCTATTAGTTGAGAATCAGAATCCTTCGGATACCATTTTCCCAAATTAATGGTTCCCTTTACGTATTGGAGGATTCTTTTAGCCTTAGAGAGGTGACGTTCAATTGGTCTTGACTGATAACGCGAGCAAAGATATACACCAAACACTATGTCTGGTCTACTGGCTGTTAGATACATGAGAGACCCAATAATACTTCTGTATTTTTATAGAGTCAGCAAGTTCCCCATGTAAATCAGCGTCTAGCTTAGTGGATGATGCCATTGGTGTGTTATAGGTGTCACATGTGGTCATACCATGTTTCCTGAGAATATCAAGAGCATATTTGGACTGACTTAGGAAAATACCACGGGGTGATTGATGAACTTGGAGTCCTAAGAAGAACTTTAGTTCATCCATCATTGACATTTCAAAATTTTGTTTCATTAATTTTGCAAAAGCGTTTGAGTACTTTTTATGTGTTGAACCAAAAATTATGTCATCCACATAAAATTTAAACAATTAAAATATATTTCCCGTGATATTGAATAAACAATGTTGGATCAACGTACCATTTGATAAACTTATTAGCAAGCAAGAAAGCTGACATTTTATCATACCACGCCCGTAAGGCTTGTTTTAGACCGCAAAGAGCTTTGTTGAGTTTGTAGACATGATTCGGATGCTCTAGATCTTCGAATCCCTCTGGTTGGCTAACATACACTTCTTCCCGTAGTTGTCCGTTCAAAAATGTTGTTTTCACATCCATTTGATAGACCGTGATGTTCATGTGAGCTGAAAATGCCAGAAAGATTCGAACAGCCTCAAGTCTAGCCACTGGTGCGAATGATTCTTCAAAGTCAATTCCTTCTTCCTGACGATAACCTTTAGCCACTAGACGAGACTTATTACGAATAACCGTGCCTTCAGTGTCTACCTTGTTTTTCCAAATCCATTTGAGTCCAATAACATAGACCCCAGTTTGTCGTTCAACCAATTCCCATACTTCAAGACGTTTGAACTGATTTAATTCTTCTTGCATGGATTCAATCCAGTTGTCATATGTCATTGCTTCTTTAATGTTTTTGGGTTCAACATGATTGACAGTGAAAGCATAAATGAAATCTTCACCGTCAGTGTGAAGGCGTTGTCTCGTGATGACTGGTTGGTTAGGTTTGCCAATAATGTTTACTAAAGGATGATCTCTTGTCCATTTATGTGTCGAGGGTTGGTGTTGATATACAATCTACAAATTTGGTGGATCCAGATTGTGTGTTGATGATTCAGGAACATTTGGAATAGTTGTTTCTGATGCAAAAGGGTTAAAAATGCATTTCCATCATAATTTGCAGGTACATGTACATTTAGATTAAGTGGATCATCAGCTTGTTCGTTTTCATTGGAAGCAGTTTGTTCTTCTGTTGTTGGAGACTCGATCGGTGGTGCATCAGCAACAGATGTTGTTGTGGTGTCAGGTGTATCAGGTAATGGATTTTGATCAGGTTGAGCAGCGGAAACATTAAATACATCTAGAGCACGTTGGTCGATATCTTCATTGAACAGTGAAGCAAACAAAGTTTCCAATTGACGACGTGTGAGCTGAAATTGTTGATTAGCTGATGATTCAAGAAACTTTAGATGGTTGAATATGGGTTCTAAGGTGTTTTGCTCAGAAGCCATTTCATTAAGCTCATCGAAATTAGCATGAATGGTTTCCATGATTTCTCTAGTACGACGGTTCCAGATTCAAGATCCTTTTGAGTTTTCACAATATCCTTGAAAGACTCCTATGTCAGCTTTAGCTTTTAGCTTTCCAAAGTCATCATGATCATTATTTGGATAGCAGAGAGCACCAGATACGTGAAAGTGTTTTAAGTTCGGTTTTTTTATGGACAAGCTCATATGGTGTCTTGTTGTGGCATTTGGTGATCATAGAACAGTTTTAGGTGTAACATGCAGTTGAAACAGCTTCAGCCCATAAGCAATCTGGTAATTGAGCCTTAATCAACATCATTTTTGCAGCTTCCACTAACGTCATGTTGCGTCTTTCAACAACTCCATTCTGTTCTGGACTTCTTGCAATGGATGTTTGATGTTCTATTCTCACTTTCTCATAATAGGTATGAAGAGTCTGATTCAAGAATTCAGTTCCTCTGTCTGTTCTAACTTTTCTGACCGTGTTACGAAGCTGAACTTGAATTTTCGTTAGAAAGGTGATGAAGATCTAAGCAGCTTGATCTTTACTTCTTAGAAAACAAACCCTAGTCCATCTGGAATAGTCATCAACGATTACAAGAATGTAGCGTTTTCCGTTTATTGTCTGCACACGCATTGGGCCACACAAATCCATGTAAAGAAAGTGATGTACATGTTCAGTACTGTGTTCTGCCTTTGGAGGCAAATGTGCACGAGTGCTTTTTCCTTGTTCACATGATGGGCATAAGTGGTCTTTGGAATAGCGAAATCTTGGAAGGCCGTCGACTAGCTTGTGTCGTGCAAGGTCAGTCATGGTTTTGAAATTCAAATGAGAAAGTCGTTTGTGCCATAACCATGATTTTGTCGAAGTTGCTTTAGAAAGTAGACAAATTGGAGAGGAAGCAATCATATCATTCATGGAGATTGTGTAACATGAGATCATTTCCTTGTAGATCACGAATGAAACATGTTTTCTCCCAAAATGCTACTTCCAAATCCCCATCACAAAATTGGCATACTGAGAAAAGGTTGTGTCTAAGGCCTTCGACATAATACACACGACTAATTTCGATGTTTCCAATGATGTAGTCTCCATAGCCCATGATAGCAGCGAAGTGATCATTCCCGAATCTGACAATGCCAATGAACTTTGAAACAAAGTTTGTTAACAATTTAAGATTGCCTGTCATGTGTCGGGAGCAACCGCCATCAATGATCCACAAGATGATTTGAATCACCTGCAGTACACACAGACGAAGAAGGTGGAATAGTGGTAGAGGTGGAACCCGAAGAGTTAGCGAGTTCCGTTACATTTCTAGTACACATGTTAATAATTTTGGGTGGCCACTTAAAACTAGGTGTACATTGTAACTGTGGAAAACTAGAAGGGGGTTGAATAGTTTTTCCAATTAAAACTTCGTTTTAAAGTATTTAGATTGACTTATGTCAATCCATTTAGATCGTGTGTTGGATATTGATAGATGGACATATATAAGTAATGCAAAGAGATAAAGACTAAAGGAACACAAAACCACAAAACGAGTATTTATAGTGGTTCGGCTACAAGGACACATTCCTTGCCCTACTCCACTCCCCAAGTACCCAACTCGAGAGTTTTTAAGCACTACACAACATAAGCTCCTTAATGTGGCGGAGAAGCATTCAAAACGTCGCCTACACTTTATCCGGTACAAGGCTAGACACCGAGTTCTTCCACGAGGTAGAGCCAAACCTATCACAACGTTGCCTACACTTTATCCGGTACAAGGCTAGATACCGATTTCCATTACAAAGGAGGAACTACTACCCAAAGGAGACAAGCTCCTTTTTACAATACTAGAAAGGATATCAATATCCTTTAACCCAAACTACACAACTTGTACATCAACGCACCATATCAAATATACACCTTCGGTACTTTACACCAATGCCTTCAACAAGACACACTATTGGAGGGAGAGAAGAACTATCAACAATATGCACTTCAGTGGGTTTGATGATGATGAAGCTTTTAGCAATTCATGACCTTCGCATTTTTAGGATTTCTATCCATTTTTGAATTTTTACTATTCACTATTACTATTCACTCCCAAAATTTTTATTTCACATTCTCGTAAGTTAATTTATTCTAGTAATAACCTGAGAATTTGACAATCGTTAGATCATCTTCGCAAAAGTTATTAAGAAAACATCGTCTTAAAGTTTCGTTTTGGTTGGAGCACCATTTAAACATCACGCGCATAGCGAAAACCAACTCTGACAATTTTCCCCACATCAGATTAATTTGTAGATCACTCATAATTAATTAGAGAATTTTTAAGATTTCATTCAAATGTTACCAAATAAACCCCGAGCGTATTTAGATTAAACTTACGCTTTTAAACAATTCTACTTAGACCCACTTAACCATTCCTCAAGACTGTATTTCCTAAGATATTTTGAAACTTTTACATTTTTGGAAAAGTCAAACATATTTCCCTCCTCCTTTGACCATAAAGAAATTAACCTTGTATGCTCTACATTTTTGCTTAAATCGCGTAACTTTTAGACTTCACGTATAACTGTTAAGTTATCCCACGTATAACGAAAACCACATTTTGACATCTCATATTACTTATAGACTAATTTTAGTCTACTTTAAATAAATTCACGGTCATTTCAATCGAAATCTCGTTCTTTTCTGATAAATTGCATTTTTCACGTATTTAGCCTACGTTTCCGGTTTTAATAGCGTTTACGCGACCCATTAAAATTATCACTCATTTTTATGAGATAATAATGAGTATATTGATGAGTTTAATCATTCCTATAAGTTTTATATTTTTACGACACCCGGTTTTACGTTTCATGAATTAAAAACTTACCGTTAGCAATTTTCGGAACCAAACTACACTCCGTAAAATCAAGATAATATCAAGAAATTCCAATCTTATCACCACCTCCTCATATGAAACGTGTAAAAACACATGTAGGGATGATATTTGATCATTCCTTAGATCATTACAAGTATACAACTTAACCATGGTTAGTTTTTAACCCAATATATAGTTAACTCCTAAATTTTCCCTATAAATACCAAGCAAAAAACTACATATTTCTTGCACCCTCCTCTCTTCATCTATAAAAGTCCTAAAACCCTAAGACACTTATCTTATATTTTGTAAGAAAGTTAACTAGTTTTTGAAAGAAAACTAGTGTTTGATCTTCGTTCTTGGAAGTTTTCAAGAAAGAGTTGTTATAATCTTCAAATAACTTCAATTCTCCAAAAAGACGTTGTTATAATCTTATTTTATTCTTCGGGTTCTCAAGAAGGCGTTGTTATAATCTTCTAATAGCCTCGGGTTTTCGAAAATTACAAATTCTACGTCGAAGCTCCGCTTATATTTCCTTTTTCCATAATACTCAAGCATTCTATATTAAGGTAAGTATTTATAAAACACAAACTTATTTAAATACTTATAAACTTGGTTAGTTTATTTATTGTATTTATAAACTCTTAATATATCATATAATCAAGTAATCAAAAATATATGTTTTACGTATTGAGCACTACAACACTAGGGAACTTCATGTGAGGGGTTCATTTGGGTAAACGGATCGACAGCTGCTGGATTTACTAATTAAAGTGTCCTAGCTCCTCGAACGCTATCGTGATGACCTCTGAATTATGATGGCCCGAACGGTAGTATGAGATATACAAACTAAAACCACTTCTATAAACAAACATACAAATACTACATCATGATCAATATAAGGACGTATATAGGCATGTTTATACTTTCGCATCATTATTCCGAACCTAAGATACGACATCATATTCTAGGTTACGCATAGAGACTTCCCGACTTATCCATTGATTCCGTTATACTTTTTGATATCATCTACTCTAAGGTGAGTTTCATAGCCCCACTTTTAATCATTTTATACTATTTTTGGAGGAGATACATGCTCAAATATTTTCATTTACTTTCATGAGTAATCTAAACGTTTACGGATTACCATGAGTCATAGCCCCTACTCTTTTAATAATTGTTTTAGAAACTCTTTGGGGGAGATACATGATTGCTTTTACTTTTACAAATACTCAAAACATTATACTTGATTGCCTTATACATGATTGCATTATACTTGATTGCATTATACTTGATTAAGTTATACTTGATTGTGTTATACTTAAGTTTGAAAGTTTCCTCGTGAGCAACACTAAAGTCTCCCAACATAAACGGAGCAGTCCAATTCGAAAGTCTCCCAACATAAACGAGCCTCGATCGAAAGTCTCCCAATATAAACAGAGTAGTCCAATTTGAAAGTCTCCCTTATCGACGGAGCAACACTAAGTGCAATAATCTGAAATATTCGATGTATGTGTGCTTGACTATAAAATGTACTATATTTTAGCAGGGTTGTAAACACACAAAGTTGCGAGTTTTGTGTATGAGTTTGCAACTGAGTGGATTTACAATGCCTTTGCTGTGTGAACATTCTTAAAAGTCTTTACAATTCAACTAAACTCTATGAACTTACCAACCATTGTGTTGAAACTTTTTAGCATGTTTATCTCAGGACATAAGGCGATAGCTATTGCATGGAACATAGAGTCGCACGACATTTTTGAAGACATTATACATTCTTATTTACTATTTGACAGTACGTTTTGTAAACATTTATGTATATTACTTTGGGACCTCATTGTTTGTAACTCTGATTTCATTAATCGAATGGTAACTTTTCAAAACATCTCATTCAGAGGTCGTTTTCTATAACTTGTACTTTGTATTATGAAGTAGCACCCCAATGACACAATCTTCCGCTGCGGTATTTTGGGGTTGTTACATTGAGCTTGCACGCCTTCAAGAAGTTGTGATCTCGCCTTTAAGAGGAACCTAGAGAATCACACAAAGAGAAAACTAAATAGAATGATCCTTTGGATCTATGGTTAGAGAGGTTAGAACATAGAGAGAAAGTATGTCTAAAAGGGTTAGTGAGAAAGAGAGAAATAGCTCACTATTTATAGGCAAAAATTGCCTATTGTTCCATGGTTCCGGCAGATCCCTTGGGATCCGGCCAGTGCAATTCCAGGGATTCGGCTCATTGGGTCAGCTTAGTCAGGATTTTGGGTTGCAAACCGGGTTATGGGTTATGGGTTATGGACCATGGGTCATGGACTTTGGATCATGGGTACCCAACAAGATACAATGTATCTAGTCAATGGGTTATGGATCTTGGGTCATGGGTAGGGTCATGGACTTTGGGTCATGGATCATGGTTAATATCTAACATGACTTCATGCATGATGTCATGCAATGGGTCATGGGTTATGGTTCATGCTCCATGGGTATGGGTTATGGACTTTTGTTTTTACCCAAGTAGATTTATTGTACCTAGTCAATGGGTCATGGGTCTTGGGTCGTGTTATGGACATTGGGTTTTTACACATTATTTACCCATTACAAGTTATATAAAGTATATAGACATTTTTATAAAATATAAGTAAACAACATTACTTGTAAGTGTTTCATAAAAATGGTTTTGGTTTTATATAACTTATTTAACTAAACATGTTTTGATGGTTTTTATGTTTTGTAAAAGTGTGTTAGTAAACTATTACAAAGCTTTTATGTATTTTATTTATTTCGTTAAAATGATTTTACGTTTGTTATTGACAAAACATTAGAAGATCGTAAAATATATTAAATGTTTTTATGTTTTATTTGTATTAACAATCTCCTTCTTTTTGTTGATGACAAAACATAAGATTATTTTAAGTAAAAAATAAAATTCGTGAAATTTTGAATTAGAGTTTTTACTCTATTCTCTCCCTTTTTGTCGAAACAAAAAGAGCGTCGAAAAGAAACTAAAACATAGTAGAAAGATTTTTGAGAAAAACTTATGGAAGGTAAAAAAAAATGAGAAAGAGTTAAAGAAAGAAAAGTAGTAAGATAAGAAAGCGGGTCTCGTTTTAGTTCCCCCTTGACGGATGCTTCCCTTTGGTACGTCAAGTAATTAGAAAGACTAAACGAGTGTAGCAAGTTATTTGCAATGTTTTTGCTTTGAAGAAAAGCTCCCCCTTGACGAGTGCTCCCTTTTTATGAGGGCATCAAGTAGTTAGGAAGACTAAGTGAATGTATTGCAAGTGTTTTGCAATGTTTTACTTTGATGAAAAGCTCCCCCTTGTTGAGGGCGTCAAAGTCTTCATGTGTATTTTGAAAATCTACAAAACAAAGGTTAGAAAACAAGTATATGGTGCATTGTTTCCTGTAAATGAGCTTTAAATAAAGCTAAAAAATCTGTGTTATGTCCACCCTTCTGCCGGATCCTTCATTTGAGGGATCCATCCAGGCAAAATGGAGGGAACTGTGTACCTGCAACTTTGTAGCAGCAATGTATATATAAATAATGACGTAAACATCCAAGTAAGTTATGTTTTGTTCCACCAAACATGTTCACATAACTATATAACATATAAACATGTAGTTTCATTTATATAAAACGAGAGAAATGATACACATATCTCTAAAACTAAGAAAATGATACAAACATGTATTAAAGTAAGAATCCTAACAATCAAAGTTGCGCCTAAGACTAGAGAAAACACCACTTGTGCTTGTATTCCTTGGTTTAGGGACGGTTAGATTTGTTGACTTCATCAAAACGTTCAAGAAGGTGATAGAACATGAAACGTACTTTATCACGTACTTCATGAACTAACCCTTGGACATGTTGGCAATGATAGCAATCATTGTCATGACTAGGAAATGGTTTGATGAGGAAGGTGGAGATTTCACAAAGGAAGGAGGGTTTTGTGGTGTTAAGTTTGATGAAGTAGGTGGTGGTTCTACCAAGGATGAAGGTAGTGATATATGTGTTGGTGGTGGAGGTAAAGAAGTATCCACTTCAATTTGGTCCGGTTGTTAAGTTTGGATATTCCTCATAATCCCAAATGGACCATTTGAGGGTGAAGGAGAGTACGACACGGGTGCTAGTAAAGTTCCAATACAAAGGTTTTGGTGAGAAGGTTGTTGTGGTACCATTTTATCAATTGATGAGAATGTGGGCAATGGTTGTGGATGAGTAGGCCTAGGTGGCAAGTATTCTAGAGAGTAGAGGTTTGGAGATGAAAGAGGTGTGGTGAACGAGAGAGCTCTAGGCTCTAGAGGGGAGAGTTTGGTTGTTTAGGTGGAGATAGGAGTGTTTAGTTTTGAAGGTATGGTAGTGTTTGGAAAAGGTTGTTTGGTGGGAACAAGTCTTTTAGGAGTTGGCTTTATTGGTAGAGTTGGTTGGGAAGGAACTTTAGTGTTTGGAGCTTTGATGGGTGATGACTTAGTTGAGGAAATTACATGAAAAACATGAGCAATTTTCTTTGGAGGGCCTTTGGTTGATGAGTTTGTACTAGGTGCTTTTCTCATGGTGAAATGGTAGAAAGTGAGAAATGAAGAACGAAGTTTTAGGTATCGAGAATGAGTATTTGAATGGTGATTTGGAAGCACAAACACAAGTAGTTTATAAAGAGAGAAATTAGGCAATTGAATTAAGGCCTAAACCACTAATTTTTTTTAAATTGCAATGATTTACATGCACAAGAGTCAACTACAGTGTTGCTCTGTCATAAGGAGACATTTAAGATAATGTGGAGTGTTTAGATTAACAAATAGGGTTTGAAATGATTATATAAGGTGATATTAAGCATTCTGTGCATCCGGTTCTCACGGATCCCTCCCTTGAGGGATCCAACTAGCTTTAAGTTAGGGATCCGACTCTTAGAAGCTAAGAAAAAGGGTGATTGGATTCTAGCAAGGTCTAGCACCTATATATCTTTAGTGATTTAGGGCTTGTTTGTTTAATTTTTTCATTAAGTCATGTTAGTTAACAAATGACTTAATGTGGAGGACCTCACTTTTATCACTTATTATTTTAAGTCATTTATTTTGATTAAGTGAAAAACAAACAACTTTTTATATGACTTAATAAATTAAGTTTTTTCATATTAAGTCAATTAAGTTGCATTCAAACACCACCTTAGTCTACTAAGGTGTCTTAAATGGTATAAGACTTAAATGACCAAGTATAAAGAGTGAGGATAGCCAATGATGACTTTTATGGAAATAATAGAGTTTTTAGAAACACTAATGAGTAATCATGGATGACACTAAGATTTTTGAGGATCGCAAATAGTTATAGAAACCAGATGGTGATCAAAGAAAAATTTAGAAATTTTTGTAAAAATCACAAGAAATGAAAAATTAGATTTTAGATATTTTAAGGTCAAAATGACTAAAATCAATTTGTTAAAATTGAGAAAACTATTAAACTAGGTGTTTTGAGATGAGAGAAACAATGTGTAAATATTGGTGCGGAAAGATGGTGAGTTTTGAAGTAATGATAAATCAAAAACCCCTTGAATGTGATCCTAAGTCATCCATGAGTGAATGTGAGATCAACTGAGCCTAAAGAGAGTTTAAGTGATCCTAATGTAGCATGTTTAACTAGTCCAATGAGGTCTGAAAGGTTGGATTGATGCAAGGAAGCTAAAAATGAACTTTTGTCCACCCGGATCCCACGGATCCTTCCCTTGAGGGATCCGGCATCTGAGACAGAGTCCTTAACAGTAAGATTGCAAAATTTTGTTCTACGTGTCGAATTTTAAAACCAATTATCTCTACTGCAAGTATATATGTATACAAGTAAAACATAGTAAGTATAACATGTAGAAACAACATGTGATCAAGTATATAGGATAATGATCAACAAACAACTATTTCATAAATATGTTCAAGTTACATTGGTAAATCAAGAGAAAGCTAAGGATTGATTCTCTAATGAGTAAGAAATTTTTTATTCATAAGCTAGCTTTTATTATTCGTTGTTTTCGTTTGATGGATCACCAAGTGGGTCTTGAGCAGTTGATGATTCAGGAATGAAGAATGAAGCAATGAGAGATGCATTCAGAGGTTCCATCATTTTATTCACTAGTGAATATTGAAGGCTTTGAAATTGTGGATGATAGTACATGATATGATGATAGAGGCGTGTCCCATAAGGTATTATTTTGTTCTTGTTGCCTTGGAGGTTTACAATTCACCTAGCGAAGAAATAGGCAAGATTGTACGGTTGTTGAGTTAGGAAACAGTAGATCATGTGAGCACAACATGCGGGAAGTATCTCACGATTTCCTGTAAGACTCTAAACATTCTCACGTAGGATAACTGTGAGAGGTTTTAGATCATCCCGGAGTTCACGTGTATGAATTATGTTTCGATTTGAATTGTTGGAACGTTGAGAGGTACATAGAAAACGAGTTATACCTTGTGGAGAGGGTATGTTTGAACAATATGGATTGTGTTTTTCACAATAGTTGAAGAGAGAGTTAAGGGACCAATCTTCAGTGAAAGCACATTGTCCATAATTTGGAATTCGGAGAATGTGAGCAAATTGCTCAAGAGTCAGAACAAACTTTTGGTTTTTGATCAAAAACCATAATGATAGAGAACGATCCTCGTTACGAACGAGTTCAACTTGACGGAAGAATTCCAAAACTAACCGCAGACAAATTTTCTCGTTGATACCGATAAGACCTTCTAGTCCTATAGTGCGTAATGACGTATTGATACCTTCTTAGAAGATTAGAGGTGAGTCAACAACATGTCCTTAAAGAAAGAAATGAGTTTCAAGACTATTGAACCCACGAACATGATTGCCAGGGGTGTTTGCTTCAAGATAGATGTTTGGAATGTAGACATAAGTAAGTTGATGATCGAAGTCATACTCATGAGAGATGTTGAGACCTATAGACATGGAACGAATATTTTACATAAGTATGTTCATACATAGTAAAGCTTCGAGAGTATTAGTGTTTTTGATTGGTGATACTTTTAAGCATTTTAATCATAGCTTTGGATTAGTAAAGTGATAGGATCTCCTAACGTTTCTATTCAATTTTATTAACAATGATACTCCAATATTTTTTACTTACTCCCTTTTAATACCTAGTGAAACTACCTTTTATAGTAAGTTTTCATGAAATGATTTTTAGGGGTGTTGTGTAGGAAAAAGGGAAAGAGTGCATGAGTTTCTGTCATATGTTCTTCCGGTTCCACTGGTTTCTTTTTAAAAGGGATCCGACCAGTTAAGATCCAGTGATCCGGGAGATCTGCAGATTTGACAGAAGTTTGATTTGACGTAGGTTCTATTTTTATGACTCATGTGCTACAAAATAAATGTGTTTTAGCTAGTGTTGATTCTTGAGCTTACATTAATGGTTTTAAACACATTGGGATTTTGAACGCACAATGTGAGAAAAAATAATAATAATAAAAAAGGAAGCATATTACGCGAGAATGAAATGTGATAACTGAGACATCATTTATATTTTATTTCAATTCTTAAAGCAATACAAAGGATCAGATAGATGATACAAATTTAGATCAATAAAACAAAGAACATGTCTCCATGCGAGAATTTGATCATGGGTTAAACAAGGACAATGAGCGAGATGACTATGATCACGAGAGCGATGTAGACCATGATGACGAAGTTGTTTGTTGGTTTGGATTTCTCGAAATGAGATGATGAAAGAGATGAAGTTATGAGTGTGAGAAAATTTTGAAAGTGGAGTATTTGAAACTTGGGATTCGTTAGAGAGGTGTTTGACGTTCGAAAAATCTTTTATGGGGAAGGAGGAGTTTTTGAGATTTGTGTTTTGTTTTATTTGTGTTTAGAATGATTAGATTTTTAGATACTATGTTTAGACGGATGATGACACATAAGCAAGAAGTTCTTTTAAAGAAACCACATATATCATATAAATATATTTAGGGCACATTTGGTAGAGAGAAATTTAGAGAAATGAAATGAGGCAGAGATTAGAAATTCAGAGAATAGAAATCAATAAAGAATTTTGATGGATTCCACTGTTTGGTAATAATAGACACTTGACCCGAAAATTAACCATTAAATTATTTAAATCAATAATTATTTTGTTCGATAATGTTTTATTTAATGAGAAACAAAACACCACTTCTGTAACAATACAAATCTATGTGATTGACAACATATCTCCATATATAACACAAGACAATATTAAGTTTTAACACAAGAATAAAAAATGTCAATCAAATCACAGAGTTGAAATTTGAAAACATTTTACATGATTATGGCAATACGTGATAGAAGCAAATGAAGACATCAAGATAAGTAATATACATGGCTGCCGTCAACGACGACCACCAGATGGCAACCATGCCTAAACAAAGACCACCACACGGTGCCATAGTCGACGACCACCATCAGAGGGCGTTCATAATCCAACACCACACGGGGTCACTATCTCATGACCATCAAATAGATCCACAGCAAGAACGGCAAGGCAAATTCCATAACCATATAGATCAAAATATGACATGATAGATATTTGTGAAGTTTTGGTTCATTTGACTTTTTGGTGTGTGTATATGTGATTGAAACGTGATATTTGATCCTTATATTTCAACTTTAACCCTTTTTTTATTAAAGGAAACACGGAGAAATTTTGAATAACTTTATTTCCCCACCAAATGGGGTGGAAACCGCGGAGTTCAAAATACACATGAACTCATTTCTATAGAATTTGGATTTCTCCGCCTTTTAATTTCTCTAGTGTACCAAACAAGAGAAATCAAGTGATTTCCATTTCTCTAAGCTTATTTCCTACACACCCTTAGATATTTATATGAGAGAAAGAAAAAATAAACATATAATTTCCCATTAGTGACATGCAAGCATACACATGTTTTACTAATATTACTTAGAGATAAGTGTTATGAAAGTTACACCTCTATTGCAATTTGAGTGTCCTTTTTTAATATATTTATCAATGGACAACTCTGGGTTCTTCGATATCTACTTGGTAATAGGTTTGGAAAACTTTTTGGGGAAAGTTATCTTATTACCCAAGAATCTTGATGGTCTGCTTATTTTGGGATCAACTAAACAAAATGACAAATAAGGTTAGTGCATTTTGTAAAACCAAAATAAGATGTAATATAAAATGGGTGTTACCATCTAATCAACATCCAATGATATATATATAAAAAAATTCTTGAAACATAGTTTTTGTTTTAAGAAATTTCCTTCTTTGTAGTTTTCAAATATACGCGGATCGTATCAAGTTTTTAAAGTACAACATACTCTAAGAAACTTGGTAACGAAGCTCTGATGCCAATTGTGGAAAACTAGAAGGGGGGTTGAATATTTTTGCCGATTAAAACTTCGTTTTAAAGTATTAGATTGACTTATGTCAATCCATTTAGATCGTGTGTTGGATATTGATAGATGGACATATACAAGTAATGCAAAGAGATAAACAGTAAAGGAACACAAAACCAGAACACGGGTATTTATAGTGGTTCGGCTACAAGGACACCTTCTTTGCCCTACTCCACTCTCCGAGTACCTAACTCGAGAGTTTCTAAGCACTACACAACACAAGATCCTTAATGTGGCGGAGAAGAATTCACAACGTCGCCTACACTTTATCCGGTACAAGGCTAGACACCGAGTTCTTCCACGAGGTAGAACCACACCTGTCACTACGTCGCCTACACTTTATCTGGTACAGGGATAGATACCGAGTTCTATTACAAAGGAGGAACTACTACCCAACACTACTACCCAACACAACTACCCAAAGGAGACAAGCTCCTTTTTAAAATATTAGAAAGGATATCAATATCCTTTAACCCAGACTACACAACCTATACATCGACGCACCATATCAAATATACACCTTCGGCACTTTACACCAATGCCTTCAACACAACACACTATTGGAGGGAGAGAAGAACTATCAACAAAATGTACTTCAGTGGTCTTGATGATGACGAAGCTTAGCAACTCATGACCTTGAGCTTGCACGTCTTCAAGAGGTTGTGACCTCGCCTTGAAGAGGAACCTAGAGAATCACACAAAGAGAAAAGTACATAGAATGATCCTTTGGATCTATGGTTAGAGAGGTTAGAACAAAAAGAGAAAGTATGTCTAAAAGGGTTAGTGAGCAAGAGATAAATGGCTCACTATTTATAGGCAAAACTTGCCTACTGTTCCACGGTTCCGGCGGATCCCTTACCCAAGGGATCCGGCTAGTGAAATTCCAAAGATCCGGCTGCTGGGTCACCTTAGTACAGATTTTGGGTTGCATATTGGGTTATGGGTTATGGGTTATGAACCATTGGTCATGGACTTTGAATCATGGATACCCAACAAGATATAGTGTATCTAGTCAATGGGTTATGGATCTTGGGTCACGGGTCATGGTCTTTGGATCATGGATCATGGATAATATCTAACATGACTTCATGAATGATATCATGCAATGGGTCATGGGTTATGGATCATGCTTCATGCGTATGGGTTATGGACTTTGGTTTTTACCCATTATTTACCCATTACAAGTTATACAAAGTACATACACATTTTTATAAAGTATAAGTAAACAACATTACTTGTAAGTGTTTTATAAAAATGGTTTTAGTTTTATATAACTTATTTAACTAAAACATGTTTTGATGGTTTTTATATGTTTAGTAAAAGTGTATTAGTAAACTATTGGCTCAAAACTTTTACGTATTTTACTTATTTCATTAAAATGTTTTTACGTTTGTTATCGACAAAATAATAGAAGATCGTAAAATATAAATAAACATTTTTATGGTTTACTTGTATTAACAGTAACCATCTCTGCCAAGTCCAGCTAGCTCGTGCTTTTGTCTTAGTGAATTCGCTTGGTGAAGGTATCTTCCTAGTAGTTGGTGTTGGAGCTATGGGTTCATCTATGATATTCTTAGAAACTACAGATGGTGCTTTGCTTAGCACAGACTTAGAAGCTATAGTGGGCCTAGAGGTGGTGCCATTAGTATGTTTCCAAGTACAAGATAAGATAGATTTTGCAACACAATTATCATGATTACCAGAGAGCATACTTTTACGACAAAACACACAAGAAGCTTCAACATTAACATTCAAAGTATTCAAGGTTTTATCAATCGTTACATTGCCTTTACTATTACATTTATTTAACGCAATATCTAAAGCAGATGCAACATGAGTTTTATTCAAAGTCCAAACATGATCTTCTACTTTTGGGGCTTTTATTTTTTTATTATACGTTGCAAATTCCTAGTCTTCTATTGATTTCTCTTAGGTTGTGATTTGCTAACGCTAGGGGTGGAGGCGACTATTCCTGTAGAAGTGGAAGGAGGCATATTAGTATCTTGAGATTTGTCTATACTGTGCTTTCTAGTATCAACTTTAAACATTCCAGGTGCTATCACATTTGTGTTTCTAAATTTTCCTTTCTCGAGTTTATCTAATTTCTCTTTTAATTCTATGATGATGTGATTCTGGTCTTGAGGTTTTGAAAGTAGATTTCTATTTTTATTCATCATTTTACGGGTGTAAGCAAGATGCTCATCGAGTTGTTTTGAAGCTTTAGCACGTGTCTTTTTGAGAGAATCAAAAATGGTTTTGTATTCCTCTTTCACTTATTCAATCTCTTGTTTATATTAGAAAAGTTGATACTTTAAAGACGCGTTTTCATCATCCAGTCATTCAAGTTTTGGTTTTAAAGTGTTTCCAGCCGACTGTTTGACTTTGTTTTATAAAGCTAACTCAAAATCAAGACTCTGAGTTTGACACCAATGAAGACGTCGTTTGAGTTCAGAAAATTCTTTTGACATTTTGCCTTGAGCATCATCATTTTGAATTAAGATTCTCTCATTTTCAGCTTTTAAAATTTCAATTTGTTGTTTCAAAATTTCAATTTCCTCATACGATGTTCGATTATCCTTGGGTGGTTCAGCAGCAATTATATTGTCACAGGAAGAATCAGTAGTGTAAAATAACACAAAGAGATAGTATCAACACATAGAACATCTTCCAAGAGTCGATTGACAATGTTTTCGAGAATTTTATTTTTTTATTTTGTGTTAAAAATCGATGTTTCAGTTGCATTGAAAGTGTTTATCATTGATTTTACTTCATTTTTAAGTTCCCGTTCCCATTGTGTTGCACAAAGACGCATATGTTGAACATGAGGTAAAAATTGTGTTCCAAAAATTTGTCTCTGTTCTTTTGCGTAAGCAGATTGAAAAGTTGAAGCTTTTCTTTCAGAATTACGTTCAATTGCTTCTTCTAAAAATTGAATGTCTTCCATAAATGTGTCAAAATATTTAAGTACAAGACACCATTTTGGTAATGGTCAAATTTCATCAGAAGATGGTAAAGGTCCATTTATTTGTACAAGTGGTTTAACTGGACCAACATCAGAAGAAGATTCATGAATTTGTGTGATTGTAACATATTGGATTTCACATACACATCATATCACTAACAAAGTAGGCGTATAATATAGATGAATTTAGAGAGAGAAAGTTAGAGGTTTGGGAACTTTAGTGAGAGAAAGAAAAATTTTATTATGAGCTCCAACTCTCTACCTTGGGAGGTAGAGAGTATTTATAGTCATTACATAAAACGCCACCTGACGGGTGGATCAGAATACAGTGGTTAAAGACCCGTCCGTCCTCCAAGGTGTTACAAAGCTAAATACTACTTAACATTTAATAACTACGACTACGAGCTTTCTAACGATTACATATACTTGAGGTGACCGACACTTTAACTACTGGATTTTCCAAATCCTAACAATCTCCCCCTAAAGGAGGTCACCTCAAACACACATTAAATTACATAGAAAACAAACAGATATTACATTGAGATTGTTCTTGGAATCTTGTTCTGTAGCTCGTAGTCTTTGATTCTTCATTTTCGCATATTTGGATAATCTGAGTGGAGGTCTTTAATTGATCCACGTGATAATGAATTATGAGCCGCCTTTGAGATCATCAGTCCACATTAATCTCGACTCATCCATTGTGGTGTTGGTATTATGTAATGTTGTAACTTTTGGACTGACATGCTCACATTCTAGATCATGATATCTTCTTATCAGAGTAGCGGAAGCTTTCGTTGATTCATGATATTGGCGCAGAGCAGAAGCATGGAGTGGAAAATATCAGAGTCATTGATGCACTAATCATTATTTCTTTGGATATGATGGTGTTGTGTGAGCATGCGGCTACGGATTGACCGCTCCATTCGATCACTGCAACGCCGGGTGTACCTGCATAAAAAGTTAGCAATAAACGTTTGAAAGTGTCTTTGATCATTTTCATTGAATTGAGGTACACGCCCACGGTTCCCGTTGATCAAGATAAGTACTGCCTGTGATCGTATAATTCGAAGAATTTCCTTGACAGGGTTTCGCAATGCTCTAGCGTTCTCAAACCGAACATCTCAAAGAAGACAACACGGAGTGAGTGAATCAGTGAAATGAGGTTCACTGATTGATGAAAAGAGATTTGAAAAACAATCGTGTACTGCTCATTAGAAATTGTTTTTGCAGTACAACGAAGGTTTTAATGAAAATAAGTACACAGTCGATGTGCTAAAGAAAAGAGTTTTTAAGCACAACGACCGGTTTTTCAAAGGTATCCGTCAATCCATAACCTGAACCGTGATTGATTCAAAAGATTGAATCGCTCCATTGTTTCGTCCATTGTCACATGGTTGATATATTGAATAGATCTCACATGCCACCTACCAGGAGCTTGTTTGATGTTTGCTCCAGAAGGCTTTCCATCTTGATCGTGAATATGTATGCATATCACTTAGATGTTCTCGCAATACCACAAGGATAATGCGTAGGACTCATAAGATATAATCTCTCTTTCCACATTGTGTGAAACAGAGAGTCTTCATTGAAAGTGTCCTAAAGAGATTTATATGATGATCTCGTGGCTCTAGACTCAATTGTGCATATTTGGTTCCTATGCTGGAGACTAGGGAGAGGGTCTCCTTCTTCAATATCGACAATCTCTAAGAGAAAGTCGATAGATTATGTCGGTTCCCGTGAGAATGAAACAAGCCCTTTTAAGAGGAACTTGAGTGGTTTGGAAAGTTGAAGTGCGGCCACCGGGTCCATGACGACTCGTCTTCAATACCGATGTTACCTTGGTAACCACCAGTAGTATATGAATTGAACCCGGTTTTAGCCTAAGGTTGAATAAATGGAGGGCTATTTCTTTTCACCCTTTTCACATCAAATTATTTTTCATTCTTCAACCCCTTCAATGCTTACCGAGACTTCATTACTAGAACCTTGTTGGGTTTATTCCAGTACTAGCTCAGTCTCAGTCCGCACTCTTCCCATATCTCACTTTTCTCCTTTTTTCATCATACCTAAGGACTTCTACACTATCTAGTGGATTGTACCTGGTAGATCCCTCCGTTCGGCGGATCATGGGACCTTAATCTTACCTTATCATCCTTATATCACCATGCATAAAGTAGAGTTGGTCGGTATTTTGGTGTAGTTCTTCCGCCTTGAAACCAATTGAAAACCATTTGAAAATCAATCAAGATACTTGTGATATAGAATCAAAGCATTTTGTATCTTAATTGTTTTGATATTTTAGAAATGCTCCCCTCAACATATGCATAAAAATTCAGAATTTGTTTAGCACATGGAGGCAAGAGATCTTTGAAATCGTTAGATTAAGAATGAAAGGTCCAATCTTTTGATTAACATTTTCTAAAATGATCGTCATCACTTCCCAATCAATTTGAGTAGATAAAACATTTTGAGGAAGGATGAGGTTTTCACAAGTTTGCTCCCCCTCAATATGTGCCTCGAATTTTGAAAGAGTTTTGCACATATTTGAGGGAACCTGCACTTAGAGACAATTCAGTCACGTTTCCATAATTTGAGGTTTAAAATAGATGCTCCCCCTCAACATGTGCTAGCAGCTATTGAAATCGTTTGTCACTTGCGGGGAGGAAAACATGCTAAACACTTATGAAACCATTTATCGAATTATCAGTTTAAATCCAATTTAAATCACAAATTCTCCCCCGATCCCAATTATCAAATCATTTGAGATTTGTGATCTCTGTAGATTTAAATTGATTTTGAAAGCTTTTAAGGAGAATTGTGACTTGATTATTAAAGCGTTTTAACTGATAAGGATTGGATTTTGAGACTTTAAACTCCATTGATTAAACATGCATAATTATCTTTTGAAAACATAATAATAACCAAGGTCTGGAACCAATTGTGTAACATTTTGTAAAACATTTAGAGTAGACCTTACTCATTTAAGTGCAATTTTTTTTAAAAGAACACTTTTTGAGTTAATTGAAAGATCATTCTCCCCCTCAATCAATGACGAAAGTCGTTGATTGATGAATTGAGATTTTGACACTTGATAATTTCTTTTGATTTTCAAAAATAGAGTCCGAAGTGTTTTCAAAACAATTGAGTTTTCATAAGATTGCAAATATTTTTCAGATGAATCATTAGAAGGAAAAATATTTGAAATTAAACATTTGTCTTGTTAATGGAAGATATTTTTTTTTAGAATCAGAGCATTAGGTTTGAAACATGAGATAAAGCATGGGTTTGTTCTTTCTTTGAAAAGCGGGTTACTGCCTGAAATGACAATAAACCATTGTTTTACTTTCTCCCAAAAATATTTTTTGATTTTTGATTTTTTAATTATTATTGTTTTAAACATTCGAACAACATCTAAAGTCCGTGTCACTCTTTGATGACAAAGACAAAGACCGTAGATATTTATCGAATCAAGAAAGAAAAGACAGAAAGGACAATATTTTTGAGATTTTTCGAGATTTTCAGATTTTTATGGATTTTTTGAAAGTTTTATATTTTTCTATTTGCTTTTAGTTGGTTTTATAATTTTGTATTTTGCTTTTTGAATAAATATATACAAAATATATATGAAGGAAAGACCTTTACTCCTCGTCTTCCTCCTCAAGACGTTTGAGTGTTTCTGGTTGAAGGCTTTTCAAGCCAAGTCGAGGAAGAATAAACTCAAAACGTTCTCTCGGAAGAGCTTTGGTGAAGATGTCCGCTAACCGGTATTCGACTTCACAAAATAGAGTTCCACCACACCGTTTTCCACTTGCTCCCTGATGAAAATGATGTCGGATGTCAATGTGCTTTGCTCTTGAGTGTTGTAATGCGTGTTATGAGAGAGCAATAGTACTTTTATTATCACAGTACAGAGGAATTTTGTTGAATTCAAAGCCATAGTCAGATAATTGGGATCTCATCCAAAGGATCTGAGCACAACAAGATGACATAGCTATGTATTCAGCCTCTGTAGAGGAAATAGAAGTACTCATTTGTGTTGAAAACAAACAGACCTTGATAGATCTTGAGCTCGTGGATCGTTATGTATGCCTATGTAATCACAAGCACAATAAAAGATAATCTCTACAACTTATGTTCAGCAGCGGAATATAAACACAAGTAATAACTAAGAACTTCTTGATCCTCTATGGATCTTTATATTAACTAAAACTGAGTTTTTCCAATTGATACATAACTCTTTCTAATGTGTTCCTTTTATAGACAAGGAACCCTAAACAATATCTCTAAACCGTTTCCCAAGAAACGTATAAACTTAAAACTAAATAAGATATACACAATCACTTCCTAATAAAACTCATGTATATCCAAACTAAATATACTAAACACGGAATAAACACTTCCGCAGAAACATAACTAATAACTATTACTCTTCAGAGATTATGTCTTCAGAAATCCACTATGTCTTCAGAATCATTTCGGCAATATCAAGATAATCCAAACTTCACATAATTCCCAACAATCCTACCCTAAACTGGAATTTGACTAGGTTAAGTTCCAGTTTCTTGATAGATCTTTAACAAAACAGCTCCAGAGGATTGTGCACGAACAACATGAGCAAAGAATCCAAATAAGAACATCTCTATGATGAAGAAACTCTAAAACTCTATATCTTTGCAGCAACAAATGACAATAGGTACATCAAAACAATTAGTTGCATACTATTCTCATCACATCCAGGTGTGTGAACTCCTGTGAGAGGTGAATCACTGAAAATAATGGATTTGATGTCTCTTTACCAATAGCCATAACTACTGGAGTAGCCATATGTTTAAGTTCGTAAACTATGGTACACTGATAACCATCTGATTTATTGGCAAACCAGAAACCATATAAACGGATTTGATATGTCTTTACCTGTAGCCGTTTGCTCAGGACTAGTCAATTCTTAGAATTGGTGAATTGAGAACCAAATATGAAATACCACTGCCTTTACCACAAGTCATATACATGTGGGCTAGTCAATTCTTGGATTCCAAAATGGAATAAACCATGGTGAATTGAAAACCATACAACACTCAGCAATTAAGCAGGGGTGGTTGCATACCCATACCCTATGATTTTTAGCAAATCATTACAGCTATCAACAGATTTGATGTGTCTTTACCAAAGCTGTACCCTTTGGACTAGCTAACTCTTTAATATACACAAGGTATATCAGGTGAGTCAATAACCAAGAGAAATATACAACAAGCCTGCAAGAAGAGTTAGAAAACCAAAAACAATTTTTTTTTTTTTTTTTTAAACTAACAATAAAGAAAACAAATATTACAAAATGGTACAATCAAGATGAACCTTTATGTGATAGAAGTTGATTTTTAATCAAACCAACACATTGAGTAGCATGAAGTTCATCATTTCCAACAGGATTCGGAGGTACTTCCAACTTGTGTCTCAAAGAACATTTCCATAAAAATAACCGATAACGGATAAAGCTTATCTGAGAGCATACACAAAATCATCCCACATTTAGTTTGAACCACATGTACACAAGGCAACGGATAAAATCTCCAACTCTCAATCTCCCACTTATGAGAATGCTTCCAAATAGAATACCCATGACCATTTGGAGAATGAGAATCAAACATAACCTGAAGATCACCCAACAAATATAAACGAGAACCTGTTGAATGAGACTTATAATCTGAATGACATGATCATACAAGATCTTCAAATCATGTCCGTCACCAAATGAAGAATTTCCTTCAAGAAATTAAACTCAAGAACAGTAGTATCCAGCCTATAAACAGTGTTAAGCTTTCCAACTTTCCAATCAACCAAGACCACATGAGTTCCTTCAAGAAAAACTTCCTCAGATCCAACTTCAATAAAGGTAGATTCATCAGCCTTGAGATCTAAAGTAGTATTCCCAGAAGAATGTTTCGTAGCCAACCTGTCAGAACTCCTTGTAACCAAGCTCTGTTGTCTCGTACCAAGAATATTATCGTATCAAGTCAGATCATTTCCCTGAATCATAGAATCACTCAAATCCACACTAGACAATATTTCAGAAGAAACCAAAGTGGATTCAGCAGCAACAACCACATCAGAAGAAATAGTAGCTACTGAAGTTGTATTAGAGGTAACAACCGGAGAAATGACCAAAGGCAACATAGTATCAAAATTATCCACAATTTCAACTGTTTTCGTCTCTTGGTCGTAGGAACATCAGTCATAGAAGCAATGTTTTCCAATTGAGTAGAAGAAGTAGAACCAGAAGAAGAAAACTGCATAACCATATGATATTGTCTAATCAAAGCATCATCAGACAAAGCATTGATTTGCTTCATGGACATACCGAATTATACATAGCGTAATTCTTCACTACACTTCTCATATAATTCCTCTTCTGAGCAACAGTCATAAGTTTTTCTCTTTTGGCTTTATTTCTTTGATCAATTAAAGCTCTTCTCTTTGCAGTAGATTCTTGCTTCCTTAGATTACCAAGTGCCACCATTTTATCCACAAAAGTATCATCATCAAAAGATGCTCCTAAGATAAGTTTTGCAAGATTTGGATCAGATGCTCCTTGAGAAGTATATGCATCCCATTGATCATCAGTTATCTTAGGAAATAATACATCAAGCTCTAATTGCCTTTCAGGAGTCAAATGAGAATCATACTGATCTTGAAGAAATTTAGCAACAATACGACTCTTCTGCATATTCTCATAATTAGCAAACAATCTAGCTTGAGCTTGATTTTCTTCTTCAGTCACTATACCTGAATTAAGTATATCATCAATTACATGATCCTGTTCTTTGTCAAAAAATGTCTCAAGAGAACCAAGATCAGACAACCAACGTGAGCTTCAGAAGAAACAAGCAAACCCACATCAGAGGAAACAGGTTGTGACAAATCCTCAACAGATGTAGAGAAAATTTCAGAAGAAGAATTCAACTTAAACATTCTCCCAAAGAACAAAAACCTCTCATCATCTGGAAGGCGAAACATTTGATTGTTCTGGTATAGACGAAGTTTGACCATAATCAGAAGCAACCTCCTTAATTATAACATCAGCAGATGCACCAACCATATGCGGCTCCGTTGAAG
Organism: Chrysanthemum makinoi; assembly: GCA_910596185.1. Taxonomy (NCBI): domain Eukaryota; kingdom Viridiplantae; phylum Streptophyta; class Magnoliopsida; order Asterales; family Asteraceae; genus Chrysanthemum; species Chrysanthemum makinoi. Next base: position 249,566,062 of record OU343217.1, on the reverse strand, counting down.
TGTCAGCAGACACTTTAGTCAAACATTGTCTTCTTCTTTTGCTAGCATATATAATAGGCTCCTTACTCTTTGAAGATTTAGCAATAGGAGAAGAAACATCGATGTAAGAGCGGCATCAGCTAATATTCCAAGGGATGCATGAAGATTCTCTTCGTCCCTCCTCTAAGAAATCGACTTCTCTTATTACCTTTCTGACTTAGTAATTTCTCCAAGTGTTCAACTTTTGTCTCCAATGCCACAATCTTTTTACCAAAAACAGTCTTGGTTTCGACAAGTTCTTTCTTAAGACCAATCACCTCACCTGTAAGCTTGTTCATCAGAGCATATAATGATGCAAGTGTAATAGGATCCGCATCAGTATCATCTGATTGCTCAGGTTGAAATTGAACTACATTAGACTGCTCAGAGCAACATTAACCTGATCAACATTAGAACATCCTTCACCAAATGGATTCCTAACAGGACTTGGTGTAGGCAATCTATCAAGATCAATCTCAACTTCATCAATGTGATCCTGAACTTCATCATTTGAAACTTGTGTATGTTCTTGGCTAGGACAAGGTCTAGGTGAAGATATGGATGCCTCAAAGAACAAGCAGGAAAACCTTCATCTACATCTACTGAAAGATTACCATCAGTAATATTGACAGAGGGTACAATAACAACATTACCCTCATCAGCAGTAACATTCTCTGGAGGCAACATTGCTGCTAACAAAGGAAAATGTGTCCCTCAAACTTAGTTCTCATAGTTGCAAATAACTTAGAGGTCAAAACTCCTATGGGATAGAAAGCTTGGGTTTGAGTAGAAACATTCAATATCATCTGTAAGAACCTAGGGTACATCAAAAACTTACCCTTTTGCCTAGTTATATTTTCAACCATATTATCAAAAATAAACTTAGAGAAATTATAAGTCAAACCCTTAGATAAACAAACAATACCACATCCCATTTGAGTTGAAAATGATCCCATCCTCCGACTTATTGCTTAAACACTGGAGCAACGTATGAACCATGAACCTCCACATAGGACAAAACTTATTTTTAACCACATATCTGTTCTCGTACTTTGATATCCAATCGCCTGAATCCATTCAAGTACCATTGTAGAATCAGAATGATAAACTCCATTTTCATCATCCAAGTGAAGTTGTCTTCGATCATTCCTCGTTACCACATACTCTTTTCCATCAACACTTGCAACTATCTCGAATCACTTCTTCTTTCTCGCCCAAAATTGAGTAACCAAAGATTCATATATAGCATTTGGAGAATGCGTTAATGCATATTGAATTTTTGATCTTTGTAAAAATGAAATCATCGGCCGATACAACTCATCTCCCCAAGCAGTTCCAAGAAAAGCAACCTTATTATGATCATGTTTAAATTGAAGCGCATGAGAGATTTTGAAGATTAGGGTTACAATATGCACAAAAGGAAGTGTTTTGAATGAGTTAAAAATCAAATCACTTAATATGGAGCGAATATATGCCGGTAGAGAATAAATGAAAATTTCCCAATTTTGGTCAAATTTGACCAACGATGACGTGGATTTCTACTTGTACTCATATTCACTTTTAACTTCGGTGGAAACAGAAACCATTCTCTGAAGTAGAATAATCAGCAGAAACAGATTACTTATTCAAGAAGCTTCAGTAAATATCTTTTACTGTTTCACCCACACGCATTAATTCTCTTACCACTTGAACCCGTCTATAAAGCAATCCCAAAGCACACATACTACTTCATCAAAACCCCAAATTTCATTCCAAACCCTAATTTCATCAATAACCCAAAATTAGCCATAATAACCATGAGTACCAAACCTGAGATCATTGATCTCACAAAGATCATCCTCATCATCAAGTGAAGATACCAATCCATGGTTTCATTACTTTCCAAAACCATACCCACGATCAAAGAAATCACCCTTTCTCCCTCATCAAGATAAAAGTGTTGAGAAATCAAGTGAATCTGGCGAAGATTCCATGACTCCTATAAGGAGGAACATATTACTCCCAACCCCAAAGACCTCACCTCAATGTAGACCTCGAGCCAGGAATCCACCACTTCCTATGGGTAGACAGGTGGTGCTTGGTCTCTTGGCATCATGTTTTGGTGCATCATCACATATCGTATTGAGGAACGGAAAAAGGAAAATGATGTAAGTTGTTGTATGATGGAAAGAGTAGATGATGCATAAATGAAAATCTTTCCTTCTCATCTCTACCACAATCACCCCGGCTTTCTTCGTTTTCATCAATTCATCCTCTCCATTTTGATCCTTAGCATCTGTTAGAGTTGGTTATGCTCATCACAAAAGCGAGCGATTTAGTGTGAAAGATGTGAGCGATCATGCATATCCAACAGCCTGTTAGATGTTGGAACTTTCTTGACCATATCTCAACTGATCAGGGACAACCATTCTGCAAAAGAAAAACAGAAACACAGAGAAACACACAAACCAACAAAGAAACACACTAAGATAACATTAGCATGTTAGAGTTAGTTAAAATCAACCAAATATACAAATTTACTTAGCAAAAAGCAAAGTTATACACAAATCCTCCCCTGAGGCATATGCCTCCCCTGAGGCCTATGCCTCCCCTTAAACTTTGCGGTTAAGGGTTAAGCATACCAATATGGACCACAAGGTGTTGAAACCTTGGTCCATCAAAAGCTTTGTTAACAAATCTGCCACATTATCATCAGTATGAATTTTGACCACTTGAATCAAATTTTTATCATATGCATCTCTTATAAAGTGGTGCCTGATTTCAATATGTTTTGTTCGACTATGAAAAACTGGATTTTTAACAATGCATATGGTACTTTGATTATCAATAAAAATCGTTGTGTTCATGAAATTATACCCATAATCCAACAACTGATTTTGAATCCAAAGAACCTGTCCACAAAGAATTAGCAGCAGCCACATACTCGCTTCATAGAGATGAGGTAGCCACACTAGTTTGTTTCTTGCATTGCCAAGAAATCAATCTCTTTCCAAGGAATTGGCAACCTCCAGTGGTGGACCTCCTATCCGATTAGCACCAGATAGTCACTATCACTATATGCTTCCAACTTAAAAGGAGACTCTTTTGGATACCAAAGACCTAGAAGAGGTTGGCCTTTAAGGTACTTAAAGATCTTCTTAACAGCATTGAGATGGGAAGTCAGTGGAGTAACTTGATGTCGCGAACAAACACTCACAAAGAAAAGTAATATCGGCCCGGAAGTCTGTTAAATACATCAAATACCCAATCATAGACCTGTACAAATGAACATTCACAGGTGGATCAGCTTCATTGTTGGTCTTTGTCTTTTGAGCTTCATAAGGTGTAGTGGCAGTCCTTACACCCTCCATACCAAACTTCTTCAAGATGTCCCTCACATATTTGTCCGGACTGATAAAGATACCATCAGGTTTCTGCACGAACTTGAAGACCCAAAAAGAAAGTCATCTCTCCCATTGCACTCATCTGAAACTCTCCCTTCATAAGCTCCTCAAACTCCCTGCACCAAGCTTCCTTTGTGGATCCAAAAATAATGTCATCCACATATACTTGCACAAGAATTATGTCAGTGGAATTCTTCTTTAGGAAAAGAGTCTTATCAATTGCACCTCTTCGTAACCATGCTTCATAGAAAGGTAGATAGCCTAGCATACCGGCTTGGGTGCCTGATGTAGGCCATAGAGAGCTTTGACTACCTTATACACATAGTTAGGATGATCTGGATCTTCAAATCCTTTAGGTTGAGTGACATACACCTCCTCTTCAATTTCACCATACAAGAAGGCTCCTTTAACATCCATTTGATAGACCATAAAACCCATATAGGATGCATAAGCTAAGAAAATCCTTATAGCCTCAACTCTTGCCACTGGTGCAAACACTTCATCATAATCGATCCCCTCCTCTTGTCTATAACCCTGAGCAACCAATCTTGCTTTGTTTTTAATGACAACACCTCGAGCATCTCTCTTATTCTTCAGAATCCATTTTGTCCCAATAGCATACTTACCATCAGGTAGTGGGACCAATATCCAAACCTGCTGATTTTGAAATTGTTGCATCTCATCCTGCATAGCTTCAAGCCAACTTGAATCTTCAAGAGCCTGAGTAACACTGGTTGGTTCTACTTGAGAGAGAAAAACAAGCAAAGCAGACAATGTTGATAGTCTCGTGATTGTCTCTCTGCTGATTTGAGATATAAGAGACAAAAGCCACCTGTCCATATTTAGAACGCACCACAGTACCTCTTGTTCTAACAGGTGCATTAGGATCACCAATAATATTAGACTGTGGATGAACATTGTTGATCCTAGTTGTAGTGGTGGTGTTGACATCAATGGAAGAATCAAGATTAGTCATAGTAGGTTCAATGTCAGTATCATAGGAAGGTCTATTGAAGATGCCTGCTTTAGGTTGATGATGACCAAGATCTGAAGGTTTTGGAAACCTTGTATAAGGTTCTCCAAGGTCTGTTGACACTTTAGTAGACATAGGAGTAGAGTCAACATGTCTTTCAGCCGAATTGGAGAGGTGAGGAGAACCAGATTCCCTTTCAGCAGAATTGGAGTTTCTCACGAGTGCTTCATTTGAACTTTCTTTAACATTCCTCTCAAAGATCTAAATTGGCTGATACTCTTGTTTCTTCATCCGGCAAGGTCCTCAGGCATAATAGAATTCATCTTCACCCACATCAAGATTATCTTTAGAAGTGTCACCTACAAAATTGTTAGGAGAGAAAGAAGGCACTTCAATGGGTTGTTCATCATCATCGACCCACTTTCGAATGAGCTTCCAAAGTTTCTGACTATACGTCGGAGATGCTTCGAATCAGTATTTTGGTTAGCCACATGTCTAGCATAGCCCAAGTAATCAGTCAAGTAATCAAGGTCAAATGACCAAATATGTCCTGTCCTTGAACATTAGGCTTGTCTTCAAGATACCGCAGATTCAATGTCTCCTCAATTTTCTTAGCAGATACATTGTAAACTCTGTATGCCTTACTATGAGCAGAATACCCCACAATGTAACCATCATCAGCTTTCTCATCAAACTTGCCCAATGGATCACTGGTATTTAAAATTGTCACTTGGCAGCCAAACGGTTTAAGGTAATGAATAACAGGAACTTTCCCAAAAAGAAGTTCGTATGGTGTTTTAAGGTGTGGTCTTGTAATGGACACTCTATTGAGTACATAACAAGCTGTACCAATGTGCCTCACGGTCCAAAACATGGTAAGAAGTTTAGAGTCTGCTAGCATTGATCTTGCAGCCTCTATTAAGGTTCTATTTTTCTTTCTGCCACCCCATTTTGTTGAGGGGTTCTTGGAGTGCTATAGTCCCTTTTTATTCCCTTGATCCTGCAGAGTTCTATCAGAAGTGCATTTTTGAACTCTGTACCATTATCACACCTAATTCCTTTCACCTTTTTAGTCAACTGATTCTCAATAAGGGTAATGAAGTCTTTCAATACTTCAGATGTTTCATCTTTGGTCCTTAGAAAGAATACCCAACAAAATTTGCTATAACCATCGTGATCACTAGACAAAAATATTTATGATCAATGCTTCTCACTTTAGTTGGACCAAACAGATCCATATGAAGTAGTGAAGAGGTTCGAAATAATGCTTACTGCAACAGAACACCTTTGTAGGAGGCTCGGTCGCTTTCCTTTGTTGCAAGCAACACAGTTATGATCATTGGTGAATACTTTGGCAGGAAGTCCTTGAACCAGTCCCAGTTTAGAGAGCTGGTTAATGGTCTTGAAATTGACATGGGCCATCCTTCTGTGCCATTTGGTGGACTCATCCAACGATGCTTTAGCCACCAAACATGTTAAGTCACCTGATGGTTGGACATTGGTTAAGTTGAATGTATAAAGATTGTGACTGCGAGGAACCTTCAGCAGAATTGAGGTTTCTTCTGGGAGTTTGAAGTCTTTAGACAGCACAAGACATTCATCCTCTGTGAAGAGTACTTTGTTTTTAGTGTCACAGATTTGTGAGACTGAAAACAAATTGAAATGTTGAAGTTCCTTGACATAATAAACATTCTCAAAATCCAGTTGAGGTGTTTTGATGGTCCCTTTCCAGAATACGTCCATCACTTCCTCCAAAGGTTACATTGCCTCCTCCTTCAATGGGCACAAAGTTATGCATCATGTCCCTGTTTCCTGACATACTTCTAGAACAACCACTGCAACAATTCCAACATCTTTATGCTTAAGGGGATGATCCTACAACAACAACAAAATTTACGAGAAATTAGTACACTATGGAGGTTCAAGTCATTGCTGACTTGAACCTGCCTTGTGGATCATATGAGTTGTGCCATGTAGAAGTATAAGATCCACTATTGTTCTTGGGTTTCCAATGAAACTTAGGTCTCTGTATATTCCAAGAACAACCTGCTGAGGTCTTGACAGCAGTATCCCGGTACCCTTTCCCATCAGTCATAGGGTTAACATATCTAGGCCAAAACCCATTTTTAAAATATTCACTGGTTGGTTTAACATATGGTTTTCCAATTGATCTTCTCCAAGAAAAAGAAGTATTATAATTAGTAGCTTGTGGAACATAAGGTGGTATATCGTTAACATTGGTCCACATAGGTCTATTATGTCTATGATGCCTAGAGTCACCACACCTACTCATTCTTTGTTCATGATAATCACAATCCTTAATTAAATGAAATTTACTTCCACACACAAAACATTTCTTCTGAGGAGAAGATTTATTCAAACCAAAAGAAGTATTCTTACAAGCAGAAGTATTCAAACCACAACTATGAAAAGAATTGTTTTTAACAGGACTATTATGCAAAGAATTAAAAAGCAAGTCTTCAGAGGAAACTGTCTTGGAAGTGGATTCCTTGGCAACAACTCTGGCATGCTTATTGGTAGTCTTGAGTGCAGGCAGAGGTGAAGACTTGGGAAGGGCAGACTTGGGAAGGTCAGACTTGTCACTTGAATCACACTCTGTAGACCCTTGCTTGGAGGACTTGTCACTGTTAACACAAGAGACAAAGTCATTAGTAGAAGTATTAGGGTCCGCAAGTCACTTGACTTTTTTCCATACAGATGGTGTGATCCATCAAAGTCATTAAGAGTGGAAAGGTCAATGGGCATGTGCTCACCTCTAATTGGTCCACGAACTGCATGTAGGTCACCTTCTTTCACAAAATTAGCTAGGCCTGCTGGTGTAGATTTACGTGTGTCATCCCTAGCTTCTAAGCCTACATATTTCTTAAAACCTAAAGCCACTGTAGAATTGGGAGCTTGACTACTATAAATGAGACTAGCCAACTTATTACCATTCATCATCCATTCATTATTCCTAGCAATTTCCTCCTTAACTTTCTCCTTAAGCTCTAGATTTTCTGACACTACATCTGCTCTTAACTTCTCGCACCATTTTAATTCATTTGTAGCACATTCGAGATCTCTTTCTAAAACACCTATTTTCTCATCATAAGCTATTTCATTTTTCTGAAACCAAACCTTTTGTCTTTCTAGAGTTTTTAAAGCCTGTTTATATGCTTCAACTTCCACAAAGTATTCATTATATTTAGGTTCCAAAATATCATAAGCTTGCTTAAGTTCATTAAAACGCTCACTACACCCAAACACACGTTTTGTACCGAGATGCCCATCAAGGCAATCTGATCATGCCTATCCTCTGAAGTACAGCTGGCAATCATCCCAACATTATCGGACCATCATTATCGGACTCCTCATGTTGCTTCCAGTCTACATTGCTATCCAGAGTGACTAAGGCAGTTGATCCCTTTGATGTTCCTCGCTTCCTTCTCGATATCACTGCGATAAGAAGTGTATCTTATCTCATCACCAGCTTTCCTGTCTTTGCATTCTCTAGAAAAGTGCCCCATCTGTTGGCATGTGAAGCATTTAACCTTCCTCTTGTCAAACCTTGCTAGATCACGTCCTTTGAATCCAAACCTTCTTCCAGCTTTTCTTTCAAAACTCTTGATATCCATGGAAAGCATGGCCACTTGCCACCTCAACTTCATCTCTTCCATCTCAAGCGGTCCACTGATCAAAATCCTCATAAGCCGCCTCCTGAGGATCATAATCAGTAAAGAAGGATCCAAGTACATCTTCCATAATGTTGCTTGATTTAGAGTGAGAACTTGATGAAGGAGCAGCATTAGATGATGATGGATATGGACTTGGACCATAGCTAGACTTTGGAGTAGAGGCTCCAACAAAGGCCGTATGACTAGCAGTAGGGGATGACCGAAAAGGACTTCTTACATCATTTTCAAGAGCTTTAAGTTTGTTATACTGACTCATCAAAGGTCATCATGTCCAAACCACCTTTAGCTTTTAAAGCTATACTTACATGTAGCCAGGATGGGGTAATGACCTCGAAACTTAGAGTTACAGTCATCATTGTCCGGCTTTGCTCAGCTGATTCAACCTGACTTAAAATCTTGTGAAACTTATCATAGCCCTTGTGAATTCCTTCTTCTTCAGAGATTTGAAAGTCCTGAAACTGTTGTCTTAGCATGGACTTCTTCAGTCTCCTAGACTCCTCATTCCCACCGAACTTTGCCTTAATTGCTAACCATATATCCTTAGCATCTTGCATGAAGTGAAAATCACTTAAGTGATCCTCGTGAATAGCTTGAAGAATAGTTCGACCTTGGTTTCTCTTTGAACCGCCAGCAACTCTTCAGCAGCTTTTGGGAGGAACATTCATCATATTACCAGAAGGCATCCGTGGTAGTTCTCTTTAAACTGTTCCTTCGAATTATCCGCCATAGATTCCAATCAATGTTGGAGATCCAGTTCTGCATCTTCATTGCCCAAAGATCATATTCCTCCCTTTTAAGGTAAGGAAACTTAGCATTGCTATTAGAGAGACTTAGTTGTTGAAGATGGGTGGAGTTTTGGTTGTTGGTGAGTTCAGTATCAACATCTGAACCGTGCATGATGATTTTGTTATGGTTGTATGGGTGTTTAGAAAAAGTTTGTCCTTAGTATCGTAGAGACTCTAACCTGGCTCTGAAACCACTTGTTGAAAACAAACAGACCTTGATAGATCTTGAGCTCGTGGATCGTTATGTATGCCTATGTAATCACAAGCACAATAAAAGATAATCTCTACAACTTATGTTCAGCGTGAATATAAACACAAGTTATAACTAAGAACTTCTTGATCCTCTATGGATCTTTATATTAACTAAAATTGAGTTTTCCAATCGATACATAACTCTTTCTAATGTGTTCCTTTTATAGACAAGGAACCCTAAACAATATCTCTAAACCGTTTCCCAAGAAACGTATAAACTTAAAACTAAATAAGATATACACAATCACTTCCTAATAAAACTCATGTATATCCAAACTAAATATACTAAACACGGAATAAACACTTCCGCAAAAACATAACTAATAACTATTACTCTTCAGTAGATTATGCCTTCAGCAGAATCCACTATGTCTTCAGCAGAATCATTTCGGCAGTAATATCAGCATAATCCAAACTTCACATAATTCCCAACAATTTGCTTCTTTGAACACCAGCTCACAAGCTTATCACCCAAAAACTGAGCACCTCCTCGACGCTATTTCGACGTGTATCTTGACATCCCCGCATGATCAACATCCCATAGGTACAGTTAGTGACATACCGGTGTCCTTCGGGTACCAAAGTCCCATATTGATGGTTCCTTGGAATACCGAAAGACCCGTTTAACCGCTTCAAGGTGCTTTTTGGTAGGCTTAGCCTGATATCTAGCACACATGCACACAACGAACAAGATGTCCGGTTCGCTAGCTGTGAGGTATATCAGGGATCCAATCATACTTCGATATTTCGTTTGATCTACCATGATCCCCGAGTTGTCCTCATCCGAAATTAGTACGCTTCAATCATGGAGTGTCAACGGTGTAACATGATACAAATCCAAATTTCTTTAAAATCTCATTTGCATATTTAGATTGATTTATAAAAATGCCTCGGGACTTTGTGAAATTTGTAATCCCAAGAAAAATGACATTTGTCCCATCATTGACATTTGAAATTTGGAACCCATTTCATTTGAAAAACGATCACATTCATTGGGTCAGTCGAGGCAAAGATAATATCATCAACATAAATTTGAACGTGAATTAAATGTTTGCCCGACTTCCTGGTGAACAATGTTGGATCAACTGCTCCTTTGATGAATCCAGAAGATAGAAGAAACCTAGATAGCGTATCGTACCATGCTCTAGGAGCTTGCTTCAAACCGTAAAGGGCCTTTTTCAAGCTATAGACATGAGTAGGATGCTCTGGATTCACAAAACCCTCTGGTGACCGACGTAAACCACCTCTTTTAAATCTCCATTCGAAAGCGGTTTTAACATCCATCGATACACAACCATATTCTTGCTAGTAGCATTAGCCAAGAAGATTACGATTGCTTCAATACGAGCAAGCTGGAGCAAATATTTCTTCAAAGTCAATACCTCCTCTGACGGTATCCTTTGCGACCAATCGAGCCTTGTTCTTAAAGACATCACCATGCTCATCAAGTTTCACTTTGAAGATCCATTTTAGAGCAATGATCATAGCACAATCTGAGCAGGTACTAATTCCCATACATCAAGTCGATCAAACTCATGAATTTATTCTTGCATGGCATTGAACAAGCAGTCTTCATTCATGGCGGTTTTAATGTCTTTTGGTTCGACCTTAGAAGTCGGAGTTGAAGAAGCACCATAAGGCATCGGTTGCAAGTTGTTTCCGTGTGGATACTTGGCGAGAGGGGTTTCCAATGATGTTGTCCAATGGGTGATCATGTGTCCATTTTCTAAGGTGTTCATGGGTTGTTGTTGTGGAACTGAAGTAGCGAGTCGATATCTCGATGAAGAAGGTTGATGATGATTCGGAGCAAATATATTTTCAAATGGAGCATCTTCGAGAGTAGCAAAGGGATTAACTTCTTCATTGATGCCAGAAACAATTCCATGATGTACATTTGATGATTGATGATTTGTTGATGAGACAGAGTGATCTATTCTTGACTTAATGATATTGAGACTGAAGGGTTGACTTCATTCACAGGATAGGAGCAGCTATGGAATTGACATTTCATCAGGATTTGGTTCATAGTGTTCATCAAACATTGGATCAAACAATTTCTTTAAATCATCTTCATATGGAGGTACATATGGAGTTGCTTGAGATGAGTTTGGTACAAGTGATGAACCAATGGGACTGTTTTGAAGTGTGGGTCCAGAAGCTGGATTGTCCAGAGAGCCATTTGATCGGTCATTCATCGAACGTAATGTGTATTGTTTCCATGATATTTAGGGTTCTCTTGTTGTAGATTCGGTAACCCTTCTTGTTTGGTGCATAACCAACAAAAACTCCAATATCTGCCTTTGCTCTTATTTATCTAAGTCTTGACCGTCATTCGTTGGATAACAAAGCACCAAACACACGAAGGTAGGAGAGATCAGGTTTTCGTTTATGAACAAGTTCATATGGAGTTTTCCATGAGAGGTGTGTATAAGGGAACGATTTTGGGTGTAGCAAGCAGTGGCAATGACTGACCCATAGAAACATTGGAACCTTTGAGTGAATCAGCATTGTTCTTGCGGCTTCCACAAGAGTTCGATTTTCGTCTTTCAACCACTTGTTGAGGAGTTAGGGAACACTTCTTTGATGACCGACCACATAAAGCTGAATTAAGTCTTGTTAACAAACTCTGTGCCATTGTCTGTTGAACAATTCTGACTGTATTGTTGAGTCGAACTGAAGTCGTTTTGATTAGTTTGATTATGACATCTGGAGTTTCATCCTTTGTCCTCAAAAACTTTACTCAAGTAAATCGAGAGTAGTCATCAGTAACTACTAGAATGTATTTCTTCCCATTTATCGTTTGCACTCTCATTGGTCCAAGCATTGATCCATATGAAGGGTATGAAGAACTTCCATTACTAAATTTGTGGGTTTTGGTTTGTGGGCATATTTCGTGCTTTTTACCCAATTGGCAATTTGAACAAAGATGATCTTTTCATATTTTAACTGCAAGCCTCTGACAAGATCCTTTGGAAAGGTTATTAATTGTACCGAAGTTCAAGTGATTGAGATGATGATGCCATAACCATGACTTTGTTTTAGAAGCCTTTGGCAGACAGCGCATTGAGAAGACTTCATCATGTCTTCGATAGAAATGGTGTATAGGTTAGAACCATGAGTACCTCTTAATAATTCCACACCATCAAGTTCTCTAACGAAGCAAGTATATTTTCTAAAGGCCATTCTAGATGGAATCACATAATTGATCGACAGAGAACAAATTATGACCAAGACCTTCCACATAATATACCCTGGAGATTACACTTTGCCAACTACATAATCACCATAACCCGTTTCTCCAAAATGGTAGTTCCTTAATCTACTTGATCCCGATGAATTTACTCACGAAGTTCATGAGCAGCCGGTCTCGGTAATATGCTTGGAACGACTCGAGTCCAAGTACCACGCTGAAGCGATTTGAACGATCCGCAGTTGAACACAGACAAGAATGGATAACTGGATAATTGGGATCCCTATGCAAGAATGGGTTCCACTTGGTTAGCAACGTGATTAGAACACCCAAAAATAGAAACATCCATATCGAAGTAAAACAATGGAATCATTAGGAATAGATGCAGTGCGTGCATGTTGACCTATTCAAAGTATGTTCAAGCTTCTTAAGGGAATAGTTCTACGGTAGGCATCCATTTTCTAGTGGGCAAATCTTGAGATTGAGGGCAGCGGATTATTCTTATGGCCAAAAGGTATCCATTGATAACCTATCCTTACAAAATTCTTCTTCCTGTGGGTTTCCACATTTTCTAATTTCTTCGTCTTTGCCTTTTTACTTCATGATTTTTTAGCATTAACAATTTTAACTGGGCATTTGACATTAGACAAAGCATTACACCATAATAATGTAGCGAATTCACAGAACATCATACATGGTTTTAAATAGTATGTAGAATTTAATTAATATAGTACGCCTATGGCTAATACTAGAATCAACACGATTCGTTTTATTCAACTCAAACTTATAGTTCCTAGGTTGGTCTATTCTCTTCAATACATTCTTTAACTTGCGAGGTCCTATCTTGTGCGGAGGCTTTGACGTGATGAATGTCTAATACCATATTTTGTACCATTTAAAATGCAAAAACATCACGAAAACACAGAATGCATCAAAATGATAATATCACAAATAAGTGTTTTATGGTTTTAAATTCAAAAATATCAAAATACTGGTGAAAAACGTGTCAAATATAATTGAGTTTTAGTCCAGTTTCAAAGTTGTCAAAAACAGTCCCTGGTAAATCTAAATAAAGAAAAATGTTATTCAAAGTCCCTGAAATATTCTAAATTGTCAAAAATGGTCCTTGAATAAATCTTTTTTAAATGGAAAGAAAGGTACTGAACTTTCATTAAATGTCAAGTTTGGTCCCTGAAAAAATTGAAAATGTCAAGTTTAGTCCTTGAATTATTGATACTTGTCACTTTTAGCCTGGAACAACTGCAGATTTGGCGGAATGGTCCCTTGAATGGAATTTACAACTTAAGTCCTTATGATATTAAACCTTTTAAAACCCTTTTGGACTTGTCAATACTCAAAATAGACCCCATGCCATAACCAAATAGACCCTGCTTTAACCCCTTTGCCCCTGTCATTACCTTTTGAACCCCAAGTCTTGAGATGGCCTCCCTTGACACTGTCTGTACACCTTAGCACCACTCTCCTCTTCCCCACTTGTTTGCTGCTGACCCCATCGCACCGGCTTTCGCCAGCCCATACCCCTCATCATCACTAGCCCCCACCAATAAATGCCACCCCTAGCTAATATCACGAGGCTTCCTGAAGTCAAATTGAGGGTATTCATAAAGAGTTAAAATGGCTATCTCACTCAAGACTCTCCCGTTAAAACTTCAGGAAGAGGTGGGAATCTATCGAAAACCCCGTGGATCATTTTGGAGCAAAAAGAGGAGGAAGACAGAGAGACAAAGTAGTACTTAGTTTTTTTATTTCTTTGTATGTCGTATTGTCTTAAAATGTCTTAATTAGCTTTCAACAGTATTTTTCAAGCTTCATGATATTGAAACCAAGTTATTTAGTTAATGTAATTCAGTTTGATCCTTTAAATCAAAGTTTCACTTCATTTGCAAATCTTATACCTTTGTTTTAAATTTCAAACTTAAACTCTTGTATTCAGCTTCAATAAGCTTTAGGCTAAAACAAACTTATTTAAGCTTAAGATAGCTTTTGTAAGTTTGTTATTCGTTTCAATCAAGATTGGACAAAAGTCAACAAAAGTCAAGCAGAGAAAAGGACATTTGGTTGCTTGAGGGTTGGAAATGGATATGAGGGTGTTGCAGAGAGTTGGTTTGGGTTGGAAATGGATTAGAATGGTAGTGTATGATCTGGTTTAAGCTGCAAACATAGCTGGACATTTGTGAGCTACACATTCTAATTTTTACTTTTTGAGTTTCATATTGTGCTTATTTTTCTGAATCTTTGGTCATTAAGTAGGTTTAATTAGTAGTAATTAGCATATTAGAGTTAGTTTAATTAATAAAATGAGTTAAACCAGTGGTTAGTGTAGTTTAAATTCACAAAACAGTTTAAAAAAGTGTGTTTGGATTTGGTGCTTAAACTGTCCCAGAGACTAGCTCAATGGTTTAATATGTGGGTTCATGTTTGTTTAGTCTATTTGTGTTCATATAAATCTTTAGTCTTTGCCTGCAAAAACACCCAAAGTCAAAAGTATTACCATTAATCTGTCTAAATCCTTATCTGTTGTGATCTTGAGAATCCAAAAGCTTGTTTCATGTTTGGAAATCAGTAGAATAGCTTGTACTAGTTTCACTTAACCATATTACATCAACATCAGTTAACAAATTAGGATCAAAGTTGGAAAAATTAAACTTTCTAAATCTGTCAAAAGTCAAGAATATTGAAAAAACCAGTTTTGGGCCAACTAGCAAGATTTTTCACAGCTCATCTGGGCCAAATCAATTCAAAATTTGGGTTTTATAAGTTCCCTTGCTCTAGTTTCTTATCAGTATTTTTGTTTATTTTTGTTAATTTTCTAAAGCACTCAAACAGGCTCATCAAGCAGGGGTTATCTGCCCTGCTCACAAGCTCAGTCAGAGCTGAGCTTTTCTCAAGCTTTTGCTAAGCTTATCCAGAGCTCCACAGAGCTTCTTAGGGTCTGATTTTTTGTTTAAGAGTACTTAGCCAGGTCTATCACATGTTACAATTGTTGGTTTTAATTTTCAACTTATCTTGAGTGCTTAATTTCATGTCAAAAGAAGCACCCTTGCGGTTTTTACTTAATCTCAAAACATCCAAATCTGTTGAGTTAGCTTATCAGAGGTTAAAGGAAGTTGTTTCTTGTTGCATTTTGGTCATTTTAACATAATATAGCCTCTGTGTTGGTTTGGTTTCCATTGGGTACACTTTAGCTTATTCAAGTGCTTATTTCATAAGCACTAGCATAGCAGTTTCATTATCTTCCACACAACACCATGTTTTTCTATTTTTCCTAGATTCCTAGTATAATTTTAGAGTTTTCCGAAAAAATTTCACATTTTTCCATAACAGTTTGCTATTTTTCTTAATTAAAACAGTTTTAGGTTATTTAAATAGCTTTTAATACAAATAATTGGAAAAAGTCCAAAAAAATAATTTTTCATTTTTATTAAGTTTAGATAAATAAAAAAAGTAAAAAAGTAATTTTCCAGATTTTTCATAGTTTATTTTGTAATTTTTAGTATTTTAATTAGTTTTTAATAGTTTAAAATTCATAAAAAAATAGAAAAATAATCAGAAAATACAAAAATAGTTTTGAAAATTCTATTTTGATATTTTAGACTTTTCCAATTCATAATTTTAATTTTCTAGCTTTGTTTCCTATTTTCTTGTAATTTAGGTTATTATTAATTAGTTAAAATTAGTTTTTAATTAATAATAATTAGATAAATAGTTATAAAAATAATTTTCTTTTCTATAAAATTTTCTTACATCATTAGGTTTATAAAAATATAATTTTCATATTTTTAGGGTTAATATTGTGTAAGTTTCACGTTTTTATTTGTACGTCACGTAGTTTTTAATTCAGTTTTATAAAAACAGTAAAAACAAAACATTAGTTTAAAAATAGTGATAGCGTTTATTTAATAGATTTTAACTTTTTAATCTCCTTTAATCTTACGTAGTTTATAAACAAATCAAAATCCTTACTGACCACTATCCTTAGTGGTTATTAACATTCGATTGTGTTAAACACCAGTCATCCTAGTGGAACTTACGACAGGGAATCACGTATTCTCTGATCTAAATTGCAATTGGTGTGTGAGCTGTTTTAAGTTCCTTACGGATGGTCATTCACAAGTGGCTAGCTTCGTGTGAAAACTTGACGGTTCAGCACCGATCAAATTTTGGCGCCGCTGCCGGGGAAGCTGTAAGCGTGTTCTAAGCATTTATCAGGACCGTACTTGCATATCACCACAGGTTTGTAAAAGGTTTTCTGTAAAGTTAATATAAATCAAAAAGTTCATTAACACTTTTCTAAAGTGTTAAAAACACCAAACAAAATATAAAACAACAAAACAGTCGTAACGTTTTCTAGCTTGTGTTTCTTTTAAGGTGATTCTTAAAGAAATCCGATTTGGTTAAACGAGAGATACAAAAATATTGTCCAAAAGTTTTAAACCCATGGCCAAATCATTTTCTACGCTTTTCAGTGGTACTTAATTTATATACATAAAAATCAACCACCGCAAACCAAGGCAGTGCACTACTAACGGGGGTGCGACATAATAAGTTCAGAACATCAGATTTAAAACTTGCCTTTGTGTCCTTGTGATTTGGTGTACCTTTTCCAAAGAAGCCATTTCATTTGTGATTATTGGTTAAGTTCACTTGTCGTTTGCCTGCATTTGTTTTTGAAAACCATTTTTATACTTAGTGCATGCGCTCGTTCTTCCGTTCTACAAGTCCTTTGTCAGAACTTGGAAAGATTCCTAAAGACGTAGGGGCGTTCTGCTCCTTGTTGTGGCCGAGGCATCTACCACCACCACCACCTGCGTAATGGCAGAAGACAAGCGATGAATGAGCTTCTCAAGCACCCGCGAGGTACGGGAGATGCTATTGTTGTCGGCCATCGTGGGCGTACTTTTGAGCTCAAAACGAGGGTTACTTAATCTGGTAACCCAAAGCCAATCCTATGGTTTTGAGCGGGATGATCCTCATGCACACATTCGATGGTTTAACAAGATTGCATCTACCATCAAATACAAGAATGTCCCACATGAAGCTATCAAGCTTCTTCATTTCCCATTTTCTAGAGGGACAAGCCCGGAATTGGCTTGAGAAACAACCCCCTCGTTCCATTGAGACATGGGAAGATCTAGTTACCAAATGGATTAACGAATTCTATCTCCGAATCGAACTACAAGTCTTAAGAATGAGATAATGAAATTCTCTCGAGAGATTTGAGAATCATTCGGGGCGTGGGATGGTTACAAAGACTTGCTGCATGAAGTGTCCGCATCATAGTTTCTGAGTTAATGCAAATGGATACTTTTCTACAATGGTGCGCACCAAGGTGACCAGACTCTTTATATGCCTCGCGGAGGTAATTTCTGAGCGAACCACGAAGCCTTACAAATAATTGAAAACAAGTCCCAGGTCCGCCTTTTCCAGAGCAAAGACATATCAATCTCGGTCTAATCTTTGGACCTTCTACTTCATATCCAGTGGGTACATCTAGCACCGATGCTAAGATTGACAAACTCACGGATATTGTTCATGCTTTGGTTCTTGCTAACCAAAAGAAAGTCACTTTCACTCAAACACCATCACATGGTGAAATGAAGAAAGTTGAAGTTTGTGTCACTTGTGGTGGTCCTATGCATACTACAGCTGTACGCCACTGATGGTAGTCGTTTGAAGCTAATGCTATAGCCGGTACTTCAAATCAAGGAGGTAATCAATACCGTCCTCAAAATGAACAAACTACGAGTCTAACACTTATCAAGCACCCACGGTTTAACCAGAATCCTTACCGGAATCAGAACCAACCTAGAATGAACCAAGGTTATCAAAACCAAGGTAATTTCTATTCAGGACCAAATCAAGGTTTCCAACATCAAGGAAACCTTAATCAAAACAATTTCAATCGAGGGAATCAACCGGGGAATGTGAATCCTAACCAAGGGAATTTTCAACAACAAGGTCATAATCAAAACATTCGACCTCGAATTTCCTCCACATCCTCATTACCATCATCATGAGTTCTGAAACATTCATGAAATCCCAAGATGAAATGAACGAGGTTGTTGGTCAGTCAGTTCGCGATCTCAAGAAGTCTTTAAATGCCACCGAGCTCAGGTACTACTTAGAACAACGATCATGCTCCAGAGGCGATGCAAAGGCGATCACAACGAGAATGGTAAGACGCAATGGACCTTAAACTCCAATGCCCCTCACTCTGTGGCATTGAGTCAAGTTACCAAGGAGACAACGGACAAGGTGCATTATTCAAGCCCACGATGCGCAGCGTCCCACCTTGTTGGTCCAGCTTTAAGTCGAGACCCCAGTTCAGAAGAAAAGTGATCTGAGCGATACTTCCATCGGCTCAAAAGTCTAGTCAGCTTCGCACTACATCATCAAGAATGAATGATGAGAAGCTCAAAGACAAAAACAAAGAGCAAATGGAAAAATTTTCCAAATCTTCATGACTACACTTTGATATAAGCCGTTGATGTAGTTCTCGTCTGCCCAAATTTGCATCCACACTTAGGAAACACTGACCAACAAAGATAAGTTATAAAATGGCTAAAACCTCTCAATGAGCAATGCTTTCGTGGTCCTTCTTAAGCTTCAAAAGCTTGAAGAAGACCCTGGCAGGGTTTTAATCCCCGTGATTTCTTGGGATGGTTCAAGCTTTCGCCTTGGCGATCTTGGCTTCGCATTACCTATACCAGTATGGAAAAGCGTCTCTTCCTAAACTTCCTTTGTATGACACCGAGCTAATGGATGCAATACCATCACACCGACCACTGGATAGCAGAGGATGTCGTGGTAAAAGTAGGAAAGTTTCATTTTCCTCTTGACGACATGTAGTAGAACGATCAGAGATCTAGAGTTCCTCATGCTTAGGGAGAGCTTTCTTAACAGAGTACTGCTCGATTGATGTGTTTCTGAAGAGTTGACCATAAGGGTTGACAACGAAGAGCTCACGTTAAATATCAACCAGAACTCCAAACCTCTTACAACGGCAGTTGTTGCCACAATGATCAAAGATCTGAAAGATTCACAACACTCTCAAAATTCGGTTAAGAGGTCACCAAAAAGCGTCTGAGTTAAAGCTTTGAAAATCAACCACGGTTCAAACAATGGTTTGAAAGCATGCAGGGAAGTCAAGTATTCTTGATGATGAAGATGATCTAGAATCGGAGACTTCATCGGAAGTGGTGGAAATTTCTAGCTCTAAGAGCACACCACTTGTCCCACCTCCAGGTCGGTTTGTCGCATCGAGTTTGTTAACTGCGGTTTGAAACAATCTCTCTTAGTTTCATCGAATTGGATGGTGATGATTGTGATCCAATAGGAGACATTCTTCCCATTGATGAATTGCTCAAAAAGAATCCATCATCTTCTAGTCTTATTATTCCCGACTCTTCCATCCCTTCTCACTCCTGATGAGGAAGATGACAACTTTTGGAATGAAGTCGATGCCTTTCTTAGTGATGATGCGATTCCAGCAGGAATTGATAATACTTCTTTGATCGAGGAGGGACATTCTTTCTGGAAAATCGTTGATTGAGAACCGTTTCCAACCTCCCTAGGAAAATCTTTGACAATCACCATATAATCTTCAAGTTTAAGCTTAAAAATGTCAAAAATGGTGATTTGCTTCTTACTAATGAGGAATGGACATGCATTCTCATACACATCTTTATTCCATTCTTCAGATAGGGGTGGTTGCTCTTTCCTTTTTCTTTCGGGAATGAGGACACCATAACTTTGGTATTATCCTTTATAGTTTCTACTATTAAAAATACTTGGTCGCATCTCGTCGGTGTGGAACTTCGATATTCATATGTTTGTTAACCTTTGTGAGCGAAAGTCGATTGAGATTGGTTTCCACGTTACTTTCCCATGGACAAATGAATCTGGGGATCGAGTCAGCTAGCGACTCGGTAATCAAAACGATAGCATGCCATATGGGTTTTCACATATTTACGACTTCTTTCTATTTTCTACCACCCTAGTGTGGGGGTTGCCCTCATGTTGTGTATGTATATAAGTGTTTCTAAAAAAAAAATTCAAATAATGGTAAAAGTATTATTTCCTTTTCGTTCTTTGTTTTAGGCATAACGTACTTTGAATATTGAGGGAAATATTCATTTCTAAGTGTAGGGGGGAATTCTCACGAATTTTATCATGTAATTATACCGCCTAATTCCCCGTTTTTGGCAAAAAAATTTTTTGGAGTAAGTGTTTGCCTTTTGGTTATCGATCCGCCTTGTCTAATAAACAAAGGATTGGCTAATCCAGCAAGCGGCTCTTGGTAAAAATATCTCAAATCCGTTGACGAAGCGCAATTTGCCCAAATTGTGGGTATTGAGCTCACCATATCCTTAAAAAGTAAGAGTTGGCTAGCATGAAGTTTATGGCTTGTGGTAAAGGCGTGGAAAAACCATAATTGTTGTCGACTCACCAAAGATAATATTGATAATTTATCTAGAGTTGGCTAGTCGAGAGCAAGCGGCTTACGGTAAAGACACATCAAATCCGTTATGGTTTATGATTTGCCAATGTCAGAGATGGTTATCGATTAATACC
>OU343217.1:249495406-249545071 GCA_910596185.1 Chrysanthemum makinoi | reverse complement strand
TAATATTTCTACACTTGTTGTTCAAACAATAAGAACACAAGATGTAAATTTAAGAGTCCTTGTTAGGTCACCATATTAGTAACACAAGCATCCATGTAAGAAAAAGAGAAGAGAAGAGATCGAATGAACAAACCACAAACAAACACTATGCGTATGAATTAGAAAGGTTATGTGTTGGCTTTATAGTGAAAGATATTAGATTGAACAACCAACCCTCGAAGTGGTCATTACAAAAGTATTTATAGGAGATGGAGCTAGGGCAACACTCCTAGTCCACTTCCTCTCTTATGGACTTGGGCCAAGGCTTATAGGCCTTCTACATAAACCTTAGCATAAAGAACAAACATAAAGAGCCATATTAGCGAACTTTACATATGAATACTAACACACTTGAATTAAGGTTTAGAGTGATTCCAACAATCTCCCCAAGTGTTAGTGATGAATGAAGAGTGATAGCGTTGTAGATGTTGATGTAATAGTAGCTTTGACATCTTTTGACAATCTTCTTTCTTGTGAGAGGAAGTGTCTTGGTCAGAACAATCTCCCGGTGTAGAAATTGTTTTCTTTGAAGGATTACGCTTTGGCGTCTTCATTTTTTCTTTGTTCTTTAGTTCTTTTGTTCTTGAAGTGATAGTATGTTGTTGTTATGCGCATCGGGTCGTGAAACCGCTGACTCCGGTGTCTCAAATCTTCTCGACGTGCTTTCACGCTTCTTTAGCGTTGGATTATAATTGATGAAGTTCTTTAAGTCTTTAAACTTTGTAGATTCTTTGTTGTGAAGAATCATTACGACTTTAATGTTACCTTTGATTATGAGAGAACTTCCATAAGTGATGATGTTGGTATGAGCATGTGGAGAATCTGCCGCGATCGGTCGCTCAGGAGCTTAGTAAGAAGTAAAAGCTTAAGAAAGGTTAGTAATAAGTGGATTCCGGCACTTACAAGTTTGAACTTCGAGAGTGTTGATAAGGTTTTAAAATGTACCTTTTTGAGGGGTCATTTAAGCTCTTATTTGATCACTTTTGTATCCGTTATTACTTAATATCGTTCCTTTTCACTTTTAGGTCTCTTGAAGGCAAATTGCGTAATGACACTTATTTGGGTGAAAGCGGATATAGAAGAAAATGGCCAAAGTCAAGAATCAAGACACTCCAGTGATGAAAATACAAGGTGGCGTCCTTTATATCTGGCGCCGTCGAGGATTTTGTTGCCAGGGACGAAGCCAAAACTCTTATTTTCAAGTGGCGATGTCAAGTTATAAAAAGTAGGCCGTCGCCTTTCGAGACGGCCTAGATTCAATCGAGCGGCGTCCGGAAAACTGAAGAAGGGCGGCGTCACAAGCATAAGGTAGCCTTGCGTTATAGTCTAACGTGGCCAAGCGAAGAAACCACAATGAGCAGCGATCCGACGGCGTCACAAAACTTAAGGTGGCGCCGTCGCGTGTGTAATCTTATATATAGAATCCGAATTTTTGGTTATTAGTGGTAGTCTTTTGGAGTGCAAAACCTAAACCGAACCAAGGCTGTCTTGTACAGTATTTTAGGGTTCCAAAACCTATCTTACACCAAGATAAGTGTTTTACTTCATTAATTCAAGTATGTCTTTGATTATTTGTGTGTATGCTTGCATGTTCTCCATGTCCGGCTAATTTACTTTTGTGTTTGCTTAGGGAATATGAAACTTAATTATTGAATATTGATTGGTTGTCTCTTATCTTAGTTAGTTAATGATCTAGTAATGCGATAGGTCATTCGTTGTGTACTTAATGCTTGATTAAATCTTTGTGAACCTTAGAATATAACTCCTTGAGTAGTTGTAAGCTAAACCATACAAAGAGTGCCTTAGGTAAAGGTTTATTATTATCCTAGTGGGTTTTAGGCGAGAGACCCTTTGGTAAGTTCAAAGAGTTAGGGAGAAGCATATACAGCTTTAGGCACTGGCTGACTAAGAATAAGGGCGTGACAATTCAACCACCAATAGGAGATAATAAGGAGTAGTAAAACCTAAGTAAACACATCTTTAAACTTATCATCTGAGCACACAATAATTAGAAATAGACTACATACACCTTAGATTAGATAATTAGATAAGTAGAGTAATCGGTAGAAATACCAACCCCCAAATCAAACCCGAGATTATTACCTTCAATTTCTAAAAAACATAAAAAGATAAAAAAATAATCTTCCTCAACCCCAACCTTAGAGTAGTAACTTCTTACTAGCATTCCTATTCTAGAGAGCGATACCAATACGTGGCTTACCTAATACTACACTACAACGATTAGTTCCTTTACTAGGGTGTTGAAAAACTTTAACTTTCGACGAAAGGGAAGTTCCTTGAGCGGCAGCGTCTAATCTAGTTTTTGGCCGTTCTTAGAATAGAATAGCTAGTTAGTAGTCCACCTCGTTTAGGTTTCTTTGTTTGATTCCTATCAAGTAAATTTTTCTCGATCTTTAGCTTTCGTAGTCTATCCCCTTCTTACGTGACCTTTGTTGGTAATCCATCACTTTTCATCATGGAAGGTGATACCCACCATTCATCAACCCCACCGCAATTGACCCTAAGGCCGATACTCTTGGTGAATACTGAAGACAAGCACTAGGCTATAGGAACACCATTGAGCTTCCAGGCCAGAAGCCCGAGCCTGTGCGATCCGGCGCCATCAGGTTTGTGCAAAGCGGATTAATGCATTCCATGGCTTTCAGAAGATCCAAATCAGCATCTAAAGGGATTTCCTTAAAATTGTCGATTCCGCCGACCTTGACAGCTACTGAGGAGACACGCAGCACACTTCTCTTTAATTTTCTACCCGGTACCAAGCTAGTAATGGCTGGCGACTTCCGCCGGTTCCATCTCAAGTTGGGATGATGATCACCTCTCGTTTTCCTTGCACTATTTCCCACGGAGAACCACTAAACTTAGGAATGACATCTTGATGTTCCATAGCGTCAAAAGATCTCTCTACGAAGCATGGACTCGATTCAAGGACTTACTTCGAAAGTCCTCATCCACGCGGCATTGATCTTTGGCTTCAAGTCCAAATCTTTATGATCATGTCCAGCTCCTCTGGCGATCCAAATGTGACCAAGCTGACGTTGGAAAACTTGAGTGATCTCACGGCGGAAGAATCATGGGGTATAATAGGGACCTTGCTCTATGACAATGAAAGTTGGAATGACCGTGAGTTACCTAAAAGCCCGTTAAGGCAATCTCCTTGCCTCCGTTGACTCACAATCTTCGGCCAGTAGGATAATGAACTTGAAGATCAGTTAAATTCCTAATGAGTTCCCTCGAAACCCTAAGTCTTCCGCGCCATGTGAACAAGTTTCTTCCTCGTGTGAGCCGTTTTATGATCCTCATAACCGCACTTGCACACCCACTATCCCAGAACATGCGCCAGGTGACTGCATCCTGCGGCGTACTAATGGAGCGGGAAGATTCCTACAATACGGACCTAGGAATTTCAATGAAGCGAGAAGCATGGAAGGAATGAAAAGGAAACTATTGGGGGACAAACCAAGAATTCACTTCCAAAAGATTTTTCATGGCCCCATCCCACGGTCCTAACCAACAAAACATCGAAGGGATATTTCAAAACCTAGTTGCAACCCAAGAAGCCCAAATAGCTAAGCTCTCGAATCGCTTTAACTTACAACAACAAGCGAAATGGATAGGAAGATAAACAACCTTTTGAAAGCCATGACCAATAGTGATAGGAAGGTTAATGCTATCTCAACTCGAGCCTTCGTGTAGAGATTAAGGACCCAAGTAAGTTAGCTAAGCATGTGGAATTCAGTCAATACCATACGCCTTAGTGAAAGCCTAATAGAACCAATTATGAAGAGGACCATACCGCATTGAGACTAATGAAACAACCAAGGAAGTAGGTGAAGTAGATAATGACTATTTCAACAAGTTTCCTACGGAAGAAAGGCTAACTTCGCCACCCTAAGCAATGCGTGACCTCCGTCACATGTGTATGTTAGGAAAATCCTAGAATCAAGTTTGGGAACCCTTGGAATCTTAACATACCATGTTGCATAGGACACCTTTTTAAATTAGATAAAAGGCACGTTACATTGACCGCAAATCGATCAACATAATGACTAGCACCTACTATAATTGGGTAGTGAAGAAGCCGATTCCAACTAGGCAAGACCACGATGATCTAGTGTTAGTTGCAATTTTTCTTGGTAGAGTTAAGGGATTGCCTTGCCCGTTTATGTAGGTAGTTTCCGCGTTTCCTACGGACTTCATAATTGGGATGATATTAGCACCTGACCATAGACCCTAGCTTGTCCCGTTATTCTAGGAAAACCTTTCATAGAAACAACAGGGATGACCTATGATCCTTCATTGTAGGAATAGTGCGATTCAAGGATGAGAATGGCGACATAGCTTACCAAATGCGGTTCAAGATTGAGAAGTTCTCATCACTCTAATGATGAAAAAAACTTAAACTATCGGTCTACTATAGGAATAGGGAGGATAAAGAAAAAGGAGTAGATTATGTTATGGCTAAGATTTTTGGATTCTATAAGGATTGTTTGAACCTAGGACCGAAATATAGGACCGAATGGGGAGAAGGCGAACTCTTAGCAGAGAAGTGCCTCATAGGGCACTTCTACAACATGGAATCCCCGATAGAGACGCCATGAGGAAGAAGATGGCGTGGTAATGGAAGTCCGCGTAAGTGCAGACTCTGAGTCTAGCTACAAGACTATTAAATAAAGAAAAGCGCTTCGTGGGAGGCAACCCATGCTTAATTGTTTGCTTGTTAGTGTCATATGTCTTTTATTGATTGTTTATTCTCATGTTTAAATTTGTAAAAATGCTTTATTTTGTTTTAACCTCGTCTTAATTGCATATAAAGGTATTTTACATAAGGGATAAGTGTAGGGAGGATTACACGTTTTCAAAAGAAACGTAAACATGAGAATAGCAATTCATTAAAAGATATATATGTGTGTTTGTTTGAGTCAAATGCTTGTATCGAGCCATAATGGATGTTTTGCAGAAATTTTTCCAGATTCTAAAGATGTAGATTTTCGAAATTTTTTTATCGAGAAAATGTGAGACGGTTTTTGTCGGGATAACTTGTGGCGTCGAGGAAGGAGTAAAAACAACATATTACTTTTTCGTTTTGAGCTACTTATAAATTTTTGGAATTTTCAGGTCTTAATTTTCCAGAAATTCTGTAAACATCCATTCCACAAGCATTATATCCTAGTTCAAATTGAGTCTTATATATATTATTACTGCCGATTTTACGCGAAGGTTTTGTTTGTTTTCTTCAAGTGTGCAGGTTTAATTTATCAAGAAGAAGTTACATAAGATTGGAAGGAGCTTTTCAAGCATAAATTCTTCTTGGAAAGGATTTAACCACTACTTCACACACGGATCCTACCGAGCTAATCTGGGGAGTATTAGTTTCTTTCGTTTTTCATTACCTTCCATTATCATAACTTTGATACTTCCGGGGAACATTGGGGACAATGTTAGTTTAAAGTGTAGGGAGGAAAATAAAGCGGGAACTTTGAAACTATGCTTATCCTTGAATATTTGCTTTGTCCAATTGTATTTGTGTAATAAACCATGAGAAAATGTCGGTTAGGGTAATTTTGGCACCAAATTTTTAATTTTTCATGACATATAGGAGTGGGCCATTAGTTTTAACAAAAGCGTCTCACGGATAGGAAGTTGCATGACTAGCACAAAAACCCTTTACCCTAAATTCCACCCAAAATGTGAGGAAAGCCCTTAGATTAGTAGGAATTAAAGCATTCATCTTTAATGCTTAGAGTGTGAACCGGTATATTAGATTCTAGAACTTGTTTTGTGATGCATTCGAGATGATAAGCTAGTAAGACTACACTTGTGTAGTTAGGAATAACTAAATGATAAGAGGCATTAGGATAACCCTTGTTTGATACCCGTAATATAATTACTTCTTCCACATCGGTTGAGTAATTCCCCACACCCTTTGCGTTGTACTCATCTTTAGTACACGATACCCCTAGTTAACCCCTTTGAGCCTATCCTTTTCACGGTTCTCGTGATGTTTTGGTTTTTTCGGAATATCAATGAAGAGCATTGTTTACACCCACCCCCAAATATACACCCAAATCGCCTTAGCCTACCTTGTAGTGCATTTTTGTTATCACCCTAAACCCTTAGTTCAATTATCCAGTTGCTTGCATGAGTTGCTAAGTCGAGTCATATCCTTTGTATACAGTTTTGGGGCGATTGGGACTCATGGGAAAAGTTAAAGTTTATGAAATGACGGGAAGGGAACGTTAAATTCAAATTCCCTTTGTTTGCGTAATAATGTACCCCAAGTGTTTTGATCTTTTCAATTAGGGTCAAATTAGTGTTAGAATAATAAAAACTCAAGTGTAGGGATGTGCCTATAAATCCCTATCATTTTGATGTTACAGAAGAGGATGGTAGAGTAAAAGTGTATGAAAAAAAAAAAGCGAAAAAAAATAGAAAAAGAAAAAGAAAAAAGAGTGTTAAAAAAAATCAAAAAACAAAAAAAACAAACACATACGGGCTACCATCCTACATCTATCCTTTAAATTTATGTTTGTTTGTTTCAGTTAGCTAAAGTCTAGAGTGTCGAGTCTTGGCTTAGCAACGCCATTCTTCGTATGCATTTAACATATAGATTTTTTACTTGCCATCACTAAAAAGCCTATCACACCAAACCCTTTGTTTCCCTACCCTAAGCCTAACATTACAACCCTTTAAAGACCTCTTTGATAGTCTTTCCTAGGTGCTTACGCCAAAGCGATGGAGGTTTGATCTATTCTCAAGCCTATGGTAATCCATGTACTAGGACCGGTTAATGAGTGTTTATCTTCCATTTCCAACTTGTTAAATTTCATATACACCCAAAGAGATGTGGTATCCAAACACCCCATGTGAGGTGCTAGTATGTAATTTTCGTGCTTGTTATGACTTTTGTGGGGCTTATATGTGTTGTGGATTGTTTTAAACCAATGCTTCAAGACCCCTAACTTATAAATTAATTGGCTAAAAGCACATTTGCTTGAGGATAAGCAAATACCAAGTGTAGGGATATTTGATAAGGTTTTAAAATGTACCTTTTTGAGGGGTCATTTAAGCCCTTATTTGATCACTTTTGTATCCGTTATTATTTAATATCGTTCCTTTTCACTTTTTAGGTCTCTTGAAGGTAAATTGCTGTAATGGCACTTATTTGGATGGCGAAAAGCGGATATCGAAGAAAATGGCCAAAGTCAAGAATCGAGACACTCAGGTGCTGAAAATATAAGGTGGCGGTACGTCAACTGCTTATCTACGGGCGTCGGAGGAATTTTGTGACGGGCCGAGAAGCCAAAACTCTTATTTTCAAGTGCGGCGTCAAGTTATAAAAGAGTAGGCCGTCGCGCTTCGGGCGGCCTAGATTCAATCAGGGCGTCGAAATTAGCTGAAGGGCGTCCTGAAGCATAAGGTGACGCCATCGCAAGTCTAACGTGGCAAAGGCGAAACCCTTAATGACGGCGATCCGGCTAATCACAAAACATAAGGTGGCGCGTCGCATGTGTAATCTTATATATAGAATCCGAATTTTTTCAGTATTAGTGTGTAGTCTTTTGGAGTAAAACCCTAAACCGAACCAAGGCACATGTATGCAGTATTTTAGGGTTCCAAACCCTATCTTACACCAAGATAAGTGTTTTACTTCATTAATTCAAGTATGTCTTTGATTATTTGTGTGTATGCTTGCATGTTCTCCATGTCAGGCTAATTTACTTGTGTGTTTGCTTAGGAATATGAAACTTAATTATTGAATATTGATTGGTTGTCTCTTATCTTAGTTTGTTAATTATCTAGTATCGATAGGTCATTAGTTGTGTACTTAATGCTTGATTAATCTTTGTGAACCTTAGAATATAACTCCTTGAGTAGTTGTAAGCTAAATCATCAAAGAGTGCCTTAGAGTAAGAGTTTATTATCCCTAGTGGGTTTTGTAGGCGAGACCCTTTGGTAAGTTCAAAGAGTTAGGGAGAAACGCATACCCTACAACTTTAGACACACAAAGCAACTAAGAATAAGGACGTGACAATTCAACCACCAATAGGAGATAATTAAGGAGTAGTAAAACCTAAGTAAACATATCTTTAAACTATCATACGAGCACACAATAATTAGACATAGACTACATACACCTTAGATTAGATAATTAGATAAGTAGAGTAATCGGTAGCAATACCAACCCCCAAATCCAAACCACGAGATTCGTACCTTTCAATTTCTAAAAACATAAAAGATAAAAAATAATCTTCCTCAACCCCAACCTTAGCGTAGTAACTTCTTACTAAGCATTCCTATTCCCTGAAACGATATCAATACCCGTGGCTTACCCTAATACTACACTACAACGATTAGGTTCACTGCCTAGGGTGTTGAAAAACTTGCTTGACGAAAAGGAAGTTCCTTTGACCCGAAGCGGCTGGCGTGTAGCGTTATCAAGTGTTAACAACATAGTGTGAAAACACAACTCTAATTCTCACAAATGCCGTTCTGGCAGGGTCCCAAGTGAGATTAGCGATGTACCAAAGTACATCTACGGTTGAGATGAGTCGTTGAGGTACACAGAAGCATCACCCACCTTACGGTAGGCCGTTTGAGACACACTAAGCGTAATCCACAGGGAGTTACGAAGTGACCTGCTTTGTCGAAATTTGATGTTGACCGGCGGGGAGTTTCCATTCAATCGCGAGGATCACAGTAGTGAACCTCTCATAAATGTTCTCGACAGTTGCTAGGATCGTGTAGGACTCGATAGATACCACTGTTGTTCTTATTGTTGAACAACAAGTGATGAAATGTCAAGTGTATTTGTTTTCCTGAGATCTTTTGATGAATCTCGTGGCTCTAGACTCAATAGTGCGTATTGGTTTTCCTGAGCGGAGACCAGGGAGAGGGTCTCTTTCTTCAATACCAGCGATCTCTAAGAGATGGCGATAGTTTCGTAGGGTTCCCTGTGAGAATGAAACAAGCTTCTTTTGAGAAAACTTGAGTGGTTAAGAAGGTTTAGTGCATGCGTCACTGGGTCCATGACGACTTTTAATCTTCAATATCATCAAGTGACAACCCAGGTAGCATATGAATTGAACCGGTTATGCGCCTAAGTTGAATAATCGGAGGGCTATTTCTTTTCACCCTTTTCTTTGCTTTTCTTTTTAATTCTTCAACTTCTTCTTTCTCCGATTCTCATTTTCTCCTTTTTATAATCATACCTAAGGACTTCTAAGTACTAACTATTTGTGATGTCCTTGGGTAGATCCCTCCGGCTCTGGCGGATCAGAGGACGATTATTCCTAACCTTAGTCACCTTATAACTCCATGACTAACCTATGTTGCCATAAAACCATTTTCATGAAAATCTCTCAAAGTGTTTGTGAGTGAAAAACATTTTGTACCCTTTGTGAGAGTTTATCTTTTAGCGAGAAATACTCCCCCCTCACACGTGCTTAAGTGTTAAAGGCTGAGAAATGCACTTGAGGTGAGAGAAAGGCGCACTTTTGAATTGATCGACTCAAGATAGACAATCCCATGAAACACGATTACGTTGCATAGTTAAAGAGATACATTGTCAGCTTTTAGGTAACAACTAGCTCTAATAACTACCTTGAAGATGTGGACAACCCCAAAAGGTTGTCAAACCGAATCAAAGTTCATGTCTATCAAGAGTTTCTCGAATAGGTACAATTTACTTGGATAAGTCTTGGAAGACAAATCCTTTCAATGTATGATTGTTGAGTTCAGTCAATTAATGGGTTGAAGTCTTTTTACGAGGATTCAATAGCAAAGCACAACATATTTCTTATCACATAATTTTTCTCCCCCTCAAAAATGACATATATAAATGTTATTTTGAAGAATATTGAGAATAAATATGACCATTTTGAGTTTGTGGGAAGATTACGAAAAAGAACAATTTGTGAACAAAGTTTTAGCAAATACTCCCCCTCAACAAGTAATACTAACTTTTGAGGTTTTGAAAACGTAAGGGAAGTACTTGTTCTTTTGAGCAAAACTTTGAAAAATGAAAGTTTGATAAGTTTTACTCAAAAGTAAGAAGCTTTCGCTCCTTTTATAGGATTGTGGCACTGAAGTGTACCACAGGGTCCTTTATTTAAAAGATCGGGTTGTACACTGTTATTTGTGCACAAGCCATTGTCATTAATAATCTCACTTCCAAAATATGAAATTGAAACAGTTTAAGGGGTACCAGGAATTTCAGGTAGGTCAGTCAATAACTCGGGGAATGCGAAATGGTGCGTTGATAGCACAGTGAGATTAATGCGTTGTGACCACTGAAGCTTTCAATGTTCAGGCTGGTCCTTCGAAACAACCTTTCATCAATCATCTTGATGATTCTCTTTACATCTCGTCTTTCCTGAGAATTCCATCTCTTTTGTGACCCAATGCCTTATTGAATCACCTTTAACCGATATGCTAGTCCATCCCTGACATGCTTCAAAGTTGAATCTCTAAATTTATGAAGCTCATGTACCGCCATCAAATGCGGTGTAGTTCACTGCGGAGCTACTCCAAAGGGTTTCTTTGATGAGAGTATTGAAAGATGGTTGATATCGAGGAAGTTCAAGCTTAGATGCGGTGGGATTGACCGTAATACGTCGACTCAACACAAGTTGCAAGTCTTCTACATGTTCACGGATCACGATGCTTTTTGATGAAGATAAGCAAGGACTTGATGTATTCACGTTGAATTTCGTCAAGAATTGTCTCATCGTCCACTGTACCTTTGCAAGATACATATCTTCAATGTCGATTGAGATAAATTGCGAAAGTGCTTCCTGAAAGCATAGTCCTGTTTCGTCTTGTCTTTTGACCACGATCTTCTTTAGGAAGGTGTAGTCCCATTTAGGAAACGAAGAGCAATATGCTTAATATAGCGATCCCTGACCACTATACACTTCATGTTGAGATTTACGAACACTGGCGAAGCTTACGTAGTAGATTGCATTGGCGTTCCGGCCAATGGTGAATGCCATACGATTGCATCGATGTCATACTCTTCCACTTTGTTGTTGAACATGTGGGTAGCGTTTTCTTCGATGGCTATGCGATTTGGAGTATATGGGCTGGGAGCAGTGTAAGTGAGGTAAAGCGTATTTCTTTGACACATCGCTACCATGTAGAAGAAATTCAAGGTCGTTGTTGAAGAAGTATCGAAATGGAATCGAGGTTGATTTGGTGACCAATGGTAGGTAGAGGTTTGGTCAATCTCACATTGTAGTATGGAGCGTTGTCTTTTTACGGTGTAGTCGATGTTTGCTTTAGGGTTGAGTAAATCAATGTTATTAGACATGGCTCGTGCTATGTTTTCAAGGTGATATTCAACTTCAATAGCACTTTCCGAGTTGTCTTTGAGTATTTGAAAAGCTTCATTCTTGATTCGTTTCAACTCGATTTACGTCATCTTCTTCATTTCGAAACTTTTCTTGCAGTAACTTTGCATGCTCCACGTACTACCTTCACCATATCTTGGTCATCAGTTAATGCGGGTGTAGTAGCAACAAGTGTGGAGAACCAATCGTATTCAGTGTCATCCTCGTCTAGCCATGATCTGACGTCGACCTTAGGCGCCTTCTTCTTCTTTTCTTAGGCCTAGATGAGGATTGGTTTCTTAGCTGTGCTTCTGGAGAGATGGGTTGTTGTTGGGGCTCGAGGGATTTCCTCATCGTCACCACCGTATACTCGAAGTGATCACCTTTTTACGAAGTGCGGGTGGTAACTCAAAATCCTGAGGTTTTGTAGAAGAGCTAGGAGGAGATCTTGGTTGGTTGGAGTCCTTTGGGGTGGAGGTTGCATTGAAGATGATTGGCAGATTTTCTTTGGGCGTTTAGGCTCATCATTCTTGTCTTTATCCTTATCTTCATCGTCTCTTGGACGTTTAGGCCTTTGAGCTTCTTCCATGTGGCTTGATTTGAGTTGGTATTCAGCTTGCTTCATACAATTTTTTCCTTAGGAGGAAGTAAATGTTGCAGGGTCGTTTAGACATTTGAGCTAGGAGCTTGTTAACCAATTGACATCTGAGAATATTATGGGATCAAGCTGGGTTGATGTTGACATGCATTGGTGTTGATCTCATAGTTTGCTTGGCCAAATGTAATAGATTAGGATAGAGTTGTTTGGTAAACATCTCCTTTGTAACTCCAGGAGCGATGTCAAGAAGGTACTTGTGAGTGTAACCTTTGATCATCTCGTTCATTTCCCCTTGAAGATCACGTTGCATGAGCTTCGGATGTATTCCTTTCAGCTTGCATCTTGTCATTCTCATCATGAAGATATTGTACTGGTCGTGAAAATTTAGCTTCTTGTAAAGCCGTCTTTCTTTCTTACCTTTGTTTGACGGCTTTACTTGATTCTTGTCTTAGCTTGAGAGATCTAAGATGCGTTGGCTTCTTCAGCGATTTGGATGTGGATATGCGGTTGATCTTTTGGATGGTGGTGGTGAAGAATGAGAGGATGAGTCTGATGATGAAGATACATGAGGAGGCTCGGGGTCCTTAGGTGGTTCAGAAGTTTCCTCCTTAGAGCGTGTGGGACTGTCTAGAAGATATTGATCATAACCGGTTTCTTCATCTCAGGACTTAGCCGTTCGTCGAGTCTTTGTTTCATCGGCGGAGTTTTTTCGGTCTTTTCCGTTTACGGTTCCTCAATATCAAACTCGTAGAATCCTCTTGTTGCTTTTGTTGTTGCTCAAGAGTGGTGGCACCAGATCCCTTATCGGGTTGATTAACGCGCCGAGGAATTGGTGTAGATTGAACTCCACCAGTTGATCCTCAGGGCCACCCATTTGATCCTTTGCAAACTCTTTATAGCGTCTTGGAGTCTAATGATTTTGAACTTCTTCACATGTCATCGGTATCCGAGGCTCTTCATTGAGCTTTCTTTTCGTGCTCAATCACTTTGGAGTCTTTCCTTTATCACCTTTTGGGACTTGAAGGCTTTGTTCTTTGTTTGAGTGTCATCTTTGTTGTTTTGAGTAAGTTACCTCTTCTTCGATTCGGTTTCCTCGAGCTTTTCATCCTTTAGCTTTTGTTCGGTTTAGGCTTGGAATAGGAATGGCTTCAGAGGAACTTTCCTTTTGAGTCAGGTCTCCTCTTAGGGAAACTTTCTTTGACTCTCACGGCACTTCACACTTCCTCTTACGGTTTTCCTTGTAGGTGTGCGGAAGATTTGTCATCGAGAAAACCAACTTTGCTTCAATTGCTACCGGATACCTTTTGTATGTGTAGAGCTTTTTGATTTCATCAAACAAAAGGTGATCCGGCAACACAACACCTTTTTTCTTTGTTGTTGATTCTTTAAATCCGGTTAGAGTTGGTTGAAGACAACATGTCATGATTGTTGGGGTCATTGAGTCTCTTGGGGATATCAGGATTAAGCCCAAGTGCTCTTTGGATCAACAGTTTTGTATATCATGTCGTCCCATAACAGAGCTTCAATTTCGATGTGCTTCATGTTGATCAAAGCCCAAAAGATTTGAAGTTCCATGAGCTTGGGATGCTCATAGCCACTGTCACGACAAGCAGATTTGATGATGATGATGATGATGTAAAGAGTTCTCCAGGGTTGAGGATTATTCTTAATATCCACATATGAATGCTTAGTGATTACTCATGTAGCATCATCATAACCAATATCGATCAGGAACTATAGAACAGTCTCTTCAGTTGGTGTGGCATTGAGTTCGGTTGGCTCGATGATTGGAATGAGAAGAAACGACCCTTATGTCTGCAGGTGTGATGGTGACTTGTTTGTCATTGAGAGTCACCGTCACAGCGTTTTGTCCTTTGATTTTTTGCATTGTAGTCAGGCCGATGAATATAGATCTCAGAATGCTTGTATGCTTGAGTGGAGAGCATGTTACGATAAGGATGATTCTTAAAATATCCACGGCAATTAAACAAGAGGACTCTGGCGGTGAGAGTTTCAAAGTCAACACGAAGGTTGTTCTTTCCAATCTTCATCGAATAACCATTTGGGAAGATATGACACGGTGAGAACATTTGGTGCATCTACATTCTGCATTTGAGCGTCCATGTCATGATCTGGAAGATATTTAGCCAAAAGAACCAACATATCGAAAGACATTATGTTAGTCAACAGATGGTTATATTGTCTAGTTATTGAATGTGATATGTCGATGATTTATTCTGAGTCCAATGTCACTTGTTTGTCAATAGTCCAATGCGTCGTGATAAGTTCATTGAGTTGATTAACTTTAAGTTTTAAAGTCCATGTTTTCACTTATTATTCACAACTTGTTAAACATTTAAGCTTATGGTGACATTATTGGTTTCGTGGCGATATGATTTATTTATTTACAAGTTTGCAGGCGTAACAATTCATAATTAAGGTTAAACAAGGCTTAGGCGTAGAAATGACAATCTTATGCGTGTAGCAGGAATAATATACTGGCGTGAGCATGAAGCTTATCGTGGGTTCTTGACTACGGCGTAAGAAATATTGCAGCGTAGAAAAGGGACCTTATGCGTGGGAAAAGAGCTTGCAGCGTAGTATATAAACCTTACAGCGTAAGGCTTACTCGTGAAGTAGACCTTATGCGGAGAGGTCCTTGTTTTGCATATCCTTCACGAGGATCACGCGTAGTCCTTATGTAGAACCTACGGCGTAGCGTTGCGTAAGATTTCTCTTACGCGATAACATTCTCTGGCGTAAGGTGATCCTTATGCGTAGTTTGCTAGTAACCTTGATTCTGAATTTTCACGTGTAACAAACACGAAATAAGTTCTTCATAGCATCAATATTAACACATACATTCATTCTATACTTGATTTAATCACGAACACTCACCGGTTAAGCAGATAGGC
This sequence comes from Chrysanthemum makinoi, assembly GCA_910596185.1. Taxonomy (NCBI): domain Eukaryota; kingdom Viridiplantae; phylum Streptophyta; class Magnoliopsida; order Asterales; family Asteraceae; genus Chrysanthemum; species Chrysanthemum makinoi. The sequence goes on along the minus strand of OU343217.1, from coordinate 249,530,171 downwards.
ATAGAAATCCTTATCGCGTAAACCTAAACCCTAAGGTTTAATTTCTCTGAGGTAAGATATTTAGCCATAGGAATTGCATCAAAATGATTACGGTAAGTCTAGAAGCCTATTAAGTTGTCTTATCCAAGTTTTAACATGAAACATGTTATGAATCAAAATACCCAAACCAGGTATGAACATAAACCCTAAAATTTAAATACTATCACGATTGATGTTTTAGGTGAGTTACGGGCATAGATATGATCAATTCTACTTGTAAACAACATCTTATGACAATCTTTATAACCAAAAACACTCACATATGAAAAACCCCAAACTAACGCATGAACCCTAATTTTCAAAATCATTCAATTCGTGTTTCTAGGTGCGTTTTGATGATGGAAATGGTTTTGTATGATTAAGTAAAGCGTTTTGACACAATCACATTAACCAAAAACACATGAATGAGTGATTTGTGTTCATTTACTACGCGTAGAACACGGATCACTCTCAAACATCATTTAGTCGTTGGATTAGGTGTAAAATCAAAACCATTGTTTAAAAACATGTTATTGTAAACCACTTACAGAATGATGATCAAAACACAGTTTGAAGATTGATTGTTAGGCGTAGGATTTGGTAGGTTTAGTAATAAATGTGATGAATAAATGTTAGGTGGGATGTTTTATTAGAAATAACTTTAAGATTTTGACTGTTTTAGTCCCTCCACCTTTTCCATTTTCATCCAATGCCTTTAACTTCCATTTTGGTTACCAAACGAGTGAAATTTGGAAAGAAATTTGTGACACTCCCCTCGACTTAAGAAATAATGAAATTTTATAAATTTTAGTCCGAGGAGTGTCAGTAAACCAGAAAAGTAACCACCATGATTAAAGAAACAACCGGGATAAGGTAACATGCAAGTACAAGGTTTTATGAAACTGAAAAATATTTACTTTTTCCCCCTCAACACTTGATCGAAAAAAAAATACTGAATTTTGAAAGATTAGAGTGTTGGCCGGAAGATTTGTACTTGCAATGTTAAAAGAAATATAGATAGAAGAATATTTTTGTTGTTTTATCGGATTTTATAATTTTGTATTTTGTTTTTGAAAAAAAAATATTTACAAAAGAGGTTTTGGTGTTTGACTTGTTTTTAAGAATGTTTTAAGATGTCATCCAATTCCTTTTTAGTCAAACACCGCATACCAATTCGGTGGACCAACTCATTAAACCTAGCAGGAGCTAAGTCTTTGGTGAGAAGATCGCGATTGGTATTAGAGTACCACAAAATATAATTCAACGATACCTGTTCCATGTGGTCCTTGATGAAATGATATCGAATATCGATGTGCTTTGATTTTGAATGTTGAACAATTGCGAGATCGCAATAGCACTCCAATTGTCGCGTACATCGGGATTACGTCAAATACGTAACCATAGTCTTTGAGTTGTGTTCTCATCCAAATGACTTGAGCACAACACATTGACATGGCTACATATTACGCGGTTGAGGACAGCGATGTAGAATCCTGCTTCTTCGATTGCCATGACACCAGTTTATCACCCAGAAATTGTAAAGCTCACGGAGTACTTTTTAGTGAATCTAAGCATCTGCGTGATGTATCAGAAAAAGCTATTAGTTTAAAACCGAATCCTTAGGATACGGATCCCCAGTTAATGGTTCCCTTGATGTATCGAGGATTCTTTTAGCCTCGAGAAAGGTGGGTTTCAGTTGGTCTCGGCGTGATAGCGGGAGCAAAGATAGGCGGCAAAAACAATATCAGTGCGCTGGTTTGTTGATACATAGAGACCCAATGATACTATGATATTTGGTAGGGTCCACCAATTTCCCATGTAAATCAGCGTCTAGCTTCTTGGTATGAGCCATTTGTGTGGCATAGGTGTCCGCAGTTTGCATTCAAATTTGTTTAACAATTCAAGGGCATATTTGGGTGACTCAAGAAAATACCCCGGGGTGATTGATGAACTTGCATTCCAAGGAAGAATGTGAGTTCACCCATCATTGACATTTCAAAATTTTTTGTCATAAGTTTTTCAAAAGCATTTGAGTATTTTAAATGTGTTGACCCAAAAATGATGTCATCCACATAGATTTGAGCGATTAAGATGTGAGCCCCGTGATATTGTATAAAGAGTGTAGGGAATCGACCAGACCTTTGGTAAAATTATTGGCAATAAGGAGGGATGATAACTTATCGTACCAGAGGGGCTTGTTTGAGACCGTAGAGAGCTTTCTTCGGTTTGTAGACATGATTAGGGAACTCTGGATCAACGAATCCTAAGGTGGCTAACATAGACCATTTCTTTCGGATTGTCCATTGAGCGGTCTTGACATCCATCGAAAGAGTGATGTTCATGTATGCATAAATGCCAAAAAAATCAGAACGACCTCAAGAGCGAGCAGCCGGAGCAAATGATTCTTCAAAGTCAATACCCTATTCTGTCTATAACCCTTAGCCACGGGCGTGACTTGTTTCTAATTCGGTTCCTTGACATCAATTTGTATTTCCAAATCCATTTTAGACCAATGGCGAAGACCCACGGTTGGTCTTTCAACCAGTTCCCATACTTCAAGGCGTTTGAATTGGTTAAGTTCTTTCTGCATGGATTCAATCCAGTTGTCCTTTGTCATTGCGTCTTTAATGTTTTTAGGTTGAGATTGGCAGACAGTGAGTGCATAAATGCAATGTTCACCATCTGAGTGAAGACTTTGTCTAAATAACGGCTGGTTGATTCGGGTTACCAATAATATTCTCAAGAGGATGGTCTTCGTCCAACGATGTGTGGAAGGTTGATGTTGATATACATTATGCTGATTTTGAGGATTCAAATGGCTTGTAGATGATTCGCAACATCGGGTCAGCGATTTCATTAGCAAGCGGGTTAAAGAGCATTTGGATCAAAATCTGCAGGGTGGGGTACTTCATTAAGAACATCATCAGCGGTTCAGCGTCATTGGGCGGTTTGTTCAATTGTTGTTGTTGAGTCAAGCTGGTGGTGCTTCTTTAATAGTAGTTGTTGTAGCGGAGGTGTATCGGGTATAGGTATGATCGGGTTGGCGGCGGAAACATCGGATACACGGAGCCGCGTTCATCAATATCGTCACGAGCAGTGGCAAATAGCCTTTCCATTTTTGACGAGTGAGATGGGGCTTGATTCAGCTGATGATGGGTTTGGGGAAGTTTAAGCGGTTATGACGGGTTCCAAGCTGTTATGCTCGAGAAGCCATTTCGATAAGCTCATCAAAATTAGCATGAATCGTTTCCATAACACGCTTTGTACAGCGATTCTAGATCCGGTAACCTTTAGAAGTATCACGGTATCCAATAAAAACTCAATGTCAACTTTGGCTTTGAGCTTTCCAAAATCATCACGATCATTATTTGGGTAGCAAAGAGATCCAAATACATGAAATTTTTGAGATTCGGTTTTTATTTGTGGATAAGCTCAAATGGTTGTTTTGTGGAATTTTGTAATCATTAGCGATTTTGAGTGTAGCATGCTTTGTTGAGACGGCTTCAGCCCATAAGTAATCGAAGTTTAGCATTGATTAACATCGTTACGCTGCTTCCACTAGCGATGCGGTTTAGTTTTTCAACAACTCCGTTTTGTTCGGGGTTCGTGCTATGGATGTTTGATGCTCAATTCCCACTTTATCATAATATTCCTGAAGAGTTTGATTCACAAATTCAGTTCCTTTAATGCATTCAAATTGTCTACGAGTTCCGGGCTGAAGTTGAATTTTCGTGAGAAAGGTGATGATCATCTGTGGAGCTTGATCTTTACTTCGAAGAAAAATAAACCCAAGTCCATCTTGAGTAGTCATCAACAATTACCAGGATGTAGCATTTGCCATTAATCGTTTGCACGCGCATCGGGCCACACAAATCCATGTAAAGAAGATGAAGCACATCTTTGAGACGTGTTCCACCTTTGAGGGAAAATGAGCACGAGTGCTTTTTCCTTGTTCACAAGCTGAACATAGGTGATCTTTAGAATCTTAGGAATCTCGGGATACCTTCACAAGTTTGTGTCGAGCAAGGTTGGTGATGGTTTGAAAGTTTAGATGTGAGAGACGGCGGTGCCATAGCCAAGATTTTGTAGATGTAGCCTTTGAGAGTAGACAGATGGGAGATGAAGCAACCATGTCTTGCATTGAGATTGTGTATAGACTAGAATTGCGAGAGCCGGACATAAGATCGTTTCCTTGTAGATCACGAATGAAACAAGTTTTCTCCCTAAAAGCAACTTCTAAATCTCCATCACATAATTGACCCAGCTAAAGAGATTGTGAGAGGCCTTCCACATAATAAACCATGCTAATTTCGATATTACCATTGATATAATCTCCGTAGCCCATGATAGCTACGAAGTGATCATTCCGAATCGGCGATTGCCAATGAACTTTGCAATAAAGTTTGATACGAGTTTAAGATTGCTGTCGTATTATGGGGAACATCCGCTATCAACAATCAAGGATGATCGTATCACGCATTACACAAGGGCGACACGGATGGAATAGAAGTAGATGTGGAACTTAGATGAGTTAGAGGTTCCTCGGTGATTCTATAGTAGAAATACACACATCAATAACTTTAGACATCCATTTAAATCCTAGTGTATTATGTATCCATTTCCGCCATCTCCAACTAGTCTTAGCTTTAGTCTTAGTGAATGCACTAGGTGGTACAATATTCCTTGGAGGTGATCTTTGGAACTACTGAGGACATCAATGCGTTTCTTAGAATCTAAGGGAGGCGGTCTACCAAGCACAGACTTAGAAGCATTAGTGGGCCTAGAGGTATTCCGATTCTTAGGATTCCGTAAACGAGACAAGATAGCTCTAGCAACACATTTGTCATGACAATCGGAAAGCATACTTTTACGACAAATAACACAAAAGCATCGGTGAATATCAAAAGTACTTAAAGGTTTAGCATTAGTTACAACACTTTTCCATTACATTTTTGACGCCTTAATATCTAAAGTGGGTGCAACTGGAGTCTTATTCAAAGTCCTAGGGTGTTCTTCTACTTGAACATTCGTTATTGTTCTTTTCTTAAGTACGCAAACTTCCTATTCTTCCTTGTATTGCTTCTAGGCTGTGAAGTGCGGACGTTGGGAAAAAGGAAACTATTCTGTTTTAGAGGGAAGCACATTAGTAACTTGTGTTTTGCATGTAGGTAATCTGGGTTCACGTTTACTAAGTGTTACAGTGCAATTCTTAATGATGCTAGGTGAACTTGTTCATACTTTCCTAACATTTCCCTTAACTTAATGATAGTGTGCACCAAATCTTGATTTTCAGAGCGAAGATTTCCAGCAAAATTCATGACTTCTTTAGTGTGTGCAAGATAATGATCAAGTTAGTTTGATGCTTCATCACGAGTCTGTTTGAGTAAATCAAATATGACACCATATTTCTGTTTAACTTTTGCAAGTTCTTGTTCATATTTTGAGATTTGACACTTAACAGACACGTTTTGATCATCGGTTGCTCAAGTTTTGGATTAAGATTTTTTCCATGCAACTTGGCGATTTTGTTTTGAAAAGCAAGTTTTTGATCGTGAATATCTTTTTGACACCAATTAAGGCGGCGTTTTGCATTATGAAAGTTCATTTAATAATCGTTCATTTACAACTTTTAAAGACTCGATTTGAAGCACATTATCAGTATTCACAACAATTTCAACTGAATCAACAATATCGTGAGATATAATCGGATGCATATGCAACAGATTGTAATAACACAACATTATGGATATCAGTACAGATAACATCTTCCAAGAGTCGATCAACATCTTTTCTCAATAGTTTCTTTTTACGTTTAGAGTTTGAAATCGATGTTTGTTTTCTCTCGGCTTGTTTTCATGAGACCAAGTTCCTTGTGAAAATCCCTTTCCCAATATAGTGCACAAGTTTTTAAACTTTTGACATGGGGTAAAACTCTTTCTTTGAAGAATATCTCTATGTTCTCGCGCCATTGGCGATTGAAAATGTTGAATTTTATTTGAATGAAATTCAATCTCGTTCAAAATTTTGAGGTCGATAAGAAAGTGTCAAAGATTTGATACTTAGCGGCAACTTTCGGCTTTAGGCGTCACTTCACTAAGTGAAGGTAAAGGACCATTAATTTGTGCACCATTGTGTTGGGGACTAACTTGGCCGGCTGGTGTGATAACCAAAGGTTTGTTAGAAGTATCTTGTTGTGCGACAAAAGTTACGGCTTTGGAATAGTTAAATGGTTTGTTATAAACGACATTTTCCATTTTTAACCGACTCTCGTCATCGACATCTAATTCCTCGTTATATGCGATTCATTCAACAACATCATAATTGAATCATCAATTCTATGTTACGCCTTTATAAACTTGAGGTTTGGTTTGAATGCTCGTGTGTGAAAACTTAGGTTTATGTCGGCAAGATTAGGTCCATATCCATTTGGATTTGGTTTGAAAGTAAACTTTTTGAATCGTTGTGATTGATTCACCATGTTTATAAACAACAGTTTTAAACTGGATTTGGTTTGAAAGAAACTTTTGATTTGTTGTTTATCGTTGTTCTATTTGATGACGGCTGATTCACCATGTTTATAAACAACGGTTTTAAACTCTTTGATCCAGCGAGATTTTGTTTTGTTCGACAATTTCCTCAAGATAGTCATCTATTATTTTTTTGAATGCTTTTTGTCATACATTACTTTCAGGGGTTTTGACAAGTTCCTTGTTGGTAGAGTGCCACCGACTTCATCCTTGAGAGCCAAGAGTAAAGCCTCTTTGTGATAATCACTGCCTCTTGTCCTCGGCTTAGGACATATGACCCTTCTCAAACGGTTATAACATGAAGTTTCATGTGGAGCACCACGGTTATTCTGCCCATAGCATTAAACCCTTGACCACCTCCCATCTCAGTAACCACGATTACGAACCAATAGCGTCCAGTAGGCGTTAATTTGTTGTTTTATGTTCATGTTTCATCCATTTATCACGTAAAGTGCTTGAGTGTTGTTGTTGTTCTGAGGAAGATTTGAGCCCACAAAGAGTTGTTGACAACAAAGCATTCTTGAGCGGCTAGTCGACTGATCCATAAGTAGCAGACTTCTCCCTGCTTAGTGTTGTGATCTGTCATTGATGTTCAAAGATGTCTCTTTTTCGTTTTGATGTGATTTGAAGCACAAAACCTTTTCTCCTTTTCTTGAGTTTTGAAAAAGTTGTGAATGGTCTAATTCATTATCCCTAATTGTCATGTCCTTGTCTTGGATTTAACGTTGTGTGTCTAAGTTGTAGGGTATGACATTTCTCCTAACTCTTTGAACGGTGCAAGGAGTTATATTTTCTATTTTAATTTTGTATTGACATCATGGTAATGTTTCATATTTCCACTCTGGGACATAATTGTTGATTAACGGGATTGCTTTCAACTAAGGTCAGGGAAGACTTCAAGGATCAAAACATAGAATCATTGTTCACGTGTGTCTTAACATGGTCATTATTTAGATCCTCAAGTATAACCACGGAGTCAACTTGATCATCAAAGGTAACCATAAGGTCATCTTTGTTAGGAATTAGAAATTCCAGGTATTAAAGAGTCGGTCACCTCAAGTATATGTAATCGTTAGAAAGCTCGTAGTCATAGTACTTTTATGATAAGTAGTATTTAGTTAGTAACAGTGGAGGACGGACGGGTCTTTACCACTGTATGCTGATCCACGACCCGTTGTGTGGCGTTTTATGTAAGACTATAAATACTCTCTACCTTCCAAGGTAGAGAGTTGGAGCTCATAATAAGATTTTTCTTTCTCTCACTAAGTTCCCTAAACCTCTAACTTTCTCTCTTTAGAACTCACCTTTATCGCCTACTTTGTGTTATGGTTTGATGTGTATGTGAAATCCAATATCCTACAATTGGTATCAAGAGCCATGGTTAGATCATATCTTGCACATCTTTGGATTTCTAGTGGTTTTTAGGTGGTTTTGAGTTTGAAAAAGTTTAGTGGTTTGTGCATCATTTGGTTGATTTCTTGTGTTAAAGTTTGGATTTTGTTAGTACTTTTATGTTTAGAATCATCACAAGTGTTTAGGTTTTCATTTGGTAAGCTTGAATCATCTTGGTTGGGTTGTTTTTGGATTGAAAAGTTATGTTTATGTGGTTTTTCTTGCTAGCGACTTGATATACGGATCTCTTTCTTCGTAGCGACTTGCTTCACAATTTTGTAGCGAGTTACGGTTTTGGAGCTAGCGACTTAGACCTAGCGATTAACAGTACAAGTAGTGGACTCTCCACTACGGTAGCGACTTGGTGGTAGCGACTTGGTGCATAGCGAGTTGCTCTTTAGCGACTTGAAGTTTTAGCGACTTGAGTAGCGAATTGCCGCCAAAATTTTGCTAGCGACTTGAGGCTTAGCGAGTTACTACTTAGCGACTTGCATTTGTCTAGCGACTTGGGACTTTAGCGACTTGGGGGTGTAGCGAATTAGGTTGTTAGCGACTTGGTGCATTATCTTCTAGCGACTTGGGTGATTGTTTACGGTTTTCTCTTGATTTAGTAAAATCCCGTGAAAGAATCTATTTCTTGGTTTAATCAAAGAGTTATAAAATCCGTATAATCTTAACATGTCTACCAACGTTCCTACTATCATCTCCACATTTGCGAGGATGTTCAAGCGGTTGGTTGAATACTCGTCCACCCATGCTTGTGAGCCGACTCACGATTCTTGGGCTCAAGCGAATCAGTTATTATGCGCTTGGAAAGGAAAATGGTGTCAACATTCTCAAATCCATTGATGAAGGACCATATCGAGTTGAGACGACTAGAGATGTACTTGACACTGCTGAAGATGGAACTCGATTTCTGGAATGGACGGACCAAAGATGTATGATGAGCTTGATGATAAGGAGAAAAGAGATTCGATCGATATCGGGGCTTCTAACATTGTTCTTCAAGGTCTTCCTAAAGACATCTACAAGCTGATCAATCACAACACCGAAGCAAAGGCGGTATGGGATAATGTCAAGATGCTTCTCTCGGGTTGAAATTAACTATGGAAGACAGAGAATCACAACTCTATGACGAATTTGAACACTTCAAGATGAAACCGGATGAGAGTGTCTATGAGTACTATGTGAGATTTCATAAGTTGGTGAATGACATGAGGAACATCAGAATGACTATGCCTAACATTCATTTGAACTCAAAATTTGTGAACAACATGAATCCCGAATGGCACAAGTTTGTCACCTCTGTGAAGCTCACTAAAGGATTGAAGAATACAAACTATGAGCAACTCTATGCCTTCCTCCTTGAGAATGAGAGACATGCTATGTTTGAAAAATTGGTTCTTAATCGGTTCAAAACCAACCGGGAGAGACAAGCTCGTCTAATGACTCAACTGCCTTCTACTCAAACATCGGAATCACAACCAAAGCCTCACAAGTCATACCCATGGGAAATGGTAATCACAAACTAATTCCTGATCTTATGTTCAAACAAGCGATCTTTGATGCACACGTGGGTAATTTCATTAATCAACTAGCTCTTCTGTTTGTCAAAACATGAATTCTCTCCACAACCAATAACAACCTCGTGACATCTAACCCACAATCAAGCTCTTTAAAGATGGGAGGATCGTGGTGCAACCGGTTCAGGAAAGGATATGATCGGGGAAGAGGTGGAGTGGTAGAGGTTATGTTGGTTATCGAGAATCGAGGAAGGAATGGTAATCAAGGTCAAGCTAAGCCGATCAAATGTTATAATTGTGGTGGTGAGGGACACATTGCAAGGAACTGCACAGCTCCAAAGCGTCCACGAGAATCTTGATTACTTGGAGATAAGATCTTGCTTGTGCAAGCTCAGGATAATGGTGCTGCTTTGGATGAAGAGGAATTGTTGTTTCTAGTTGAGGGCAATGCGAAGATCTATGATGCAGATGTGGATGGCGACCTATTAGGAGATAGGTCACAATCATCGAATGCCTTTCAAGTCGTGATTGTGATGCATACGATTCGATGTGGATGATGGACCTTGCACACACAATCTTTATGGCTAGCATTTCTCCAATGGTTTCTCCCAAGGTCTCCTCTTCACCACAAGTTGGCCCATCCAAAGACAAACTCATCTCAGAGGTACTAAAACTATACGATGATCTTGATGTGCAAAAGATGCATGACAAAGTACTATCAGCTGAAACTTTTGTATCAAATATTGAAAATATGGGTAATATCAATGTTGTCCCATATGATCAATATGTGAAACAAAGTGAAAGTGAAATTGAATCAAGTGATGCATCTCTACTGATCAACAATGACTATATTTTTGATGAATACCTGCATGTGCCTTTGATGATTACGTAATATCGAATTAAATGCCTATAAAGAGCGTGTTGCTATTTATGAAAAACGTGCAAAATTTGAGTTGACCACTCGTGGCGAGGAAATGGATGACCAAGTGCGTACAATCATTAGAAAAGTAATTTTAGAGAAGAAGTATTAAAACAAGAGTTAAATTCCTTGCAAAAAAAACTTTCTAAAACTGCTAAGCAAAAACAAGAACTTCAAGAAAATGTGAAAATGCTTAAGCAAGAATTTAATGCAAAGGAATCAAAACTCTTGAAAGATTTTTCTAATCTGAAAACTTTGAAAAACAAACTTGAAAACAAGTTGTACAAACAAGGGAACACCATTAATTTGCTCACATGATCACTAAGCATAGAGTCCTAAGCGATAAGCATAGCATTCCCCTTGTTGAGGAACCAAATCCCGAGGTCATTAAAAGGGCTAGAAATGCTCATAAGGTTCTTTATGATGGCAATGAAATCCTTAAACCTAGACGAAACCTAGTTGCGTTGAGTGCACTGAGGAAGATAAGAAATCAGATGAAGTCACTAGGGGAAAGATGAACAAGAAATTAGATGATCCTAAATGTAGAGAGAAGAAAATAAAGATCACTCCCCATGATTACAAGAAGGAAAACTGGATTTCCTTGAACATGTTTAAACCTCGGACATTGTTGACTCCCGAACAAGTTTTACGGAAAATGGATTTAGATAAAAAGCTGAAAATATTGTTGAAACAAACCCCTCTTTGGAAAATGCCTAGAAGCGTGTGTATCCTCCTAATACACCAATGCATCTTGTTCCTAGAACAATTGCCACTAAAAGCAAGACCTTAATTAGCCAATATGTTATACTTCAACTATTTGTTGATTTTGAGAAAACTTGCAAGAAAAGGATCACACCCACTGGTATTACGGAAGGAGAAAGGGTTTTGAGCAAATGAAAGAATGTTATTTAGCGAGGTCATGCCTTTCTTTAAACTTCTAAAAGATCACTTTGAGATTCTTAAAAAGGGGATAGAAACTGATATTAAAGGAATGGAAAAGGAATTTGATGCAATGATAGTTGAAGTTAGTGACTATGGGCGAGCACTAAAATATAATGAGATTGAGAGGAAGAACTTGCATACACTAAATGAGAACGATTTCGAATGTATTGCTCAAGATGTGTTTTCCTTTGCTACAAATTGTTCCATTAATGCTTCCAAATTTCATGAATTATCTTTACCTGAAAGTCTCCCATGATCGTGTCATTGAGCTTGAAAAAACTAATTCTAAACTAAGCGAGAAAATTGAACTGGATGATCACGACAATTTGGTTAAACATTTTTCTAAACTAGAAGTTGAGCATTTTAATTTACAACTAAAATATCAACATCTTAAAGAAAATGTCAAAACTTCAAATATCAAGACATCCTCGGATGCTCCGAGTTTGATGCGATTTTCAAATTAACAAGCGTGATGAACGATTCAAGCTCATTGCAACACGATCGAGAAAGTTGAAAGCCCAAATCTCTCAATTAAAGGGTCAAACGAACAATATGACAGGCTCCCAAATGCCTCCTCCTTTAGATTCTCGGAATTCTCAAACTTTTCATCTTCAAAACTTAGTTGATGCCTTACAAAAGGAAAACGAGAGTTTTCTAGAAGAAAATGAAAAAGTTAAGCGACATTTTAAAGAGTTATATGATTCAATAAAAGTCACCCGTGACCAAAACAACGAAAAATAACGTCTTTACAAAAGGAAATTGAGAATCGAAGTGGGAAATGGGAAAGCGCCACTTGTTTTCAATAAGAATGTTGTCTCAAAGTCACCCTTAGATTGCAAATACACTGTGACAGTTAAATATATTCCTCCTCATCTTAGGAATAATGAACATGCTTTTCATGAATACTGTGCTCACCTTAAGGATAGTCTAGAATGTCTCAGTGAGATTGTCGAAGAGGATTTCATTAACAAACCTCTTGATAGTGAAATTAGGTTTGCTTGCCTCGAGGCCAAAGCGATCTCAAGTTGCTAGAATGTGTAATTGCAACATGTCCAAAACCCTTAGGTGAAAAAGGCAAAGCTGTGATGCCTTGTTCTATGCCTAGTGCCAAGCGAGAAATCCGTTCTATGCAGTCTTAAGAAAGGAAACACTAATGTGCCTTCAAGTAGTTGATTCGGATATGTTAGTGCTAAGAAAGTGAACTTTAGTGTGCACCAAAAAGCTCAAATCACATCTTAAGAAAGTATACACTAATGTGCCTTCTAGTACTTGGATCCTTGCACATCAAGTTGAGGAATGCAAAAATTAGATCAACCAACTAATGTTCCCATTCCCTCTACAAGAGTAATCAATGACATTAAAGCGAGCGGGTCAAAGTCTCAAGACAATACAAGGAATGATAGGACCTTGCAAGCTAAGAATGTGCATTGGAAGAGAGTAGAAGACCAATCTAGGAACTTTAAGCTTGAGTTGAATAAAGCGAATCGTGTTGATTCTAGTATTAGCCTTAGGCGTCTATAATTAATTGAATTCGATACTATTTGCAAACCTTGTAATGATGTGTGCTTGAATTCTGTTGCTAATCATGAATGTGGTGTGAATGCTTTGTCTAATGATGTCAAATGCCCTGTTAAAATTGTTAATGCTAATAAGGCAAAAAGGCAAAAAGCGAAGATTGTTAAGCGATTGGAAACCACAGGGAAGAACTTTTATAAAGATAGGTTATTATTGGATACCTTTTGGCCATAAGAATAATCGGTTTTCTTCTCAAACTGCTAAGATTATGCCCACTAGAAAATGGATGCCTCTTGGTAGAACTATTCCCTTAAGAAGTGAACATACTTTGAATAGGTCAAATCTGAGACACCGACATTGCATCTATTCCCAATGATTCCATTGCTTCTACTTACGATATGGATGTTTCTATTTCGATGTGGGTGTTCCAATTCATTACTAACCAAGTGGAACCCATTCTTGCATGGGGATCCCAATTATCGATTATCCATTCTTGTCACGTGTTCAAGCTGCAGTCGTTCAAATCGTTACGTGGTACGGACTCATTTGTTCCAAGCATATATGAGCCGGTCGCGGCTCATGAACCGTGAGCAAATTCATGGGACGTTAGATTCGGTAATGATCATTTTGGTGCAATTATGGGTTATGGTGATTATGTTGTTGGTGATAGTGTTATCTCTAGAGTATACTATGTGGAAGGTCTTGGTCATAATCTATTATCTGTCGGTCAATTCGATTCGATCTAGAAGTAGCCTTGAGAAAACATACTTGTTTTGTTAGAGAACTTGATGGTAAGGAACTTTTAAGAGGAACTCGTGGTTCAAATCTTTACACCATCTCTATAGAAGATATGATGAAGTCTTCTCCAATTTGCTTGTTGTCAAAGGCTTCAAAAACAAAGTCATGGTTATGGCATCGACGTCTCAATCACTTGAACTTCGGCACCATCAATGATCTCTCCGGAAAGGACTTAGTTGTAGGTTTACCTAGACTAAAGTATGAAAAGGATCATCTTTGTTCACATGTCAATTGGGAAAAAGCAAGAAGTATGCCCACAAACCCAAACCTACTAACTCGTCTGAAGTTCTTCATACAATTCATATGGATTTATGTGGACCAATGAGAGTCTGAGAATATCTTTGGGAAGAAATATGTGTTAGTTATAGTTGATGATTACTCTAGATTCACATGGGTCAAGTTCTTAAGGACAAAGGATGAAACTCCTGATATCATCATCAAACTCATCAAGCAGTACGAGTTCGACTTAACAAAACCGTCGGAATTATCGGACGGACAATGGGCGAGTTTGTTAACAAACAACTTAGTGAATTTTATGAAAGCATTGGAATCAGCCATCAAAGAAGTGTTCCACGAACTCCTCAACAGAGCGGTGTAGTTGAAATAATCGAACTCTTGTAGAAGCCGCTAGAACAATCTTGATTTACTCAAAAGTTCCAATGTTTCTCGGGTTGAAGCTATTGCCACTTGCATGCTACACACAAAATCGTTCCCGATTCACTTGTTCATGGAAAGACACCATATGAACTTGTCCACATGAGAAAACCTAATCTCTCTTTCCTCCGTGTGTTTGGAGCATTGTGCTATCCAACTAATGAGGGTCAAGACTTAGGCAAACTTAGAGCTAAAGCGGACATTGGAGTATTTGTAGGGTATGCACCAAACAAAAAGGGATACGAATCTACAACAAAAGAACCCGAAACATCATGGAAACAATTCACGTTACGTTTGATGGTGACGGTCAAACGGCTCTGAACAATTATTCGGACCCGCACTTCAAATCAGTCCAATTGGTTCATCCCTTGTTCCAAACTCTTCTCAAGAAACTCCATATGTACCTCCATCCGAAGATGATTTAAAGAAATTGTTTGATCCTATGTTTGATGAACTTTATGATCAGAGTACTAATGAGGTGTTGATCCCTACAAGGCGCTCATATTCCATGAATGAAGTCAATCCCCGGTCTCAATATCTTTAAGTCAAGAAGCGCCTTCTGATCCTTGTCTCATCAACAAATCATCATTCTTCAAATGTACATCATGGAAATGTTTCTGGCATCAATGATGAAGTTAATCCTTTTGCTAATCCAGAAGATGCTCCATTTGAAAACATATTTGCTCTGAATCTTCATCGAACCATCTTCTTCGGGAGACATCGACTCTGCTACTTCAGTCCCTCAACAACTACCACATGAACACCTGAGAAAATGGACTCACGATCATCCATTAGACAACATCATTGGAAATCCCTCTCGTCCGGTATCCACACGGAAACAACTTGCAACCGATGCCTTATGGTGCTTCTTCAACTCCGTACTCTCTAAGATCGAACCAAAAGATGTTAAAACCGCCATGAATGAAGATAGTTGGTTCAATGCTATGCAAGATGAAATTCATGAGTTTGATCGACTTGATGTATGGGAATTAGTACACTCAGTTGTGCTATGATTATTGCTCTAAAATGGATCTTCAAAGTGAAACTTGATGAGCATGGTGATGTGTTGAAGAACAAGGCTCGATTAGTTGCTAAAGGATACCGTCAAGAGGAGGGTATAGACTTTGAAGAATCTTTTGCTCCTGTGGCTCGAATCGAGGCAATTAGAATCTTTTGGCTAATGCTGCAAGTAAGAACATGGTAGTCTATCAAATGGACGTAAAGGCGGCATTCCTGAGCGGAGATCTTAAAGAAGTCGTCTCGTCGGCCAACTGAAGGATTTGTAAATCAAGAGCATCCTACTCACGTTTATCGTTTGAAGAAGGCCCTTTATGGTTTAAAGCAAGCTCCAAGGGCATGGTATGATACGTTGTCAAAGTTTCTTCTATCAACCGGATTTAGCAAAGGAGCAGTTGATCCAACATTGTTCACCAGGAAGTCGGGCAAACATTTAATTCATGTTCAAATTTATGTTGATGATATTATTTTTGCCTCGACTGACCCAATGGAATGTGATCGTTTTCTAATGAAATGAGTTCAAAATTTCAAATGTCAATGATGGGACAAATGTCATTTTCTTGGGATTACAAATTTCACAAAGTCCAGGAGGCATTTTCATAAATCAATCTAAATATGCAACTGAGATCTTAAAGAAATTTGGATTTGATTCAAGTGACCTGTTGACACTCCCATGATTGATCGAACCAAACTAGATGAGGACCACTCGGGGATCATGATTGACCAAACAAAATATCGTAGTATGATTGGGTCCCTGATGTACCTCACGGCTAGTAGACCAGACATCTTGTTCTTTGTTTGCATGTGTGCTAGATACCAGGCTAAGCCTACCAAAAAGCACCTTGAAGCGGTTAAACGGGTCTTCGGTATCTCCAAGGAACCATCAATATGGGACTTTGGTACCCGAAGGACATTGGTATGTCACTAACGACCTATGCGGATCTTGATCATGCGGGATGTCAAGATACTCGTCGAAACGTCACGGAGGTGCTTTCGTTTTGGGTGATAAGCTTGTGAGGTGGTCTTCAAAGAAGCAAATGAGTACTTCTATTTCCTCTATAGAGGCTGAATACATAGCCATGTCATCATGTTGTGCTCAAATCTTATGGATGAGATCTCAATTATCTACTATGGCTTTGAATTCAACAAAATCCCTGTCTTTGTGATAATAAAAGTGCTATTGCTCTCTCATGCAACAACGTTCAACACTCAAGAGCAAAGCATATCGACATTCGACATCATTTCATCAGGGAACAAGTGGAAAAAGGTGTGGTGGAACTCTATTTTGTGAGGTCCGAATATCGGTTAGCGAGACATCTTCACCAAAGCTCTTCCAAGAGAGCGTTTTGAGTTTATTCTTCCACGACTTGGCTTGAAAAGCTTTCAACGAAACACTCAAGCGTCTTGGGAGGAAGGCGAGGAGTAAAGGTCTATCTTCATCTATCTCTTGTATATATCTATTCGAAAATCAAAATACAAAATTATAAAACCTTCAAAAACCATAAAAATCAGAAAAATTGAAAAATCTTCAAAAATATTGTCATTTTGTCATGCGTTTTCTCGGTTCGATAATATCTACGGTCTTTGTTTTGTCATTCAAAGAATGACACGGGACTTTAGATGTTGTTGAATTTAAAAATCAAAAAAAAAATATTTTGAGAGAAGAGAAACAATGGTTTATTGTCATTTTGATAACCCGCTTTTCAAAGAAAAACGAGCCATACTTTATCATGTTTTCAAAATTCCATGCTCGATTCTTTAAACATTTATCTGCGAAAACTAAGCTGCTTTGAAAAATAACTCGGTCTCTATTTTTGATAATCATCTGGACTTATTTGTCAAAATATCAATCTCTCAATCAACAACCTATGTCATTGATTGAGGGGAGAATGATTTCAATTAAATTAAAAAGTTATTTGGCATTCAATTGTTTTCAAAAGATATTCATGCATGTTTTATCAATGGAGTTTAAAGTCTTAAAATCCGATCATTATCAGTTAAAGCGCTTTCATAATCAAGTCACAATTCTCCTTAAAAGCTTTCAAAATCAATTTAAATCTATAAGAGATCACAAATCTCAAATGATTTGATAATTGTGATCGGGGAGAATGTGTGATTTAAATTGGATTTAAGCTGATAATTAGGTAAATGGTTTTATAAGGATGTACAAGCTCTCCTTCCCACATGTGACAAACGATTTCAAATTTTCCATGCACATGTTGAGGGGGGCATCTATCTTAAACCTATGATTTGAAACGTGATAACTTATCTCAAGGTGCGGGTTCCCTCTAGTATGTGCAAAACTCTTTTCAAATCTCGAGGCACATATTGAGGGAGCAAAATCATGAAAACCTCATCCTTCCCCAAAATGCTTTATCTACTTGATTCGATTAGGGAAGTGATGTTGATATTTTTGAAAATGGTAATCAAAGAAGTTAATTCTTTCTCTTGCCTCCGTGTGGAAAACTATTTCAAATACTTGATTCACATGTTGAGAGGGAGTTCTTCTTCTAAAAATATCAAAAACAATTCAAGTACAAAATGCTTTGATAAAATATCATAAGTATCTGGATTGATTTTCAAATGGTTTTCAATTGGTTCCTATGGCAGATGAACAATACCAAAAGACCGACCAACTTTACATTATGTATGGTGATATAAGGATGATAAGGTTAGGTATTAGTTCCCATGATCCGCGAGAAGGAGGGATCTACCGGGGACTATCCACTAGTTAGTGTAGAGTTCTTAGGTATGATGATAAAAGGAGAAAAATGAGATATGGGAAGAGTGCGGATTAAGACTGAGCTAGTCTTGGAATAAACCCAACAAGGTTCTAGCTATGAAGTCTCGGTAAGCACTGAAGGGTTGAAGAATGAAAAAGAATTGAATGAGAAAAGGGTGAAAACAAATAGCCCCCTATATATTCAACCTTAGAGGCGAAACCGGGTTCAATTCATATGCAACTGATGGTAACATCGGTATTGAAGACAATACGTCATGGACCCAGTGGCCTTGCACTTCAACTTTCCAAACCACTCAAGTTCCTCTTAAAAGGACTTGTTTCATTCTCACGGGGAACCGACATTATCTATCGACTTTCTCTTAGAGATTGTTGATATTGAAGGAGGAGACCCTCTTCCTAGTCTCCGATATAGGATCCAAATATGCACAAATTGAGTCTAGTGCCACGAGATCATCAATAAATCTCATTAGGACACTTTCAATGAAGACTCTCTGTTTCACACAATGTGGAAAGAGATTATATCTTGAGTCCTACGCATTATCCTTGTGGTATTGCGGAACATCGAGTGATGTGTTTACATATTCACAATGTGAAGATGGAAAGCCTTACGGAGCCAACATCTAACAAGCTCTGGTAGGTGGCATGTGAGATCTATTATCTGGATCAACCATGTGACAAGCTGAGCGAAACAATGGGGCGATTCAATCTTTTGAATCAATCACGGTTCGGGTTATGGATTGGCGGATACCTTTGAAAAACCGGTCTTTGTGCTTTAAAACTCTTTTCATTAGCACGTCGACCGTGTACTAATTTTTCAAATCAAAAGGTGTTTTATGATTGATAATTGATTTTCATTAAAACTTCGTTATATTGCAAAAACAATTTCTATTGAGCAATACACGATTGTTTTTAAATCTCTTTTCATCAATCGGTGGACGTAAATTATTTGGTTCACTCACTCCGTGTTGTCTTCTTTGAGACGTTCGGTTTGAGAACGCTAGAGCATTGCGAAACCATCAAGAAATTCTTGAATTATACGATCGCGGCGGTACTTATGCTTGATCAGCGGGAACCGTGGGCGTGTACCTCAATTCATCGAAAGTGATCAAAGACACTTTCGTGCGCTTTATAGCTAACGGTCTTATGCAGGTACACCCGGCGTTTGCGGTGATCGAATGAAGCGGTCAATCCATAGTCGCATGCTCACCTAACACATTCATCTCAAAAGAAATCATGATTAGTGCATCAATGACTCTGATATTTTCACTCCATGCTTCCGCTACGCTGCTGCCAATATCATGAATCAACTAAAGCTTCCGCTACTCTGATGAGAAGATATCATGATCCAGAATGTGAGCATGTCGGTCTGAATGTCACAACATCACATAATACCAACACCACAATGGATGTATTAGAGATTTTCTATTAGTGATGATCTCAAAAGGCTGGCTCAACATTATTATCCGTGGATCGATAAAGACCTCCACTTGGATTAACCAAACATGCAATGAGTGGAATCAATGACTACGAGCTTTGAAGCAAAGTACTACATCAAGAATGCAAGATCAATTGTTAATGTAATATCCGATTGTATTCAATGTCATTTTAGTATATGTTTGAGGTGACCTCCCTTAGGGGAGATTGTTAGGAATTAGAAATTCCGGTATTAAAGAGTCGGTCACCTCAAGTATATGTAATCGTTAGAAAGCTCGTAGTCATAGTACTATTTAGTTAAGTAGTATTTAGTTAAGTAACACCGTGGAGGGCCGGACGGGTCTTTACCCTTGTATGCACGATCCACACCCGTTGTGTGGCGTTTTATGTAAGACTATAAATACTCTCTACCTCCCAAGGTAGAGTTGGAGCTCATAATAATATTTTTCACTTTCTCTCACTAAGTTCCCTAAACCTCTAACTTTATCTCTCTAGAATTCCACCTTTATCGCCACTTTGTGTTATGGTTTGATGTGTATGTGAAACCAATATCCTACAATCTTGATCATCAAATGTAACTTCAGAGTGGGTATTATCATGAATGAATGTAAGGCTCATGTAGAACACTCATCCGTGTCGATGATGAAGTGGGCCGAGGAGATAGATCATTAATGATAATTGTTTGTTCATAGTACGGAACAAGCCATAGGTGTCGCCTGCTGGGCTGTGTCACTCATGTGTAGAGCTTTATATGTGCCATCAACATCACTTCTTTGCATTAGCCCGCAGTCCTCCATATCTCATGGAATATGCATCACGCCATGGCTGTTCCTTGTTGGTAAGGTGCCACACTTCATCCTTGAGAGCCAAAGGTAAAAACCTCTTTGTGATAATACTTGCCTCTTGTCTCGGCTTAGGACATGCATTAGCCAGATGACCCTTCTCATTACAGTTATAACAATGAAGACCATTAACCCATTCGACATTTCCCTGTTCAACCACTTGAGCTCTTGTGTTGTTGTGGAGCACCATGGTTATTCACGCCCATAGCATTAAAACTATGACCACCTCCCATCTGACGACCATAACCCGATTCCAACTTCAGCGTCCATTGTTCAAACGGCCGATCCTTGTGTTTGATGAAGAACGAATGCGATTGTTGAATCTGTTTGTATACCGGCGAGCTGCTTAATCATAGCAAATCCTTGTTGCAATTCATCAAAACATCGGAGTCCTCATAAACTTCAACTGTAAAGTGCTTGAGCATTGTTGTTGTTGTATGGAACCAATTGAGTTTGTTAAGGTTGTTGTTGTGACGGATCATATGGTGTGATGGTTGAGTTGTGTTGAGGAGCGGGTTGAGGAGGAACACTAGTTTGAGCCTGAGCAAGTTGTTGATTGTCCGTATTAAGTGATTGTGGAGCAGGGGAGTCCACGGATAGCCCTTTCGTCAACTTCTTGGTGAGGCTTCAAATAGTCGTACAACAATCCGTATGTAGCATGATGAAGATTTTTAGCTTAGGAGGAAAAATGACATACTTCTCCCATTCAGGACCAAGACTACTTAGGAACTTAGTGTTGACTGCTTGTGGCATGATGATATGTGTTTGTCCAAATCATTAATGATGTCTGAAAAGCGATGATGATATGACTCTAATGTCTCTCTGGTTCAATCATGAAGTGTTCATAAGCCAAGTAGATTTTGGATTCCATGTCTTCTTGATTGAGTGATGTGCTTCCATAAGAAGATGAATATGTTCCCACATTGCTTTGCAGTCTTTTGAACATCAACACTTGAAGGATCGGATTGGGTAATCCCAAAGGATGTATTGCATTGCTAGTTCATGGCTAAAATGTAGAAGTTCATCACTGAGGTGCAGAGCAGTTGCACTATTAGTGTGACATCTCTTGGTGGATTGGCGAGATGGATGCGGGTGTGACAATAGTAGGCATCTGAAATGGACCTTCCATAATGACCTTCTTTAAGAACTTTCCATGTGGCTTCTTTAGATCACAAAA
Source organism: Chrysanthemum makinoi (assembly GCA_910596185.1). Classification (NCBI taxonomy): domain Eukaryota; kingdom Viridiplantae; phylum Streptophyta; class Magnoliopsida; order Asterales; family Asteraceae; genus Chrysanthemum; species Chrysanthemum makinoi. The sequence continues at coordinate 249,508,670 of OU343217.1, read as the reverse complement.
CCTAAAGAACCTTATCACACATTGATCATAATTCGCGGGAGTGAGCATTGGAGGTCTATCAAGTGAGCCAGCTTCATGAATTAATTATTGGCTACTTAGGCTTCACATGCCAAACCATCTTGGTTCCTTCATAGTACTCCTGGATGGATGTTGATTATAGAAGTTTGTGTAGGGTTGTACTTGAAGACTAGGTGGTGGTTGAACCAGTTGTGGTGGAATTGCACCAAGTTGTGGAGTATGTTGTTGATAAATTTGTTGTTGATGATTAAATTGTTGATGTTGTGGACTTAGCTGTTGTTGTTGTTTTTGATTATAAGTGTAAGGAAAATAGTTAGAGTATGGTGGTTGTGACATGTTGAAAACTTGTGTTGTTAAATGGATCTTTGTAGTCGAATGAACCTTTGTTGATGAAGTATCCTTAGGCGTAGAAATCACAGAAAATCCAAGTACCACTTATGCGTAAAAATACCAGAATGCGGCGTGGCAATAGTTCACATAGGAATAGCTTACGCGTAAGTAATGAGAAAGCACTAAAGTTATGCGTAAACAAGAAGTTAAGCGTAGAAAACTTAGGCATAGGATTAACTTATGCGTAAGACAAGCTTAGGCGTAAGATGAATCTTATGCGTAAAAATTCTACGCGTAAGCTTAAGCTTATCGTAAATTTAGGGTTTTGCCAAATGATCTTTTACACTATCCACGATTAAAAGATATCCAAAGTCGAAGTATTTTGGGCTTATCCAATCAAGAAAAATACCGAGTAATCCACGGAAGAAGATCTAAGCCGCGGAACGATTCGCGTAAGATGAGGGTTTCACTTACGTGAAATAGCCAAGATGATTTCTGCCTCAGATGTTTCCAAACCAGTTTTGTGATGAAATAGCTAATATCACCAAATAACACAAAAGTGTGAAACTTGATGATCCAAAGCCTATAAACACGTTATGCGTAGAACACCTCCTACGTGCAAAACCAAGCTTAAAACAAAGATCTCGCGTAAAGTTTAAACTTTTGCCAAAAACAATTATTTTAACACCTTATAACATTGAAAGTACAAGAATCTTGGATTGAAAAGTGTAAAAAATAAGTTTTTAATCGAACCAAAGTTGGAACCGTTGTTACAGTAAGACGGAAACTCACTTTTAACAACAAGCGTTCACCAACTATTTGGCGAATGATACCCTTGTTAGGTCACCATATTAGTAACTAAGCATCCATGTAAACAGAGAAGAGAGAATCGGATGAACAAACCACAAACAAACACTATCTGTATGAATTAGAAAGGTTATGCGTAGCAATAGTGAAAGAGAATGAATTGAACAACCAACCCTCAAGTGAGGGTTATTACAAAGTATTTATAGGAGAGGGAGCTAGGGCAACACTCCTAGTCCCTTCCTTTCTCTTATGGACTTGGGCCAAGGCTTATGGGCCTTCTACATAAGCCTTAGCATAAAAACAAACATAAAGGCCATATTAAGCTAACTATTACATATGAATCACTAACACTTTAATTAAGGTTTAGGAGTGATTCCAACAGTCCTACGCAGATCCTAGCAATCTGCCAGAATATTTATGATTAGGATTTACATAAGTAATCCTCAGTGATTGAATGGAAATTCCTGCCATGGTCAACATCGAACAGCCCTGGCAGCAGGTGACTTTGGTAATCCCTAGTGGGTTACGCTTAGTGTCCGCGATGGTTCTAAAACGGTCTACAGTCGTGGAGTGGTACCTTGGTGTAATCTAGCGACTCAAAACGACAGTATGAAGATATTGATGCGGGGACTTAGTGACCATCCGGTTGAGAGATTAGTCAAAACGCGCCAGGCGATCTAGGATGTACGTACAAAATATCCGAATACTGACGTCATAAACTTTATTGCTATATGTTTTCATGCAGGTATTCATAAACGGCCCGGTGTTCTAGCAAAGACCACTACCACCACCATAATCATCAACATCTACTTCCACATGCTCATAACAACAAAGATCTACACACACACAAAATAATTTAAAAAAAAAAAAATGAAAGATTCTACGTCAAAGCTCGCGAATCCGCAAATTAGTAAGACAAAGATCAATGTTAAAGATTCATAGCTATCAAGATGTATGAGCATGTCGGAAGGGTGGAAAACGTCATCAGAAGTAAAGACGTTGATGAATTTGACGCATAACCAACATAAGACCACAAGAATAAAGAACAAAGAATGAAAAAGACTTAAGACGTCATCAGCTAAGAATGTCAAAGAACAAAAGACGTCAAACAACCTACAAAATGAAGACCGTGATGACCAACCCTTAAGGGGAGATTGTTGAGATTACGTGTAATCAATATAAAGTGTTGGTCATTAGTTTATGTAATGGGTTGCCATAATTATGTGCTTATATGTATGAAATTAACTTAAGGTCTATGTAGTAAGCTCATGGGCTTTAGTATCCTTCTAGAAAATCATACATGGGACGTTGTCCTAGCTACACAACTATATAAACTCATGTAAAAGCACTCTTGTGCCTTGTTTGATTCATTTTGTAATACCACTCTTTACTTAATATGTTTCATATGAATCGTCCCATATCTTTCTCTCTTTAAACTTTCTCTCATTAGAATACTTGTGTTAGTTTAAATATTTGAAAACCTACACAAATTATTACAACATAAAAGACAACACGACCCAGGCCTGCCTACTATTGAACTCGAGTACTTAATAGACTTGGATAACTAATTTGTTATTCAAATTGTTTAACACAACAACATTATTTTTCGGATGTTTTATTTCATCAATCTTCAAACAAATTTTGATAGTTGAGGATAGTTGGACAGCCAATGTAACAAAGCAACATCGTTTTATTTTCTTTCTTATAGCTCTGTTAAATAAGCGACGTTTAAATGTAAGGAAATGATTTGCAGACTCAACTTTTTGATTGAGACATTCTAATATATGCGTTAAACGGTTGTACTGTGTATATATTTTGTTTTAACTGGTTGTACATATGAGTGTGCAAATTATTTGCTAATGGGGAGTGATCAACACACTCCAATTTTTTATTGTAACACTCACGATACAAATTGTTAAAGTAGTTTACACTAAAAATACAACTATTTAATACATACTGATAAGTGTCTCAATAAATATTAAAAATGTGTCAATCATTTTCCTTTGCTTAAATGTATGATTGAAATGGGTTACTATTTAAGTAGCGGTTAGGATTAAACACGTATCATTAGTTACGATATATTGTAATCATTAGTATTTGTTTGATACAGGAAAACATGAATAAACTAACAATTTTATCAAGGGTTTTTTTAACTTGTGCTCTTAAGGCACAAGTTAAGCACATCGAAAGTATACAGGAATCCACTGAAAAATACACAGGAGTCCACATAAAAGTACAGACAAATGTACTTTTATGTAAGTCCCTGTGTACTTTCGGTGTACTTTTTGTGTGATTAACGTGTGTCCCTAAGGGTGGTGGCAGTCGACTCGGTATGGGATGCGGCATGCTCCATACCGAGCGGTTTGTGTGTTGCGAATTCGGTTTAGGCGGCATGAACGAAGGGAACACCAATTCGGCAAACTTCCCCGAATCGACATGGGCCAATATATGAACGTTGGAGGCATTAAATAAAATAGATCCGTTTGAGGCATTTAAAACAATTTAAATCCTTTTTTCTCCCTATTTAAATTCAATACATCTCTTATTTTTTTCAAACAATATCATTTGTATTTCACAAACAAAATGTATTCATCTTCATCTTCATCTTCTTCATCCGATGAAGAGTTAGATTTTTTATCCGACTCTTCATCCGACATATTTTCTACTGGTTCTACCATAGAAACCTATTTAGCGCGTCGATAGCATTGAAGACACGGTAGCTCTACGAAGATATGTTACCGTTATCGTGAAAAGCTAGAAACTCTAATGAATGACTATTTTGTAGAAAAAACCCAAAGTTTCCTCGATGTTTTCGTGAAAGATTTCGTATGGATAAGAGTTTGTTTCTAAAAATTGTAGGTGATATTGAAGCGAATTTCGAATGGTTTCAAGAGGGTGTAGACGCTAGGGGAAAAAAAGTTTCACGGCGTTGCAAAAATGTACATCGGCTATTCGATCAACTTCGGTGGAATTGGACCTCCGGATATATCTGATGATTACTTAAACATGGCACGAAGAACATCAGGTTATTATTATTTTTATATAATTCGGTATTTTAAATTTTTTATAATTCGGTATTTTAAATTGTATATAAATCGGTATTATTTATTTTATATAATTCGTATTTTAAATTGTATATAAATCGGAATTATTTATTTTTATATAATTCGTATTTTAAATTTTATATAATTCGGTATTATTATTTTTATATAATTCGTATTTTAAATTTTATATAATTCGGTATTATTATTTTTATATAATTCGTATTTTAAATTTTATATAATTCGGTATTTTTATTATTTTTGTATACTTTGTAGGTGAATGCCTTGATAATTTTTGTGAAGCGGTAATCCAATTATATAGGCAAGAGTTCTTACGTAGGCCGACAACCCACGACGTTGCGCTTATCTGAGGCACATGAAGAGCAACATCACATTTCTGGAATGCTTGGTAGCATTGATTGTACACATTTCGTTTGTGAAATTGTCCTAGGTATTTGAGAGGGCAATATAAAAGAGGTGATCACCAATACCCGACTATTATGCTTGAAGCCGTTGCTTCAAATGATATGTGGTTTTGGCATTCATTTTTGGTCCTCCGTGCAAATAACGACATCAATGTTTTGAATCAATCACCGCTGTATCTTACTCATCGTAATGGAACGGCACCCAATAGTTCATTTACTCTAAATGAACGGCTTTACAAACGTGGGTATTATCTTACCGATGGAATCTATCCCACGTATTCAACGTTTGTTAAAGCTTATCCTTATCCAACTGACCCGAATGAAAAGAAATTCAAAAGCTACAAGAGTCACGCACGAAAGGATGTCGAAAGAGCTTTTGGTCGTCTTAAAGCAAAATGAATTATTCTCAGTCATCCTCTCGGGCTATGACCGTGTAAAAGATTCGAAAAATAGTTCATCGTGTGTAGTTATATTACACAATATGATTTTAAAAAGGCGACGGGGTGGCAATATCACCGGTTCATATAATGGATCCGCCGGTCACGCCAGTTTATGACCCGAATGTACTACCGGAGTTACAAGATGAAAATATCCATCACCGTCTACGTTTTGATCTTACGGGTATGTGCGCTCAAGACTTACCGTACCTTGATGACTAGTGTTTTTATTTAATAAGTACTATGTAATTTTCTTTTAAGTCTTATGTAATTCTCTTTTAAGTATTAATAAAATATTATGTTTTTATTAAATTGTTTAATAAAATTATTAAAAAAAAAAAATGGGTAATGAGTTAGGCATGGTTGCCACTAAAAATCTATTGTTAGATATGAGATTGGTATGAGGTGAGATGAAGGTATATTATTGGTGGGTGATTAGGCATAAAAAAATCACTTAGGCATGGTTGCCACCACCCTAACGCACAAGTTAAAAAAACCCTTTTATCAAACCAATCATTAGTTAAGAAAGTTATGCACAAATATTTATCTTATGATGTTCCACCCAAACTACCTACGAGTCTGACACGACAATTGGTAGAGTTACACTTGCTAATGTAAGTTTGATACCTGAATTAAAGATTGGACGTATCTATATCTGTTTATTAATCTTTCTATATACACAATAATATTATATATTTTTTTGATTTAAAACCACAAAAAATTATTTACATATTAAAGAAATCAATCTCCACTATCTATTTTTATTTTATCTAATTGATAAGATTAATCCTAACAATTTAAAAAAAACTCATTTTCATCATCTTTTTTCGAATATTAATAACTTCAATCCGTTAATCGTTAAGCGGAAAAAAAATATATCATTGCGACGAGCATTTAATTATCTTTCTATAGATAGGCACTTTGATATACTTTCGACAATTTTTTTTCGTATTTTTCACGTTTTTTTTTTTTAAGTTTTTTCGTTTTTTTACGTTTCTGAAATTTGCATTAAACAATCATATATGATTAAACACTAATTTAAATATCACATGTAATATTAGTGTTATATCATATATGATATTAGTGTTATATCATATATGATATGTAATATCACATGTGATATTAGTGTAAGATCACATGTGATATTAGTGTAAAATCACATATGATATACATATCTTATCACATGTGATATCACATATCATATATGATTTAACACTAATATCACATGCATGTGATATTCAAATTAGTGTTTAATCATATATGATTTTGTCCATCAAATTTCAAAATTTAGTAAAAAAGACAAAAGATTGAAAAAAATGATTTTTTTTTTTCTTTTTTCTAAATTATATCAAAGTGTCCGTCTATATAAAGATAATTAAATACTCTTCGCGACGGTGTAAATATTTTCACTTAACGATTAACGGTTTAAGAGATATTTAAATTATAAAAAATTGGTGAAAAATAAAATGGTTTTAATCTCAGTCATTGATTTCTTTTTAAATGGATGGTGGAGATGAGTCCCTTGGTATGTAAGAAAAATTTGATATATAAAATAACTCTCCTCTATTTTCTTTCTTTATTCAAACCGTCAAATCTAACATTTGTCAAAATCCTGTGAGTAAAAAGCTAAGTAGAAACAAAAGTAGTAGGTAGAAATAACATTTTCCATCTATAATACTTTTTGTCATTTGTCCTTATTATTAGTTTATGAATTGTTTACCCAAATTTTTATAATTAAAGGAAGGCAAAATAAATGTAAAATAAAAAGTCAAACTTTAAGATACATTCTTTTGTGGAGCTTGAATACTATGCAGGATTTAGTAGACTTTATGACCATTCCTTTACTATAGTTTAGCGATTTATGACATAGATAGGCCATAACTAGATACGAATAAAAGATCATCTCATTTACTTCTCAACAAAACACGTGGTTTTTTACTTGTGAAGTTATTGCAATCATCAGCCATAAACTCATAACTGTGTTAGTTCATTTATTGTGTCAAAATACCATATTTCCCCAGCCATCTTTTAAAATTATGATCACTGTTTTAAAAATCGGGTTTTTAATTGATTCAATTGAGTTACCAGGTCACCGGGTTACCAGTTCATCCGGTTGACTACCGAGTCAACCCGTTTTTTTAAAATAAAATATAAAAAACTCTTTTTTTCAAAAATACGAAAAATAAGTATATATATAATCATGACTAATCCATATATTGATCCTAAAAAATATTTAACAATAAAGATAACGTGTAAAAATAATTACGTCGCAAATATATATAATTAACATCTTTTATTTAAAATAAAAACATGAAAAACTAAACTTGGTCGGGTTTTGAGAACCATGTTAACCCGGGTCACTTAAAACTCGGCAGGTTTAACTGGGTTTCAAGAATTACAAACCCGGTTTAATATGACATGTTTTTATGCCGGAACCGGTTCAACCAGTTAACCCGGCCGGGTCGATCTTTGTAGCCAAACACAACTATAATGAATAAGTCGACCTTGATTCTCCACAAAAGTCAAAGCATTCTTTTTCCTTCCAATAAATTTCATCGCCCAAATGGGCAAACCCACAAATGTTAATTGTGAGTAACAGAGTCCCATGTTCCATATTTTTGCCCATATTTGGACATTTGATTGCATATACTCTTGACATGAATGCTATATTGCTATGTAACACTACAAAAATCTCTCTTAGTAGAGAACGAACATTCTTGACATCAAATTTTTAGCAAGCATTTTGAGTCTATACGATTCTTTAATTCCAAAAAGGCAATCAGTGTATGACATTTAGTTATGTCATTTAACTTGAGTTTGTACAACTTAATAACATTAAATGATGTCGATTCAGGGGGGGCCAAAATTTTAAATTGAGAAGAACCAAATTTAACGTAGAACTTATAGCAAATATATATCGCATAAAAAATGATTTTTTAACCGATCATACCCTAGCACTATAACATCATGTGATTCATGTTAGTTATCTATTTTAGAATATTTAACAAAATATCGATATGAATAAAGCCGGGGGCTAACTTCAAAAACTATTAAAAAAATAACTTATTGGCTAAATAATTACTTACTTAACAAATTGGGCTAGTTAGGGTCACTCTACTAGCTCCGCCCTGGATGTCATAGATACTAAATTATCAATAATTCTCAAGCTTGTTATATTCGTATCAAATAAGTTTTCGTACATTTATATGATTTAAGATAATTTGAGGACAAAAGATTATTTATATATCAAGTGATCAATCTTCACTCTTTATTTTTATTTGATCTAATGGATGAAATTAATCCTACAATTTAAAAAACTCACTTTCATCATTTTTTTTCAAATATTAATATCTTTCAAACCGTTAATCGTTAAGCGAAAAAATATATATTATTGCGACGAGCATTTATCTTTCTATAGATAGACACTTTGATATACTTTCGATAATTTGTTTTTCGTATTTTTCACGTTTTTTTAGAGTTTTCTCCTTTTTTTTTACGTTTTTGAAATTTGCATTAAAAATCATATATGATTAAACACTAATTTGAATATCACATGTGGTATTAGTGTTAAATCGTATATGATATGTAATATCACATGTGATATTAGTGTAAAATCACATATGATATACATATCATATCACATGTGATATTACATATCATATATGATTTAACCCTAATATCACATATGATATTTTAAATTAGTGTTTAATCATATATGATTTTTTCATGCAAATTTCATGCGTAAAAAAAATGAAAAAGACATAAAAACGTGAATAAAACGAATATTTTTCTTTTGAAAGTATATCAAAGTGCCCATCAATAGAAAGATAATTAAATGCTCGTCGCGACGGGTGTAAATATTTTTTATTAGATTAACGGTTTAAGAGATATTTAAATTATAAAAAATATATGAAATAATAAAATGTTCTTAATCCCAGTCATTGATTTCTTTTTAAATGAATGATGGAGATGAGTCTATTAGTATGTGAAAAAAGTTTGGTATGTAAAATAACTCTACTCCTTTTATATACGTGTGCTTGTTAAAGAACTACCACTAGTTTTTGTCAATCTTTTTTGTTGGAACAATAAGTAGTTTTTATTAAGACATATTTTATTGTTGCTTCTTTTATCTAGTAAGCCTTCGCAACTCAAAATCCTGGTTTCGACCATGTCTTTGTTGGTGGACACATTCACAAATCTCTTCAACGAAACATAATAACATATATTGTGTAGTTTGTTAAATCTACAAAATAAAATAAAAGTTCTACAGGTCCTAACACCTAAGAAAGATATAGTTAGAGAAATGTAGCAGGTTCAGTTCGATTCATGTAGTTTGTTTGGTTTTCATAGGCAAAAGTGTTGGTAAATCTTATTGGTATGCTTAAAATGAAATTGACCCTAAATAAGAGGATTTGTAGGACGAGTTCACAAACATGTTACAAACTTTTTAAAAAAAATTGTCTTAGTTAACGAACTTTCATTTGATTTTGTTTATTTAGATTACTGAACTTATAAAAATGACATCTGGAGGTTAGAACTTATAAAAATATGACATTTATGTTGCTTAACTATTAAAAATTATACATTCAACCATCCTAAAAATATGAAGAAAAGAAAAATAAAAGTTCAGTAACTCAAATGAAAAAAATAAAAGTTCGTTACCTAGCCTTAAGGGCACTTTTTTTTTTTAAAAAATTAATGACAATTCATATACTAACTTTCAAACCAAAGCCTCGCTTCTCCCCTTTATTTGGGCACAAATAATTATATTCGGCTTGTAACATATATATCATGAAACATGTCCAAATAAGATTTTCCTCATTTTGTGTTGTTCTTTTGTTTCTAGCGTTTATCGTTTGCTTCATTTATGTCGATTAATGCTTACCAAAATGTTGAAGCAAATTCCCGCTATTCGGCTTGCCTTGAGAGTTCAGCTTCTATCAGCGGTGCCGGAGGGAAATAAGCGTTCCTTCCTGCACAATAGACAACACGCGTTAGCCTCGCCCTGGATGATATCCAGGACCAGGCTCCGACGTAAAGTAAGAAGAGGGTAATAAATGTGGTAATTAATGCAATGGTTAATGTAGGTGTGTGTATTTATCGCAAAACATTAAATGTGTTGGGGTATTTATACTACCCCAACTATGTACCTCGTCACTGTAGATTCACTGTTCGCGCAGACCTATATTACCTGTCTGCAGGCCTACAACCACCCTACTTGATAGGGTACGTGGTGAGAATCCCGTAAAATTCGGCTTCCGTCACTTGTCGTCCGGACGGTAAAGCATGACCTCCGGTTGATGATCTTGCCGGATGCCAGGTCGTCCAGACACATACGCCAACATGTCCCCCCAGTATTGTATTACCGGGTGAAAACCGATGGTGCAATACTTGAAATTATTATATATTTATAAAAGAGAGTATTTTGCTCCGTCGAGGGCCTTAGCATCATCTGTGGTATTGGGCTATTCTGATGGGCCAGGCCATCCAATGGGCTTTTATCCATGGCTTTCTGTCTTCTGAGATCGACGTGGACGGGTGGGATTGAGCCACGTGCCTTTTCTTGTGATGGGACGCCGGCCTTGACAACTGTAGGGTTTTTCACTGCCTATATATATTTGCCTTTTACCACAGTCATTTTCTCACACATCTCTCTTATATTTTGAACTGCTCTCGCTCGCCGGATTTCTTCTTCGTTTTTATAAGGTTTGTCTCGTTCTCCCCTGTAATTATTTGTACATTTCCTTCGGCATCTTTTTAGTAATGGCCGAACAAGCAACCGAGCGAGCACTCCTATTTGGCGAAAGCTATCCAACCTTCGGTAGTTCCGAAGTTCGATATGCATATTTATACATCTAAATTAACGCAATCCGAGCTAGACAACATAATTGTAGAATACGGTATTCCCAATGACCTTCGCCCTCACCTTCCTCCGGACGATATGACTATGGACCGACTCCCGGCCGATAAAATTGGCATATACCCTCAGCAGTTGGATACCGGAGGTGTTAGGATTCCCTTTTCTTCTTTCTTGCTGAATGTGATCAGGCATTTTAGGGTCCACTTTTCTCAGTTAGTTCCTTTAGGCTTGAACCGGATGACACTTTTTGAGATTAGGTGCTATAGTTTGGGTATCCGCCCTAGGGTATCCTTGTTCCGGGCATTTAACCGTTTGTGCAAGCAGGGGCATTGGTTTTCCTTTGAGAGTAGAACGGGTAAGAAAGCGTACAAGTCTTTTAAGGAGGTGGTCTTAAGCATTGGAAGGAAAAAATTTTCTTGATTGACCGTAGGGCAATCCCGTATGCCATGGCATGGAAGCACAAAGATTCCAAGATTACGGATCCTTATCCGGACGGTTTTTCCATGGAGGATGCTGAGAGGTTGAGCAATACCCCAATTTTGCTAAGGAAACCCACCATAAGCTTGTTGTGGATGTGCCATCTTTCCTCGGTTTTCAAGAATCCGGGGTTCAAGCCTCTTCTAAAGGATGCCGGGGGTCACGGTAATTATTCGTCTTGTGCCATGGGATTTGTTGTGTTTATTACTTTATGTTTTCCTTTGATAATCTTTTTTCTTGCAGTTGTCAACATGTCCGAATATCTCGAGCTCCCCGAATGGGACGATACCGTGGTGAGCAAAGGTGCTGCTGTTGACCCCAACCGGGAAGTACCTAAAAGGACGACGGATCCTCTCCCTATAGGCGAAGCCATTCCTCAAAAGGATGCCATGACCAGAAGAGCCGAGGAGGCGGATCCGGAGGTCGTGGCGGCTAGGGAGAAGAAAGAGAAGGAAGCTAGGGAAAAGAAAGAGAGAGAAGCGGCCAAACGAAAGGGTGGTGAGGGCACATCCAAAGCCCAAAGTAAGAAAAAGAAGAAGAGGAGAACGGGCTTTGTTGAACACTTCTCTTTAGGTTCTCCCGTGGTGAATGCGGATCCCTTGAACCAAGCCCATCCGGAGGATCAGGAGGTGAATTTGAACCTTAACACCGAACAAGAAACTCACGTTGCCGCTGCCGGAGGTGGTAATGAAAAGGTGGCTCCCGAGGGGATGGGCGATAATGAGGCCGGAGGTGGTGAACATCTGCAACAAATTCCGCTGTCCCAACAAGGAGGTGGTCACTCTCCTCCGCCTAACTCCCCTCTTCATTATTCTGACGGTATGCGCTAAAATCCGTGCAACTCCCTTCCGTTTTATCACTTCCAGTTACTAACTTTGTTTTTTGGCCGTCCTTCAGGTCAATCGGCCCCTCTCAGTCACGGTCCCCATCATATTGAAAGGGTTTTATTAGACTCAGGTACGCTTTAATCTTATATTCATCCATGTCTGTTTGTTAGAATTTTTCTCATTATCTCTTTTCCCTTTCTTGCAAACGAGGCCACTAATGTTTTCATCCCCAACTGGGGTCTCCGTGACGACGTCCGGATAAATTCCTACCGGTCCTACCGAGAGATGATTGACAATCTCGCCACTCCTGCCGAGAGAAGGGCTTTGGAGCAGGTGAAAAACATTGACTCATCCGTAGAGGCGTGCAGGGATTTTTGGGAAGGTGTGATAGCCAGGGGTGAGCTGGCGAGGAGGTTGAGGATCTCGAGCGGGATCTTGGCAATTAAATGAAAATCATAAGGGTTGCCAGGGACTCGCTGAGAAGCTTTTTGCCGTCGAGGGTGAAAATGGGAGGTTGTCGGAGGAGTTGCGAAAGCTGGATTGCGATCTGAAAGCTAGTGTGAGTAGGGAGAAAGATTTGGAGGAGGAGGTTGACAGGGTAACTCGGGACAGAAATGAGTGGATGGAGACTTCTGGTGCACAGACCGAGAAGATAAGGAAATTAGAGAGTGAGTTGGCTACCAAGAACCAATCTCTGGCTGCCTTGCAGGTGAAGAAGGGTAAATTGGTGGCCGAGGTTGCTCAAAGCGAGGTGGTCAAGCAAAACGCTGTCCGGACACTTTTTCCTTCGGCGGTTCGTCGATTATTCGGAAGTGTTGAATACAAAAAGAGCATGGCTAAGGTATACAGCTTGACTTACCAAGCGGGGTTCGTGACAAGGGCTAAAGTGAACAGAACTGAAGAGGAGATGGAGGCGCTCTTGGAATATTGAAGGTCAACCCAGGCTCAAGCTTGTGGAGAGCTGAGTATGACAAGCTTTTTGAAGCTGAGTATCCCTTCATTCGGAAGCTCGCCGACTCTTACCGTTTACCTTTGGGAGATC
>OU343217.1:249364483-249495306 GCA_910596185.1 Chrysanthemum makinoi | reverse complement strand
TCTATTCTTAGTTAGGCGCGGTTAAACCTAAACTAAGGAAACAACTACCGCATCTATCTAAGCAGGTCAAGCATATAAGCAAATCCAAATAGTTTAAACGGTCTAAAATAGTAGCATGATTCTCACCCAAAAATAGTTCAAAAACGAGATAAAAGTGGGGCTGTGAAACTCACCTCAAGCAATCAACGCACAAATAAACACTAGCAGAAGATAACGGTATCACAGCACAACAACTATCGACTCGGCACAACCTATTAATGTAGACCAACTTTAATATATATATATATATATATATATATATATTCCTCAAAATCAACGTTATCTACCCCAATATATTCCATTTCGTTATTTCCAAAAACGTCTAAACGAAAATATGATGCCATGAATGCACTCAAACAACCAATATACAACTCAATGCGACACAATGAGACCTCTAAACGAAAAGCTTCATAGTCCAATAAGTTTCGGAATAAATAGTAGACCTTATCGAATTCGTCAACTCGATGAACTCATTTATTTACTCGTGTTGCTTATTATCCCATAAATCAATCATATCCTTAAAGAGTCATAAGGATAAGTCACCGATTAATAAGGTTACCCAACGTACCTAGCGGGATCTTATTAGATTCGTCAACCTAATAAGTCCGCTACCCACGTGGATCAACACTATTAATGCTAGGTTATCCGTAACCTATGCACACAACGTAAGCAATTAAATATTTAAACTAGTATTAAATGTCCACAATTAACATTTATTGATAATCGTGTACTCGAAACATTAATTACTTATTCATTACAAAACATTTCCAATTTAGTCGTTAGTTTCCGTTTAAAAATAGTAAATAACAAGATAAGACTTGTTATCGACATTTTTGGTACAAAAGCCCATTTATTATTTATATTTCATAGTTTATTAGCATTTTCACGTATATTTATATATTTCGTCAAATCCCAATATTAATCTCATATCGTTATTCGTTTCGAGTCTACAAGCACGAGTCATAACTTCTCGGCTTTTAATCAATCAATAGTCCAAATTATACTAAAGTCCATGTTACGGCTTTGTCGGAGTCCATGTTATGGGATTTAAAGCTTTCGCGTGGAATGTCAGGGGTCTTAACAAGACCCTCAAACAAGATCAAGTTATTCAGTTATTAAGAGAAGACAGCTATAGTTTGTGTGGTCTTTTGGAAACTCATGTGAAAAGTAGCAAATTATCTAAGATTTGCAACCATGTTTTGGGACGATGGGAGTGGGTGTCTAACATCTCTTCTTGTGGTGGTGGTGCGAGAATTATTGTGGGATGGAATCCTAATTGTGTTAATGTTATGGTTATGGAGCAAACTGATCAAGTTGTCCATTGTTTTGTCGAACCGTTAAATGGTGATAAATGTTTTCACTGTTCCTTTGTTTATGCTCATATTATTACAATTGAGAGGAGAAGCTTGTGGAAATCTCTTCATAAGTATAAGAGGTATATTGGGAATGATCCATTGGGTGCTTCTTGGAGATTTTAACACTACTTTAGACCCGTCTCGAAAAGTCGATTTGGTGGGTCTAAGATTACCACCTCTATGTGTGATTTTAGAGATCAGTATTCTGACATTGAGGTTGATGATATGGTTAGACGTGGTCAAATTTTACTTGGAATAAAACGGGGAAAGTTGGTGGACTTCTCAAGAAACTGGATAGAGTCAATGTAATTCTCATTTTTTGTCCAGTTTCCCGAGTGCTTTTTCACAATTTCTTCCATTTATGACCTCTGATCACACTCCATTTTGCTTTTTCATTCTGAAATTGATAAAGCTAAGCCTAAGCCTTTCAAGTTTTAATTTTCTTTCGGTAAGGATGGATTTATTCTGTGTGGTTCAGGTTTGGAACACTGACGTTAAGGGCTATTCTATGTTCTCTCTTGTTTCCAAACTCAAGCTTTTGAAGAAACCGTTGAGGAAGCTTAACTATGACCAGGGCAATATTTTTGAAAATGTTAGGAAGTTGAGAACTGAGCTTGCGGAGATACAAAGTACCATGGTTGTTGATCCTCATTCTAGCACATTAAGAGAAGCTGAACTCACTTGTCTTAAAGCTTATAATGTCGCCCTTAAGGATGAAGCTTTCTAAAACGAGAGTCTAAAAATTGATTGGCTTAATGGCTGATAGAAACTCTAAGTACTTCCATAATGTGATCAAGGGCAAAATTAATAGGAATAGGGTTTCTATGGTTGAAGACACTATAGGTATTCCTCATTTTGGGCAGGATGTTGGCAATCAATTTGTTAAGTATTTCACCTATGTTCTTGGGAGATCGTCTGATGTATCCCCAATTCATGATCCTGAATCGGTGTTCTCCAACAATGTCCTGGACGATCTGAACACATGATTAGAATGGTTTCTGATGAGGAAGTTAAGGAGGCTTTATTTGACATTGAGAGTAACAAGGCTCCAGGACCTGATGGATTTTCGTCTCATTCTTTAAAAGTCTTGGGATGTTGTTGGTAAAGATGTTTGCTGTGAGGGAGTTTTTTTTAGTAGTGGCAAGCTGCTCAAGGAAGTGAACTCTACTATTATCTCTCTTGTTCCTAAACCTGCTACTCCTAGAAAGGTGACTGATTATAGACCCATTGCGTGTTGCAATGTGGTCTATAAGTGTATTAGCAAAATTCGGTTAAGGATTAAGGGTACTTTAGGATCCTTAGTTGACATAAACCAAAGTGCTTTTATCCGAAAAAAGACAAATTAGTGATAATATTCTTCTCTCGCAAGAACTTATGAGGGGTTATCATAGAAATAAAGGTATTGCCAAGTGTGCGTTCAAAGTTGATATCCACAAGGCCTACCATATGGTGGAATGGAAATTTATAAAGGATTGCCTCAAGAATTTTGGTTTTCATAAGGTTATGGTGGGCTGGATTTTTTTCTATTAACATTAATGGTGATCTTCATGGTTTTTTCAAAGGCAGGAGAGGATTGAGACAGGGTGATCCCTTGTCCCCATACCTTTTTACATTGGTCATGGAGGTCTTTAATCTTCTCGTTAAGAGACAAATTACCCAAAATCCATCTTTCAAATTCCATTGGCAATGTAAAGAGGCAGGTATCACTCACCTTTGTTTTGCTGACGACTTTTGTTGTTTTGCAATGGTGATTGGAAATCTGAGCGGTTTTGAAACAGACTTTGGATGAATTTGGTATGGTTTTCGGCTTACTTCCCAATACTTCTAAAAGTCTGTATTTTTGTAATGTGAAGGGATTTAGTAAAGCTAGAATTTTAAGTATTATGCGTTTTGTGGAAGGTAGATTGCCTGTTAGGTATTTGGGTGTTCCGTTAATCTCTAAAAGACTTTATATCAATGACTGTCAACTTTTGATTAATAAGGCTAGAAATAGAGTTGAGGATTGGAAAATAAGTCTCTAATTGCGGTAGACTTCAATTAATATTATCAGTTGTGGGGTCTATGCAAGTCTTTTGGGCATCCATGTTTATTCTCCCTGTTACCATTGCTAATGAAATAGAGAGGATTATGCGGAATTTCTTATGAAGCTCTAGGGAGTTCAAGAGGGGCAAAGCAAAAATTAAATGGAGCGATGTTTGTAAACCTAAGGTTGAAGGTGGATTAGGCATAAAATCGCGAAGAAAATTGAACATTGCTCTAATGGCTAAACATGTTTGGAACCTTATAACTCATAAAGAATCCCTCTGGGTTAAATGGATATATAAATATAAGTTAAAGGGTAGAAATTTTTGGGCGTTAGTGAAAAGGGGGGTTCTTCCGGGCTTGGAAGAAAATGCTTAGATTCAGAGGGGTTTTAAGAGATCATATTATTCACAGAATCGGTGATGGGTTAAACACGTCTCTTTGGTTTGATAATTGGCATCCTATCACGTCGCTTAGCGATTTTATAAGTAAAAGGAAAATATTCCAGGCGGGTTTATCTCTTGATTGTAAAATTGCTGATGTTATCCGTAACGGGGAATGGAATTGGCCAAAGTCTCTGTCTGAGACTTTGATGGGCTTACATTATTCCTCCCCTTTCTGTATGAGGGAAAAAAGGATAAAGTCTTATGGAAACTTGCAAGGTAGACATGGAATTTCTCTGTTTCGAGTGTGGAATGATATTAGAGATACTAGCAACCTTGTTCCTTGGGCGAATCTAGTTTGGTTTAGTCAATGCATCCCCATACACGCTTTCATAGTTTGGTTGGCCATTCATGGTAAACTGAAGACTCATGATGTTATGGGAGCTTGGGAGAAGAAAAATGATATGGTGTGTGTTCTTAAAGCCATGCCGGCCAGATCCTAACCATATCTTTTGAATGTAATTTCTGGTAGAACAGAAAATGAAGAATTTAGTTAAATTGGATCTTGATCCAATAGTTGAATTTGAAATTAGAATTTCTTCTGAGAAGACCCATTAACAAATCTATTTGGAGTATTTTGCGATTGGTCATTGGTCTTTTGCTATTTTGTGTGTAGGGGAAAGAAATATGAGAATTTTCAAGAAAAAGCTAGATCCTTTGATGCTGTTTGTATCTCATTGAGGATACAGTTAGGCTAGAGTCCAAGCCTAAGTATCAATGCTTCCTCCCAAGTTTTTTGAGGTCGCTAACATATGGAAGTTTCATGTTATTCAGAGTCATGGTAGGAAAAGGGTCCAATTTTCTTCATGGAAGTAACTCTTCTTGTGTGGAAGGATTTGGATTGTAGTCACATGGTTATTTGGTACAGTTGGCATCACGAAGCACTTGTGTATTTTTCAGAGTAATAGCCGGAAATGGATTATATTCTTTTCATGGAAGTAGTCCTTATTTCTTGTGTTGGTCCAGTCAAAAGATGTGGTTTAAATTGTTTTAGCTTAATGGTTTTGGTTTAAATGGAGATATAAAGTGGTAGTTATGTGTATTGAACTTTATTTAGAGGCCTTCTTATAACTAAATGTCCGACATGGTGTGTGCCTAGAAACAGATGATGATTGGACGCTTTTGTTATGTTCTTGGTCTCTAAATAATGGATATGGGGGTTCTGTTAATATTGGTTTGTGCTTTTGTCTTATTTGCAATGGGAACTTTTGTGATAGTGGTTATAGGGTTTCGATTTGAGATGTCATTTGGTTTGTTTCGGTATAATTGGAGGGATAAGAGGCTAACAAGTTTCTTGGTCAAAAAGATGTGGTTTCCGGTATTCGCACATTTGATGATTTGAAGGCCAATGCCATTTTGGTTGGAGTCCTAAGCGATAGTTGTGCTCTTTTCCTTACGTGGTTTTCCCAATGGGTTTTTACTCGGGAAGGTTTTTTCTGAGGAGGCAATATTGCTTAGCGAAATGCTCCATTTTGGACTCTAGGAAGTCGGATATGAAATCGAAGAGGAAGAATATTGTCATTTATTTTGTCATTTTCCATATCAGTAGTCTTTTGTTATGTAATAAGGCTAGGAAAAGTAGTATTTTGTCTTTCCTTTCGATTTTCCCGAAGCATGTTTTGGGAATGTCATGGTATAATAACTACTATGGGCTTGTCCATAGCTAGTTTTCATTGTATAGTTTGGTTGTTTTAATATATTTACCGGGGTATTGTCCCTTTTACCCAAAAAAAAAAAAAAAAAAAAAAACTATTGACTAAAAAGTCAAAGTAACGCCGACGTAGCTCAAAGTCAACAATATATATATCAAGTCTAAATTCAAAAGTCATATTATCGCAATTCAATCCCAAACCAACTCAAAACAATCTCGCCAACCAATCAATTAACCAAAAATACCCGAAACCAATGTTATGACCCTAATGGTCATGACATCCCACGGTTAAGATCACGTGAACCAAACAAGCTCTAAAAGATTTTTGGCTCCACGCGTCTCATCTAAACCTCAACTACATCAACCAACAAGCTACCACAACAACTCGACTCAGACCCTTGGTCCATGTGGGCCACGTACGACGCTACACCAAGACCCTACGTAGGTTTCTTGGTTGGTACGCCCCATAACTCACAACCAAACACAACCAAATCAATTCCACAACATCCAAATCCAATCATTCAAGCTCTAAACATTAACCAAACACAAAACCCATCGTCTATCTTAACCAAAAATATGAACCTAAACCTAAGATGCATAAACCCATCAAATTGATACACCACACACTTACCAAACACTAATTACTAGTTTATTTAGTTACTAATTAGACTTAATTTCATGTTCCACCCAAAATCCCCAAATTTCATCCTTAGGTCGAAACCCTAGATGTCATTTCGTGGCTTATTATTGCCCAAACAAGTTCAAAACTTGCCATTTACTTTATTCAAACACCATTTGCAAAACCTACTTGAAACCCTAAAAGTACGAATCTTGATTCGAAGATTTGAAGGTGTTATTGAAGTCCAAAAGGAGCGTGTAATATATGGTTGGAAAGAGGAGAAAGAGATCTTCAATATGGTGGTGGATCTGGGGGGGTGACGCACCGGAATTCAGCCGGAATATGGCCGGAATAGGGCCGCCGGTTATGGTGGTGGTGGTTTAGGGTTTTTAGAGAGAGAAAGGTATAGAGAGAAAGGTATGTTGTGTGTGTTTTTAGTGAGAGAATGAAAGAGGTGAAATGGGGAATTGATAGGGTATATATACTAGGCCACTAGGGACCTCAAAATAAATATTTTGGAGGAGGAGGGCGCCGGCCATAGCAAGAAATGGGGTGTCGGGGTTGCAATTTTTCGTAACTATCCCGTTTACCCATCAGCTCATATATTGTCCCCCGAGTTTCTCACAACGTTTATTTAACTTTCTAACATCGTTATTTACGTTTTTCCACGAGTTTTGACTATTTATTTGTCAATTTTCGAGTTATGGTCTAAAAGTTACAATAATTCTCGTTTTAGGCTTTTCTAATGCCGAATCGAATAGTGCCTACCAAATAAAGTTAAAACTCATACGATAACTCATTTAATAATGAAATAAACCATAAAAACTAATAGACGATATAAAATCAAGTCATGGTTTATAAAAATAGTGATAAAGGCAAAAGCTAGGTTTAGTTTAACGTAATGCGGTTACCTAAAATAGAATCCCTAAATTTCCAGTTGTCACAAAGACTCACATGATCTATTTCTCAAAACTGAGCTATATATAGAGGTGTTCATCGGTTTGGTTATCGGTTTATTTGGTTCGGTTAGTTCGGTTAAATATTTTTCCTGGGTAACCGAAAACCGAACTGACTGAATTCAAATTCTATTAAACTGAACCGAAAATTGAAAACCTAGCAGAAATATCTGAAACCCGAATCGAATAACCGAAGGCCAAAGAGAATAACCCAAATTACACAAATTATTTATTCATTTAATTATATAGATTTACTGAAAGAAAAATCAAGCTTAAAAAATGTTATATTAATATTATGAAAGAGTTTTAATATAGTTTTTAATAAAAAAAATATATATAATTAAAACCTGGTTCAGCTACAAGTTCGATTCAGTTTTTTTTTGTTCGGTTCGATTTCGGTTTTGATTTTTACGGATCAAATCCAAGTTCCACACACCCCTAGCTATATATATGGAGCGTCATTAAATATGATTTGAGTTGGAATTTTGGGTCATCAATTATTTAAGCGTAAGAAATAACTACAACATAGAATCACATAGCAACATAAGAAAGTCTTTTACACTTCAGGAATTCCGTTATGTTAAGAAGAGAAACCAAACCATTTATCATAAAAAGAGATACCAAACCAAAGGAAGTCATATACATGGATTGTGTTGTAAACAATGAAAGCTTTACATGAGCTGAGAACTAAAATAAACTCGAGCCCGAGCCCTAGCATTTTTCGAGGCTCATTTAAAAAAACGAGTTTGAGCACAAGCGTCATTCTCAAAACGGCAAGCATAGACAAGAGGCGTTTATACATATAAATACACTTTATATATTATACATGTAATTGTATATACTTATGTGGATTTTATAGGCGGGCTTAAAAATAGATATAAGAGCTTGTGTATGTATACTTTACAAGCCGAGCTTGGGTCGAGCTTTATTTTGATTAGCTCTAACGAACCGATCCCGAGAATGTAAAACATGATATGAGCTGATCTCGAGCTAAAGAGATAAGACTTAAGAAAGAATCTATATGGTTACCAAACGGAGCATCTCGCAATAGCCAGCTGTCCCATCCACAAAAACACAACCTCCATATATACACCCATAAAACCTCTTCTTCAAAATACACACACAAATATTATACTTCACACAGTCATTTTGAAAACAAAACACACTCTTTAAAAAAATAGAAACAAAAATGGCAACAAGAATGCCAAGGATGGTAACACAGTTCAAACAAATACTTATGAGGCATGGGAAGAAGGATCTACCACCTAAAAAAAGACATATGCCTATTATGAGGGGTATGATATATTATTAAAAGTTTTTAGAAGTTATTTTATGTCTCCCCGCAAAATAAACAAACTGTTCTTTTTTATATTTTTATCGTGTGTGACTTTAGTATATGTTTTGTAGATCTTTTTTGTGAGTGGAAAATATTTTAGTGGGTTTTATCAAAGGTAAATATATTTCTTACAGGGTTTAAAAAGCGTTTTCAACATCCTTTTATTTTTTTAAATTTAAAGAATATTTTATGGTTGGTTTTACACCTTTAGAATGTCTTTAAGGGTTCTGTTTTTATCATCCTATTATTTTCGTTAACTAGTTAAAGAACTATAGTTTGTGTATGATTCTTTGATGTGTTTAAGGGATTTGTTTTATGTGAAGTTTTGTTAACATAACTTTTCTAAATATTTAAAGTTTCACATTCACTATATATGTATTTTTACACTTTTAGTGTGTGTATGTATGTGTGTCTCTTTGGGAGGTTTGTAGGTGGTAAAATATTTAAAGTAAATAAGGCAATGTTTTATTGTTGGTTTATTTCACTTACATTTTTATTCAAGGGTAAAACGGCAGTTTAGACAAGAGGCGCTTATACATATAAATACACTTTATATATTATACGTGTAATTGTATATACTTATGTGTATTTTATAGGCGGGCTTAAAAATAGATATAAGAGCTTGTGTATGTGTACTTTACAAGTCGAGCTTGTGTCGAGCTTTATTTTGTTTAGCTCTAACGAACCGAGCCCTAGAATGTAAAACATTATATGAGCTGATCTCGAGCTAAACAGATGAGACTTAGAAACAATCTATATGGTTACCAAACAGAGCATCTCGCAATAGTCAATCCTAAGAAGCTTGTCCATGTTTTGAAAAAGTTTATGCTTATTTACTTAGCATGAAAATGTAGTTTATGTGATAAGAAATAAAACCCACAAAAACAAAAATACTGGGTATGTTAGTGGTAGTAGCAACTTAGCACCGAGAGACAAGCACCAACGATGTAAAATTTAAAGGAAATAAAACCCCGACATTTTATTGTCTATTTAGCCAGTTGTCCCATCCACGTAAAATGAACATCTCCATATATACACCCATAAACCCTCTTCTTCAAAATACACACACAAATATTATCTTTCACATAGTCATTTCAAAACAAAACACACACTCTTTAAAAAAACAAAACAAAATGGCAACAAGAATGCCAAGGATGGTAACACAGTTTAAACAAATACTTATGAGGCATGGGAAGAAGGATCTACTACCTAAAAACAGACATATGCCGATTATGAGGGGTATTATATATTATTAAAAGTTTTTAGAAGTTATTTTATGTCTCTTGTAAAAAATAAACCAACTGTTCTTCTTTCCATCTTTATCGTGTGTGACTTTAGTATATGTTTTGTAGATCTTTTTTTTGAGTGGAAAATATTTTAGTGGGTTTTATCAAAGTTAAACATATTTCTTAGAGGGTTTAAAAAGGGTTTTTCAACATCCTTTTATTTTTGTAAATATAAAGAACGTTTTATGGTTGGTTTTAAAATGTTTTACACCTTTACAATGTCTTTAAGGGTTCTGTTTTTATCATCCTTTTATTTTTGTTAACTAGTTAAAGAACTATAGTTTTTGTATGATTCTTTGATTTGTTTAACGGATTTGTTTTATGTGAAGTTTTGTTAACATAACTTTTCTAAATATTTAATGTTTTCACATTCACTATATATGTATTTTTACACTTTTAGTGTGTGTATGTATTTCTCTCTCTTTGGGAGGTTTGTAGGCGGTAAAATATTTAAAGTAAATAAGGCATTGCTTTATGGTTGGTTTATTTCACTTACCTTTTTATTCAAGGGTAAAAACGGCAAGCTTAAACAAGAGGCGTTTATACATATAAATACACTTTATATATACTACGTGAAATTGTATATACTTATGTGTATTTTTTAGGCGGGCTTAAAAATAGATATAAGAGCTTGTGTATATGTACTTTACAAGCCAAGCTTGAGTC
The DNA here is from genome assembly GCA_910596185.1 of Chrysanthemum makinoi. Taxonomy (NCBI): domain Eukaryota; kingdom Viridiplantae; phylum Streptophyta; class Magnoliopsida; order Asterales; family Asteraceae; genus Chrysanthemum; species Chrysanthemum makinoi. Next base: position 249,484,933 of record OU343217.1, on the reverse strand, counting down.
GAGCTTTCTTTATTAGCTCTAACTAACCGAGCCCGAGAATGTGAAACATGATATGAGCTGATCTCGTGCTAAACATGTGAGACTTAAGAAATATGGTTACCAAACGGAGCATCTCGCAATAGTCAATCCTAAAAAGCTAGTCCATGTTTTGAAAAAGTTTATGCTTATTTACTTAGCATAAAAATGTAGTTTATGTGATAAAAAATAAAACCCAGAAAAACAAAAATACTGGGTATGTTAGTGGTAGTAGCAACTTAGCACTGCAGAGACAAGCACCAACGTTGTTGTACGAAAGGAAATAAAACCCGATTACTTTATTATCTCTTTAGCCAGTTGTCCCATCCACACAAACACAACATCTCCATATATACACCCATAAACCCTATTCTTCAAATCACACACACAAATATTATCTTTCACACAGTCATTTTCAAAACAAAACACACACTCTTTAAAAAAAACAGAAACATAAATGGCAACAAGAATGCCAAGGATGGTAACACAGTTCAAACAAATAGTTATAAGGCATGGTGTTAGGATTTAGTAAATCCTGTCATTAAAGAGTCGGTCACCTCAAGTATATGTAATCGTTAAAAAGCTCGTAGTCGTAGATTATTTAATGTTAAGTAGTATTTAGTTAAGTAACACCGTGGAGGACGGACGGGTCTTTACCCACTGTATGCTGGATCCACAGCCCGTAGATGGAGATTTGTGTAAGACTATAAACACTCTCTACCTCCCAAGGTAGAGAGTTGGAGCTCATAATAATACTTTTACTTTCTCTCACTAACTTCCCAAACCTCTAACTCTTTCTCTCTCTAAAACCTCAACTTGTACGCCTATTTGTGTTTATGGTTTGATGTGTATGTGAAATCCAATATGCAACAATTGGTATCAAGAGCCATGGTTTGATCATCTCTCTTACATATCCTTGGATTTCTAGTGTTTTTAGATGGGTTTTGAGTTTGAAAAAGTTTAGTGGTTTTTGCATCATTTGAATTATTTCTAGTGTTAAAGTTTGAATTTTGGGTGTACTTTTATGTTAAGAATTATTGTAAGTGCTTGGGTTTTGATTTGGAAAGCTTGAATCACTGTGGTTGAGCTTGTTTTGAATTGAAAAGTGTGTTTTTGAAGTTTTTCTTGCTAGCGACTTGGCTCTCGGAGTGTTTTTCATCGTAGCGACTTGCTTCAATAAAAGTTAGCGAGTTACAGTGTTAGTTGTTAGCGACTTGAGCCTAGCGACTTGTCTATTGAGACAAGCCGACAAATAGTACAAGTTAGTTTATTCTCCACTACGGCTAGCGACTTGGTGAGGTTAGCGACTTGCTTCAGAAATTGTTAGCGAGTTGTAGTGTAAATTGTTAGCGACTTGATACTAGCGACTTGGATCTTAGCGAGTTGTTCTTTAGCAACTTATCTATTCTTAGCGACTTGGTGATAGTGACTTGGACCTTAGCGAGTTGCTCTTAGCTTGACAATTGGACGTGTAGTGACTTGGTGCTTTAGCGACTTGTGTCCAAGTACTTGGGTCTTAGCGACTTAGGCTTAGCGAGTTGGTTCAAGAACTCTTAGCGACTTGGTTGATTTCTGTTTGTAATACGGTTTTCTCTTGATTTAGTAAAATCCCGTGAAATAATCTATTTCCTGGTTTAATCATAGAGTTATAAAATCCCGTGTAATCTGTTAACATGTCTACCAACGTATCTACAATCATCTCCATTGATGCTTTGGTGATGTTCAAGCAGCTGGTTCAGATACTCGTCTACCCATGCTTGACAGAACCGACTACGACTCTTGGGCTCAAAGAATCAGATTGTACTGTCTTGGAAAGGAAAATGGGGTCAACATTCTCAAATCAATCGATGAAGGACCTTATCAGATTGAGACTACAAGAGACATAATTGATACTGCTGCAGATGGAACCATGATCTTTGGATGGGACAGACCAAAGACGTATGATGAGCTCAGTGATAAGGAGAAAAAGAGATTCGATGCTGATATCGGGGCCTCAAACATCATAATACTACAAGGTCTTCCAAAGACATCTACAAGCTTATCAATCACAACCCCGGAAGCTAAGGCTTTTGGGATAATGTCAAGATGCTTCTCTCGTGTTGAATTAACCAAGGAAGATAGAGAATCACAACTATATGATGAGTTTGAGCACTTCAAGATGAAACCAGATGAGAGTGTCTATGAGTACTACGTGATATTCCATAAGCTTGTGAATGACATGAGGAACATCAAAATGACCATGCCAAACATTCAACTGAACTCAAAGTTTGTGAACAACATGAATCCCGAATGGCACAAGTTTGTCACCTCCGTGAAGCTAACCAAAGGATTGAAAACACCAACTATGAGAAACTCAGATGCCTTCCTTCTCCGTAATGAGAGACATGCAATGTTTGAGAAAAGGATTCTAGAACGGTTCAAAACCAACCAGGGAGAAACAAGTTCCTCAAATGACTCAAACCTTTTACACAAATGTTGGTATTACTACCAAAGCTTCTCAAGTCATACCCATGGGTAATGGTAATTACAAACTCATCCCCGATCCAAAGACATATAAGCCTCCGACCCAAACACATTCATGGAGAACTTCATCAATCAACTATCTCTCATGGTCAGTCAAAACATGAACTCTCTTCCACACACCAACAATAACCTCGAATAGCATCTAATCCATACAATCAAGCAAATGCCAGAGATGGGAAGGTTATGGTGCAAACCAGTTTCAAGAAAGGCAGATGAACAGGGAAGAGGAGGAGTTGCTAGAGGATATGTGGTAAATCGAATAGGGAAGGAATGGGAATCAAGGGCAAGCAAAGCCGTTCAAATGTTACAACTGTGGTGGTGATGGACATATAGCTAGAAACTGCACATCTCCAAAATGCCCACAAAATGAAGAGTACTTCAGAGATAAGATGTTACTTGTGCAAGCTCAGGACAATGGAGCTGTGTTGGATGAAGAGGAGTTGTTGTTTCTTGCTGAGGGCAATGCCAAGACATATGATGCAGATGTGGATGAGCAGCCAATTCAAGATAGGTCATAATCATCGAATGCCTTTCAAGTCGCTGACTGTGATGCATACGACTGACGTCGATGATGAACCTACTGCATGCATAATTTTCATGGCTAGCATTTCTCCAATGGTCTCTCCAAAGGTCCCTTCACCATAGCAAGCTGGTCCATCCAAAGAATCAATCATCTCAAAGGTATTAAAACTATATGATGATGTTGATAGGCAAAAGATACATGATAAGGTTCAATCGCAGGAAACCAGTGACTCAGATATTGCTAATATGGGCAATGATAATATTGTCCCATATGATCAATATGTGACCCAATGTGAGAGAGCGATTGAACCAAGTAATGCATCTTAGGTCAATGATGACAATTGTCACACCCCCAAATTACCTGTTTTGCAGCGGAATTGAATACCTTGGGGAGGACTGTCATAGCATCAAAGTTACAGTTATATCGAACGACCTAAAGTGTCGTTTGGAAAACACATCGTTTGATTTATTAAAACAATCAAAGTTTACAAAGTGTAGGTCCCAAATGTAAAGTCAATTTGTGCGGAAATAAGTTTGTTACAAGCCAAGCGATGTTTTAAAATGCATAAATCCCATGTGCGGCCGTGCGTCACCACGACTCTATAATGTGTCCATATGCATGCCATGAAGTGAATGCCTTAGATACCTGAGATAAAACATGCTAAAGTGTCAACACAAAGGTTGGTGAGTTCATAGAGTTTGATTAACAAGTAAAGCTTTAAAAGAGCGTTCATAAAACAAAGGCAAAGTTTTTGGTCATATAGAATAGTTCGCAAAGCAAAGGCATCATAAATCCACTCAGTTCCAAGTCCCGCCCATACAAAACTTGCAACCTGTGTGTTTACAACCCCCTGCTAAAAATAGTATGTCAATCTTGTATGCATGTATCATAGTAGTTAAAAGTATCAATGTTACCACAAGGGTCTTCCAACACTCGTGTTGGGATGTATCCATAAAAATGGCCTTCCAACATATAAATGCTGGGATGTTCCTCCAACGCTCACGTTGGGCTGTATCCAAATTAATGGCCTTCCACCATATAAATGATGGGATGTTCCTCCAACGACGCACGCTTGGGCAGTATCCAAATTAATGGCCTTCCACCATATAAATGATGGGATGTTTGTTTAAGTCTAGTCACCACACGCACCAAGTCTAAAGTATAAGCAATGTTGTTTGGCAAAGAGTTTAAATGTTTTGACCGCTCCCCTCAGCAGGAGTTAACCGTTGTTAAAGTATGTATGTTGATGCATAATAGAAAACAAGTTTAACACATTAAGGCAAAGATCGCAATAAACCACACAAATGTCCAAAGTGTATAAGAAGTATAGTGTAACACAATTGTATAAATGGTTTGAATATTCGAAAGAGTAAAAGCAAGTATTTAAGTATGTATCTCCCCCAAATAGTTTGTAAGAATTTAAACGAGTAAAAGCGGGTATGAACTCACAGTAGTATGTCAAAGTTTAGAATATTTGTGAAAGTTAATGAAAATAGTTTGAGCATGTATCTCCCCCAAAGAGTTTGTAAGACAAATAAGTAATAGAAAGTGGGGCTCCGAACTCACCTGGTGTGATTGATATGCTAACAAAATGAAGTGCACCGAAAGTGAGACTCGAAACTATCGCGACCTAGAATGAATGTCATGACTTGAGTTATGATATGTTGTCGTGAATGCGTGATAGTGCGATACAATGTTGTGCATGCAACTCCATATGATATTCATACCACTTGTATGTTTTGGAAATAATATTTATCGTCAAAATATGTTTATGACATCCCGTCATATTATAAAATGCTTTACAAGTATTTACGTCAAAATGTCATCCTACAATGGTTTTATAATGATTTATGGTGAAATTTTCACTTTTCGTCAAAACAATGTTGTCGGAAATTTCATGAAAGTGACAAAAATGGCTTCGAAAAACTAGTCGTAAAATAGTGTATTCGAACGTTAGAGAACGAACTCGACGGTTTGGAAAGTTTGTATCGAAATCTAGAAGTTTCAGTTCAGGAGTTTTCAGCAAAAAGGTCTCGAACATAAAGATAATAGAGGTTAAAGATGGTGGTTTTGGCTAAAATGTTGGTTAAAATGAGTTTTCGCCAAGTTTAGACATCCATAAATAAGTTATTACAACTCCGCTATACAAACGGTTGGTTGTTTTAGAAAATATGCTTGGTGAACTCGATTTTATTATAAGACAATTCGTTCCAAAAAGTTCCACATCAAGGTTAAAAACAGCCTCCAACATGGTCGTTTCAACTACCGTAACACTTGTCTCGTAAAAAATAATATAGTTTTTCAGAAAATAATAGTTACGGCAATTTTATGAAAACGCGGATATCTTAGTCGTTTCAAATCCGTTTTCTACGTATTATCGTCCTTAGCTTAAGTATCAAAGTATACTATTATATTTTTGATAAGTCGAAATAATTTGTAAAGCTTAGGACTCGTTTTTGACTCGTACAAAACTAAAATAGTTTGCTGAAATTTCAGGATAAATATATATTTCGTCACCAACTTGAAAAATTCATTCCTCCTTCGTTATAAGTCCGTTTTAATCCGTTCAAGCGGCCACGGATTCGTTTTAAAGTATATTTTCTAAATATCAAGGCCAAAAGTTGTGTCTATATTCGGATTTTCCAGAAAATGATTTTAAGGACAGACCCTTGTTAATACTTGTCGAAAATAGTTTTTATCGTACTAAACCTATTCTAATCCCTTCAAATCAACTCCAAAGCTAATCTAATCCTACCATACACCTTCTTAGGGTGTCATGGGTTCCTAACATCATCAAAACCAATATATACCAAGGGAATAATTATAGGATGACTTATATATATATATATATATAACTCTAAAATCATGTAAAAATGGTATAAATACATATGAGTCATGCATGTTAGCTAAGAAAATGATGAAATATATATGAAATGAAAATGGAAGATGTAAAATGAAGTGATATGCTTACAAGTGATATGATGAGGTGATTAGAACCAAGGATTAAACCTAAACACCCTAGGTTTTTATTTCAAAACCTAAACAAGAGTGTTATCTAGATTGTTAAAACACTTGAGCTAGCAAAAAAAAAATTTTTGATGATTTCTTCTTGATCTTATGTAGTGGCCGGTTTGTAGGATGAAAAGAAGAGAGAAGAAAAATTTTACTAGGTGAATTATTGAAACATGAATGAGTGTGTATTGAAGTTGGAGTATAAGTATAAACTTGCAAGAAAAATATTACCAACAAAATTAATGCATACTCCCCCCCTAGAACCGGTTTTTGGGGGGAGATGTTTCCCACATGATATTTTTTTTTCTCCTTTTATTACTTGTATATATTGTAAATAAAATGTAAGTAAGTTGTGTAGGTAAATGTAACTTGTACATAAATGTGAAGTTAAAGTCATATGGATTTAAAATAAATTTTAGGGGATCAAAGTAAAGTATATTGTATCATAAAAATTATAAAAATACATTCCTTGTAAAATTTGAGTGATAAAATAATTACCGAGTAGTTTTTTAAGAAAAACGTCGTAATAATTTAACTTTAACGATTTATGTACCAAATAAATTTAAAACACTAGAAAAACTCAAAATATAGTTTATATAACTAAATGTAAGTATAAAAATATCTCGGGATCATTTTTGGAAGTAGCGGATTAAATGCTCAAATAATAACTCACGCGATAACGATTATTTAATATGAAATTTATGCGTTTAAGGTGAAATGTAAAAATCATGAATGAACCGATATAAAATGATGAATATAGAGTTTGAGAAATGACCTAAAATTGAGAATTGTGACAGTCTTCCCATGTCAGCGGAATCACGTCCTCGTGATTCGATTAATGATACTATGGCCCAAACGCGACAAGGGTTCGAAAGTTTTATGCTTGTGTATGGTCTATATGATTATGTCAATGCTCATGCATATGAGTTACCCGCCCAACAAGATACGTTCCCGTATATCGTGAGAAGTTCCCGTCTTAAATACATGCTTTCTTATGATTAGGCTCGATAAGACAAGCTTTCCCATTCTCAAGCAAAATTTTTAAAAGACTTTTTTGGTAACCGATTTTTACTTAATCCCACAACTCATCAAACAAGAACTGTCATACGATTAGGCTAAATCGGTTTAGGTAACGACTTGTTTCTAGCTCGATCTTTGCAACTCATCAAACAAGAAGCTTCGGATCAAACTGGAAACAAGTGGTTTGAAGAAAATCTTTTGAAATTTGGCTTGATTACGGAATTGCTTACACATATGAGACTACTACTCCCTTCATTGCATGATTCTTCCTGAATTAGACATAGGTGATCAGGCTATGTATAATTTAGGAGTAACTATGCAATGCTTGGACTAATCGACTCATATGATGTTTGTTGTTGAGTCATAAGTCCGCATGTATAAAGAACGTGCACCTATAATGATATGATGAGATGCTATGATGATGTGGTTATAGTCTAGGGTCAATGATGCAACCTAGTTCTCTATAACCGATGCTCTGATACCAATCTGTCACACCCCCAAATTACCTGTTTTGCCGCGGAATTGAATACCTTGGGGAGGACTGTCATAGCATCAAAGTTACAGTTATATCGAACGACCTAAAGTGTCGTTTGGAAAACACATCGTTTGATTTATTAAAACAATCAAAGTTTACAAAGTGTAGGTCCCCAAATGTAAAGTCAATTTGTGCGGAAATAAGTTTGTTACAAGCCAAGCGATGTTTTAAAATGCATAAATCCCATGTGCGACGCGTCGTCACCACGACTCTATGAAATGTCCATATGCATGCCATGAAGTGAATGCCTTAGATACCTGAGATAAAACATGCTAAAGTGTCAACACAAAGGTTGGTGAGTTCATAGAGTTTGATTAACAAGTAAAGCTTTAAAAGAGCGTTCATAAAACAAAGGCAAAGTTTTTGGTCATATAGAATAGTTCGCAAAGCAAAGGCATCGTAAATCCACTCAGTTCCAAGTCCCGCCCATACAAAACTTGCAACCTGTGTGTTTACAACCCCCTGCTAAAAATAGTATGTCAATCTTGTATGCATGTATCATAGTAGTTAAAAGTATCAATGTTACCACAAGGGTCTTCCAACACTCGTGTTGGGATGTATCCATAAAAATGGCCTTCCAACATATAAATGCCGGGATGTTCCTCCAACGCTCACGTTGGGCTGTATCCAAATTAATGGCCTTCCACCATATAAATGATGGGATGTTCCTCCAACGACGCACGTTGGGCTGTATCCAAATTAATGGCCTTCCACCATATAAATGATGGGATGTTTGTTTAAGTCTAGTCACCACACGCACCAAGTCTAAAGTATAAGTAATGTTGTTTGGCAAAAGAGTTTAAATGTTTTGACCGGCTCCTTGCAGGAGTTAACCAGTTTTTAAAGTATGTATGTTGATGCATAATAGAAAACAAGTTTAACACATTAAGGCAAAGATCGCAATAAACCACACAAATGTCCAAAGTGTATAAGAAGTATAGTGTAACACAATTGTATAAATGGTTTGAATATTCGAAAGAGTAAAAGCAAGTATTTAAGTATGTATCTCCCCCAAATAGTTTGTAAGAATTTAAACGAGTAAAAGCGGGGTATGAACTCACAGTAGTATGTCAAAGTTTAGAATATTTGTGAAAGTTAATGAAAATAGTTTGAGCATGTATCTCCCCCAAAGAGTTTGTAAGACAAATAAGTAATAGAAAGTGGGGCTACGAACTCACCTGGTGTGATTGATATGCTAACAAAATGAAGTGCAGTGAGACTCGGAAACTATCCGCGACCTAGAATGAATGTCATGACTTGAGTTATGATATGTTGTCGTGAATGCGTGATAGTGCGATACAATGTTGTGCATGCAACTCCATATGATATTCATACCACTTGTATGTTTTGGAAATAATATTTATCGTCAAAATATGTTTATGACATCCCGTCATATTATAAAATGCTTTACAAGTATTTACGTCAAAATGTCATCCTACAATGGTTTTATAATGATTTATGGTGAAATTTTCACTTTTCGTCGTAAATGAAAACAATGTTGTCGGAAATTTCTTGAAAGTGACAAAATGGCTTGAAAACTAGTTGTAAAATAGTGTACGTCGAACGTTAGAGAACGAACTCGACGGTTTGGAAAGTTTGTATCGAAATCTAGAAGTTTCAGTTCAGGAGTTTTCAGCAAAAAGGTCTCGAACATAAAGATAATAGAGGTTAAAGATGGTGGTTTTGGCTAAAATGTTGGTTAAAAATGAGTTTCGGCCAAGTTTAGACATCCATAAATAAGTTATTACAACTCCGCTATACAAACGGTTGGTTGTTTTAGAAAATATGCTTGGTGAACTCGATTTTATTATAAGACAATTCGTTCCAAAAAGTTCCACATCAAGGTTAAAAACAGCCTCCAACATGGTCGTTTCAACTACCGTAACACTTGTCTCGTAAAACAAAATAATATAGTTTTTCAGAAAATAATAGTTACGGCAATTTTATGAAAACGCGGATATCTTAGTCGTTTCAAATCCGTTTTCTACGTATTATACGTCCTTAGCTTCGTATCAAAGTATACTAATATATTTTTGATAAGTCGAAATAATTTGTAAAGCTTAGGACTCGTTTTTGACTCGCATAAAACTAAAATAGTTTGCTGAAATTTCAGCATAATTATATATTTCGTCACCAACTTGAAAAATTCATTCCTCCTTCGTTATAACTCCGTTTTAATCCGTTCAAGCGGCCACGGATTCGTTTTAAAGTATATTTTCTAAATATCAGGCCAAAAGTTGTGTCTATATTCGGATTTTCCAGAAAATGATTTTAAGGACAGACCCTTGTTAATACTTGTCGAAAATAGTTTTTTATCGTACTAAACCTATTCCAATCCCTTCAAATCAACTCCAAAGCTAATCTAATCCTACCATACACCTTCTTAGGGTGTCATGGGTTCCTAACATCATCAAGACCAATATATACCAAGGGAATAATTATAGGATGACTTATATATATATATATATATATATATAACTCTAAAATCATGTAAAAATGGTATAAATACATATGAGTCATGCATGTTAGCTAAGAAAATGATGAAATATATATGAAATGAAAATGGAAGATGTAAAATGAAGTGATATGCTTACAAGTGATATGATGAGGTGATTAGAACCAAGGATTAAACCTAAACACCCTAGGTTTTTATTTCAAAACCTAAACAAGAGTGTTATCTAGATTGTTAAAACACTTGAGCTAGCAAAAAAAAAAATTTGATGATTTCTTCTTGATCTTATGTAGTGGCCGGTTTGTAGGATGAAAAGAAGAGAGAAGAAAAATTTTACTAGGTGAATTATTGAAACATGAATGAGTGTGTATTGAAGTTGGAGTATAAGTATAAACTTGCAAGAAAAAATATTACCAACAAAATTAATGCATACTCCCCCCCTAGAACCGGTTTTTGGGGGGAGATGTTTCCCACATGATATTTTTTTTTTTTCCTTTTATTACTTGTATATATTGTAAATAAAATGTAAGTAAGTTGTGTAGGTAAATGTAACTTGTACATAAATGTGAAGTTAAAGTCATATGGATTTAAAATAAATTTTAGGGGATCAAAGTAAAGTATATTGTATCATAAAAATTATAAAAATACATTCCTTGTAAAATTTGAGTGATAAAATAATTACCGAGTAGTTTTTTAAGAAAAACGTCGTAATAATTTAACTTTAACGATTTATGTACCAAATAAATTTAAAACACTAGAAAAACTCAAAATATAGTTTATATAACTAAATGTAAGTATAAAAATATCTCGGGATCATTTTTGGAAGTAGCGGATTAAATGCTCAAATAATAACTCACGCGATAACGATTATTTAATATGAAATTTATGCGTTTAAGGTGAAATGTAAAAATCATGAATGAACCGATATAAAATGATGAATATAGAGTTTGAGAAATGACCGAAAATTGAGAATTGTGACAACAATGTTTTTGATGAATACACTACATGTGCCCCTGATGATTCTATTATCTCTGAACTGAATGCCTATAAAGAACAAGTTGCTATTTATGAACAACGTGCTAAGTTTGAGTTAACCACCTGTGAGCAGGAAATGGATGACCAAATGCGTACAATTATTAGAAAAAGTAATTTTAGAGAAGAAGTATTAAAACAAGAGTTAAACTCCTTACAAGAAAAGCTTTCTAAAACTGCTAAGCAAAAACAAGAACTTCAAGAAAATGTTAAAATGCTTAAGCAAAAATTCAATGCTAAGGAATCAAAACATTTTAATGATTTTTCCAATCTAAAAACTTTGAAAAACAAGCTTGAAAATAAGTTGTACGTACAAGGGAATACCATTCGACTGCTTTCATGATCACTAAGCAAAGAGTCCTAAGCGATAAGCATAGCATTCCCCTTGTTGAGGAACCAAATCCATAGGTCATTAAAAAGGCTAGAACTGCTCATAAGGTACTTTATGATGGTAATGAAATCCTTAAGCCTAGAGAAACCTAGTTGCTACTTTGAGTGCCCGAGGAAGATAAGAAATCGGATGAAGTCACTAGGGAAAAATTAAGTAAGAAGCTAGAAGATCCTGAGTGTAAAATGAATAATATAACAATCAAACCCCATGATTACACTAAGGAAAATTGGATATCCTTAAAAAATTTTAAGCCTCAGACTCTATTCACCCCTGAACAAGTGTTACGGAAAAAGGATATGGATATGCAAAAGCTAAAAATCTTGTTGTTGAAAAGAATCCCCTTGTAGGAAATTCCCTAAAGCAACCTGTGTATCCTCTAATACACCAATGCATTTAGTTCCTAGATCTATTGCCACTAATAGCAAGACCTTAATCAGCTGTATGTTGTTTATGTCAATTGTTTGTTGATTTTGAGAAAACGTGTAAGAAGAGAATCACACCTACTGGAGGATAGCTGAGGGGAAAGGGGTTTTGAGCAAACTAAAGAATCCTATTTAACTGAGGTCATGCCTTTCTTTAAACAATTAAAAGGTCAATTTGAGAGTCTTCAAAAAGGATAAATTCAAATATTAAAGAAATGGAAAAGGAATTTGATGCAATGATAGTTGAGGTCAATGATTATGAGCGAGGAACTCAAATATAATGAAGTTGAAAGAAAGAACTTGCACATCTTAAATGAGAATTTGATTTCGAGTTGTGTTGCTCAAGATGTGTTTTATATTGTTACTAAGCACTCTATTATCGCTTCTATTTCATGAATTATCTATTGCATTAAAAGTTTCCCATGGAGCTTGAAAACAAAACTTCGAGAACTAAATGAGAAAATTGATCAGGATGATCACGATAATTTGGTAAAACATATTTCTAAACTAGAAGTTGAACACTTTTGATTACAACTAAAATATCAACATCTTAAAAAAAATGTCAAAACTTCAAATATCAAGACATCCTCGGATGTTCGAGTTTGATGCGTTTTTCGGATAAACAAACGTGTGAACAGTTAAAGGTCATTGTAACACGATCAGAATGTTGAAAGCCCAAATTTCTCAATTAAAGGGTGAAAAGAACAATGTGACTGGCTCCCAAATGCCTCCTCCTTTAGATTCTCAGTATTCTCAAACTTTTCATCTTCAAAACTTAGTTAATGCTTTACAAAAAGAAAATGAGAGTTTTCTAGAAGAAAATGAAAAAGTTAAACGACACTTCAAAGAGTTATATGATTCAATGAAAGTCACTCGTGACAAAAACAATGAAAAAGTAACGTCTTTACAAAAAGAAATTGAGAATCTGAGGAGACAGGAAAAAGGGAAACTACCACTTGTTTTTAATGAGAAAGTTGCATCAAAGTCATCCTCGGCTATGCAAATATATTGTGACCGTTAAATACATTCCTCCTCATCTTAGGAATAATGAACCTGTGTTTCATAACTATTGTGCTCACCTTAAGGATAGTCTAGAATGTCTCCGTGAGATTGTGGAAGAGGATTTAATAAATAAGCCTCTTGATAGAGAAATTAGGTTTGCTTGCATTCAGGCCAAACGATCTCAAGAGTTGCTAGAATGTTTAATTGCAACATGTCCTAAATCCTTAGGTGCGAAAGGTAAAGCTGTGATGCCTTGTTCTATGCCTAGTGCCATGCATACAAACCATTTTATGCCCAGTTTTAAGAAAGTGAACACTAATGTGCCTTCAAGTAGTTTAGATCCCTGCACGTCTAGTTCAGGAATGCAAAAAGTAGATCAACCTACTAATTTTCCCATAATTCCGTCTACAGGAGTAATCAGTGACATAAAAGCAAGCGGGTCAAAGCCACCAGGCAATACCAAGCAAGATAAGACCTCGCAAGCTAAGAATGTGCATTGGAAGAGAGTAGAAGATCACCCTAGGAATATTAAGTTTGAGTTGAATAAAACGAATCGTGTTGATTCTAGTATTAGCTATAAGCGTACTGTAATTAATTCGAATTCTGCTACTATTCGCAAATTATGTAATGATGATTGCTTGATTTCTGTTACTAATCATGAATGTGGTGTGAATGTTTTGTCTAATGCTGTCAAATGGCCTGTTAAAACTATTAATGCAAAAAATCAAGCTAAGAAGGCTAAAAGGCAAAGGCGAAAGAAAGTTAGAAAATAGTGGAAACCCACAGGAAGGAAATTTAGTAATATAGGTTATCAATGGATACCTACGGGCCGTAAGATTAATGGGCTTTGCCCCAAAGTTGCTAAATAAATGCCCACTAGAAAATGGATGCCTACTGGTAGAACTATTCCCTTAAGAAGCGAACATACTTTGAATAGGTCAAATATGGACACTATATTTGCACGCATCTATTTCTAATGATTCCATTGTTTCTACTTAAATTATGTGGGTGTTCCAATCACAAGCATTTACTAACCAAGTGGAACCCATTCTTGCATGGGGATCCCCAATTATCCAGTTATCCATTCTTGTCGTGTTCAATTGCGATCGTTCAAATCGTTCGTGGTACTTGGACTCAGCTTTCCGCTCCAAGCATATAGATTTGGAGACCGGTCAGCGCTCATGAACTTCGTGAGTAAATTCATCGGGACTATTAGATTCGGGAATGACCATTTTGGAGCAATTATGGGTTATGGTGACTATGTAGTTGGCAAAGTGTAATCTCCAGGGTATATTATGTTGAAGGTCTTGGTCATAACTTGTTTTCTGTTGGTCAATTCGTGACTTTCGATTTAGAAATGGCCTTGAAAAACATACTTGTTTTGTTAGAGAACTTGATGGTGTGGAACGTCTCAGAGGAACTCGTGGTTCAAACCTATACACCATCTCTATCGAAGATATGATGAAATCTTCACCCATCTCGCTTGCTCTCAAGGCTTCCAAAACTAAGTCATGGCTATGGCACCGTCGTCTCAATCACATGAACTTTGGTACCATAAACAATCTTTCTAGAAAGGACTTAGTAAGAGGATTACCCATATTAAAGTATGAAAAAGATCATCTTTTTCGTGCCAATTGGGAAAAGCCTGAGAAATATGCCCATAAACCAAAACCACAAACTTCGAATGGAAGTTCTTCATACCCTTCATATGGATTTGTGCGGACCAATGAGAGCGCAAACGATAAATGGGAAGAAATACATTTTAGTCATTGTTGATGACTACTCTCGATTTACTTGGGTAAAGTTTTTGAGGAAAAAGGATGAAACTCCAGATGTCATCATCAAACTTATCAAACAGCTACAAGTTCGACTCAACAATATTGTTAGAATTGTTCGAATGTAAAATGGCAATGAGTTTGTTAACAAAGACTTAATTTAGTTTTATGAAAGTGTTGGAATCAGTCATCAAAGAAGTATTCCACGAACTCTCAAAGAATGGTGTAGTTGAAAGACAAAATAACTCTTATGGAAGCCGCAAGAACAATGCTAATTTATTCAAAGGTTCCAATGTTTCTATGGGTTGAAGCCATTGCCACTGCTTTCTACACCCAAAATCGTTCCCTTATACATACCTCTCATGGAAAAACTCCATATGAACTTGTCCATAAACGAAAACCTGATCTCTCCTACCTTCGTGTGTTTGGTGCTTTGTGCTACCCAATGAATGACAGTCAAGATTTAGGTAAATTGTGACAATCCGTACTTTCAGGTCATTTCTCGACACAGTTCATGTTTTATTATTTCAACATTTTTAGTAAACTTGGTTTACTTGTTTCAAATTCGCGTAACCTTGGAGGTTTAGCGGCGAATTCATGATCATGACATCACGTACATTTCATATGGACTATGATTAGTCTACATTTCAGTGACATCATGTGCATCTCATTAATTCATTCACGACATTTCATTTCACCTTCAACGCGTAATTTTTATGTTTAATAACTTTTATCGCGTGAGTTTATTTTAACATTTAATCCGTTACTTTCAAAAATGATCCCGAGGTATTTTTAAACTTACATTTAGTTCATAAAAACTATATTTTTAGTTTTCCTAGTGTTTCAAATTTATTTGGTACTTAAATCGTTAAAGTTTAATTATTACGTCGTTTTTTTTTCTTAAAATTTTACGATAATTATTTTATCACTCAAATTTCACAAGGAAAGTATTTTTACAATTTTATTATCTCATTACATCTTACTTTGATATAGTAAATATTTCTTTTACTCAAAAATCCATCATTTACATTACTTACATTTTCTACACATACTTGTACATTTTATCAAATTTCTACTCAATAATACACAAGTTACAATTTAAAAAAAAAAAAAAATATATATAATGGAGAGACAAAGCCCCCCCAAAACCGGCCATGGGGAGGGTAGTCTTTAAATGAGGCATGGTTCATTAAAATTGTGTTTTTCAACTTGTACATAAAGTCTAAGTTATATCATTTTTCACTTCACTTTATCAAACAATTTCACATAGTTAAGAAAAGATTTTCTCTCTCCTTCTTTGGGTCTTCAAGAACCGGCCACACCTCAAGGAGATCAAGGGATCAAAAATTTTCTTCAAGCAAGTGTTTAACAACCTAGCTATATCCTTTTTATGGTTTTGAAATAAAAACCAAGGATATTTAAGTTTAATCCTTGTTACTTTCACCTCATCACTATCACTTGTAAGCATATTTTATCATTTTCATGTTTCCTCTTCATTTTCATATGTTTCTTTTCATTTTTGGAGCTTATATGCAAGTTATGTGATTTATACCATTTATTTCATGATTTTTGAGTTATATATATTTATTGGTCATCCTATAATTACTCCCATGGTATTCTTTGGTCTTGATGGTGATTAGGAACCCATGACACCCTAAGAAGGTGTATGGTAGGATTAGATTAGCTTTGGAGTTGATTTGAAGGGATTAGAATAGGTTTTGTCCGAGAAAAACTATTTTCGATAACTATATTTTATGTTCTGTCTTTAATTCGAATTTCTGGAAAAACCTACTGTTGGTACGACTTTTTGGCCTTGATATTTAGAAAATATACTTTAAAACGAATCCGTGGCCGCTTGAACGGAATAAAACGGACTTATAACGAAAAAGTTATGGATTTTACAAGTTTGACGACGAAATATATTATTTTCTGAAATTTCAGCATGCAGTTTTTAGTTTGTTCGGGTCAAAAACGAGCCTTAAGCTTCACAAATTATTTCGACTTCTCAAAAATATATTAGTTTACTTCAATACGAAGCTAAGGACATATTAAACGTAGAAAACGGATTTGAAACGACAAAGATATGCACTTTTTCATAAACTTGCCGTAACTAATTTTCTGCACACAATTAGCCAAAACCACCATCTTTAACCCTTATTATCTTTATGTTCGAGACCTTTTGGACGAAAACTCTTGAACTGAAACTTTTAGATATCGATACAAACTTTCCAAAACCGTCGAGTTCGTTCTCTAACGATCGACGTACTTTTCGTCTAGTTTTCCAAAGCCATTATTGTAAATTTCATAAAAATTCCGACGACATTGTTTTGCGACGAAAAGTGGAAATTTCTCTAAAAATCATTATAAAACCATTATAGGATGACATTTTAATGTAAAAACATGTAAAGTCATTTTTGAAGGGTCAAGACGTCAAAAGAGTATTTTTCGACGACGAGTAATATTTTCAAAACTCGTAAATGGTATAAATAACATACGAAATGCATGCATAACATTACATTGCAACTCATATCAGATCATATCATTGGTACTAGGTACGGATAGCAACACATTATACCTCGGTGTACTCACTCTTGTCATCACCTGTTTACCAAGTGAGTTCCATAGCCCCACTTTTCTTGTTTTAATGCTTTCATAACTGTTTTGGGGGAGATACATGCTCGACTATTTTTATTACATTCATGACTATTTGCAAATCATATGTTTAGCCGAACTGAATGCTAGTCATACGAAGTAACATTATTGCCATACTTAGAATTTCTATATCATATATTCATTGGTCTAACGGTCATGGTATATTCATTGGTCTAACGGACTTGGTATATTCATTGGTCTAACGGTCATGGTATATTCATTGGTCTAACGGTCTTGGTATATTCATTGGTCTAATGTACTTGGTATAATATTGATCTAACGGACTTGGTATACGATTATGGACTAACGGTCTTGGAACGATTTGAACATACACTCTACATATTCTGGCAGTGGGTTGTGAACACACAGGTTGCAAGTTTTGTATGGGCGGGACTTGGAACTGAGTGGATTCACAATGCCTTTTCTGCATAAACGATTTCGATACATTGAGCCATGCACTATTTTGTGAATTCATTTGACGATTTCTGTTTGAACATAAACTATGCATATTGGCAGGTGGGTTGTGAACACACAGGTTGCAAGTTTTGTATGGCGGGACTTGGGCTGAGTGGATTTACAAAGCCTTTGCTACATAATCGATTTTGATAGTCTTTACATTTCAACGATTTACAATGCCTTTGCTGCATAAACGATTTTGAAAGGCTTTACATTTCAAAACAAACTCTATGAACTCACTCAACCTTTGTGTTGACACTTTTAGCATGTTTTATCTCGGTATCTAAGGTATACATTTCATGGCATGCATTTGGACACCTCATGGAGTCGTGGTGACGACGCGTCTCACTGGGGTTTTACGTACTTTAAAACATCGTTTGAATTGTAACAAACTTATTTCCGCACAAGTTGATTTTCATTTGGGACCTACTTTGTAAACTCGGATTATTTTATTAAATCAAACGATGTATTTTCCAAACGACACTTTAGGTCGTTCAATATAACTGTGATTGTGATGCTATGACAAGTCAATCCCGGGAATTCCATTCCGCTGCAAAACAGTAATTTGGGGTGTGACAGATTGCATCGAGCCATTATAGAGAACTAGGTCGCATCATTGACCCTAGACTATAACTACATTATCATAGCATCTCATCATTTCATCATAAATGAATGTTCACTTTACATGCGGTTTTAAATACATTTTGAGTTAATTACTTTCATTTCACATCGATTGTCACATGGATGCCCTTAAATACCCATTCCATTATTCTTTCTTCATACTCTAACGTGGAGAATTCCTTGTCATTCCCTATCACAATTTTTATATCAGTGATTGATCATCATCGATATCGACGAATGCCGAGATAAACCTTTAAATAGGGCGAAGTCGCTTTCACTCTTTTGTTTCACCACTAACATGTCGAGTTACACTTTATTCACACATTAAGTCACTAAACCATCATACATTGAAGCACTTACAACACCTCATAACCCATCTTTTCGAAACCCGTCGATCATTTCAAAAAATAACCTCAAACTTATCGTTTCTTATCACATTTCTTTGAAGCGCTTATTATTAACATCGGATTTTGCTACGTCTCACACTTCCTCTTGTTTTGAAGAAGATATGGCGCCGAAGAAAGCCACACTGGAAATGACCCAAGCAGCAATTCAAAAGTTGGTGAATGATAGCATTGCTGATGCTTTAAGAATTGAAAGGGAAGCGATGGCTATGCCACCGCTGCTTTCTTGAGGCCGCGGCTGCTGGCCACCGCCGCTGAAAACTTGTCTGCTGGTAATGTAAGAGGGTCCGGGGGTAAAAGCTGTTCGTATAAGGATTTCAAGAGTGGAGATCCCACCAAGTTTAAAGGGACTGAAGGAGCCACTGCCATGGTTAGATGGTTCGAGAAATTGGAGTCCGTGTTTTGTTATGTAATTGCCCGGATGATAGCAAGGTCAAGTTTGCTACGAGTACACTACTTGATGGAGCGTTGTCGTGGTGGAACTCATATGCTCAACCGATGGGAGTAGAGAATGCTTTCAAGCTTACTTGGGAGCAATTCAAGGGTTTGGTAACTAAGAAGTTTTGTCCTCGATCAAGTGAAAAAGTTGGAGATAGAATTCTATGAGTTGGTAACTATTGGGTATGACATTGATACTTACATTCGAAGATTTCAAGAATTGGCCGTGTTATGCCCATCTATGGTTTCGGATAACGAAAAGTTACTAGAGGCTTTTATCGGGGGACTTCCCGAGGTTATTCAAGGAGATGTGACTTCTTCGACCATAAACGATTGAGGAAGCTATTCGATTGACTCAAAAGCTCATGGCCGGTAGTGAAGAGGCAAGTACACCAACACCAACCAAAACAACAACAACCCCAACAACTGCACCAACTACAACGATAACCAAACCAACAACAACAAAAGAAAGTGGGAAGACGACCAAGGAGGTTATAACAACAACAACCAAAACCGTAACACTAACCATCATCAACAACAGAATAGAGGGCAAGAAACGCAATGGTATATGTTCTTTGCACCAATAGAAAGCAGCGGTTATGCTGGAACCTACCCACTATGTAATCGATGTAAGTATCATCACACGGGACTTTGTCTTGTTAAGTGCTACAAGTGTCAAAAACTAGGACACAATGCCAGGAATTGTAGAGGCAAGACCATAGTTACGTGCTTCGGATGTGGGGAACAAGGACACTATCGAAGTCAATGTCCTCAAAACCAAGGTCAACCAGTTGAAGGTGCTCATGGGAATGTATATATGTTAGAAGGAGGAGGAGGAGCTCGTCAAGGTATCAACGACGCGGAAGACTGAAGAAGTTCTGAAACTAACAGTCTTATTTCTCCTTATGTATCATGTCGTACTAAGTTTATGTTTTCCATCGTACCCGAATCTTTATAACCTAAGATGTACTACTTTTGCTAAACTACTCGTTGTAAAATATTCTCATCTATTGTACTTTATTTTCTTTCCGATTTGTTATCATTTACGAGGATTTCAATTCTTTTTACTTTAACTATCATTTTAACGACACTTCTCCATGTCTTCTCTCCTCGATGTTCATCACAATTTTAACATCAGTTAACTCAACACCAAACATCATATGAGTTGATTAGTCCAAGCATTGCATAGTTACTCCTAAATTATACATAGCCTGATCACCTATGTCTAATTCAGGAAGAATCATGCAATGAAGGGAGTAGTAGGCTTATATGTGTAAGCAATTCCGTAATCGAGCCAAATTTCCAAAAGATTTTCTTCAAACCACTTGTTTCCAGTTTGATCCGCGTGGCAGTTCTTGTTTGATGAGTTGCAAAGATCGAGCTAGAAACAAGTTGTTACCTAAACCGATTTAGCCTAATCGTATGACAGTTCTTGTTTGATGAGTTGTGGGATTAAGCAAAAATCGGTTGCCAAAAAGTCTTTTGAGGATTTTGCTCGGGAATGGGAAAGTTTGCCACATCAAACCCTAAACCCGAGAGACCAACAACGATTGAATTCAGGGACTGAATTCCTTTTTGGATGGGCGAATGTGACAATCCGTACTTTCAGGTCATTTCTCGACACAGTTCATGTTTCATTATTTCAACATTTTTAGTAAACTTGGTTTACTTGTTTCAAATTCGCGTAACCTTGGAGGTTTAGCGGCGAATTCATGATCATGACATCCCGTACATTTCATATGGACTATGATTAGTCTACATTTCATTGACATCATGTGCATCTCATTAATTCATTCACGACATTTCATTTCACCTTCAACGCGTAATTTTTATGTTTAATAACTTTTATCGCGTGAGTTTATTTTAACATTTAATCCGTTACTTTCAAAAATGATCCCGAGGTATTTTTAAACTTACATTTAGTTCATAAAAACTATACTTTTAGTTTTCCTAGTGTTTCAAATTTATTTGATACTTAAATCGTTAAAGTTTAATTATTACGTCGTTTTCTAAAAAAATTTACGATAATTATTTTATCACTCAATTTTCACAAGGAAAGTATTTTTACAATTTTTATTATCTCATTACATCTTATTTTGATATAGTAAAAACTTCTTTTACCAAAAATCCATCATTTACATTACTTACATTTTCTACACATACTTGTACATTTTATCAAATTTCTACTCAATAATACACAAGTTACAATTTAAAAAAAAAATATATATATAATGGAGAGACAAAGCCCCCAAAACCGCCATGGGGAGGGTAGTCTTTAAATGAGGCATGGTTCATTAAAATTGTGTTTTTCAACTTGTACATAAAGTCTAAGTTATATCATTTTTCACTTCACTTTATCAAACAATTTCACATAGTTAAGAAAAGATTTTTCTCTCCTTTCTTTGGGTCTTCAAGAACCGGCCACACCTCAAGGAGATCAAGGGATCAAAAATTTTCTTCAAGCAAGTGTTTAACAACCTAGTTATATCCTTTATATGGTTTTGAAATAAAAACCAAGGATATTTAAGTTTAACCCTTGTTACTTTCACCTCATCACTATCACTTGTAAGCATATTTTTATCATTTTCATGTTTCCTCTTCATTTTCATATGTTTCTTTTCATTTTTGGAGCTTATATGCAAGTTATGTGATTTATACCATTTATTTCATGATTTTTGAGTTATATATACTTATGGTCATCCTATAATTACTCCCATGGTATTCTTTGGTCTTGATGGTGATTAGGAACCCATGACACCCTAAGAAGGTGTATGGTAGGATTAGATTAGTTGTGGAGTTGATTTGAAGGGATTAGAATAGGTTTTGTCCGAGAAAAACTATTTTCGATAACTATATTTTATGTTCTGTCCTTAATTCGAATTTCTGGAAAAACCTACTGTTGGTACGACTTTTGGGCCTTGATATTTAGAAAATATACTTTAAAACGAATCCGTGGCCGCTTGAACGGATAAAACGGACTTATAACGAAAAAGTTATGGATTTTACAAGTTTGACGACGAAATATATTATTTTCTGAAATTTCAGCATGCAGTTTTAGTTTGTTGGTCAAAAACGAGCCTTAAGCTTCACAAATTATTTCGACATTTCAAAAATATATTAGTTTACTTCAATACGAAGCTAAGGACATATTAAACGTGGAAAACGGATTTGAAACGACAAAGATATGCACTTTTTCATAAACTTGCCGTAACTAATTTTCTGCACACAATTAGCCAAAAACCACCATCTTTAACCCTTATTATCTTTATGTTCGAGACCTTTTGGACGAAAACTCCTGAACTGAAACTTTTAGATATCGATACAAACTTTCCAAAACCGTCGAGTTCGTTCTCTAACGATCGACGTACACTTTTTTACGACTAGTTTTCCAAAGCCATTTTTGTAAATTTCATGAATATTCCGACGACATTGTTTTGCGACGAAAAGTGGAAATTTCTCTAAAAATCATTATAAAACCATTATAGGATGACATTTTAATGTAAAAACATGTAAAGTCATTTTGAAGGGTCAAGACGTCAAAAGAGTATTTTTCGACGACGAGTAATATTTTCAAAACTCGTAAATGGTATAAATAACATACGAAATGCATGCATAACATTACATTGCAACTCATATCAGATCATATCATTGGTACTAGGTACCGGATAACGCATCACATTATACCTCGGTGTACTCACTCTTGTCATTTCGTCAGTTTACCAAGTGAGTTCCATAGCCCCACTTTTCTTGTTTTAATGCTTTCATAAGCTGTTTTGGGGAGATACATGCTCGACTATTTTATTACATTCATGACTATTTGCAAATCATATGTTTAGCCGAACTGAATGCTAGTCATACGGAGTAACATTATTGCCATACTTAGAATTTCTATATCATATATTCATTGGTCTAACGGTCATGGTATATTCATTGGTCTAACGGACTTGGTATATTCATTGGTCTAATGGTCATGGTATATTCATTAGTCTAACGGTCTTGGTATATTCATTGGTCTAATGTACTTGGTATAATATTGATCTAACGGACTTGGTATACGATTATGGACTAACGGTCTTGGAACGATTTGAACATACACTCTACATATTCTCGGCAAAGGGGTTGTGAACACAGGGTTGCAAGTTTTGTATGGGGACTTGGGTGAGTGGATTCACAATGCCTTTCTGCATAAACGATTCGATACATTGAGCCATGCACTATTTTGTGAATTCATTTGACGATTTCGTTTGAACATAAACTATGCATATTACGTGGGTTGTGAACACACAGGTTGCAAGTTTTGTATGGCGGGACTTGGGCGAGTGGATTTACAATGCCTTTGCTTCATAATCGATTTTGATAGTCTTTACATTTCAACGATTTACAATGCCTTTCTTTGCATAAACGATTTCGAAAGGCTTTACATTTCAAAACAAACTCTATGAACTCACTCAACCTTTGTGTTGACACTTTTAGCATGTTTTATCTCGGTATCTAAGGTATACACCTCATGGCATGCATTTGGACACCTCATGGAGTCGTGGTGACGACGCGTCTCACTTGGGTTTTATATACTTTAAAACATCGTTTGAATTGTAACAAACTTATTTCCGCACAAGTTGATTTTCATTTGGGACCTACTTTGTAAACTCGGATTATTTTATTAAATCAAACGATGTATTTTCCAAACGACACTTTAGGTCGTTCAATATAACTGTGATTGTGATGCTATGACAGTCAATCCCCAGGAATTCCATTCCGCTGCAAAACAGGTAATTTGGGGGTGTGACATAAATTAAGAGCTAAGGCAGACATTGGAGTTTTTGTAGGATATACATCAAACAAGAAGGGTTACCGAAGATCCTACAACAAAAAGAACTCGAGATATCATTAGAAACTACTCACGCCATGTTCATGAGCTGTCCGTGAAAATGGCTCCGGACAATCCAAATTACCGGACCCGCATCTCAACCTTCATCAAGTAGTCCTATCAGCTCTACTCTTGTCTCTAATCCCTCTCCAACAACTCCTTATGTACCTTCATCAGAAGATGATTTAAAGAAATTGTTTGATCCAATGTTTGATGAACACTATGAGCCAAATGCTAATGAAATGTCAATTCCATCAACAGAGGCTGCCCTATCCTGCCAATGAAGTCAACCCTTCAGTTCAATATCATTAAGTCAAGAAGTTGCCGCGTGATCACTCGCCTCATCAACAAAACATCAATCATTGAATGTACATCATGGAATTGGTTATGGCACCCATGATGAAGTTAATCCTTTGCTACTCCCAAGATGCTCCATTTGAAAACATATTTGCTCCTGAATCATCATCGAACCATCTTCATCGAGATATCGACTCTGCTACATCAGTTCCTCAACAACAACCACATGAACACATTAGAAAGTGGACACATGATCATCCATTAGACAACATCATTGGAAACCCTTCTCGTCAAGTATCTACACGGAAACAACTTGCAACCGATGCCTTATGGTGCTTCTTCAACTCCGTACTCTCTAAGGTCGAACCAAAAAGATGTTAAAACTGCCATGAATGAAACAGATAAATGGTTCAATGCCATTCAAGAAATTCATGAGTTTGATCGACTAGATGTATGGGAATTAGTACCTGCTCCAGATTGTGCTATGATCATTGCTCTAAAGTGGATCTTCAAAGTGAAACTTGATGAGCATGGTGATGTTTTAAAGAACAAGGATCGATTGGTTGCAAAAGGATACCGTCAAGAAAAGGGTATTGACTTTGAAGAATCATTTGCTCCTGTTGCTCGTTTCGAGGCAATCAGAATCTTCTTGGCTAATGCTGCAAGTAAGAACATGGTAGTCTATCTGATGGATGTAAAGACGGCTTTTCTTAATGGAGATCTTAAAGAAGTCGTATACGCCAGCCAACCTGAAGGCTTTGTGAATCTAGAGCATCCTACTTACGTCTATCGTTTGAAGAAGGCTCTTTACGGCTTGAAGCAAGCTCCAAGGGCATGGTATGATACGCTATCAAAGTTTCTTCTATCTACTGGATTCAATGAAGGCAGCTTGATCCGATATTGTTCACGTGAAAGTCGCAAACATTTAATTCTCGTTCAAATATATGTTGATGATATTATTTTTGCCTCGACCGACCCCAATGAATGTGATCGTTTTCAAATGAAATGGGTTCCAAATTTCAAATGTCAATGATGGGACAAATGTCATTTTTCTTGGGATTACAAATTTCACAAAGTCCCGGAGGCATTTTTATAAATCAATCTAAATATGCAAATGAGATTTTAAAGAAATTTGGATTTGATTCTAGTGACCTGTTGACACTCCCATGATAAAGCGTACTAAATGGATGAAGACCACTCGAGGATCATGGTAGACCAAACGAAATATCGTAGTATGATGGATCCACGATGTACCTCATACCAAGACCGTATTATCTCGTTACGCTTTGCTTTTCATGTGTGCTAGATACCACGGTAAGCCTACCAAAAAGCACCTTGAAGCGGTTAAACGGGTCTTTCGGTATCTCCAAGGAACCATCAATATGGGACTTTGGTACCCGGCGACACCGGTATGTCACTAACAGCCTATGCAGATGTCGATCATGCAGATGTCAAGATACACGCCGAAGCACGCCCGAGGTGCTCGGTTTGGGTGATAAGCTTGTAAGCTGGTCTTCAAAGAAGCAAATGAGTACTTCTATTTCCTCTGCAGAGGCTGAATACATAGCCATGTCATCTTGTTGTGCTCAAATCCTATGGATGAGATCCCAATTATCTGACTATGGCTTTGAATTCAACAAAATCCTCTATACTTCGTGATAATAAAAGTGCTATTGCTCTCTCATGCAACAACGCTCAACACTCAAGAGCAAAACACATCGACATTCGACATCATTTCATCAGGAGCAAGTAGAAAACGTGTGGTGGAACTTTATTTTGTGAGGACTCAATACTAGTTAGCGACATCTTCACCAAAGCTCTTCCTAGAGAACGTTTTGAGTTTATCCTCCCACGACTTGGTCTAAAGGGTCTTCAACCGGAAACACTTAAACGCCTTCAAGAGGAAGAAGAGGAGTAAAAGGTCTTTCTTCATCCATATCTTGTAAATATTTATTCGAAAAGCAAAATACAAAATTTCAAAACCTTCAAAAAGCAAATAGAAAATTATAAAACTTTCAAAAAATCCATAAAAATTTGAAAAATCTTGAAAAATTTCAAAAAAATTATCATTTTGTCATGTTTTTCTCGATTCGAAAATATCTACGGTCTTTGTGTTGTCATTCAAAGAATGACACGGGACTTTAGATATTGTTCGAATGTTCTTTAAAAAAAAATCAAAAAATATATTTGGGAGAAAGTGAAACTATGGTTTATTTTCATTTCAAGCAGTAACTCGTTTTTCAAAGAAAGAACAGAGCCATGCTTTATCTTGTTTTTCAAATCTAATGCTCTGATTCTTTAAAACAATTACTTACCATCTAATAAAAACTAATTGCTTTGTTAAATAAATAGAACTCTATTTTTGAAAATCATCTAGACTTAACTTTTGTCAAAATATCTATCTCTCAATCAACAACTTATGTCATTGATTGTTTAATCATGCATGTTTAATCAATGGAGTGTAAAGTCTCTAAATCCGATACTTATCAGTTAAAATGTTTTCATAATAAAATGTTTTCATAATCAAGTCACAATTCTCCTCAAAATCTTTCAAAATCAATTTAAATCTACAGAGATCACAAATCTCAAATGATTTGAAATTGTGATCAAGGGAGAATTTGTGATTTAAATTGGATTTAAACTAATAATTTGATAAACGGTTTCATAAGTGTTTAGCAAGCTTTCCTCACCACATGTACCAAACGATTTCAAATTTTCCATGCACATGTTGAGGGGGAGCATCTATTTTAAACCACAAAGAATTGAAACGTGATTGATTTGTATCTAAGTGCAGGTTCCTTCTAATATGTGCAAAACTCTTTCAAACCTCGAGGCACATATTGAGGGGGAGCAAATTTATGAAAACCTCATCCTTCCTTAATATGCTTTATCTACTTGATTTGATCAGGGAAGTGATGTTGATATCTTTTAGAAAATGGTAATCAAAGAAGTTAATTCTTCCTCTTGCCTCCGTGTGCCAAAATGATTTCAAATACAAGAGGCACATGTTGAGGGGGAGCTCTGTTTCTAAAAATATCAAAAATAATTCAGGTACAAAATGCTTTGATAATATATCACAAGTATCTAAATTCATTTTCAAATGGTTTTCTATTGGTTCCAATGGCAGATGAACAATACAAAATAGACTGACCAAAATTACTTTATGTATGGTGATATAAGGATGATAAGGTTAGGTATTTGTTCCCATGATCCGCCAAAACCGGAGGGATCTACCCAGGGACTGAGACTGAGCTAGTACTGAAATAAACCCAACAAGGTTCTAGTTATGAAGTCTCGGTAAGCACTGAAGGGGTTGAAGAATAAAAAAGAATTGAATGTGAAAAAGGGTGAAAAGAAATAGCCCTCCATTCATTCAACCTTAGGGCAGAAACCGAGTTCAATTTATATGCTACTGTTGAAGACAAGACGTCATGGACCCAGTGACGCACAGCACTACAACTTTCCAAGCTACTCAAGTTCCTCTTAAAAGGGCTTGTTTCATTCTCACGGGAAACCTACATAATCTATCGACTCTCTCTTAGAGTTTGTTGATATTGAAGAAGGAGACCCTCTCCCTAGTCTCCGGCATAGGAACCAAATGTGCACTATTGAGTCTAGAGCCACGAGATCATCAAATAAATCTCCTTAGGACACTGTCAATGAAGACTCTCTATTTTACACAATGTGGAAAGAGAGATTATATGTTATGAGTCCTATGCATTATCCTTGTGGTATTGCCAGAACATTTGAGTGATATGGAAACATATTCACAATGAAGATGGAAAGCCTTCTGGATCCAACATCAAACAAGCTCCTGGTGAGTGGCATGTGAGATCTATCCAATAGATCAACCATGAGACAACTGAACAGAAACAATGGGGCAATTCAATCTTTTGAATCAATCCTGGTTCAGGTTATGGATTGACAGATACCTTTGAAAAACCGGTCGTTGTGCTTAAAAACTCTTTTCTTTAGCACATCGAATGTGTACTAATATTTCAAAATAAAAGGTGTTTATGATTGATAATTGATTTTCATTAAAACCTTCATTGTATTGCAAAAACAATTTCTATTGTGCGGTACACGATTGTTTTTCAAATCTCTTTTCATCAATCAGTGAATCTTAATTCACTGGTTCACTCACTCCGTGTTGTCTTCATTGAGACATTCCGGTTTGAGAAACACTAGAGCAATAAACCCATCAAGGAAATTCTTCGAATTATACCGATCCGGCAATACTTGTCTTGATCAGCGGGAAGCGTGTAGCGTGTACCTCAATTCAACAAAAGTGATCTAAGACACTTTCGTGCGCTTTATTGCTAACTTGTTCTATGCGTGTACGCCGACGTTTGCGGTGATCGTAATGAAGCGGTCGATCCATAGCTGCATGCTCACACATCACATTTATTTCAAAAGAAATCATGATTAGTGCATCAATGACTCTGATATTCTCACTCCATGCTTCTGCTGCTATCTATATCATAAATCAACAGCTTCCGCTACTGATGAGAATAGATCATGATCTAGAATGTGAGCATGTCGGTCCAAATGTCACAACATCACACAATACCAACACCACAAAGGAAGAGTCGATTTATGATAGATGATCTTAAAGCGGCTCAAAAAGTCATTATCACGTGGATCAGTTAAAGACCTCCACTTGGATTAACCAAACATGCAAAATGAAGAATCAATGACTACGAGTATTTGAGAATCCAAGAACAATATTTTTGTAATATCTGTTTGTATTCAATGTATTTTTGAGGTGACCTCCCTTAGGGGAGATTGTTAGGATTTAGTAAATCCGGTCATTAAAGAGTCGGTCACCTCAAGTATATGTAATTGTTAGAAAGCTCGTAGTCGTAGATTATTTAATGTTAAGTAGTATTTAGTTAAGTAACACCGTGGAGGACGAACGGGTCTTTACCCACTATATGCCTGATCCACAGCCCGTAGGTGGCGATTTATGTAAGACTATAAATACTCTCTACCTCCCAAGGTAGAGAGTTGTAGCTCATAATAATACTTTTACTTTCTCTCACTAAGTTCCCAAACCTCTAACTCTTTCTCTCTCTAAAACCTCAACTAGTACGCCTATTTGTGTTTATGGTTTGATGTGTATGTGAAATCCAATATGCAACACATGGGAAGAAGGATCTACCACCTAAAAAGAGACATATTCCTATTATGAGGGGTATGATATATTATTAAAAGTTTTTAGAAGTTATTTTATGTCTCTTGTCAAAAATAAATAAACTGTTCTTTTTTACATTTTTATCGTGTGTGACTTTAGTATATGTTTTGTAGATCTTTTTTGTGAGTGGAAAAAGTTTTAGTGGGTTTTATCAAAGTTAAATATATTTCTTAGAGGGTTCAAAAAGGGGTTTTCAACATCCTTTTATTTTTGTAAATTTAAAGAACGTTTTATGGTTGGTTTTAAAAGGTTTTACACCTTTACAATGTCTTTAAGGGTTCTGTTTTTATCATCTTTTTATTTTTGTTAACTAGTTAAAGAAATATAGTTTGTGTATGATTCTTTGATGTTTTGTTAACATAACTTTTCTAAATATTTAGTGTTTTCACATTCACTATATATGTATTTTTACACTTTTAGTGTGTGTGTGTATGTATGTGTGTCTCTTTGGGAGGTTTGTAGGTGGTAAAATATTTAAATTAAATAAGGCAATGTTTTATGGTTGGTTTATTTCACTTACCTTTTTATTCAAGGGTAAAAATGGCAAGCTTAGACAAGAGACGTTTATACATATAAATACACTTTATATATTATACGTGTAATTGTATATACTTATGTGTATTTTATAGGCGGGTTTAAATATAGATATTAGAGCTTGTGTATGTGTACTTTACAAGCCGAGCTTGAGTCTAGTTTTATTTTGTTTAGCTCTACTGAACCGAGCCCGAGAATGTAAAACATGATATGAGCTGAGCTCGAGCTAAACAGATGGGACTTTAGAAACAATCTATATGGTTACCAAACGGAGCATCTCGCAATAGTCAATCCTAAGAAGCTAGTCCATGTTTTGAAAAAGTTTTTGCTTATTTACTTAGCATGAAAATGTAGTTTATGTGATGAAAAATAAAACCCACAAAAAAAATATTGGGTATGTTAGTGGTAGTAGCAACCTAGCACTGCAGAGACAAGCACAACATTGTTGTACGAAAGGAAATAAAACCCCGATTGCTTTATTGTCTCTTTAGCCAGCTGTCCCATCTACACAAACACAACATCTCCATATATACACCCATAAACCCTCTTCTTAAAAACACACACACAAATATTATCTTTCACACAGTCATTTTCAAAACAAAACACACACTCTTCAAAAAAAATAGAAACAAAAATGGCAACAAGAATCCCAAGGATGGTAACACAGTTCAAACACATACTTATGAGGCATGGGAAGAAGGATGTACCACCTAAAAAGAGACATATGCCTATTATGAGGGGTATGATATATTATTAAAAGTTTTTAGAAGTTATTTTATGTCTCTTGTCAAAAATAAGCAAACTGTTATTTTTTACATTTTTATCGTGTGTGACTTTAGTATATGTTTTGTAGATCTTTTTTGTGAGTGGAAAAAATTTTAATTAGTTTTATCAAAGTTAAATATATTTCTTAGAGGGTTAAATATATATGTTTTGTAGATATTGATGTGTTTAATGGATTTATTTTATGTGAAGTTTTGTTAACATAAATTTTCTAAATATTTAATGTTTTCACATTCACTATATATGTATTTTTACACTTTTAGTGTGAGTGTGTGTATGTATGTGTGTCTCTTTGGGAGGTTTTTAGGTGGTAAAATATTTAAAGTAAATAAGGAAATGTTTTATGGTTGGTTTATTGCACTTACCTTTTTATTCAAGGGTAAAAACGGCAAGCTTAGACAAGAGGCATTTATACATATAAATACACTTTATATATTATACGTGTAATTGTATATATACTTATGTGTATTTTATAGGCGGGCTTAAAAATAGATATAGGAGCTTGTGTATGTGTACTTTACAAGCCGAGCTTGAGTCGAGCTTAATTTTGTTTAGCTCTAACAAACCGAGCCCGAGAATGTAAAACATGATATGAGCTGATCTCGTGCTAAACAGATGAGACTTAAGAAACAATCTATATGGTTACCAAACGGAGCATCTCGCAATAGTCAATCCTAAGAAGCTAGTCCATGTATTGAAAACTTTTATGCTTATTTACTTATCATGAAAATGTAGTTTATGAGATAAAAAATAAAACCCACAAAAACAAAAATACTGGGTATGTTAGTGGTAGTAGCAACCTAGCACTGCAGAGACAAGCACCAACGTTGTTGTACGAAAGGAAATAAAACCCCGATTGCTTTATTTCCTCTTTAACCAGCTGTCCCATCCACACAAATACAACATCTCCATATATACACCCATAAACCCTCTTCTTCAAAACACACACAAATTATATCTTTCACATAGTCATTTTCAAAACAAAACACACACCCTTTAAAAAAACAGAAACATAAATGGCAACAAGAATGCCAAGGATGGTAACACAGTTCAAACAAATACTTATGAGGCATGGGAAGAAGGATCTACCACCTAAAAGAGACATATGCCTATTATGAGGGGTATGATATATTATTAAAAGTTTTAGAAGTTATTTTATGTCTCTTGTCAAAAATAAACAAACTGTTCTTTTCTACATTTTTATCGTGTGTGACTTTAGTATATGTTTTGTAGATCTTTTTTGTGAGTGGAAAAAATTTTAGTGGGTTTTATCAAAGTTAAATATATTTCTTAGAGGGTTTTAAAAGGGGTTTTCAACATCCTTTTATTTTTGTAAATTTAAAGAACGTTTTATGGTTGGTTTTAAAAGGTTTTACACCTTTACAATGTCTTTAAGGGTTCTGTTTTTATCATCCTTTTATTTTTGTTAACTAGTTAAAGAACTATAGTTTGTGTATTATTCTTTGATGTGTTTAACGGATTTGTTTTATGTGAAGTTTTGTTAACATAACTTTTCTAAATATTTAATGTTTTCACATTCACTATATATGTATTTTTACACTTTTAGTGTGTGTGTGTATGTATGTGTGTCTCTTTAGTAGGTTTGTAGGTGGTAAAATATTTAAAGTAAATAAGGCAATGTTTTATGGTTGGTTTATTTCACTTACCTTTATATTCAAGGGTAAAAACGGCAAGCTTAGACAAGAGGCGTTTATACATGTAAAAACACTTTATATATTATACGTATAATTGTATATACTTATGTTTATTATATAGGCGGGTTTAAAAATAGATATAAGAGCTTGTGTATGTGTACTTTACAAGCCGAGCTTGAGTCGAGCTTTAATTTTTTTAGCTCTAACGAACCAAGCCCGAGAATGTAAAACATGATATGAACTGATCTCGAGCTAAACAGATGAGACTTAAGAAACAATCAATATGGTTACCAAACGTAGCATCTCGCATTAGTCAATCCTAAGAAGCTAGTCCATGTTTTGAAAAAGTTTATGCTTATTTACATAGCATGAAAATGTAGTTTATGTGATGAAAAATAAAACCCACAAAAAAAATAATACTGGGTATGTTAGTGGTAGTAGCAACCTAGCACTGCAGAGACAAGCACAACATTGTTGTACGAAAGGAAATAAAACCCCGATTGCTTTATTGTCTCTTTAGCCACTTTGTCCCATCTACACAAACACAACATCTCCATATATACACCCATAAACCCTCTTCTTAAAAACACACACACAAATATTATCTTTCACACAGTCATTTTCAAAACAAAACACACACTCTTTAAAAAACAGAAACAAAAATGGCAACAAGAATGCCAAGGATGGTAACACAATTCAAACAAATACTTATGAGGCATGGGAAGAAGGATCTACCACCTAAAAGAAGACATATGCCTATTATGAGGGTATGATATATTATTAAAAGTTTTAGAAGTTATTTTATGTCTCTTGTCAAAAATAAACAAACCTTTATTTTTACATTTTTATGGAGTGTGTGTGACTTTAGTATATGTTTTGTAGATCTTTTTTGTGAGTGGAAAAAATTTTAATTAGTTTTATCAAAGTTAAATATATTTCTTAGAGGGTTAAATATATATGTTTTGTAGATATTGATGTGTTTAATGGATTTATTTTATGTGAAGTTTTGTTAACATAAATTTTCTAAATATTTAATGTTTTCACATTCACTATATATGTATTTTTACACTTTTAGTGTGAGTGTGTGTATGTATGTGTGTCTCTTTGGGAGGTTTTTAGGTGGTAAAATATTTAAAGTAAATAAGGAAATGTTTTATGGTTGGTTTATTTCACTTACCTTTTATTCAAGGGTAAAACGAAGCAAGCTTAGACAAGAGGTGTTTATACATATAAATACACTTTATATATTATACGTGTAATTGTATATATACTTATGTGTATTTTATAAGCGCTTAAAATAGGTATAGGAGCTTGTGTATGTGTACTTTACAAGCCGAGCTTGAGTCGAGCTTAATTTTGTTTAGCTCTAACGAACCGAGCCCGAGAATGTAAAACATGATATGAGTTGATCTCGAGCTAAACAGATGAGACTTAAGAAACAATCTATATGGTTACCAAAGCGGACATCTCGCAATAGTCAATCCTAAGAAGCTAGTCCATGTATTGAAAACTTTTATGCTTATTTACTTATCATGAAAATGTAGTTTATGAGATAAAAATAAAACCACAAAAACAAAATATCTTGGGTATGTTAGTGGCAGTAGCAACCTAGCACTGCAGAGACAAGCACCAACGTTGTTGTACGAAAGGAAATAAAACCCCGATTGCTTTATTTCCTCTTTAGCCAGCTGTCCCATCCGCACAAACACAACATCTCCATATATACACCCATAAACCCTCTTCTTCAAAACACACACAATTATATCTTTCATACAGTCATTTTCAAAACAAAACACACACTCTTTAAAAAAACAGAAACATAAATGGCAACAAGAATGCCAAGGATGGTAACACAGTTCAAACAAATACTTATGAGGCATGGGAAGAAGGATCTACCACCTAAAAAGAGACATATTCCTATTATGAGGGGTATGATATATTATTAAAGTTTTAGAAGTTATTTTATGTCTCTTGTCAAAAATAAACAAACTGTTCTTTTTTACATTTTTATCGTGTGTGACTTTAGTATATGTTTTGTAGATCTTTTTTGTGAGTGGAAAAAATTTTAGTGGGTTTTATCAAAGTTAAATATATTTCTTAGAGGGTTTAAAATGGGTTTTCAACAAACTTTTATTTTTGTAAATTTAAAGAACGTTTTATGGTTGGTTTTAAAAGGTTTTACACCTTTACAATGTCTTTAAGGGTTCTGTTTTTATCATCCTTTTATTTTTGTTAACTAGTTAAAGAACTATAGTTTGTGTATGATTCTTTGATGTGTTTAACGGATTTGTTTTATGTGAAGTTTTGTTAACATAACTTTTCTAAATATTTAATGTTTTCACATTCACTATATATGTATTTTTACACTTTTAGTGTGTGTGTATGTATGTGTGTCTCTTTGGGAGGTTTGTAGGTGGTAAAATATTTAAAGTAAATAAGGCAATGTTTTATGGTTGGTTTATTTCACTTACCTTTCTATTCAAGGGTAAAAACGTCAAGCTTAGACAAGAGGCGTTTATACATGTAAATACACTTTATATATTATACGTATAATTGTATATACTTATGTTTATTATATAGGCGGGCTTAAAAATAGATATAAGAGCTTGTGTATGTGTACTTTACAAGCCGAGCTTGAGTCGAGCTTTATTTTGTTTAGCTCTAACGAACCAAGCCCGAGAATGTAAAACATGATATGAGCTGATCTCGAGCTAAATAGATGAGACTTAAGAAACAATCTATATGGTTACCAAGCGGAGCATCTCGCAATAGTCAATCCTAAGAAGCTAGTCCATGTTTTGAAAAAGTTTATGCTTATTTACTTAGCATGAAAATGTAGTTTATGTGATAAAAAATAAAACCACAAAAAACAAAAATAATTGGTGTATGTTAGTGGTAGTAGAACCTAGTTACTTGCAGAGACAAGCACCAACGTTGTTGTTGTATGAAGAAACAAGGAAAAAACCCGATTGCTTTTTGTCTCTTTGCCAGACTATCCCATCCACACAAACACAACATCTCCATATATAAACCCATAAACCCTCTTCTTCAAAACACACACAAATATTATCTTTCACACAGT
This sequence comes from Chrysanthemum makinoi, assembly GCA_910596185.1. Classification (NCBI taxonomy): domain Eukaryota; kingdom Viridiplantae; phylum Streptophyta; class Magnoliopsida; order Asterales; family Asteraceae; genus Chrysanthemum; species Chrysanthemum makinoi. Next base: position 249,449,248 of record OU343217.1, on the reverse strand, counting down.
CATTTTCAAAACAAAACACACACTCTTTAAGAAAAACAGAAACAAAAATGGCAAAAAGAATGCCAAGGATGGCAACACAGTTCAAACAAATACTTATGAGGCATAGGAAGAAGGATCTACCACCCAAAAAGAGACATATGCCTATTATGAGGGGTATGATATATTATTAAAAGTTTTTAGAAGTTATTTTATGTCTCTTGTCAAAAATAAACAAACTGTTCTTCGTTACATTTTTATCGTGTGTGACTTTAGTATATGTTTTGTAGATCTTTTTTGTGAGTGGAAAAAATTTTAGTGGGTTTTATCAAAGTTAAAAATATTTCTAAGTGGGTTTAAAAAGGGGTTTTCTACATCCTTTTATTTTTGTAAATTTAAAGAACGTTTTATGGTTGGTTTTAAAAGGTTTTACACCTTTACAATGTCTTTAAGGGTTCTGTTTTTATCATCCTTTTATTTTTGTTAACTTGTTAAAGAACTATAGTTTGTGTATGATTCTTTGATGTGTTTCACGGATTTGTTTTATGTGAAGTTTTGTTAACATAACTTTTCTAAATATTTAATGTTTTCACATTCACTATATATGTATTTTTACACTTTTAGTGTGTGTGTGTATGTATGTGTGTCTCTTTGGGAGGTTTGTAGGTGGTAAAATATTTAAAGTAAATAAGGCAATGTTTTATGGTTGGTTTATTTCACTTACCTTTTATTCAAGGGAAAAATGGAAAGCTTAGACAAAGCGTTTATACATATAAATACACTTTATATATTATACGTGTAATTGTATATACTTATGTGTATTATATAGGCGGGCTTAAAAATAGATATAAGAGCTTGTGTATATGTACTTTACAAGCCAAGCTTGGTGAGCTTTATTTTGTTTAGCTCTAAGGCAACCGATCCGAGAATGTAAAACATGATATGAGCTGATCTCGAGCTAAAGATGAGACATAAGAAACAATCTATATGGTTACCAAGCGACATCTCGCAATAGTCAATCCTAAGAATATATTCCATGTTTTGAAAAAGTTTATGCTTATTTACTTAGCATGAAAATGTAGTTTATGTGATAAAAAATAAAACCCACAAAAACAAGAATATTGAGTATGTTAGTGGTAGTAGCAACTAACTTTGCGAGAGACAAGCACCAACGTTGTTATCTGAAAGGAAATAAAACCCCAATTGCTTTATTGTCTCTTTAGCCAGCTGTCCCATCCACACAAACACAACATCTCCATATATACACCCGTAAACCCTCTTCTTCAAAACACACACACAAATTTTATCTTTCACACAATCATTTTCAAAAGAAAACACACACTTTAAAAAACGAGAAACATAAATGGCAACAATAATGCCAAGGATGGTAACACAGTTCAAACAAATACTTATGAGGCATGGGAAGAAGGATCTACCACCTAAAAGATACATATGCCTATTATGAGGGGTATGATATATTATTAAAAGTTTTTAGAAGTTATTTTATGTCTCTTGTCAAAAATTAACAAAGCCCATTTCTTTTTACATTTTATCGTGTGTGACTTTAGTATGTGTTTTTTAGATCTTTTTGTGAGTGGAAAAAATTTAGTGGGTTTTATCAAAGTTAAATATATTTCTTAGAGGGTTTAAAAAGGGGTTTTCAACATCCTTTTATTTTTTGTAAATTTAAAGAACGTTTTATGGTTGGTTTTAAAAGGTTTTACACCTTTACAATGTCTTTAAGGGTTACGAATCATCCTTTTGTTTTTGTTAACTAGTTAAAGAACTATAGTTTGTGTATGATTCTTTGATGTGTTTAAGTTGGTTGTTTTATGTAAGTTTTGTTAACATAACTTTTCTAAATATTTAATGTTTTCACATTCACTATATATGTATTTTTACACTTTTAGTGTGTGTGTGTGTATGTATGTGTGTCTCTTTGGGAGGTTTGTAGGTGGTAAAATATTTAAAGTAAATAAGGCAATGTTTTATGGTTGGTTTATTTCACTTACCATTTTATTCAAAGGAAAAAAAGGCAAGCTTAGACAAGAGGCGTTTATACATATAAATACACTTTATATATTATACGTGTAATTGTATATACTTATGTGTATTATATAGGCGGGCTTAAAAATAGATATAAGAAATTGTGTATATGTACTTTACAAGCCAAGCTTTAGTCGAGCTTTATTTTGTTTAGCTCTAACGAGACGATCCAGAGAATGTAAAACATGATATGAACGATCTCAGCTAAGCGGATGAGACTTAAGAAACAATCTATATGGTTACCAAACGGACATCTAAGCAATAGTCAATCCTAAGAATATATTCCATGTTTTGAAAAAGTTTATGCTTATTTACTTAGCATGAAAATGTAGTTTATGTGATAAAAAATAAAACCCACAAAAACAAAATATTGGGTATGTTGAGTGGTAGTAGCAACCTAGCCGCAGTAGAGACAAGCACCAACGTTGTTGTACGAAAGGAAATAAAATCCCGATTGCTTTATTGTCTCTTTAGCCAGCTGTCCCATCCACACAAACACAACATCTCCAAATATACACCGTAAACCCTCTTAACAAAACACACACAAAATTTTAATAACTTTCACACATTTTCAAAACAAAACACACACTCTTTAAAAAAACAGAAACATAAATGGCAACAAGAATGCCAAGGATGGTAACACAGTTCAAACAAATACTTATGAGGCATGGGAAGAAGGATCTACCACCTAAAAGATACATATGCCTATTATAGGGGGTATGATATATTATTAAAAGTTTTTAGAAGTTATTTAATGTCTCTTGTCAAAAATAAACAAATGCCGATCTTTTACATTTTTATCGGTATTGTGACTTTAGTATGTGTTTTTTAGATCTTTAGGTGGAAAAAATTTAGTGGGTTTTATCAAAGTTAAATATATTTCTTAGAGGGTTTAAAAGGGGTTTTCAAATATCCTTTTATTTTGTAAATTTAAAGAACGTTTCATGGGTTTTAAAGGTTTTACACCTTTGCAATGTCTGTAAGGGTTCTGTTTTTATCATCCTTTTATTTTGTTAACTAGTTAAAGAACTATAGTTTGTGTATGATTCTTTGATGTGTTTAACGGATTTGTTTTATGTGAAGTTTTGTTAACATAACTTTTCTAAATATTTAATGTTTTCACATTCAACAGTATATGTATTTTACACATTTAGTGTGTGTGTATATGTATGTGTGTTTCTTTGGGAGGTTTGTAGGTGGTAAAATATTTAAAGTAAATAAGGCAATGTTTTATGGTTGGTTTATTTCACTTACCTTTTTATTCAAGGGTAAAAACGGCAAGCTTAGCCAAGAGGCGTTTATACATATAAATACACTTTATATATTATACGTATAATTGTATATACATGTGTGTATTATATCGGCGGGCTTAAAAATAGATATAAGAGCTTGTGTATGTGTACTTTACAAGCCGAGCTTGAGTCGAGCTTTATTTTGTTTAGCTCTAACGAACCGATCCCGAGAATGTGAAACATGATATGATCTGATCTCGAGCTAAACAGATGAGACTAAAGAAACAATCTATATGGTTACCAAACGGAGCATCTCGCAATAGTCAATCCTAAGAAGCTAGTCCATGTTTTGAAAAGTTTATGCTTATTTACTTCGCATGAAAATGTAGTTTATGTGATAAAAAATAAAACCACAAAACAAAAATATTGGGTATGTTTAGTGGTAGTAGCAACCTAGCACTGCAGAGACAAGCACCAACGTTGTTGTACGAAAGGAAATAAAACCACGATTGCGTTATTGTATCTTTAGCCAGCTGTCCCATCCACACAAACACAACATCTCCATATATACACCCATAAACCCTCTTCTTCAAAACACACACACAAATATTATCTTTCACACAGTCATTTTCAAAACAAAACACACACTCTTTAAAAAAAAACAGAAACATAAATGGCAACAAGAATGCCAAGGATGGTAACACAGTTCAAACAAATACTTATGAGGCATGGGAAGAAGGATCTACCTACCTAAAAGATACATATGCCTATTATGAGGGGTATGATATATTATTAAAAGTTTTTAGAAGTTATTTTATGTCTCTTGTCAAAAATAAACAAAGTGATCTTTTTTTACATTTTTATCGTGTGTGACTTTAGTATGTGTTTTTAGATCTTTTGTGAGTGGAAAAAATTATAGTGGGATTTATCAAAGTTAAATATATTTCTTAGAGGGTTTAAAAAGGGGTTTTAAACATCCTTTTATTTTTTGTAAATTTAAAGAACGTTTTATGGTTAGTTTTAAAAGGTTTTACACCTTTACAATGTCTTAAGGGTTCTATTTTATCATCCTTTTTATTTTGTTAACTAGTTAAAGAACTATAGTTTGTGTATGATTCTTTGATGTGTTTAAGGGATTTGTTTTATGTGAAGTTTTGTTAACATAACTTTTCTAAATATTTAATGTTTTCACATTCACTTTGTATATGTATTTTACACATTTTAGTGTGTGTATATGTATGTGTGTCTCTTTGGGAGGTTTGTAGGTGGTAAAATATTTAAAGTAAATAAGGCAATGTTTTATGGTTGGTTTATTTCACTTACCTTTTTATTCAAGGGTAAAAAGCGACAAGCTTAGCCAAGAGGCGTTTATACATAAAATACACTTTATATATTATACGTGTATAATTGTATATACATGTGTGTATTATATCGGGCTTAAAATAGATATAAGAGATTGTGTATGTGTACTTTACAAGCCGAGCTTGAGTCGAGCTTTATTTTGTTTAGCTCTAACGAACCGATCCCGAGAATGTAAACATGATATGAGTGATCTCGAGCTAAACAGATGAGACTAAAGAAACAATCTATATGGTTACCAAACGGAGCATCTCGCAATAGTCAATCCTAAGAAGCTAGTCCATGTTTTGAAAAGTTTATGCTTATTTACTTCGCATGAAAATGTAGTTTATGTGATAAAAAATAAAACCACAAGAACAAAAATATTGGGCATGTTAGTGGTAGTAGCAACCTAGCACTGCAGAGACAAGCACCAACGTTGTTGTACGAATGGAAATAAAACCACGATTGCGTTATTGTATCTTTAGCCGGTACAGCGTCTCATCCACACAAACACAACATCTCCATATATACACCCATAAACCCTCTTCTTCAAAACACACACACAAATTTTATCTTTCACACAGTCATTTTCAAAACAAAACACACACTCTTTAAAAAAACAGAAACATAAATGGCAACAAGAATGCCAAGGATGGTAACACAGTTCAAACAAATACATATGAGGCATGGGAAGAAGGATCTACCACCTAAAAAGAGACATATGCCTATTATGAGGGGTATGATATATTAAAAGTTTTTAGAAGTTATTTTATGTCTCTTGTCAAAAATAAACAAACTGATCTTTTTTACATTTTTATCGTGTGTGACTTTAGTATGTGTTTTTTAGATCTTTTTGTGAGTGGAAAAAATTATAGTGGGTTTTATCAAAGTTAAATATATTTCTTAGAGGGTTTAAAAGGGGTTTCAACATCCTTTTATTTTTGTAAATTTAAAGAACGTTTTATGGGTTTTAAAAGGTTTTACACCTTTGCAATGTCTGTAAGGGTTCTGTTTTTATCATCCTTTTATTTTTGTTAACTAGTTAAAGAACTATAGTTTGTGTATGATTCTTTGATGTGTTTAACGGATTTGTTTTATGTGAAGTTTTGTTAACATAACTTTTCTAAATATTTAATGTTTTCACATTCACTGTATATGTATTTTTACACATTTAGTGTGTGTGTATATGTATGTGTGTCTCTTTGGGAGGTTTGTAGGTGGTAAAATATTTAAAGTAAATAAGGCAATGTTTTATGGTTGGTTTATTTCACTTACCTTTTTATTCAAGGGTAAAAACGGCAAGCTTAGCCAAGAGGCGTTTATACATATAAATACACTTTATATATTATACGTATAATTGTATATACATGTGTGTATTATATCGGCGGGCTTAAAAATAGATATAAGAGCTTGTGTATGTGTACTTTACAAGCCGAGCTTGAGTCGAGCTTTATTTTGTTTAGTCAGTAACGAACGATCCCGAGAATGTGAAACATGATATGAGCTGATCTCGAGCTAAGCAAATGATGAGACTAAAGAAACAATCTATATGGTTACCAAACGGAGCATCTCGCAATAGTCAATCCTAAGAAGCTAGTCCATGTTTTGAAAAGTTTATGCTTATTTACTTCGCATGAAAATGTAGTTTATGTGATAAAAAATAAAACCCACAAAAACAAAAATATTGGGTATGTTAGTGGTAGTAGCAACCTAGCTACGCAGAGACAAGCACCAACGATGTTGTACGAAAGGAAATAAAACCCCGATTACTCCCTCTTCTTCAAAACATACACACAAATATTATCTTTCACACAGTCATTTTCAAAACAAAACACACACTCTTTAAAAAAAACAGAAACATAAATGGCAACAAGAATGCCAAGGATGGTAACACAGTTCAAACAAATACTTATGAGGCATGGGAAGAAGGATCTACTACCTAAAAAGATACATATGCCTATTATGAGGGGTATGATATATTATTAAAAGTTTTTAGAAGTTATTTTATGTCTCTTGTCAAAAATAAACAAACTGATCTTTTTTACATTTTTATCGTGTGTGACTTTAGTATGTGTTTTTTAGATCTTTTTGTGAGTGGAAAAAATTTAGTGGGTTTTATCAAAGTTAAATATATTTCTTAGAGGGTTTAAAAAGGGGTTTTCAACATCCTTTTATTTTTGTAAATTTAAAGAACGTTTTATGGGTTTTAAAAGGTTTTACACCTTTGCAATGTCTGTAAGGGTTCTATTTTTATCATCCTTTTATTTTTGTTAACTAGTTAAAGAACTATAGTTTGTGTATGATTCTTTGATGTGTTTAACGGATTTGTTTTATGTGAAGTTTTGTTAACATAACTTTTCTAAATATTTAATGTTTTCACATTCACTGTATATGTATTTTTACACATTTAGTGTGTGTGTATATGTATGTGTGTCTCTTTGGGAGGTTTGTAGGTGGTAAAATATTTAAAGTAAATAAGGCAATGTTTTATGGTTGGTTTATTTCACTTACCTTTTTATTCAAGGGTAAAAACGGCAAGCTTAGCCAAGAGGCGTTTATACATAAAAATACACTTTATATATTATACGTATAATTGTATATACATGTGTGTATTATTATCAGGGGCTTAAAAATAGATATAAGAGCTTGTGTATGTGTACTTTACAAGCCGAGCTTGAGTCGAGCTTTATTTTGTTTAGCTCTAACGAACCGATCCCGAGAATGTGAAACATGATATGAGCTGATCTCGAGCTAAACAGATGAGACTAAAGAAACAATCTATATGGTTACCAAACGGAGCATCTCGCAATAGTCAATCCTAAGAAGCTAGTCCATGTTTTGAAAAGTTTATGCTTATTTACTTCGCATGAAAATGTAGTTTATGTGATAAAAAATAAAACCCACAAAAACAAAAATATTGGGTATGTTAGTGGTAGTAGCAACCTAGCACTGCAGAGACAAGCACCAACGTTGTTGTACGAATGGAAATAAAACCACGATTGCGTTATTGTATCTTTAGCCAGCTGTCTCATCCACACAAACACAACATCTCCATATATACACCCATAAACCCTCTTCTTCAAAACACACACACAAATATTATCTTTCACATAGTCATTTTCAAAACAAAACACACACTCTTTAAAAAAAAACAGAAACATAAATGGCAACAAGAATGCCAAGGATGGTAACACAGTTCAAACAAATACTTATGAGGCATGGGAAGAAGGATCTACCACCTAAAAAGAGACATATGCCTATTATGAGGGGTATGATATATTATTAAAAGTTTTTAGAAGTTATTTTATGTCTCTTGTCAAAAATAAACAAACTGATCTTTTTTACATTTTTATCGTGTGTGACTTTAGTATGTGTTTTTAGATCTTTTTTGTGAGTGCAAAAAAATTTAGTGGGTTTTATCAAAGTTAAATATATTTCTTAGAGGGTTTAAAAAGGGGTTTTCAACATCCTTTTATTTTTGTAAATTTAAAGAACGTTTTATGGGTTTTAAAAGGTTTTACACCTTGCAATGTCTTAAGGGTTCTATTTTTATCATCCTTTTATTTTTGTTAACTAGTTAAAGAACTATAGTTTGTGTATGATTCTTTGATGTGTTTAACGGATTTGTTTTATGTGAAGTTTTGTTAACATAACTTTTCTAAATATTTAATGTTTTCACATTCACTGTATATGTATTTTTACACATTTAGTGTGTGTGTATATGTATGTGTGTCTCTTTGGGAGGTTTGTAGGTGGTAAAATATTTAAAGTAAATAAGGCAATGTTTTATGGTTGGTTTATTTCACTTACCTTTTTATTCAAGGGTAAAAACGGCAAGCTTAGCCAAGAGGCGTTTATACATAAAAATACACTTTATATATTATACGTATAATTGTATATACATGTGTGTATTATATCGGCGGGCTTAAAAATAGATATAAGAGCTTGTGTATGTGTACTTTACAAGCCGAGCTTGAGTCGAGCTTTATTTTGTTTAGCTCTAACGAACCGATCCCGAGAATGTGAAACATGATATGAGCTGATCTCGAGCTAAACAGATGAGACTAAAGAAACAATCTATATGGTTACCAAACGGAGCATCTCGCAATAGTCAATCCTAAGAAGCTAGTCCATGTTTTGAAAAGTTTATGCTTATTTACTTCGCATGAAAATGTAGTTTATGTGATAAAAAATAAAACCCACAAAAACAAAAATATTGGGTATGTTAGTGGTAGTAGCAACCTAGCACTGCAGAGACAAGCACCAACGTTGTTGTACGAATGGAAATAAAACCACGATTGCGTTATTGTATCTTTAGCCAGCTGTCTCATCCACACAAACACAACATCTCCATATATACACCCATAAACCCTCTTCTTCAAAACACACACACAAATATTATCTTTCACATAGTCATTTTCAAAACAAAACACACACTCTTTAAAAAAAAACAGAAACATAAATGGCAACAAGAATGCCAAGGATGGTAACACAGTTCAAACAAATACTTATGAGGCATGGGAAGAAGGATCTACCACCTAAAAAGATACATATGCCTATTATGAGGGGTATGATATATTATTAAAAGTTTTTAGAAGTTATTTTATGTCTCTTGTCAAAAATAAACAAACTGATCTTTTTTACATTATTATCGTGTGTGACTTTAGTATGTGTTTTTTAGATCTTTTTGTGAGTGGAAAAAATTTAGTGGGTTTTATCAAAGTTAAATATATTTCTTAGAGGGTTTAAAAAGGGGTTTTCAACATCCTTTTATTTTTGTAAATTTAAAGAACGTTTTATGGGTTTTAAAAGGTTTTACACCTTTGCAATGTCTGTAAGGGTTCTGTTTTTATCATCCTTTTATTTTTGTTAACTAGTTAAAGAACTATAGTTTGTGTATGATTCATTGATGTGTTTAACGGATTTGTTTTATGTGAAGTTTTGTTAACATAACTTTTCTAAATATTTAACGTTTTCGCATTCACTATATATGTATTTTTACACATTTAGGGTGTGTGTGTATGTATGTGTGTCTCTTTGGGAGGTTTGTAGGTGGTAAAATATTTAAAGTAAATAAGGCAATGTTTTATGGTTGGTTTATTTCACTTACCTTTTTATTCAAGGGTAAAAACGGCAAGCTTAGCCAAGAGGCGTTTATACATATAAATACACTTTATATATTATACGTATAATTGTATATACATGTGTGTATTATATCGGCGGGCTTAAAAATAGATATAAGAGCTTGTGTATGTGTACTTTACAAGCCGAGCTTGAGTCGAGCTTTATTTTGTTTAGCTCTAACGAACCGATCCCGAGAATGTGAAACATGATATGAGCTGATCTCGAGCTATACATATGAGACTAAAGAAACAATCTATATGGTTACCAAACGGAGCATCTCGCAATAGTCAATCCTAAGAAGCTAATCCATGTTTTGAAAAGTTTATGCTTATTTACTTCGCATGAAAATGTAGTTTATGTGATAAAAATAAAACCCACAAAAACAAAAATACTTGGTATGTTAGTGGTAGTAGCAACCTAGCACTGCAGAGACAAGCACCAACGTTGTTGTACGAAAGGAAATAAAACCACGATTGCGTTATTGTATCTTTAGCCAGCTGTCCCATCCACACAAACACAACATCTCCATATATACAAGCATAAACCCTCTTCTTCAAAACACACACACAAATATTATCTTTCACACAGTCATTTTCAAAACAAAACACACACTCTTTAAAAAAAACAGAAACAAAAATGGCAACAAGAATGCCAAGGATGGTAACACATTTCAAACAAATACTTATGAGGCATGGGAAGAAGGATCTACCACCTAAAAAGAGACATATGCCTATTATGAGGGGTATGATATATTATTAAAAGTTTTTAGAAGTTATTTTATGTCTCTTGTCAAAAATAAACAAACTGTTCTTTTTTACATTTTTATCGTGTGTGACTTTAGTATATGTTTTGTAGATCTTTTTTGTGAGTGGAAAAAATTTTAGTGGGTTTTATCAAAGTTAAATATATTTCTTAGAGGGTTTAAAAAGGGGTTTTCAACATCCTTTTATTTTTGTAAATTTAAAGAACGTTTTATGGTTGGTTTTAAAAGGTTTTACACCTTTACAATGTCTTTAAGGGTTCTGTTTTTATCATCCTTTTATTTTTGTTAACTAGTTAAAGAACTATAGTTTGTGTATGATTCTTTGATGTGTTTAATGGATTTGTTTTATGTGAAGTTTTGTTAACATAACTTTTCTAAATATTTAATGTTTTCACATTCACTATATATGTATTTTTACACTTTTAGTGTGTGTGTGTATGTATGTATGTGTGTCTCTTTGGGAGGTTTGTAGGTGGTAAAATATTTAAAGTAAATAAGGCAATGTTTTATGGTTGGTTTATTTCACTTACCTTTTTATTCAAGGGAAAAAATGGCAAGCTTAGACAAGAGGCGTTTATACATATAAATACACTTTATATATTATACGTGTAATTGTATATACTTATGTGTATTATATAGGCGGGCTTAAAAATAGATATAAGAGCTTGTGTATATGTAGTTTACAAGCCGAGCTTGAGTCGAGCTTTATTTTGTTTAGCTCTAACGAACCGAGCCCGAGAATGTAAAACATGATATGAGATGATCTAGAGCTAAACAGATGAGACTTAAGAAACAATCTATATGGTTACCAAACGGATCTCGCAATAGTCAATCCTAAGAAGCTAGTCCATGTTTTGAAAAAGTTTATGCTTATTTACTAAGCATGAAAATGTAGTTTATGTGATAAAAAATAAAACCCACAAAAACAAAAATATTGGGTATGTTAGTGGTAGTAGCAACCTAGCACTGCAGAGACAAGCACCAACGTTGTTGTACAAAAGGAAATAAAACGTCGATTGCTTTATTGTCTCTTTAGCCAGTTGTCCCATCCACACAAACACAACATCTCCATATATACACCCATACATCCTCTTCTTAAAAACACACACACAAATATTATCTTTCACACAGTCATTTTCAAATCACAACAGACACTCTTTAAAAAAAAACAGAAACAAAAATGGCAACAAGAATGCCAAGGATGGTGACACAGTTCAAACAAATACTTATGAGGCATGGGAAAAAGGATCTACCACCTAAAAGAGACATATGGCTATTATGAGGGGTATGATATATTATTAAAAGTTTTTAGAAGTATTTTATGTCTCTTGTCAAAAATTAAACAAACTGTTCTTTTTTACATTTTTATCGTGTGGGACTTTAGTATATGTTTTGTAGATCTTTTTGTGAGTGGAAAAATTTTTAGTGGGTTTTATCAAAGTTAAATATATTTCTTAGAGGGATTTAAATGGGGTTTTCAACATCCTTTTATTTTTGTAAATTTAAAGAACGTTTTATGGTTGGTTTTAAAAGGTTTTTCACCTTTACAATGTCTTTAAGGGTTCTGTTTTTATCATCCTTTTATTTTTGTTAACTAGTTAAAGAACTATAGTTTGTGTATGATTCTTTGATGTGTTTAACGGATTTGTTTTATGTGAAGTTTTGTTAACATAACTTTTCTAAATATTTAATGTTTTCACATTCACTATATATGTATTTTTACACTTTTAGTGTGTGTGTGTATGTATGTGTGTCTCTTTGGGAGGTTTGTAGGTGGTAAAATATTTAAAGTAAATAAGGCAATGTTTTATGGTTGGTTTATTTCACTTACCTTTTTATTCAAGGGAAAAAACGGCAAGCTTAGACAAGAGGCGTTTATACATATAAATACACTTTATATATTATACGTGTAATTGTATATACTTATGTGTATTATATAGGCGGGCTTAAAAATAGATATAAGAGCTTGTGTATGTGTACTTTACAAGCTGAGCTTGAGTCGAGCTTTATTTTGTTTAGCTCTAATGAACCGAGCCCGAGAATGTAAAACATGATATGAGCTGATCTCGGGCTATACAGATGAGACTTAAGAAACAATCTATATGGTTACCAAACGGAGCATCTCGCTATAGTAAATCCTAAGAAGCTAGTCCATGTTTTGAAAAAGTTTATACCTATTTACTTAGCATGAAAATGTAGTTTATGTGATAAAAAATAAAACCCACAAAAACAAAAATACTGGGTATGTTAGTGGTAGTAGCAACCTAGCACTGTAGAGACAAGCACCAACGTTGTTGTACAAAAGGAAATGAAACCCCGATTGCCTTATTGTCTCTTTAGCCAGCTGTCCCATCAACACAAACACAACATCTCCATATATACACCCATAAACCCTCTTCTTCAAAACACACACACAAATATTATCTTTTAGACAGTCATTTTCAAAACAAAACACACACTCTTTAAAAAAACAGAAATTAAAATGGCAACAAGAATGCCAAGGATGGTAACACAGTTCAAACAAATACCTATGAGGCATGGGAAGAAGGATCTACCACCTAAAAAGAGACATATGCCTATTATGAGGGGTATGATATATTATTAAAAGTTTTTAGAAGTTATTTTATGTCTCTTGTCAAAAATAAACAAACTGTTCTTTTTTACATTTTTATCGTGTGTGACTTTAGTATATGTTTTGTAGATCTTTTTTGTGAGTGGAAAAAATTTTAGTGGGTTTTATCAAAGTTAAATATATTTCTTAGAGGTTTTAAAAAGGGGTTTTCAACATCCTTTTATGTTCGATCGATGTACTCTAACCAAACTAACTTATGTAGCTTGTAAAGGCTTAGCAACTCGGATAAATTCTAAGTCACTAACATTGAAACACTGAATAAACTCTATTAAGTATGCGGAATTTACTTCAATAAAGCTAAGAAGAATTAACTTTAACTTCAACGATTTTATTAATACTTAGAACCTGCTTGATACACTGATTCACTAACAATCCCTAACAGCTTTAATATCGAACTTGATAAACTCTAATATTCTCTAATATTGCACGTACGTATAATGTCAATCTAGGGGTCCTTTTATAGGCATAAGGATAACCCTAGACGGTTTACAACTTTATTCCTTGTACGACAAGTAATACATAACTAAACTGAGAACATTCTTAGAATTACATAATAATAATTAACGATTTGCATAGCAGTCCTTTATCCTTGCAGTACTTTGATAAGTGAGCAGTACTTTGACTTTCTTCATTAAGCAGTACATTGACTTTTCAGTACTTTGATTCTTCAGCACTTTGACTTTCTATATCCCAACAATCCTCCCTTAACTTGAATTCTACTTGCTTGATTTCAAGTTCCTTGGTATCTGTATCTTTAACATCTTTGTTTTCAAGGAAAGATTGTGTCTTTATCTTCAGATTTTGTCTTTGTATTCCATGTACTTGTATTATCTTCATCAAAGTAGTCTTTATCAGTAATCCTTTTCAGCAACAATCAGCAATCTTTATCTTTTCAGCTACTCAGCAACATATGGCAATTGTACATCAGTTCATTTAAGTTTCAGTCTATTCTCATCACTTCCAGGTGTGTAAACTCTTATGAGAGGTGAATCATTGAAATTTTAATGGATTTTGATGTCTCTTTACCAAAGCCATTAACTCTAGAGTAGCCAATGTTTAGGTGTGTAAGACCATGGTACATTGATAACCATATGATTTTTAGCAAATCATCAGCTATCAACGGATTTGTTTTGTCTTTACCAAAAGCCGTACCCTTTTGGACTAGTTAGTTCTTGAAACCATGGTGAACTAATTACCATATAAATGGTTTTTCCATAGCCTTTATGACAAACCATTTTTCTTATGGTTTAGCCAACTCTTTACATTTGCTGATATAGTGAGTTGATTACCATTCAACTTATTAGCAAGTTATCTACCAGAGCCGTTTGCTCATGGATTAGCCAGTCCTTTTGTTAAACATGGTGGACTGATAACCTTTTGTTGTAACCATCTCAAAAACCATTTATTGCTTTTAACCTTTGTTTCAAAATATTTTTCAACTAACAAAAGTTTTCTTTTTAAAATCATTTACTGGTTTTGTGCTGCAAGCAGTACTTTGGTTAAAGTACTGTTTGTTCAGCAGTGCTTTGAATAAAATACTTATTTTTCAAAAATTTATACAATTAAACATCATACCAGTACTTATGCTTCATCATCATTCGTTGTCCATCTGATATACAACTCAAGAACCATTAGAGCTGTTTCATTCTCTTCCTCGACTTCCATTCCATGATCCAGCATCCTTCTCATAAGATATCTAATCAAAGGATATCTTCTTTCAGCTAACATATGGATCATAGTTCCATCTTCCAATTCCAAAGCATGCACTCCTGATTCTTCAAAGAATCTCCAGCATGTAATCTCCCAATCTTCTTGGTTTTTCCATAGTTCATGGGTGTTTGTCTCCTCAGTTTACCAGATAGTTGTCAGATCTCCTAGCAATACTAAGCCAACTCCAGTTGATGGAATATGTTTAAAGTATTCTTGCACTAATTGATATAGTTGAAACAGATCTGCTCTATCTATTATGTGCAGTATATCAAATAGCAAATTGAACACTCTAAAGCTTTCATTCTCCCTATGGAACATCAGATAGTCTCCATCTTTTGATTCTACTACTTCAAATGTAGTTATCTTGAACTTCTTTACTGCAGCATCTTTGGATTTAGGATGATCAAAGTCGAAAACTCTTATGTAATTTCTCAGCTCATCAACTGTATCAGATCTTAACTCAATCTTCTTTGATGGCTGTTCAGCTTCATTTGTTCTTTTTCTTTTTAAGCTTCTTTTACTAGCATCCTCCTTTTGCTTATCATCATCCTTAAAAGAAATAATACTAGCAACTTACTTCTGATAAGCTTCTCTGACAGCATTATATAAATCTTTCATCTCTAAATAGTTCAGCTTCTGTAATCCAGTATATCCTTGACCCTTCAGATAAGCCATCATGGCATTTCTTTCTTTAGCTTTACTAGGTGGTATTTGTGGTATCACAGCTTCAGTATCCTTCACTGGTTGAGCAATCTTAGCATCATATTCAGCTTGAAACTTCTTAGCAGCTTCTTCATTCTTGGCTACTTCAATTGCTCTGATTTAAGCCAAAGTAAGCTTTTTCTTCTTCTTTGTTTTCACCATTTTGCCTTTGCCTTTGTCCTTTGGATCTAAAACTGGTTGAGAAGCTTGAGGTTGTTCTTCAGCAACTCCTGAAATACTAACACCTCTTGGTCTTGATAGATTTTGCAAAATTTGAGCAACTGTCTCATCATCACTTGCAATATGCTCGACCATGGGTGTATCAGCTTCCTCTTCTTGTAGAACTGTGGAAGGACCAGCTTCTTCATCAAAATTAAGAGTCCTTGGTGTAATCAGCTCTTGTCTATGAGTTCCTTGAAGATCAGTACCTTGATCAGCAGCACCTTGATCATCAGTACTTTCTACACCAGCACTTTGAACTCCAGTTCCTTCAGGCTCAGTACTTTCAATAACTTGTGCTTCAGTACTTTGAGGTTCATCTTCCTTATCTACATGAAACTTAGCATCTTCTTTCAAATTATCTTGCTCCAGATTCCTCCCCAATTTGATAGAAGATTGCTGTTGAACCTTTTTGCCCTTAGAAGGCTTCTTAAACTTCTTCCCATGCCTCTGCTGTGACTTGACCCATAACCTATGATGTTGAATTAAAGGCCATACAAAAGACTTTAATCTTCTAAACTTAGTCTTCAACTTTGCTAGTTGTGCAGCTTGAGGGTCAGAAGCTTTCTTCAATCTGACCAATTCCCTTGTCAAAACATAATTATCTAGAACCAATCCCTCAATAGGTATCTCTCCAGCATCTCCTCTAGATGATGGTGGATTGATGTCTCGTTCTGACTCAGCATGTGCAGTATCTTGTAGAGATGGTGTAGGTGAAACTGCAGTACCTTCTTGTGCAGCAGTACCTTGTGAAGAAGCAGTATGTTGAGAAGCAGTACCTTGAGTTGATGCAGTACCTTCTTTGTCTTCACTTGCAGCAGCCTCATCTCTAATTTCTTGCACAATCTCCATCATAGAAGTAGTCAAGGGAGTGTTCCTTCAAGAAAACTTATCACTCTTCCTAGCCATGAAGGTGAATATCTTTGCAGGTTGTACCACAACAGGTAATAAGCTTGAAGGCTTTGGTACATCATAAAGTTGTTTATTCAAGAAAACTTGAATAAATCTTGGATACATTAACCAGTGTGATCCATGAGAAATGTGAGATAGCATACCATCTAGAATGAGTCTTGAAAAGTTGAAGATACGATTTGTAGCCAATCTCACCAGAGCAGATGCTATATTAGATCCAAATTGCTCCCATGAAGTACTCTTAGAACTGATACAATGAAGTAATACATGTACCAAGTACTTCCAATGTGGACTAAACAGGGGTTTCTTGAATTTTGTTTCAGTTAAAGACCCTTCATACCCAATGTCTCTCAAAGTATCCCAAAGAAGCTGTTTGTCAAAATGTATAGCTCCTTCTTCATCATCCAATAATAGATCTTCTCGAATTGAGGCTTCACTAACTCTAATGATCTTCCCAGCTACCTTTTCCTGTATATATGACTCATCATCCTCCATGTGAGTTCTAGCAGTCGCCCAAAACTGTTGAATCCATGGCTCAATAACATCTAGTTCTACCAAAAGTGCATAACTGATTGGACACCCAGTGAGAAAATCAATAATGTCATGGAACACGACATTAGCTTCAGTTTTATCCAAATTAGCCACCATGTTGTGTTTAGAAACTGTGTTTCGATTCGCCATTGATTGTTGTTTACAAAAGAAAGTGATTCGATGAATAATAAATGTGAAAAAGAGAGAAATATGGAAAAGATTGATAAGTATAAAGATGAGAGGGAAAATCGGAGGGTAGTTATTTATAGGTAAGATTTGAAAAATCATAGCCCATAATAACAAAGTTACCGTTATTTGAATTTTAACCCATCTTTTGACCATTGGAACAGTACGTTGATAAGACAAGCAATGCTTTCCACGTGTGCAGTACTTTCAGAGTAGTACTTTCAGATAACCAAAAAGCAGTACTTTTCCATTCTCTTCTTTACAATGTCAAAAAATCCAAATAGGCATTGGATTGCCTCCCCTCAAGCATTGCATATAACTGTCTAACTAACTAATCAGTCCTCCCCTTAAATGTAGCTAAGTAGTTAATCATACCAATACTCACCACCAAGTGATTGAATCTTGAAACATCAAATCCTTCTGTGAGTAGATCAGCTACATTATCATCTGTGTGAACCTTGACAACATTAATGAGCCTATGCTCATAACAATCTCTGATAAAGTGATGCCTAATCTGAATTTGCTTGGTCTTGGAGTGATAAGCTGGATTCTTCACAATGCAAATTGTACTCTCATTATCAATGTTGATAGGAGTATTCTTGAAGTTGAACCCATAATCCAAAAGTTGATTCTGCATCCATAATACTTGTCCACAATAGCTTGCAGCAGCCACATATTCTGCTCCAGTGGATGATGTTGCTGCAATAGTTTGCTTCTTACATTGCCATGAGACTAATCTTCGTCCAAGATACTGGCATCCTCCAGTGGTTGATCTTCTATCATAATTATCACCTGCATAATCACTATCTGAAAAAGCTTACAAGTGAAAAGGTGAATCCTTTGGATACCACAACCCTAACTTAGGCTGTTGTTTCAAATAACTAAAAATCCTCTTCACTGCATTTATATGGGATACCTTAGGTGAGACTTGATATCTCCACATAAACAGACAACAAACATGATATCAGGCCTAGATGCAGTTAAGTACATAAGACAGCCAATCATAGATCTGCATGCTTGACTTCAACAGTTTGACCATCTTCATCCTTGCCCAATGAGTTGATAGATTTGATAGGTGTAGTGACTGGCTTCATAGCATCAAAATTGAACTTCTTAAGAATGTCAGAGACATACTTATCTTGACTTATGAAAATTCCCTCCTTTGATTGTTTAACTTTAAGCCCCAAAAAGAAAGTTAATTCACCCATAGAACTCATTTGAAATTCATGTTGCATCAGTTGCTCAAACTCCTTCACCATTGACTATTTTGTAGCTCCAAAGATGATATCATCTACATACACTTGAACCAGCATGATATCCTTCTTATCTTTCTTGATAAATAAAGTCTTGTCAATTGCTCCCCTCTAGTAACCATGTTGCAATAGGAAACTAGAGAGCCTTTCATACCAAGCTCTAGATGCTTGATGAAGGCCATAAAGAGCCTTAACAACTTTGTAGACTTTGTTTGGATGTGCATGATCTTCAAAACCAGGAGGTTATTTAACATAGACCTCCTCTGTAATCTTGCCATAGAGAAAGGCACTCTTGACATCCATTTGATAAACCTGAAATCCCATATATGATGCAAAAGCAAGGAATATTAGAATGGCTTCAATCCTTGCTACAGGAGCAAACACTTCATCATAATCTACTGCTTCTTCTTTTCTATATCCTTGTGCTACTAGCCGTGCCTTGTTCTTGATGACATTTCCTCTTTCATCTCTCTCGACTCTGAAAACCCATCTTATACCAATTACTTTCTTTCCATCTGATAGATCACATAGTACCCAAACTTCTTAAAGTTTGAATTGAAGAAGTTCTTCTTGCATAGCTTCAACCCAACTCTCTTTAGTTAATGCTTGAGCTACATTCTTGGGTTCTTCTTGAGAGATAAAGCAAGTGAATAAGCATGTTTGGTGATCCTTATGATTCAGCATGTTCTGTTTATAAACAAAGCTAAGCAAAGCATTATGCGGTTTAGAAAAGCCTTTAGCCTTGGTTCTTGTGAGCACCCCTGATGTAGAAGGTCCAATTATTTGACCAGTGGGATGATCTTTGTGAATCCTTAATGTAGGAGTCTATGGTACTTCAAGATCATCATCTAAATTTGTGAAATCAACTCCTTCATTGGAATTTGAGAAAATACCTTCATCATTTAATTTATCATCAGTATCTTCTAAACCAGGCATGATCGGATCATACAAATCATCAGAAGTACTGTCAATAGGTGCAGCAATAATTTGATCCAAAGTACTGTGATCTAAAGTACTGTGGGGGTATTCTGTAGACTTACCCTTTTTCTTTCCTTCTTCAAAAGCTCTCCTTTGTTCATCCTCATAAGATTGAGCTATTGTTTCTTGAAAAAGCATTCTATTAAGTTCATCTTGAATAGCTTGATCCTCAGCAGACAAAGTGGATTTTGGTTCATCAGTACTCTTCTCTTTCTCAACAGTTATAGGTTCTTCATCGTGAACAAGATAGGTCTAATATTGACTCCATGAACAATGTACTGTAGATCTTCTTCTTTGTGATCAACTTGATTTTCTTCTCTAACAGGAACATAATTCATAAAAGGAGTCAAAATCTCAAGATCAAACATCCAATCAGGACCTTTACCCTTTTGATTTTCTTGATCTTCTAAAAATTCAACATGAAGACAATCTTGAAACTTCTTGGTGACCTTGTTGTACACTCTAAATCCTTTGCTGTTGGTACAATATCCCAATAAATATCCTTCTTCTCACTTGCCATCAAATTTTCCCAAAGCATCAATTGTATTAAGAATAGTAAGAGGACATCCAAAAGGTTTTATAAAACGTATGTTAGGTTTGTTTCCCATAAGTAACTCATAAGGTGTCTTCATCTGAGGTTTAGTGACTGATACTCTATTCAACACATAGCAAGCAGTACTTACAGCTTCAGCCCAAAATTGAATAGGTAATAATGAATCTGCAAGCATTGTTCTGGCTGCCTCAATCAAGGTTCTGTTCTTTCTCTCTGCAACATCATTCTGCTGTGGAGTTCTAGCAATACTAAAATCCCTCTTGATTCCTTTCTTAGCACAAAATTCATCCATAAGCTTGTTCTTGAATTCAGTACCATTGTCACATCTAATTCCTCTGAATTTGAGTCTCAATTGATTTTCAAGGGCTATTATAAGATCATGAATAGCATCAAAGGTTTCATCTTTAAATCCCAAGAAAAATACCCAACTAAATCTACTACAATCATCTGTCACAACCAGGCAGTACTTCTTCTTGTTAAGACTTGCAACAGAAACAGGTCCAAACAAATCCATGTGCAGCAGCTCCAAAGGTTCTCTAATGGTTCTTTCTTCAATCTTCTTGGATGTAGCTTGTGTTGTTTACCTTTCTTGCACGCCAAACATGAGTGATCATTCCTTTATGTTTCGGAAGGTAAACCTCTAACTAAATTTCCTTTAACCAACTTGTTGATATTCTTGAAATTTACATGGCCTAATCTTCTATGCCACAGATGTGCTTCTTCAAGTGTTGCCTTTGCTACTAAACATGTTGCTCTTGCAGAAGAGTTAAGACTCTTCATATCCAGACTGTACACATCATTAATTCTTGGTACTCTTAGTACTACCAAGTTATTATCAACAAGCTTGAATTCAGGGGAAAGAATAAGACATTCTGTGTCAGTGAACAACACAAGGTGCTTCTTGTCACAGATCTGAGAGACTGACAAAAGGTTGAATTTGAGCTCCTTCACATAACGAACATTCTCAAAATCTATGCTTCATGCCTTGATAGTTCCTTTGCTAGTTATTCTTCCTCCACTAGCGTCATTCCCAAATGCAACACTTCCTCCACAATAAGATCTAAAATCTGACAGAATCTCTTTATCTCTTGTCATACTTCCAGAGCAACCACTATCTACTATTAGATGATCTTTAAGCTCCTCTTCTGGGTTGCCCTACACAAAGATAAAAGAGTTAGTTAATTTTAGGAACCCAAGACATTACTGACTTGTGTTCCCCTTGTGGAGTTACATACTTAAATTCTTTAAGTATGTAATTTCCACTATGTTTAAGCACATGATCAATTATCTTTGGTTGTTCCAAAACTTGTGTTGGTTTTTCAATAAAGATCTCTTTTTCATCCAAATTCTCTTTGTTATTTTCAACAAAAATTTCTGTTTCACTCACACTTGCTGAAAGTACTGTTTGTTCCCCATCAGTACTTTCTTTCTTAACCCAGCTTGTTTTAACTTTTGGTGTAGAGTTCTTTGATCTACATACTCTTTTTGAGGTGTAACGCCTTCTAGTTTGATAGTAATTAGATCTCCTAGGTCTTTCATTCCAAAAAGTTCTAGCAGTACCTTGATTGGGTGAAAATCTGGCAGTACTTTGAGAAGGTACTGCTTGAGAAGGTACTGGTGATTTTGAAAAGGATCTTCTCTGGTGAGGGTACCTATGGTCATGTGAGAAGTTTATGTGGTTAACCCTATGTGAATGATTCCAGACTTGCTTATTCTCCCTTGGTTTTTGGTTGGCAGATCTGGTCTTTGGGAATTTGCTTAAGTAATCTGAGTGAAAGTCACAGTCCTTAATTAAATGATCAGGACTATAACAAACAAAACACAATTTTTGACCCATACTCCTAAAAAATCTTCCTTTAGTTCTATGATTAAAACTATCCTGTCTTTTTGGTGAATGATGAAAACTGTTTTGACCAAAATTATCCCAAAAAGGTTTAGCAGTATTTTGAAAAGTTTTTCTTAAAGGTACTGCTAAACGTGTAGCAGTACTTTGAGTAGAAGGTACTGTTTGACTCTTAACATCATCATCCTTAGGTTTCTCAACTGTTTCTTTTGGGGTTTCAGAACTAGATTGACCAGTAAGCTTTTTCCTAAACTCTAAGTTGTCTACTCCAAAACGAGAAACATCTGCCCTAAGTGGTTGAAAACTACCAGTGGGATGAGGGACTGCATGATAACCTTTGTCTTTATTATATTCAGGAGGTGTTTGACTAATTTATTCCTCATTACTAGATGTGTCTACATAGTTAATGAGTTCATCATCACTAGTTGTTATATCCTCAAAATCAAGTTCATCCTTATCACTAGGTAGGTTCTCTTCTATGCTACTAAAGTCCATACCAAAACCTAGGCCAGTTTTAATGTGTGCTCTTTTCTATTTTTCAACAAAACTAACATGTGAAAGGCCAGATTTACTTTAAATTAATTTGATAACCAGCTACCTCAAACCTAGCCCTTCTATAATTATCTCTTTCAGTTATATAATCATTAAGGACTTTTTGATAAAAGTCATGACACTTAGAGCATACCTCAGAGATAGGGGTGAACTTGGTGAAGTAGCTACCATAGCAAGCAGAACAGGTTCATCTTCACTCTCCATGCTCCAATCAAAGCTTCCAAGACCATCTCTGGACTCCAAAGCAGCAAATCCAGGTTCCTCATCAAAGGATGTGCTCCAATCAAAATCTTCTACTGCGACCATACAGTTGGTTACTGGTTCATCATCAAATTCAGCACTCCAGTCAACCTCTGATAGATTTTCTTGAGCAACCAAAGATTTTGTTTTAGTAATAGGGATTTCCTTTAGTTCAAGCTTGGGTTTCTCAGTCATTCTATTTGCCTGATATTTAGCAAATTTGCACTCTCTTGCAAAGTGTCCAGTTCTTTGACAATTAAAGCATTCAATATTGGACTTGTCAAACGTTATACCCTGCTTAGGCTTGAAGTCAATGCCTCTTCCTGTTTTCTTCATGAACTTCTTGATCCTTGCAGTGATCATAGCAACTTGCCACCTGATATCAATTTCTTCAAGAGCATCCTCTTCAATTTATGACAAATCCTCTTCATAAGTAACAGGTAAAGTGGCTTGCTGGGCAAAGAATGAGCATACAACTTCATCAGAATGAATGGTGTTTGTAGGTGATAAGCTGGGGGTAGGATAAGTAACAGTACTTTGAGCAACAATACTTTGAATAGGATAAGTAGTACTTTTAGTAGAAGTACTGCCTCTCTTTTCAGACGACACAAAAGCAATACTGTGAGATTTTGAACTTGTTTGGCCATTCATCTCATGCTCATACACCTTTAAGTGGTTGTAAAGATCATCAAAGTCCATAACATCCAAACCAGGTTGTCCTCTGATCATAGTTGCAATCACATGCCATGTGGATGGCAAACTTCTTAAGAACTTTAGATTTGCAACTTCAACAGATACCTCTGCTTTGTATAACTCCAGCATACTAAGAAGATTCTGGAATCTGTCATAGGCAGCATCAAGACCTTCTCTTTCACCAACAGTGAATGTTTCAAACTGTTGCTTTAACAGATTTCTGTGCATCTTCTTGGAAGCATCATTACCTCCAAATCTTGTCTTGAGAGCAGCCCATAGTTGTTTTGCATCCTTAGCATCATGGAACTTGAGTAGGTGACCAACAGGAATAGCAGACAGTAGAATGTTGAGAGCCTTTTCTTGATTTCTAACTGTAGCTGCTGGCAAAACAGCCTTAGGTGGTTTAGGTTGTCCAGGAACTTCTATAGGGTCTGCAACAACTTCATTACCATTGAAAATTACATTCCATAGTGCATGGTCTATAATAGCAATGTACTGCCTCATCTTCATTCTCCAAAGATCATACTCTCCCTTCTTGATGATAGGAATTCTGAGTGAGGTGATGGATGAGGGTGGTGCAGCTTCAGTCGACATCTTTAGGGTTTGTTGTTAACTAGGTTTTAAGGGTTTTTTCTTAATCAGAGTTTCCACACAAGCTCTGATACCACTTGTTGGATCGATGTACTCTAACCAAACTAACTTATGTAGCTTGTAAGGGCTTAGCAACCTCTGATAAATCCTAAGTCACTAACAATGAAACACTGAATAAACTCTATTAAGTATGCGGAATTTACTTCAATAAAGCTAAGAAGAATTAACTTTAACTTCAACGATTTTATTAATACTTAGAACCTGCTTGATACACAGATTCACTAACAATCCCTAACAGCTTTAATATCGAACTTGATAAACTCTAATATTCTCTAATATAGAATGTACGTATAATGCCAATCTAGGGGTCCTTTTATAAGCATAAGGATAACCCTAGTCGGTTTACAACTTTATTCCTTGTACGACAAGTAATACTAAACTAAATTGAGAATATTCTTAGAATTTACATAATAATCCTTAATGATTTGCATAGCAGTCCTTTATCCTTGCAGTAATTTGATAACTAAGCAGTACTTTGACTTTCTTCATTAAGCAGTACTTTGACTTTTTAGTACTTTGATTCTTCAGCACTTTGACTTTCTATATCCCAACATTTTATGTTTGTAAATTTAAAGAACGTTTTATGGTTGGAATTAAAAGGTTTTACACCCTTACAATGTCTTTAAGGGTTCTATTTTTACCATCCTTTTATTTTTGTTAACTAGTTAAAGAACTATAGTTTGTGTATGATTCTTTGATGTGTTTAACGGATTTGTTTTATCTGAAGTTTTGTTAACATAACTTTTCTAAATATTTAATGTTTTCACATTCACTATATATGTATTTTTACACTTTTAGTGTGTGTGTGTGTGTATGTATGTGTGTCTCTTTGGGAGGTTTGTTGGTGGTAAAATATTAAAAGTAAATAAGGCAATGTTTTATGGTTGGTTTATTTCACTTACCTTTTTATTCAAGGGTAAAAACGGCAAGCTTAGACAAGAGGCGTTTATACATATAAATACACTTTATATATTATACGTGTAATTTTATATACTTATGTGTTTTATATAGGCGGGCTTAAAAATAGATATAAGAGCTTGTGTGTGTGTACTTTACAAGCCGAGCTTGAGTCTAGCTTTATTTTTTTAGCTCTAACGAACCGAGCCCGAGAATGTAAAACATGATATGAGCTGATCTCGAGCTAAACATCTGAGAGTTAAGAAACAATCCATATGGTTACCAAATGGAGCATCTCGCAATAGTCAATCGTAAGAAGCTAGTCCATGTTTTGAAAAAGTTTATGCTTATTTACTTAGCATGAAAATGTAGTTTATGTGATAAAAAATAAAACCCACAAAAAATAAAATATTGGGTATGATAGTGGTAGTAGCAACCTAGCACTGCAGAGACAAGCACCAACGTTGTTGTACAAAAGGAAATAAAACCCCGATTGCTTTATTGTCACTTTAGCCAGCTGTCCCATCCACACAAACACAACATCTCCATATATACACCCATAAACCCTCTTTTTCAAAACACACACACAAATATTATCTTTCACACAGTCATTTTCAAAACAAAACACACACTCTTTAAAAAAACAGAAACAAAAATGGCAACAAGAATGCACAGGATGGTAACACAGTTCAAACAAATACTTGTGAGACATGGGAAGAAGGATCTACCACCTAAAAAGAGACATACGCCTATTACGAGGGGTATGATATATTATTAAAAGTTTTTAGAAGTTATTTTATGTCTCTTGTCAAAAATAAACAAACTGTTCTTTTTTACATTTTTATCGTGTGTGACTTTAGTATATGTTTTGTAGATCTTTTTTGTGAGTGTAAAAAATTTTAGTGGGTTTTATCAAATTTAAATATATTTCTTAGAGGGTTTAAAAATCAACATCCTTTTATTTTTTGTAAATTTAAAGAACGTTTTATGGTTGGTTTTAAAAGGTTTTACACCCTTACAATATCTTTAAGGGTTCTGTTTTTATCATCCTTTTATTTTTGTTAACTAGTTAAAGAACTATAGTTTGTGTATGATTCTTTGATGTGTTTAACGGATTTGTTTTATCTGAAGTTTTGTTAACATAACTTTTCTAAATATTTAATGTTTTCACATTCATTATATATGTTATTTTTCACTTTTAGTGCGTGTGTATGTATGTCTGTGTGTCTCTTTGGGTGGTTTGTTGGTGGTAAAATATTAAAAGTAAATAAGGCAATGTTTTATGGTTGGTTTATTTCACTTACCTTTTTATTCAAGGGTAAAAATGACAAGCTTAGACAAGAGGCGTTTATACATATAAATACACTTTATATATTATACGTGTAATTGTATAAACTTATGTGTACTATATAGGCGGGCTTAAAAATAGATATAAGAGCTTGTGTGTGTGTACTTTACAAGCCGAGCTTGTATCTTCCTTTCTTTTTTTTAGCTCTAACGAACCGAGCCCGAGAATGTAAAACATGATATGAGCTGATCTCGAGCTAAACTGATGAGAGTTAAGAAACAATCTATATGGTTACCAAACGGAGCATCTCGCAATAGTCAATCGTAAGAAGCTAGTCCATGTTTTGAAAAAGTTTATGCTTATTTACTTAGCATGAAAATGTAGTTTATGTGATAAAAATAAAACCCACAAAAACTAAAATATTGGGTATGTTAGTGGTAGTAGCAACCTAGAACTGCAGAGACAAGCACAAATGTTGTTGTACAAAAGGAAATAAAACCCCGATTGCTTTATTGTCTCTTTAGCCAGCTGTCCCATCCACACAAACACAACATCTCCATATATACACCCGTAAACCCTCTTCTTCAAAACATACACACAAATATTATCTTTCACACAGTCATTTTCAAAACAAAACACACACTCTTTAAAAAAACAGAAACAAAAATGGCAACAAGAATGCCAAGGATGGTAACACAGCTCAAACAAATACTTATGAGGCATGGGAAGAAGGATCAACCACCTAAAAATAGTCGTATGCTTATTACGAGGGGTATGATATATTATTAAAAGTTTTTAGAAGTTATTTTATGTCTCTTGTCAAAAATAAACAAACTGTTCTTTTTTACATTTTTATCGTGTGTGACTTTAGTATATGTTTTGTAGATCTTTTTTCTGAGAGGAAAAAATTTTAGTGGGTTTTATCAAAGTTAAATATATATCTTAGAGGGTTTAAAAAGGGGTTTTCAACATCCTTTTATTTTTGTAAATTTAAAGAACGTTTTATGGTTGGTTTTAAAAGGTTTTACACCTTTACAATGTCTTTAAGGGTTCTGTTTTTATCATCCTTTTATTTTTGTTAACTAGTTGAAGAACTATAGTTTGTGTATGATTCTTTGATGTGTTTAACGGATTTGTTTTATGTGAAGTTTTGTTAACATAACTTTTCTAAATATTTAATGCCTTCACATTCACTATATATGTATTTTAACACTTTTAATGTGTGTGTGTATGTATGTGTGTCTCTTTGGCAGGTTTGTAGGTGGTAAAATATTTAAAGTAAATAAGGCAATATTTTATGGTTGGTTTATTTCACTTACCTTTTTATTCAAGGGTAAAAACGGCAAGCTTAGACAAGAGGCGTTTATACAAATAAACACACTTTATATATTATACATATAATTGTATAGACCTATGTGTATTATATAGGCGGGCTTAAAAATAGATATAAGAGCTTGTGTACATGTACTTTACAAGCCGAGCTTGAGTCGAGCTTTATTTTGTTTAGCTCTAACGAACCGAGCCCGAGAATGTAAAACATGATATGAGCTGATCTCGAGCTAAACAGATGAGACTTAAGAAACAATCTATATTGTTACCAAATGGAACATCTCGCAATAGTCAATCCTAAGAAGCTAGTCCATGTTTTGAAAAAGTTTATTTACTTAGCATGAAAATGTAGTTTATGTGATAAAAAATAAAACCCACAAAAACAAAAATATTGGGTATGTTAGTGGTAGTAGCAACCTAGCACTGCAGAGACAAGCACCAACATTGTTGTACGAAAGGAAATAAAACCCCAATTGCTTTATTGTCTCTTTAGCCAGCTGTCCCATCCACACAAACACAACATATATACACCCATAAACCATCTTCTTCAAAACACACACAAATATTATCTTTCACACAGTCATTTTCCAAACAAAACACACTCTCTTTAAAAAAACAGAAACAAAAATGGCAACAAGAATGCCAAGGATGGTAACACAGTTCAAACAAATACTTATGAGGCATGGGAAGAAGGATCTACCACCTAAAAAGAGACATATGCCTATTATGAGGGGTATGATATATTATTAAAAGTTTTTAGAAGTTATTTTATGTCTCTTGTCAAAAATAAACAAACCTGTTCTTTTTACATTTTTATCGTGTGTGACTTTAGTATATGTTTTGTAGATCTTTTTTGTGAGTGGAAAATATTTTAGTGGGTTTTATCAAAGTTAAATATATTTCTTAGTGGGTTTAAAAAGGGGTTTTCAACATCCTTTTATTTTTGTAAATTTAAAGAACGTTTTATGGTTCGTTTTAAAAGGTTTTACACCTTTACAATGTCTTTAAGGTTTCTGTTTTTATCATCCTTTCATTTTTGGTAACTAGTTAAAGAACTATAGTTTGTATATGATTCTTTGATGTATTTAACGGATTTTTTTTATGTGAAGTTTTGGTAACATAACTTTTCTAAATATTTAATGTTTTCACATTCACTATATATGTATTTTACACTTTTAGTGTGTATATGTATGTGTGTCTCTTTGGGAGGTTTGTAGGTGGTAAAATATTTAAAGTAAATAAGGCAATGTTTTATGGTTGGTTTATTTCACTTACCTTTTTATTCAAGGGTAAAAACGGAAAGCTTAGACAAGAGGCGTTTATACATATAAATACACTTTATATATTATACGTGTAATTGTATATACTTATGTGTATTTTATAGGCGGGCTTAAAAATAGATATAGGAGCTTGTGTATGTGTACTTTACAAGCCGAGCTTGAGTCTAGCTTTATTTTGTTTAGCTCTAACGAACCGAGCCCGAGAATGTAAAACATGATATGAACTGATCTCGAGCTAAACAGATGAGACTTAAGAAACAATATATATGGTTACCAAACGGAGCATCTCGCAATAGTCAATCCTAAGAAGCTAGTCCTTGTTTTGAAAAAGTTTATGCTTATTTACTTAGCATGAAAACGTAGTTTATGTGATAATAAATAAAACCCACAAAAACAAAAATACTGGGTATGTTAGTGGTACTAGCAACCTAGCACTGCAGAGACAAGCACCAACGTTGTTGTACTAAAGGAAATAAAACCCCTATTTCTTTATTGTCTCTTTAGCCATCTGTCCCATCCACACAAACACAACATCTCCATATATACACCCATAAACCCTCTTCTTCAAAACACACACACAAATATTATCTTTCACACATTCATTTTCAAAACAAAACACACACTCTTTAAAAAAACAGAAACAAAAATGGCAACAAGAATGCCAAGGATGGTAACACAGTTCAAACAAATACTTACGAGGCATGGGAAGAAGGATCTACCGCCTAAAAAGAGACACATGCCTATTATGAGGGGTATGATATATTATTAAAAGTTTTTAGAAGTTATTTTATGTCTCTTGTCAAAAATAAACAAACTGTTCTTTTTTACATTTTTATCGTGTGTGAATTTAGTATATGTTTTGTAGTTCTTTTTTGTGAGTGGAAAAAATTTTAGTGGGTTTTATTAAAGTTAAATATATTTCTTAGAGGGTTTAAAAAGGGGTTTTCAACATCCTTTCATTTTTGTGAATTTAAAGAACATTTTATGGTTGGTTTTAAAAGGTTTTACACCTTTACAATGTCTTTAAGGGTTCTGTTTTTATCATCCTTTTATTTTTGTTTACTAGTTAAAGAACTATAGTTTGTGTATGATTCTTTCATGTGTTTAACGGATTTGTTTTATCTGAAGTTTTGTTAACATAACTTTTCTAAATATTTAATGTTTTCACATTCACTATATATGTATTTTTTCACTTTTAGTGCGTGTGTGTGTATGTATGTGTGTCTCTTTGGGTGGTTTGTTGGTGGTAAAATATTAAAAGTAAATAAGGCAATGTTTTATGGTTGGTTTATTTCACTTACCTTTTTATTCAAGGGTAAAAACGGCAAGCTTAGACAAGAGGCGTTTATACATATAAATACACTTTATATATTATACGTGTAATTGTATATACTTATGTGTACTATATAGGTGGGCTTAAAAATAGATATAAGAGCTTGTGTGTGTGTACTTTACAAGCCGAGCTTGTGTCTTGCTTTATTTTGTTTAGCTCTAACGAACCGAGCCCGAGAATGTAAAACATGATATGAGCTGATCTCGAGCTAAACAGATGAGAGTTAAGATACAATCTATATGGTTACCAAACGGAGCATCTCGCAATAGTCAATCGTAAGAAGCTAGTCCATGTTTTGAAAAAGTTTATGCTTATTTACTTAGCATGAAAATGTAGTTTATGTGATAAAAAATAAAACCCACAAAAACTAAAATATTGGGTATGTTAGTGGTAGTAGCAACCTAGAACTGCAGAGACAAGCACCAACATTGTTGTACAAAAGGAAATAAAACCCCGATTGCTTTATTGTCTCTTTAGCCAGCTGTCCAATCCACACAAACACAACATCTCCATATATACACCCGTAAACCCTCTTCTTCAAAACACACACACAAATATTATCTTTCACACAGTCATTTTCAAAACAAAACACACACTCTTTAAAAAAACAGAAACAAAAATGGCAACAAGAATGCCAAGGATGGTAACACAGCTCAAACAAATACTTATGGGGCAAGGGAAGAAGGATCTACCACCTAAAATAGACATATGCTTATTACGAGGGGTATGATATATTATTAAAAGTTTTTAGAAGTTATTTTATGTATCTTGTCAAAAATAAACAAACGGTTCTTTTTTACATTTTTATCGTGTGTGACTTTAGTATATGTTTTGTAGATCTTTTTTGTGAGTGGAAAAAATTTTAGTGGGTTTTATCAAAGTTAAATATATATCTTAGAGGGTTTAAAAAGGGGTTTTCAACATCCTTTTATTTTTGTAAATTTAAAGAACGTTTTATAGTTGGTTTTAAAAGGTTTTACACCTTTACAATGTCTTTAAGGGTTCTGTTTTTATCATCCTTTTATTTTTGTTAACTAGTTGAAGAACTATAGTTTGTGTATGATTCTTTGATGTGTTTAACGGATTTGTTTTATGTGAAGTTTTGTTAACATAACTTTTCTAAATATTTAATGTCTTCACATTCACTATATATGTATTTTTACACTTTTAATGTGTGTGTGTATGTATGTGTGTCTCTTTGGCAGGTTTGTAGGCGGTAAAATATTTAAAGTAAATAAGGCAATATTTTATGGTTGGTTTATTTCACTTACCTTTTTATTCAAGGGTAAAAACGGCAAGCTTAGACAAGAGGCGTTTATACAAATAAACACACTTTATATATTATACATATAATTGTATATACCTATGTGTATTATATAGGCGGGCTTAAAAATAGATATAAGAGCTTGTGTACGTGTACTTTACAAGCCGAGTTTGAGTCGAGCTTTATTTTGTTTAGCTCTAACGAACCGAGCCCGAGAATTTAAAACATGATATGAGCTGATCTCGAGCTAAACAGATGAGACTTAAGAAACAATCTATATGGTTACCAAACGGAGCATCTCGCAATAGTCAATCCTAAGAAGCTAGTCCATGTTTTGAAAAAGTTTATTTACTTAGCATGAAAATGTAGTTTATGTGATAAAAAATAAAACCCACAAAAACAAAAATATTGGGTATGTTAGTGGTAGTAGCAACCTAGCACTGCAGAGACAAGCACCAACGTTGTTGTACGAAAGGAAATAAAACCCCGATTGCTTTATTGTCTCTTTAGCCAGCTGTCCCATCCACACAAACACAACATATATACACCCATAAACCATCTTCTTCAAAACACACACAAATATTATCTTTCACACAGTCATTTTCCAAACAAAACACACACTCTTTAAAAAAACAGAAACAAAAATGGCAACAAGAATGCCAAGGATGGTAACACAGTTCAAACAAATACTTATGAGGCATGGGAAGAAGGATCTACCACCTAAAAAGAGACATATGCCTATTATGAGGGGTATGATATATTATTAAAAGTTTTTAGAAGTTATTTTATGTCTCTTGTCAAAAATAAACAAACTGTTCTTTTTTACATTTTTATCATGTGTGACTTTAGTATATGTTTTGTAGATCTTTTTTGTGAGTGGAAAATATTTTAGTGGGTTTTATCAAAGTTAAATATATTTCTTAGTGGGTTTAAAAAGGGGTTTTCAACATCCTTTTATTTTTGTAAATTTAAAGAACGTTTTATGGTTGGTTTTAAAAGGTTTTACACCTTTACAATGTCTTTAAGGGTTCTGTTTTTATCATCCTTTCATTTTTGTTAACTAGTTAAAGAACTATAGTTTGTATATGATTCTTTGATGTATTTAACGGATTTTTTTTATGTGAAGTTTTGGTAACATAACTTTTCTAAATATTTAATGTTTTCACATTCACTATATATGTATTTTACACTTTTAGTGTGTATATGTATGTGTGTCTCTTTGGGAGGTTTGTAGGTGGTAAAATATTTAAAGTAAATAAGGCAATGTTTTATGGTTGGTTTATTTCACTTACCTTTTTATTCAAGGGTAAAAACGGAAAGCTTAGACAAGAGGCGTTTATACATATAAATACACTTTATATATTATACGTGTAATTGTATATACTTATGTGTATTTTATAGGCGGCTTAAAATAGATATAGGAGCTTGTGTATGTGTACTTTACAAGCCGAGCTTGAGTCTAGCTTTATTTTGTTTAGCTCTAACGAACCGAGCCCGAGAATGTAAAACATGATATGAACTGATCTCGAGCTAAACAGATGAGACTTAAGAAACAATATATATGGTTACCAAACGGAGCATCTCGCAATAGTCAATCCTAAGAAGCTAGTCCTTGTTTTGAAAAAGTTTATGCTTATTTACTTAGCATGAAAACGTAGTTTATGTGATAATAAATAAAACCCACAAAAACAAAAATACTGGGTATGTTAGTGGTACTAGCAACCTAGCACTGCAGAGACAAGCACCAACGTTGTTGTACTAAAGGAAATAAAACCCCTATTGCTTTATTGTCTCTTTAGCCATCTGTCCCATCCACACAAACACAACATCTCCATATATACACCCATAAACCCTCTTCTTCAAAACACACACACAAATATTATCTTTCACACATTCATTTTCAAAACAAAACACACACTCTTTAAAAAAACAGAAACAAAAATGGCAACAAGAATGCCAAGGATGGTAACACAGTTCAAACAAATACTTACGAGGCATGGGAAGAAGGATCTACCGCCTAAAAAGAGACACATGCCTATTATGAGGGGTATGATATATTATTAAAAGTTTTTAGAAGTTATTTTATGTCTCTTGTCAAAAATAAACAAACTGTTCTTTTTTACATTTTTATCGTGTGTGACTTTAGTATATGTTTTGTAGTTCTTTTTTGTGAGTGGAAAAAATTTTAGTGGGTTTTATTAAAGTTAAATATATTTCTTAGAGGGTTTAAAAAGGGGTTTTCAACATCCTTTCATTTTTGTGAATTTAAAGAACATTTTATGGTTGGTTTTAAAAGGTTTTACACCTTTACAATGTCTTTAAGGGTTCTGTTTTTATCATCCTTTTATTTTTGTTTACTAGTTAAAGAACTATAGTTTGTGTATGATTCTTTCATGTGTTTAACGGATTTTTTTTATGTGAAGTTTTGTTAACATAACTTTTCTAAATATTTAATGTTTTAACATTCACTATATATGTATTTTACACTTTTAGTGTGTGTATGTATGTGTGTCTCTTTGGGAGGTTTGTAGGTGTTACACATTAGATTTCACAAACACATCAAACCATAATCAATATAGGCGTACAACTTAAGGTTTTAGAGAGAGAAAGAGTTAGAGGTTTGGGAACTTAGTGAGAGAAAGTGAAAATCTTATTATGAGCTCCAACTCTCTACCTTGGGAGGTAGAGAGTATTTATAGTCTTACATAAAATGCCACCTACGGGCTGTGGATCAGGCATACAGTGGGTAAAGACCCGTGCGTCCTCCACGGTGTTACATAACTAAATACTACTTAACAAATAATAACTACGACTACGAGCTTTCTAACGATTACATACACTTGAGGTGACCGACACTTTAATAAATGGATTTACTAAATCCTAACAATCTCCCCCTAAGGGAGGTCACCTCAAATTACATAGAATACAAACAGATATTACATTAAGATTGTTCTTGGATTCTTGTTCCTGTTCTTTGCTCAGTAGCTCGTAGTCTTTGATTCTTCATTTTTGCATGTTTGGATAATCCAAGTGGAGGTCTTTAACTGATCCACGTGATAATGAGTTTTAAGCCAGTTTTGAGATCATCAGCTACCATAAATCTCTGACTCTTCCTTTGTAGTGTTGGTATTATGTGATGTTGTGACATTATGGACCGACATGCTCACATTCTGGATCATGATTTCTTCTTATCAGAGTAGCGGAAGCTTTAGTTGATTCATGATATTTGCAGCAGCGTAGCAGAAGCATGGAGTGAAAATATCAGAGTCATTGATGCACTTCATCATGACATCTTTAGAAATGAATGTGTTGTGTGAGCATGCGGCTATGGATTGAACTCTCCATTCTGATCAGCTGCAAACGTCGGGTGTACCTGCATACAACAGTTAGCAATTAAAAAGCACGAAAATGTCTTTGACCACTTTCGTTGAATTGAGGTACACGGCCCATGGTTCCCCGTTGATCGTACAAGTACGCCTGTGATCGTATAATTCAAGAATTTCTTGACAGGTTTCGCAAATGCTGCTCTAGCCGTTCTCAAACCGGAACGTCTCAAAGAGGACAACACGGAGTGAGTGAACCAGTGAATTTGAGATTCACTGATTGATGAAAAGAGATTTGAAAAACAATCATGTACTACTCAATAAAGTGTTTTTGCAATACAACGAAGATTTTAAGAAAAATCAATTATCAATCATAAACACCTTATAATTTTTGAAACATTAATAAATAGTCGATGTGCTAGAGAAAAGATTTTTAAGCACAACGACCGGTTTTTCAAAGGTATCCATCAATCCATAACCTGAACCAGGATTGAATAATAATTATGAATCGCCCCATTGTTTATGTTCAGTTGTCACATGGTTGATCTATTGGATAGATCTCACGTGCCACCCACCAGGAGCTTGTTTGATGTTGGATCCAGAAGGCTTTCCATCTTTATTGTGAATATGTTTGCATATCACTCAGATGTTCTGGCAATACCACAAGAATAATGCGTAGGACTCATAAGATATAATCTCTCTTTTCACATTGTGTGAAACAGAGAGTCTTCATAGACAGTGTCCTAATGAGATTTAAAGATGATCTCGTGGCTCTAGACTCAATAGTGCACATTTGGTTTCCTATATCGGAGACTAGGGTGAGGTTCTCCTTCTTCAATATCAACAATCTCTAAGAGAAAGTCGATAGATTATGTGGGTTCCGCGTGAGAATGAAACAGGCCATTTAAAGAGGAACTTGAGTAGCTTGGGAAGTTTAGTGCAGTGCGTCACTAGGTCCATGACGTCTTGTCTTCAATACCAGTGTTACCTTAGTAACCACCAGTAGCATATGTATTGAACCCGGTTTCTGCCCTAAGGTTGAATTATTGGAGGGCTATTTCTTTTCACCCTTTTCTTGTTTCATTTCTTTTTCATTCTTCAACCCCTTCAGTGCTTACCGAGACTTCATAACTAGAACCTTGTTGGGTTTATTCTAGTACTAGCTCTGTCTCAGTCCGCACTCTTCCCATATCTCACTTTTCTCCTTTTTTCATCATACCTAAGGACTTCTACACTCTCTAGTGGATTGTCCCTGGGTAGATCCCTTTGGTTCTGGCTGATCATGGGAACTAATACCTAACCTTATCATCCTTATATCACCATACATAAAGTAAATTTGGTCGGTCTATTTGGTATTGTTCATCTGCCATTGGAACCAATTGAAAACCATTTGAAAATCAATACAGATACTTGTGATATATGTTATCAAAGCATTTTGTACCTGAATTGTTTTTGATATTTTTATAAAAAGTGCTCCCCCTCAACATGTGCATCATGTATTTGAAATCGTTTTGGCACACGGAGGCAAGAGGAGGGATTAACTTCTTTGATTACCATTTTCTAAAAGATATCAACATCACTTCCCTGATCAAATCAAGTAGATAAAGTATATTGGGGAAGGATGAGGTTTTCATAAGTTTGATCCCCCTCAATATGTGCCTCGAGGTTTGAAAGAATTTTTCACATATTAGAAAGAACCTGCACTTAGAGACAAATCAATCACGTTTCAATTCTTTGTGGTTTAAAAAGGATGCTCCCCCTCAACATGTGCATCAAAAATTTGAAATCGTTTGGCACATGTGGGGAGGAAAGCTTACTAAACTCTTGTGAAACCATTTATCAAATCATTAGTTTAAATCCAATTTAAATCACAAATTCTCCCCCGATCACAATTTTCAAATCATTTGAGATTTGTGATCTCTGTAGATTTAAAATTGATTTTGAAAGCTTTTGAGGGGAGATGTGACATGATTATGAGAAACATTTAACCGATAAGGATCAAGTTTGAGACTTTAGACTCCAAAGATTAAACATGCTTGCGTATCTTTTGAAAATATAATTATAACAAAGGTTTTGTATCAATTGTATACAATATTGTAAAAGATTGTTCTTTTTTATTATTCAAGAGTAGACCCTTCTCGATTACGAGCCAATTGTTTGAAAAATACTCTTTTTGATTGAAATCATTCTCCCCCTCAATCAATGACATATGTTGTTGATTGAAGGATAGAGATTTTGACAAATGAAAAGTTCGGATGATTTTCAAAGCAATTTTGTTTTCATTAGATGACAATTATTTTTCAGAAGAATCATTTGAAGGAAAAATATTTGAAAGGAAGCATTTTTCCTTTTAACTACAAACATTTGTTTTTAGAAACAGAGCATGAGGTTTGGAGATTTAAGATAAAGCATGGCTCTGTTCTTTCTTTGAAAAACGGGTTACCGCCTGAAATGACAATAAACCATTGTTTTACCTTTTTTTTTTAACATTCGAGCAACATCTAAATACCCGTGTCATTCTTTGAATGACAGCACAAAGACCGAAGATATTATCGAATGGAGAAAAATATGACAAAATGACAATATTTTTTTGAAAATTTTCAAGATTTTCAAATTTTTTATGGATTTTTTTGAAAGTTTTATATTTTTCTATTTTCTTTTTGAAGGTTTTGTAATTTTGTATTTTGCTTTTCGAATAAATATTTACAAGAGATGGATGAAGAAAGAACTTTACTCCTCGTCTTCCTCTTGAAGATGTTTGAGTGTTTCTGGTTGAAGACTCATTAGACCAAGTCGTGGAAGGATAAACTCAAAACGTTCTCTAGGAAGAGCTTTGGTGAAGATGTCTACTAATTGGTATTCAATCCTCACAAAATAAAGTTCCACCACACCGTTCTCTACTTGCTCCCTGATGAAATGATGTCGAATGTCGATGTGCTTTGCTCTTGAGTGTTGAACGTTGTTGCATGAGAGAGCAATAGCACTTTTATTATCACAAGATAGAGGGATTTTGTTGAATTCAAAGCCATAGTCAGATAATTGGGATCTCATCCATAGGATTTGAGCACAACAAGATGACATGGCTATGTATTCAGCCTCTGTAGAGGATATAGAAGTACTCATATGTTTCTTTGAAGACCAGCTCACAAGCTTATCGCCCAAAAACTGAGCACCTCCAGACGTACTTCGACGTGTATCTTGACATCCTGCATGATCAGCATCTGCATAGGCTGTTAGTGACATACCGGTGTCCTTCGGGTACCAAAGTCCCATAATGATGGTTCCTTGGAGATACCAAAAGACCCGTTTAACCGCTTCAAGGTGCTTTTTGGTAGGCTTAGCCTGATATCTAGCACACATGCAAACAACGAACAAAATCTCTGGTCTACTGGCTGTGAGGTACATCAGGGATCCAATCATACAAAGATATTTTGTTTGGTCTACCATGATCCCTGAGTGGTCCTCATCCAGTTTAGTACGCTCTATCATGGGAGTGTCAACAGGGTCACAAGAATCAAATCCAAATTTCTTAAAAATGACATTTGTCCCATCATTGACATTTGAAATTTGGAACCCATTTCATTTGAAAAACGGTCACATTCATTGGGGTCAGTCGAGGCAAAAATAATATGATCAACATAGATTTGAACATGGATTAAATGTTTGCCTGACTTTCTGGTGAACAATGTCGGATCAACTGCTCCTTTGCTGAATCCAGTAGATAGAAGAAACTTTGATAGCGTATCATACCATGCCCTTGGAGCCTTCTTCAAGTGATAGACATGAGTAGGATGCTCAGGATTCACAAAGCCTTCCGGTTGGCTGACGTATACGACTTCTTTAAGATCTCCGTTAAGAAAAGCTGTTGATCCTAGTTGAGCAAACGATCTAATATAGAAACTGACTTAAAACAAATGCTTATTAAGTATCACGCGGAATTTAATACTTAATCTTAAGAAGAAGAACAATAAACATTCAACACATCAATATTATTATTAATACGAATACTCTTAACAGTATTAGGGTTTTACAACCTTGAAGTGTATCGAACTTAGATATAAAACATACGTATATCTAATCTAACCTAGGACCTCCTTTTATAGACTAAGGAGTCCTTTACATTATACAATACGTAACCTACAAGATAAATATCTTTTCCATATTTATCTAATACATAATACTAAACCGACTATACAAGACTAGCAGTGGTTACATTATATTATCCGTGGTTACACACTACTACTAGCCGCGGTTTGTCTTCATCCGTGGTTACATTCTTCTGTCCGTGGTTATATCAAACCTGTCCGTGGTTCCAGCACTTAGAGTAATTCTTGATTCAAGGAACCTAAAACCCAACAATCCTCCCCTAAACTTGATACATTCTAACAGAATTCTCAAGTTTCCTTTAACCTCAAAACATCTGAATTGGAGGATGTAGCCAAACACTTACTAGATTTAAGAATTTTCTCATATTTCAAAGAACAAATCGTAAGCTTGACCATCATAGGGTAACAACATCTTGATAATACCAGGCTTCAACATCTGAGCAATAATTCCTGGAAACTTATTCAACTGAGGATAATCACCTTCTACAAGCGTGTGAATAACTTTTCCGTAAATAGTTAAAACATGAACTCCATAAGTTTGATATAAAACCATCTTGTT
Organism: Chrysanthemum makinoi; assembly: GCA_910596185.1. Lineage (NCBI taxonomy): Eukaryota > Viridiplantae > Streptophyta > Magnoliopsida > Asterales > Asteraceae > Chrysanthemum > Chrysanthemum makinoi. Next base: position 249,409,732 of record OU343217.1, on the reverse strand, counting down.
ACAAAGCACCATTGTAGAGTCCTTTCCACTCAAGTTCATCATGAGTTGGTTCAAATAAAATCTTCAAATTATAATAGACCAGTCTCTCATGATAATCATTTGGATGTACTTCACCAAACTTATTCTTGTAAAGTCTCCAAAGATTCATCAAATCATCTCTTTCAAAGTACTGAAGCATTTGTGAAAATTTATTATACCCATAAACTTCATTGTTGAGTCTTTGAATTTTTCTGTGACAACCCGTACTTTCAGGTCATTTCTCGAAACGATTTATGCTTCACTATTTCAACATTTATCGTAAACTTGGTTTACGTGTTCCAAATTCGCGTAACCTTAAAGGTTTAGCGGCGAATTCATGATCATAACATCACGTACATTTCATATGGACTAAGATTAGTCTACATTTCATTCACATCATTTGCATCACATTAGTTCCTTCACGACATTTCATTTCACTTGTATCGCGTAATTTTTTTATATTAAATAAACGTTATCGAGTGAGTTATTATTTTGAATATTTAATCCGTTATTTCTAAAAAATGATCCCGACATATTTTTATACTTACATTTAGTTTATAAAAACTATAATTTGAGTCTACCTAGTGTTCTAAATTTATTTTGTATACAAATCGTTAAATTTATATTATTACGACGTTTTTCTTAAAAACTACTCGATAATTATTTTATCACTCAATTTTTACAAGAAAAGTATTTTTACAATTTTTATTATCTTATTACATTCTATTTTAACCTATTAAAAACTTACTTGTACCAAAAAGTTACAACTATCTACACTTTCCTTGCAATTTCTTACATATCTTACCAAATAATACATATACTTTCAATTAAAAAAAAAAAAATATATAAATATCTTACATACCCCCCCTTGGCCGACCAAGGGGGAAGGGGAGTTATTAATGTGTTATGGTTCATTAAATTCATGTCTTTACAACTTGTACACAAAAGTCTTACATAACTCAAGTATTTCATTCATTTTCTCATACTTCACAATCATTTTTCAAGAGTTAACAAAGTTTTCTCCTTCTTGGCTTCTCAAAACCGGTCATCACTTCAAGAGCTCAAGGGATCAAAATTTTTATCAAGATCAAGTGTTTTTACAATCTAGTATATACTCTATATAAGGTTTTGAAATAAAAACCAAGAGTACTTAGGCTAATCCTTGTTACTAGCACCTCATCATACTCACTAGTAAGCATCTAATATTTATTTTTCATCTTACATATTCATTTCATACTCATCTCATCATCTTTGAGCAAGAACATGCAAGACTTGTGTTGTTTATACCATTTTTACATGATTTTAGAGTATATATATATATATTTGGTCATCCTATAAATATCCCCTTGGTATTCTTTGGTCTTGATGATGTCTAGGAACCCATGACACCCTAAGAAGGTGTATGGTAGGATTAGATTAGCTTTGGAGTTGATTTGAAGGGATTAGAATAGGTTTTGTCCGAGAAAACTATTTTTGATAACTATAAATTGTGTTCTGTCCTTGTTTCATGTTTCTGGAAAACCGACAGTAGGCACGACATTTTGGCCTTGATATTTAGAAAATATACTTTAAAACGAATCCGTGGCGCTTGAACGGAATAAAACGGAGTTATAACGAGAAAGTTATGGATTTTACAAGTTTGACGACGAAAATTATAGTTTTCTGAAATTTCAGCATGCTGTTTTACATTGTTCGGGTCAAAAACGAGCCTTAAGCTTCACAAATTATTTCGACTTGTCAAAAATATATTAGTATACTTTGATACGAAGCTAAAGACGTATAATACGTAGAAAACGGATTTGAAACGACTAAGATATACACGCTTTCATAAACTTGCCGTAACTATTATTTTTAGAAAAACTATATTATTTTTACGAGATAAGTGTTACGTTAACTAAAATCACCATATTTAACCCCTATTATCTTTATGTTCGAGACCTTTTGAACGAAAACTCCTGAACTGAAACTTTTAGATATCGATACAAACTTTCCAAAACCGTCGAGTTTGTTCTCTAACGATCGACGTACACCGCTTTACGGCTAGTTTTCCAAAGCCATTTTTGTTAATTTCATGAAAATTCCGACGACATTGTTTTACTAAAAAAGTGGAAATTTCACCAAAAATCATTACGAAACCATTGTAGGATGACATTTTGACGAAAATAATTGTAAAGTGATTTTTGAATGGTCAAGACGTCAAAAGAGTATTTTTCGACGATAAGTATTATTTTTCCAAAAACTCGCAAATGGTATAAATAACATACTAAATGCATGCATAACATTACATTGCAACTCATTACATATCATATCATTCCTAATAGGTCATTTTCGAGATTCACGCTATATTTCAGTGTATCCACTTTTGTCATCGTAATCATTGCAACAGGTGAGTTTCATGGCCCCTACTTTTACTTGCTTTCATAACTGTTTTGGGGAGATACATGCTTAAACTGTTTTCATTTACTTTCACAAGTACTTTAACTTATATGAATTACCGTGAGTTCATAGCCCCACTTTTACTCTTTTAACTGTTTTACAAACTCTTGGGGAGATACATGCTACCTTTTAAATTGAACACAAATGCTTTGAACTGTATGCTATATCCGATGTTTTATTGTCACTAAGTATTTGCCATGTTCAAAGTCCCTACATCATGAACCATTAGTCACTTGCGGGTGAGCGCGAGTATAGTGAATAGGCCTATTGGAATTAACACTCCCGCCTTATTGACCCGCTTAGGGGAAATCGAACGCACTATATTTGAATAATTAAGGTAAATTGGCAAGTTTACCTATTAGGGCGGCGATGAAACGATGATTACCAATTTTATTGGTGCGATGTTTACGCTTTGGTGTCATGAACTTAGTGAAATAAATACGATGTTGTTTTTAACGATGAGTGTGAAACAATTTAACTCACACTACGATGATTGTGTTCAAACGAATTAATTAAACCTATGGTTTTACGTCGAGTTAGGTACTATTGTGAATTCATTTGACGATGTGTGGTTGAATATAAACTACACATATTCTGGCAGTGGGGTTGTGAACACACAAAGGTTGCAAGTTTTGTATGGGCGGACTTGGAACTGAGTGGATTTACAATGCCTTTGCTGCATAAACGATTTCGATACATTGAGTTATGCACTATTTTGTGAATTCATTTGACGATTTCTGTTTGAACATAAACTATACATATTCGCGTGGGTTGTGAACACACAGGTTGCAAGTTTGTATGGGCGGGACTTGGAACTGAGTGGATTTACAATGCCTTTGCTACTTAATCGATTTTGATAGTCTTTACATTTCAACGATTTACAATGCCCTTGCTGCATAAACGATTTTGAAAGGCTTTACATTTCAACACAAACTCTATGAACTCACTCAACCTTTGTGTTGACACTTTAGCATGTTTTATCTCAGGTTTCTAAGGCATTTACTTCATGGCATGCATTTGGACACATCATGGAGTCGCGAATGACGACGCTCTCACTTGGTTTTACGCACTTTAAAACATCGTTTGAATTGTAACAAACTTATTTCCGCACAAGTTGATTTTCATTTGGGACCTACTTTGTAAACTCGGATTGTTTTATTAAATCAAACGATGTATTTTCCAAACGACACTTTAGGTCGCTCAATATATCTCAGAATGTGATGCTATGACAGTCAATCCCGTGAATTCCATTCCGCTGCAAAACAGGTAATTTGGGGTGTGACAGATTGGCATCAGAGCTTCGGTTATAGAGAACTAGGTTGCATCATTGACCCTAGACTATAACTACATTATCATAGAATCTCATCATTTCATCATAAGTGCATGTTCACTTTGCAAGCGATTTATACGTATATTTTTCGAGTTATTTACTTTCATTTCACATTGATTGTCACATGGATGCCTTTAAATACCCATCCCATTATCCTTTCCTCATACTCTAATGTGGAGAATTCCTTGTTATTCCCTATCACAATCTTTACATCAATTGACTCATCACCGATAACTAATGCCGAGATAAACCTTTATATAGGGCGAAGTCACTCTCACTCCTTTGTTTCATCACTAACATGTCGAGTTACACGTTACTAACACATTAAGTCACTAAACCATTATACACTTGAAGCACTTATTTACACCTCATAACCCATCTTTTCGAACCCGCCGATTATTTTGAAAAATAACCTCAAACTTACCATTTCTCATCACATCTCTTTGAAGTGTTTATTATTAACATCGGATTTTTGCTACGTCTCACATTTCCTCTTGTTTTGAAGAAGATATGGCAATCAAGAAAGCTACAGTTGAAATGACCCAAGCAGCTATTCAAAAGTTAGTGAATGATAGCATAGCCGATGCTTTAAGAGTCGAAGGGAAACAGTGCTGCTGCTGCCGAGGTCTGCTCGCTGCCGCCGCTAGGCTAGCTGCTGCTACCGGAAATGCCGGAGGATCCGGAGTTAAGAGATGTTCGTACAAGGATTTCAAAAGTGGTGAGCCCACGAAGTTTAGGGGATCAAGGAGCCACGCCATGGTACGATGGATTGAAAAGTTGGAATCCGTGTTTTTGCTTTGTAATTGCCCGGATGATAGTAAGGTCAAATTTGCTACAAGTACATTACTCGATGGAGCGTTGTCGTGGTGGAATTCATATGCTCAACCGATTGGAATGGAGAATGCTTTCAAGCTTACTTGGGAGCAATTTAAGGGTTTGGTGACTAAGAAGTTTTGTCCTCGTACGGAAGTGAAAAAGTTGGAGACGGAGTTCTACGAACTAGTAACGATTGGGTACGATATTGACACATACATTCGGAGATTTCAGAATTGGCCGTTATGCCCGTCGATGGTACCGATAACGAGAAGTTGCTAGAGGCTTTATCTGGGACTTCCCGGTTATTCAAGGAAATGTGACTTCGCTTGATCCACAAACAATCGAGGAAGCTATTAGGGTGACTCAAAAGCTCATGGCCCAAGTAGTGAAGAGAGGTAAGTACACCAACACCAACCAAAACAACAACCCCAACAACCGCACCAACTACAACAATAACCAAAATAACAACAACGACGATAACCAAATCAACAACAACAAAAGGAAATGGGAAAACGACCAAGGAGATGATAACAACAACAACCAAAACCGCAACACTAACCGTCATCAACAACAAAATAGAAGGCAAGAAGCGGTAATGGTTTATGTCGCTGCACCAATGAGAGGTAGAGGGTATGCTGGAACACACCCACTATGTAATCGATGTAATTTTCATCACTCGGGTCCTTGCCCTGCCAAGTGCCACAAATGCAAAACCCCGGGACATCTAGCCAGGGATTGTAAAGGTAAAGCCGTAGTCACATGCTTCGAATGTGGGGAACAAGGACACTATCGGAATCAATGTCCTCAAAACCAAGGTCAACCAATTGAAGGTGCTCATGGGAATGTATATATGTTGGAAGGAGGAGGAGGAGCTCGTCAAGGTATCAACGACGCGAAGACTCAAGAAGTTCGAAACTAACAGCCTTATTTCTCCTTATGTGCTATGTCGTACTAAGTTTATGTTTTCCATCATATCCGAATCTTTATAACCTAAGATGTATTTCTGTTTGATAAACCACTTGTTATAAAATATTCTCATCTATCGTACTTTATTTTCTTTCCGATTTGTTATCATTTGCGAGGATTTCAATTCTTTTTACTTTAACTATCATTTTAACGACACTTCTCCATGTCTTCTCTCCTCGATGTTCATCACAATTTTAACATCAGTTGACTCAACACCAAACAATATATGAGTCGATTAGTCCAAGCATTGCATAGTTACTCCTAGATTATACATAGCCTGATCACCTATGTCTAATTCAGGAAGAATCGTGCAATGAAGGGAGTAGTAGGCTTATATGTGTAAGCAATTCCGTAATCGAGCCAAATTTTCAAAAGATTTTCTTCAAACCACTTGTTTCCAGTTTGATCCGCGTGACAGTTCTTGTTTGATGAGTTGCAAAGATCGAGCTAGAAACAAGTTGTTACCTAAACCGATTTAGCCTAATCGTATGACAGCTCTTGTTTGATGAGTTGTGGGATTAAGTAAAAATCGGTTACCAAAAAGTCTTTTGAGGGTTTTGCTCGAGAATGGGAAGGCTTGCCTCATCAAACCCTAAACCCGTTAGACCTAACAACCATTGAATTCGTGGACTGAATTCCTTTTTGGATGGGCTAATGTGACAACCCGTACTTTCAGGTCATTTCTCGAAACGATTTATGCTTCACTATTTCAACATTTATCGTAAACTTGGTTTACGTGTTCCAAATTCGCGTAACCTTAAAGGTTTAGCGGCGAATTCATGATCATAACATCACGTACATTTCATATGGACTAAGATTAGTCTACATTTCATTCACATCATTTGCATCACATTAGTTCTTTCACGACATTTCATTTCACTTGTATCGCGTAATTTTTTTATATTAAATAAACGTTATCGAGTGAGTTATTATTTTGAATATTTAATCCGTTATTTCTAAAAATGATCCCGACATATTTTTATACTTACATTTAGTTTATAAAAACTATAATTTGAGTCTACCTAGTGTTCTAAATTTATTTTGTATACAAATCGTTAAATTTATATTATTACGACGTTTTTCTTAAAAACTACTCGATAATTATTTTATCACTCAATTTTTACAAGGAAAGTATTTTTACAATTTTTATTATCTTATTACATTCTATTTTAACCTATTAAAAACTTACTTGTACCAAAAAGTTACAACTATCTACACTTTCCTTGCAATTTCTTACATATCTTACCAAATAATACATATACTTTCAATTAAAAAAAAATATAAATATCTACATACCCCCCTTGGGGGGAAGGGAGTTATTAATGTGTTATGGTTCATTAAATTCATGTCTTTACAACTTGTACACAAAAGTCTTACATAACTCAAGTATTTCATTCATTTTCTCATACTTCACAATCATTTTTTCAAGAGTTAACAAAGTTTTCTCTCCTTCTTTGGCTTCTCAAAACCGGTCATCACTTCAAGAGCTCAAGGGATCAAAATTTTTATCAAGATCAAGTGTTTTTACAATCTAGTATATACTCTATATAAGGTTTTGAAATAAAAACCAAGAGTACTTAGGCTAATCCTTGTTACTAGCACCTCATCATACTCACTAGTAAGCATCTAATATTTATTTTTCATCTTACATATTCATTTCATACTCATCTCATCATCTTTGAGCAAGAACATGCAAGACTTGTGTTGTTTATACCATTTTTACATGATTTTAGAGTATATATATATATATTTGGTCATCCTATAAATATCCCCTTGGTATTCTTTGGTCTTGATGATGTCTAGGAACCCATGACACCCTAAGAAGGTGTATGGTAGGATTAGATTAGCTTTGGAGTTGATTTGAAGGGATTAGAATAGGTTTTGTCCGAGAAAAACTATTTTTGATAACTATAAATTGTGTTCTGTCCTTGTTTCATTTTTCTGGAAAAACCGACAGTAGGCACGACATTTTGGCCTTGATATTTAGAAAATATACTTTAAAACGAATCCGTGGCCGCTTGAACGGAATAAAACGGAGTTATAACGAGAAAGTTATGGATTTTACAAGTTTGACGACGAAAATTATAGTTTTCTGAAATTTCAGCATGCTGTTTTTACATTGTTCGGGTCAAAAACAAGCCTTAAGCTTCACAAATTATTTCGAATTGTCAAAAATATATTAGTATACTTTGATACGAAGCTAAAGACGATAATAACGTAGAAAACGGACTTGAAACGACTAAGATATACACGTTTTCATAAACTTGCCGTAACTATTATTTTTAGAAAAACTATATTATTTTTACGAGATAAGTGTTACGGTAACTAAAATCACCATATTTAACCCTATTATCTTTATGTTCGAGACCTTTTGAACGAAAACTCCTGAACTGAAACTTTTAGATATCGATACAAACTTTCCAAAACCGTCGAAGTTTGTTCTCTAACGATCGACGACACCGCTTTTACGCTAGTTTTCCAAAGCCAATTTTTGTTAATTTCATGAAAATTCCGACGACATTGTTTTACGACGAAAAGTGGAAATTTCACCAAAAATCATTATTAAACCATTGTAGGATGACATTTTGACGTAAATAATTGTAAAGTGATTTTTGAATGGTCAAGACGTCAAAAGAGTATTTTTCGACGATAAGTATTATTTTTCCAAAAACTCGCAAATGGTATAAATAACATACGAAATGCATGCATAACATTACATTGCAACTCATTACATATCATATCATTCCTAATAGGTCATTTTCGAGATTCACGCTATATTTCAGTGTATCCACTTTTGTCATCGTAATCATTGCAACAGTGAGTTTCATGGCCCTACTTTTACTTGCTTTCATAACTGTTTGGGGAGATACATGCTCAAACTGCTTTCATTTACTTTCACAAGTACTTTAACTTATATGAATTACCGTGAGTTCATAGCCCCACTTTTACTCTTTTTAACTGCTTTTACAAACTCTTGGTGGAGATACATGCTACATTTTAAATTGAACACAAATGCTTTGAACTGTATGCTATATCCGATGTTTTATTGTCACTAAGTATTTGCCATGTTCAAGTCCCTACATCATGAACCATTAGTCACTGCGGTGAGCGAGTATAGTGAATAGGCCTATTGAATTAACACTCCCGCTCTTATTGACCCAGTTAGGGGAAATCGATCGCACTATATTTGAATCATTAAGGTAAATTGGCAAGTTTACCTATTAGGGCGGCGATGAAACGATGATTACCAATTTTTATTGGTGCGATGTTTACGCTTTGGTGTCATGAACTTAGTGAAATAAATACGATGTTGTTTTTAACGATGAGTGTGAAACAATTTAACTCACACTACGATGATTGTGTTCAAACGAATTAATTAAACCTATGGTTTTACGTCGAGTTAGGTACTATTGTGAATTCATTTGACGATGTGTGGTTGAATATAAACTACACATATTCTGGCAGTGGGTTGTGAACACACAGGTTGCAAGTTTTGTATGGGCGGGACTTGGAACTGAGTGGATTCACAATGCCTTTGCTGCATAAACGATTTCGATACATTGAGTTATGCACTATTTTGTGAATTCATTTGACGATTTCTGTTTGAACATAAACTATACATATTCTGGCAGTGGGTTGTGAACACATAGGTTGCAAGTTTTGTATGGGCGGGACTTGGAACTGAGTGGATTTACAATGCCTTTGCTACTTAATCGATTTTGATAGTCTTTACATTTCAACGATTTACAATGCCCTTGCTGCATAAACGATTTTGAAAGGCTTTACATTTCAACACAAACTCTATGAACTCACTCAACCTTTGTGTTGACACTTTAGCATGTTTTTATCTCAGGTTTCTAAGGCATTTACTTCATGGCATGCATTTGGACACATCATGGAGTCGCGAATGACGACGCGTCTCACTTGGGTTTTACTTACTTTAAAACATCGTTTGAATTGTAACAAACTTATTTCCGCACAAGTTGATTTTCATTTGGGACCTACTTTGTAAACTCGGATTGTTTTATTAAATCAAACGATGTATTTTCCAAACGACACTTTAGGTCGTTCAATATATCTGTAACTGTGATGCTATGACAGTCAATCCCCAGGAATTCCATTCCGCTGCAAAACAGGTAATTTGGGGGTGTGACATTTTCAAACTCCTTCACTTCCATCTTTAAGCTTAAACTCATAAGAAACAATTTGATTAACATCTTCAACTATTTTCAATCTTTTAGAATCAGATGTCTCTTGGATCTCAGATTTTCTCTTTCTTTTACTATGAATCCACTCATCATCTTTCTGAATCCACTCTTCATCCTTATTAGAATTCATTGGACAGTAATCATCATTATTAATCTTCATATATCTCATATAAATCTCCTTAATTCTTTCAAATGAACATCTATTAAGATTATCAGAAATATGAATGCCTGAATTCTTAATAATCTTCATCAGACATTTCATCTGTGCAATTGAATGAGGTTTCTTTCTTATAACTTGCTTTCTGTCTTTACTGACCTTCCTTGCCCATTCACCCAAAAGTCTAGCTTTTTCCTCATCATCCAACAAAGCCCATTCTTGTGCAAGATACTCATCATTTATTAGTTGAGAAGCTTCAAGATAGTTCAGTGATTCATACCATGTAGCTAACCATCTCTGACTAGCCTCCTCTTCTCGTTGCTTTCTTTTCTCTAAAGCTGTTTGTTCTTCAGCTAACATGTTCTTTGCATACTCTGCATCATAAGCTTCTTGTTCTGCTTTAGATTTAAACTTCAGCTCCGGAACCACTTTCTTCTTCAAAGGTTCACCAATAACTAAACTTTTTCCTTTGGATTTAGTTGCAGTAGATTGAACATATAAAACAGGCGCAATCATAGGTGTAGAAATAGATGAGGTTTTGCTTAAATTTATCAATGTACTTGCAGCTTCTTTCTCAACTTCTTTAGATTTAGGTGGTGATACAGAGAGGGTTGTAACAATAGTGGAAGTAGTTATGATAGCAGTGGGTATGACAATAGTGGGTATAATTGCCATGTCCAAACGCAACATGGTTACAAGAGTACTAACCATGGTTGCGACATACTACCATCGCTGGTTGTGTCCTGCACTACTTCATCTTCTACAACATTCTTCACATTTTCAAGAACGGCCTCATTCCCATCTTTATCGATACCAAAATGCTTGATCTCCACTATCAACATCTTCTTCCATAGGTACATCAACAACCTCCCCTGAATTCTTGCCTTCACTCCTCCCCTGTTTGGATACATTCTCCACATTCAAAGCCGAGAGGAGTCCACCTTCTTTTCTTTCTTCTCATAGCTTTCAAAACAAAGAACCCTGTGTCGCCTTACTTTTTCCAAAACCAACACTCTGTGCTTCAATCTCCTAATATCCTTACCCTAAAACATAGCCAACTCCTCAGACCTCAAATTGTAGCCTCCATTTTAGCACATTTTGCCGCCAATTCATTAAAACGCTCAAGAATATCCTCCCCACTTCTCGACTGTGTTAACGGTCCGAGAGGTGGTTCATTGAAAAGTCATCATGTACCGCTTAGGATCCGCCAATTCATGTTCATGTTCCAAGCTATCCTCATCACTTCGAGTGTGTTAACCGCCCGAGAGGTGAATCCTTGGATAAAGTAAACATAGCATCGCACCTAGCCTGAACAACTATGCACCCCAGTATTAGCCAAGTGGCTAGGGATTCCTCCATCTGTGTTAAGTTCCAAGGAACTCTCCACATTAGGAGTTGCCAAAGGTTGGTCTTAATTATGTTTCCACTATCCCGACAAGATCTAAGCATGAATCAAAGTGGAAGCCCTTCCAATCATGTCACCTCCACCACCTGTGACCTCAAGAGCAACACCAAGAGTAGCACTAGCCCGAGGTAGCTTAGTGCCCTTCTCCTCCTAGTCCATACAATAGGTGTAACTGTAGTTTGGGTTTGACTAGAAGTAGGTTGAGTTGCACTATCGCTGGTTGCAAGTGTACTATCGATTTGAGGTGCACTAGCAAAGGGTTCAGATGTACTAGAAGTTGGTTCGACTATAGGTTGAGATTCGTGATCCTCATCAAACTCAGGATCAGTAGGCAAAGTAAGCATATGAGGAAATAAAGGAACATCTATAATTTGTACATTTTGTTGTGATTCTCATATGTGCAAAAACCTTAGGAAGCATATGATGTACTTCATACTCTGAGTATGCTCAACATGCTCCTCTATTTGACTTTCCACAATCAGTTGAACAAACCTAGGATATAAATAGTATTTACCCTTCTTCCTAATGTTTTGGACTAGCCCCTCATATATCATCCTAGACCAATTGAACTTTCTTCCATCAGACAAACAAATAATAGCAATAGCAATTTTGGAAGGAAAGTCATTAAACCCTGTGGTCTTATTACTCATACACATCAATAAGGTATGAATAAGAAACTTCCATTGTTTTGAAAACAAACTCTAAAAATATTGTACCTTATCACCTCTGTGGGTATAACCTAACATTTCCAAACCAAAGAACAATCTCAACATCCTAAAGATTAGTAATACCATCAAGATCATCAAACTTTCAAACTCTCCTTATGATCTCCTCATTAACTGAAATAGCATTCTCATCCACAGTAGTGCTAAACACTTCGACTCCATCAACCTCTTCAAGCTTAGCATTCCTCCAGAACTGACGTATGTAGGCTTTAAGAATGGTTGGTGTGACAGTTAAGGCATAGTGAATAGAACTGTGAAGTAGGAAATCAATCATTTGATGAAAACCCTCAGATCGATCATTTTTGTGAGATTAGCAACAAGGTTATGTGTATTGGAATACTTTTCAGCCATTGTGATTAATGATGGGTATGATGTGGCTTTTGTGAATTATGCAAAGATAAGTGATTAGGGTTAATGTTGAGCGCTAATTGAAGTGATTTGAAGACCAAAGAAATGATCCATCCGTGATTTGGGGGAAATAAATATAGGTTTGCCAAAGTTACCAATCAGCCCCTGTAGTATCCAACACTAATCAAAATGCTATCTGCGGTTTGAGAACAGCTATCCACGTTTAGACACATACCATCCGTGGATACATAGTAGCACTTCAACCAAACGTCCAAGAATTATAGAAAGTAAATCTGTGTCATAATAAGAGAGATCTCACACAAATATGAAGGAGTACACAATATTTTTTTTTATTTTTTAATCAAACACAAGCAGCTAACACACCAGCTCCTATGTACACAAATCCTTCATACCTGCAAGACAAAAACAAAAAACAAACACAGAGAAGAAGGTCATTGTTGTCAGTGGTTAGAAAGAGCTAGAAGTGGTTCCAAATGACCTATCCGTGGTTTAGAACAGATAAGTTAATATGGTCAACTTCTAGGATTAATATTAGTCCAACACCCAAGAATCTCATTAACTCCTCAACCACATTTAACCTGCCCCTCATTTACTTCCATAACCCATAACTCTGCTTATATAAAAGACGCTAATTTCATATAACGCACACACCAGTCAATATCTAAACCCTAATTTCTCCAAAATCCCCAATCAACTATAATCACCATGTGGAACCCTAGTTGGAATAAACCGTGAAGTCGTTGATCTAACATCCTCCTCATCCTCATCATCATCAAGTGAAGAAACTAACCCATGGCAGTTTTACATCCCTCCACAAGAACCAAGACCAAGAAAATCCCCATTTCTTCCATCATCTGAAGATGATAGTGTGGTGGATCCAAGTGAGGCATCTGAGGACTCTGATGACTCCTCAAAGAAGAGAACTTCAAACCCCCAACCTTCATCATCCCAACACCAACCAAGACCACGAGCAAGAAATCCACCACTCCCAAAGGACAGAGAGGTGGTTCTTGGTCTTCTTGCACCAAGTTATGGTGCTTCTTCACATATCGTAAGAGGGAAGGGAAAAAGGAAAATGGAATGATGCTTTGGTGAAACCAAGTAGATGCAAGTATGATATGACTATGTCCTTTGTGCTTCATTTACTGTATTCATCTTCATCATCTTCGTTTTCATCAATCCATCCTTCCCATTTTGATCCTTAGCTTATCATGCATATCCAACAACTGAGGATAGTAGTAGGAAATCATGTATAGAAGTAGTCTTTTAATTTGCACTTGAAGTTTCATTGTAAGTCAGAACTGTTTTTGATGAATGAATGAACAATTTACTTCAAGATTTCTTTTGGCTTCTATAATGAACTTTCTTGTATCTGCAAAATGGTTAGTGGAAACACATAACAACAAGCAGTGGTTTGAACCAAACTATCAGTGGTTAGAAATAAGAATAGCAAAACTAAGATTACAAAATAATGTCCAATACTTATACAAATTGGTACAAAACAATTTGAGAGTTTAGAGATTTATCATTCCAATACTAACAACAAGGTAATCAAACCTTCCACATCAAAAGCTTTAGTGAGAAGATCGAACACTGAAATCGATGGATTTTACCATTTGAATATGTCTTTTCTCATTACAATCTCTAATAAAATGATGTCTTATCTCAATATGTTTAGTTCTAGAATGTAAAACGGGATTTTTAATGATGCATATTGTACAAGTATTATCAATGTAAATCTTAGTATGCATAAAATTGTACCAAAATCCAAAGAATTGATTCTCAATCCAAAGAACTTGGCCACAAAGAACTTAGCGCCAGCCACATATTCATTTTTTGTAGAATTTGCCACAATTGTTTGCTTCTTACACTGCCATGAAATAAGTCTGCTTCCCAAAAACTGACATCCTCTAGTAGTAGACTTCCTATCCAAACTAGCACCAGCATAGTCACTGTAAAACCCTAAAAATATAAACGCATAATAAGACTATTTTACCCTTGAAATCAAAATTATTAAAATACGTTTATGATCATTTAACGAAATTTAAAAACTTAACTTATCTATAATTAAAACTTAACTAATATGTGTAACGTGGATTGATTTTGTAACGACCTTGAAGATTTAAACGTCTCACTAAAATATTGGGCCTTGTCTTTCGTTATTTGGGAAACAACTTGGGCCGAGTGTTTTGTTCGTCTGGATCAAGGAGCCGAGAGCCCAAGATGGGTGTTTGTTCGTTCGCTTAGACCAAGAGGTCGAAGCCCACACACCTTCTCAAAGCCCTAGAACCGAATTTTTCACCACCTATATATACAAACTCATAAACATAATTTGGAACCCTAGTTTTGCCTCTTCTTTCTTTTTCTTTCTATTCGGCCGAAACCCAAATTTCCCCTTGGTGTCGAGAGTTTGTTTCCAACGAGCTAAGGTATAACAATGTTCTATTCGTCTCACTTTGATACACCTAATGTTATTATATATTGTATCGTGTTTTGTTTTAAATCGAATCTTGTGTATTTGGTCGAGCCGTATGAAAACAAAAACAACAAATATGAATCGGATCTAATATAATTAGAGAGCATGTAATGTAATATGTAATGTATGAATTTGTACTAATTAGGTCGAGCCACTATAAAACCGAATCACATATATATAAATGTTATTATGCCTAACAAATTCGAAACCCTAATTGGAATGAAACCCTAAGTGTAATTAATGGTCTAAGCATGTAATTATAATGGTTTTAATAAACCCTAAAACTGGACAGCATCATATGTCGAACTTGTGCGTGTCATATATCGAATTTTATAAGTACAATAATCTGGGTTTTTGTGGGAAAAGTTTATTTTATGTCTTAGTTAAGTTTTCCAAGTGGTTTGGTCGAATTTGAAGTTGTCTAAGTCATATTTTTGAATTTTACAAGATCAAGTGTCAAAGCTGAGAAAACGGGTCTGAAATTTAGTTGGATTGTTTGATTTTTCATTTGCAAACCATAATGAATTGGGAGCTCTCCTTTTACAGGATTGACATTTAGGATATAAATGAATTTCTGGGAGTTTTGGGAATTTTTCCAAGGTGTCTAAACAGGTCCAATAAGTGTAAACTTTTAAGGTGTATTTTCTGATTACTTTCTGGGCAGGTCTGGACTTATGATTTTCCATAGGCCATTTAGCATGGAAATAGAACCCACCAATTTTTGTAGAGTCTCTTAACTCATATGGGAACCCTTGGAATTTTGCTTGATTTCATTTGAGCTAAGTAAGTATTTTATAAAAATCGCTAAAGTCTGGTCCGAATATGAATTTAAGAAACTGAAAGATAAAATATGATATCAATAGGTAACACACTTACAAATGCATAAGAAACTTATAAAATGAGAATATACTTATAACTCTAAGAATGTTAATGCGATGAATCCGTTATAACCTTAATGATGCTAATAAGTATTAAATAAATCATAATCCGTGTAGATTCGTTGAAGGAGACGCTGACGCTATATCTTTCGTGATTCACTCGTTCGTTTGCTTTTCTCTCATTGCTTTAAGGTACAGATATTCTGACCTTTTCAGTAAAGGTTTCTTATAATGTTTTCTTTTCGTTAGCTTCTACATTAGGATTTCCTAAGCCTTTGCTATGAACCCTAATGTGTCTATTTGAGTCTGTTGCTTTATCTCGAACTTTGATTTTTGAATCATAAAACATTGATTTTGCACTATATGATATGAAGACTTTGATTTTGAAAACATGATTAAACATTTGATAATATATGATCTATGTCAGTTATGACATTCTATTTGACCTAAGATAGTTTGACACCCGAGCCAATTATTAACTAGTCATGGGGTTCCATGTCCGTGTCAGTGATGCACCACTGACATGACTCTAGGGCAGTAGAGTGAAGTTCTGCCACGTCCCTTATCTATTATTTGTTATGAGCTCAAGTTATATTATATTATCAATATATGTTTGTGGGGCGTATGGATGCATCCTAGATCTGATCTGGTATCCGATATGATTTATCTAGGTGAATGATGTCGTGTGCAATGCGCGTCTTCATAAAACTCTAGGAGCTAGCTACTCCGGATTATTTTGAGATTGTTTCTATATAGTTATGATGTTTTTGATATGATATGTTCTGGGCTCGTGGTAGTTAACTAGATCTTTATCTGTTATTTCTATGTTAAGTATTCTGATTATGATTCGATATGTTCAAGTGTTTATGATTATGTGTTGGGCTTATTATATGTTATTATATATGTGTATGCTTTTGTATGTTTATGTGATTACCGTTTACAATGCTAGGTTATGATTAATATGTTTAAATGGGATTCACATGTCATCTCGATGTCATGTTAGTTTCTAGTTATGTGAAGTCGTTGATCTGTAAGATGAATGTGCTAGTGTGAAAGTGAGTATTCTATAAGTTTAGTATGCATAATTTGTTCAGTTAATTTTGTGAACCTTGCTTATACGTTAGTGTTTTTATCTGCATACATGTGACTGCCATGTTTTAACTCACGTGATGTTAGGGTTTGATTTGAGAACTGGTTTAGTTTATGATAGCTGCTTTGATAATTGTTAATGGTTATGCTATGTTTTGTCTGGTCGATTTAATTATAGTTGTCTACTATGTTTCTATTTGTTTGTGAGACTGCCATGATTTGAATGCTATTTCCGTTCTTTGCGATATTGTTTGAGTGTGTTACGTGTAGATTAATTGATTTGTATGAATGCCATGAGTATTTCTGTAACTGTTTAGTTAGTCATTAGACTCTCGTTTGGCTTATAAGTAATCTGTTATTCTTGATATGTTAAGTTTTGGCCGCTCGATGTGGTTGTGTTTGTGACATTAATGTGCTATGAGATGTTTTAAATTGTTACATGGTTGTTTGGATTGTGATATTTGTGCTTCCGCAGAATCCTAAAAGATCCCTCATCATCTTTTCATTTTGACTTCGTTATTTGTATATTTGTTTTGTTTAGCTTTTGTTTCGTTATATCCGTTCATCGGGCTTTGTAAGCTCACCAAGCATTTTCTTTTCCTCGCGGCAGTTCTAAGCATTCAAGATGAGCTTATGGGATAGCTGATCTGGGTTGAGAGTAGTGACGAGAGCAAGATTCGACCATAGAGATCTTAGATTTATTTTGAAGTTTAGCTATTTATGTTTTCTTTTTGAATATTTTGTAAAGGCTTCCGCTATTGTATAGTACTTAAGGTTCTGATATGAAACCGTATTTGTTATATCTTTACCCTTGTCGGGTTGGGGTGTTACAATTATGGTATCAGAGCTCTAGGTTTTAGGACCCTTAGAGCTTAGGCTATGACCTATGAGGATTGGGTAGACATTAGGTTTCCGTTTGTTCGTGATATCTTTCGATTCCTTTTGACTGCCGCTCGATTTGACTTCAATATTCTTTTGTCTTCACCGAAGTTGGCCCTCCTCTCTCTCGCATCAAATTTTGTTATTTTGTTTTCGCCGTCCGCTTGTCGATCGTTAGATGGAGACTACCCGTGGAGCCGAAGAATATGGTGCCGACCGCTACCGCTAACGGTTCCCGTGTTGCCGAGAGGTTCGTGAAGTGAGGCCACACCCGACCGCCGTCGGGTGGAGACATCGGATGTCTTCTTTGGAGGAAGCCGGACGAATCAACTAAAGACGAACGATGAAGACATGATTCAACAGGTGGCGGGAAGGTTCATCTACTTCATATGATTTGGGCCGGCGTGTTACTCGATTCGCTTGTCACGCGCTTTTGAGGCGTTTGATATCTTGCTACGTGATTTTGATCGGCATTACTTTTCTTTGATTCGCTCGTAACTCGGTTTGAATCGTGAAGTTTTATCATTTAGCATTTTGGTTATATCTTAACTTTTCCTTTGAATCGCCGTTAATGAGTCATGAGGAACCGTTGACGGAAAATTAGTAGAGGAGTACGAAACTAAAGTCGTTGACAACCAAGGCCTCACTACTAGGTATCATGATAGATGTCCCAAGTTCTTGGAAGATGGAGGAGTAGTTTGGACTAGGAGTCGCGATTGTATGCTTTCGTGGACCGTGTGCCGAGAGGAAGAGAGAATCGAGAAGTGACTTTGCTAGTCAGCTTATTACCGCTATGTAAGGAAATAAGAACGGATGGATAAGTGAGGAAGAAGAGGAAGAAGAAGAAGATGAGGAAGAATACGAGGTGGACTCGGATCTAGAATCTACGGCTTCTAGTAGGTTTAATCCGATACAAGAATAGAAATGTGCACCCTCGAGTAGTTGCCTCTTTATGAGAAATCTCTGACATTGGATTTTGAGTTTAGGTCCTTTTGTTTTCATTTAGATGATTGAATCTTGGATTATTAAGTTTTATTTTGGGAGTTCATCTTATGACGATTTTGCAGATTTTGTTTGATTAATGGAAATAAAACAAAATTTTGAAAGTATAGTTCCTGCCTCTGTTGTTTTCTCGATAGATTCGCTAAGTTTCCGTTAGTCCTTATAAGTTTTGTCTACTATGTGTTTTCTTAATGATGTCGCTTTTTCACAGCTAGAAATGAAGTATGACCATCATGATAGTATACTTTGTGGATCCGGTTTGTTATAGTAGGTTACTTGCAATTTGTATGTTATCTGTATGTGGTATGTTTTGTTATGATATTAGTTATGTGTTTTGTCATGACCCGAGACCGAATTTAATGACAATAAGAACTTGTTATGTGATGCAAGTATTATGACGCCGATCAACGTAATACCGAGATCATATAACTGAACTTATTGAAGGTATACGACGCCGGGAAATGCCCGGTTGATATGTGAATGGAATTTGCCTTGTATCTATTATTTGTCACCCCTCATGTTTGATTGGAATTCTGTACCAACTTGTTATGACTTGTGTAAACTATGGATTGCTATGTTTGCTCTAAATGTGTACGCTCGTGTACCCTTATTATGGTCCTAGGATTTTCGTGAAGTGTTTGAGGAACATTAGATCCTTTTAGTTTGATTATCTGCGACTAATGAGACCATTAGGATTAGTTCCGTCTATGCATATGATTGATCTCATCATTAGATATCTGATTAGTTAGAATTGTCATTTGATTTTCTGCATCTCATCCGATATCTGCCACTACTTGATGCATATAGGATAGTCTGTTGTAAGTATTTGATTATTGTTTTGATCCGCTTTGTTCTGGAGATGCATTCCGTGTTCGCTTTTAATTCCTCAAAACTCTAAAATCCGCATTTGTTTCTGTCCTATTTTCGTTGTCCAATTTCGAGGACAAAATTTTCTTTTTAGAAGGGGAGAGTTGTTAAACCCTAAAAATATAAACGCATAATAAGACTATTTTACCCTTGAAATCAAAATTATTAAAATACGTTTATGATCATTTAACGAAATTTAAAAACTTAACTAATATGTGTAATGCGATTGGTTTTAATGCGACAGATTTAAACGCCTCACTAAAATATTGGGCCTTGTCTTTCGTTATTTGGGAAACAACTTGGGCCTAGTGTTTTGTTCGCTTTGGATCAAGGAGCGAGAGCCCAAGATGGGTGTTTGTTCATTCGTTGGGACCAAGAGGCCAAGCCCACACACCTTCTCAAGGCCCTAGAACCGAATTTTTCACCACCTATATATACAAACTCATAAACATAATTTGGAACCCTAGTTTTGCCTCTTCTTTCTTTTTCTTTCTATTCGGCCGAAACCCTAATTTCCCTTGGTGTCGAGTTTGTTTCAACGAGCTAAGGTATAACAATGTTCTATTCGTCTCACTTTGATATGCCTAATGTTATTATATATTGTATCGTGTTTTGTTTTAAATCGAATCTTGTGTTTTTGGTCGAGCCGTATGAAAACAAAAACAACAAATATGAATCGGATCTAATATAATTAGAGAGCATGTAATGTAATATGTAATGTATGAATTTGTACTAATTAGGTCGAGCCACTATAAAACCAAATCACATATATATAAATTTTATTATGCCTAACAAATTCGAAACCCTAATTGGAATGAAACTCTAAGTGTAATTAATGGTCTAAGCATGTAATTATAATGGTTTTAATAAACCCTAAAACTGGACAACATCATATGTCGAACTTTTGCGTGTCATAGATCGAATTTTATAAGTACAATAATCTGGTTTTTTGTGGGAAAAGTTTAGTTTATGTCTTAGTTAAGTTTTCCAAGTGGTTTGGTCGAATTTGGAGTTGTCTAAGTCGTATCTTTGAATTTTACAAGATCAAGTGTCAAAGCTGAGAAAACGGGTCTGAAATTTAGTTGGATTGTTTGATTTTTCATTTGCAAACCATAATGAATTGGGAGCTCTCCTTTACAGGATTGACATTTAGGATATAGATGAATTTCTGGGAGTTTTGGTTATTTTTCCAAGGTGTCTAAACAGGTCCAATAAGTGTAAACTTTTAAGGTGTATTTTCTGATTACTTTCTGGGCAGGTCTGGACTTATGATTTTCCATAGGCCATTTAGCATGGAAATAGAACCCACCAATTTTGGTAGAGTCTCTTAACTCATATGGGAACCCTTGGAATTTTGCTTGATTTCATTTGAGCTAAGTAAGTATTTTATAAAAATCGCTAAAGTCTGGTCCGAATATGAGTTTAAGAAACTGAAAGATAAAATATGATATCAATAGGTAACACACTTACAAATGCATAAGAAACTTATAAAATGAGAATATACTTATAAATCTAAGAATGTTAATGCGATGAATCCGTTATAACCTTAATGATGCTAATAAGTATTAAATAAATCATAATCCGTGTAGATTCGCTGAAGGAGACGCGACGTTATATCTTCGTGATCACTGCTCGCTTGCTTTCTCTCATTGCTTTAAGGTACGTATATTCACCTTTCCGTAGTGTTTCTTATAATGTTTTCTTTTCGTTAGCTTCTACATTAGGATTTCCTAAGCCTTTGCTATGAACCCTAATGTGTCTATTTGAGCTGTTGCTTATCTGAACTTTGATTTTGAATCATAAAACATTGATTTTGCACTATATGATATGAAGACTTTGATTTTGAAAACATGATTAAACATTTGATAAAATATGATCTATGTCAGCTATGACATTCTATTTGACCTAAGATAGTTTGACACCGAGCCATTATTAACTAGTCATGGGTTCCATGTCCGTGTCGCTGATGCACCACTGACATGACTCTAGGGCAAGAGAGTGAAGTTCGCCACGCCCCTTATCTGTTATTTGTTATGAGCTCAAGTTATATTATATTATCAATATATGTTTGTGGGGAGTATGGATGCATCCTAGATCCATCTGTTGTCCGATATGATTTGTCTAGGTGAATGATGTCGCAGTGCGCGGCTCTTCATAAAACTCTGGGAGCTAGCTACTCCAACTTATTTTGAGATTGTTTCTATATAGTTATGATGTTTTTGATATGATATGTTCACCGTGGTAGTTAACTAGATCTTTATCTCGTTATTTCTATGTTAAGTATTCTGATTATGATTCGTATGTTCAAGTGTTTATGATTATGTGTCGGGCTTATTATATGTTATTATATATGTGTATGCTTTTGTATGTTTATGTGATTACCGTTACAATGCTAGGTTATGATTAATATGTTTAAATGGTATTCGCATGTCAGCATCCGATGTCATGTTAGTTTCTCGTTATTTGAAGTCGTTGATCTGTAAGATGAATGTGCTAGTGTGAAAGTGAGTATTCTATAAGTTTAGTATGCATAATTTGTTCAGTTAATTTTGTGAACTTGCTTATATCGTTAGTGTTTTTATCCTGCATATGTGACCGCCATGTTTTAACTCACATGTTGGGTTTGATTTGAGAACTGGTTTAGTTTATGATAGATGCTTTGATAATTGTTAATGGTTATGCTATGTTTTGTCTGGTCTATTTAATTATAGTTTGTTTAATATGTTTTCTAATTGCTTGTGAGATCGCCATGATTTGAATGTTATTTCCGCTGTCGCGATATTGTTTGAGTGTGTTACGTAGATTAATTGATTTGTATGAATGCCATGATTATTTGCCGTAATCAAGCTCCGTTAGTCATTAGACTCTTCGCTTGGCTTATAAGTAACTGCTATTCTTGATATGTTAAGTTTGGTCAGTTCGATGTGGTTGTGTTTTGTGTCACAAATGCTATGAGATGTTTTAAATTGTTACATGGTTGTTTGGATTTCTGATATTTGTGCTCGCAGTAATCCTAAAAAGATCCTCATCATTTTTTCATTTTGATTTCAAGTATTTGTATATTTGTTTTGTTTAGCTTTTGTTTCGCTATATCTCGCTCACTGGGCTTTGTAAGCTCAACACGCTTTTTCCTCGCTGCGTTCTCAAGCATTCAAGATGAGCTTATGGGATAGCCGATCCGGTTGAGAGTAGAGACGCAGAGCAAGATTCACCATAGAGATCTTATATTTATTTTGAAGTTTAGCTATTTATGTTTTCTTTTTGAATATTTTGTAAAGGCTTCCGCTATTGTATAGTACTTAAGGTTCTGATATGAAACCGTATTTGTTATATCTTTACCCTTGTCGGGTTGGGGTGTTATAGTCACTATCTGTGTAGGCCACCAAATCAAAAGGAGAATCCTTGGAGTACCAAAGGCCCAATTTAGGATGACCTTTAAGATACCTAAAGATCCTCTTAACAACATTCATGTGTGAGGTATTATGTGACTTGAAATCAGCACACATACATACCGAGAACATAATATCTAGCCTAGATGCAAAGGAGATACATCAAAGATCCAATTATGGACCTGTACAACTTTTGATCAACTTTGGGACTTCCATCATCGTGTAGCAAGTTGGTTTCGAGTCTCCATTGGTGTACTAGCACTCTTCACATCCTAAACCCAAACTTCTTCAAAACATCTCAAGTACATACTTGTCTTGACTAATGAAGATACCATCACCTTTGTTGAACCTCAGAGTCTCATAAAGAAAGTGAGTTCTCCCATAGAACTCATCTCAAACTTATCATGCATAAGCTTCTCAAAATCTTTGCATAGCTCCTTATTGGTTGAGCCAAAGATGATGTCATGTACATAAACCTGAACTAATAAAATATCATCTTTGTGCTTTCTAATGAACAAAGTTTTATCAATAAGCCTCTTTAAACCCATTGTCCGTCAAATAAGTAGACAAGCACTCATACCATGCCCTAGGAGCTTGATGCAAACCATACATAGCCTTCACACTCAGAACCTTGTCGATCATGTGATCTTCAAAACCGTGAGGTTGACAAACATAAACCTCCTCATCAATTGTGCCATACAAAAATGCACTTTTAACATCCATGTGATACACAACAAAATTCTTGAATGAAGCATAAGTTAAAAACAATCTAATAGCCTCATTCTTGCAATGGAGAAAACACTTCATCATAATCCAAGCCTTCAGCTTGTGTGTATCCTTGAGCAACCAACCTTGACTTGTTCCTCACAACAATACCTCTTTCATCTCTTTTGTTTCTAAACACCCATTTTGTCCCAATTACCCTCTTACCATTTAGAAGATCTACTAATGTCCAAACCTCTTGAAGTTTGAACTGAAGAAGCTCCTCTTGCATTGATTCTACCCATCCTTCTTCGATAATGCTTGTTCAACTCTCTTGGGCCTTTTGAGACAGTAAAACAAGCAAACAAGCAATTTTGCAGTGATCTTTATGACTATTTCTTGTGAAGTGATCTTCCAAAGAAACCTTGTTCAGAAAGGTTTTTGTATTCAACCTGCTTCGTTTGAACAGGGGTGTTCAAATTTCCAAGTATTTGTTCCTTCGGATGAATCTTATGAATCCTTGTTGAGGTAACAGGATTTTCATGAATGACATGTTATAAATTAGTTAAATCAAAGATTGAAGAAATCATCCATGTCTTCATCATCGAGGAGTATCAATTTCAATCAAAGCGTGCATATCGATCATGTGGATACCTCTTCACCAAATAATGGCTTCATAGTGGTCCAAAGAAAGTACCATCATCAGCATTACAACGTGGTTTCACCGATAATGGTAGTGGTAGAAGTTGGCTTATCGGTTTTGCATTATAACCTCCGTGCTTTGGTTTGGCTTAGCAAAGGGTTTCTGAATGCCTTTTCTTCTTTCAATTTCTTCTACCAACAATCGAAGTTATCTTTCAACAACTCATCCTTATCTTAATGATGTTTAACATTGCCTCCAAAGATTCAATACATCATCAGCAGTGGGACCTTGCTTCTCAATGATGGGTGAGACAGAACTAGCTTTCCACTTTTCAAACAAATAGAACTCTTGAGGAGAATCAACTTCCTTAGAATTTGCTTCTCGCATCGTAATCCTTTGAGTACCGTGATCAACATTAGTGGATGTACCTGCAATGATAGGCTCATAATTCATAGATTTGGTTAGCATATCAATGTTAAAATGCCCGCCTGGTCCTTTGGTCTCAACACTAGAGTCTTTTTCACCTAATTGAACATGCATTCTCTTCAACAATTCTAGTCCTATTGTATAACTCTAAAGGCTTTACTATTGGAAGAGTAGCCCAAAAGTATCCATCATCTGCTTTTTCTTGAAACGTGCCTAGGTAGTCTATGGTATTCAAGATAGTAACAAGACACCCAAAAGGTTTTAGGAATGCAATCATTGGCTTCCTATCATGTAATGTACCATAGGGGTCTTGTTATGAGGCTTTACTACCTTACTTCTGTTCGCATTATAACATGCAAATTCCTACGTCACTCAAAAAGGTAGTTGGTAACTTAGATTCTGACAACATTGTCCTAGCAACCTCAATTAGTGTCCTATTTTTCCTTTCAGCCACACCATTTTGTTGTGGTGTTCTAGCAACACTAAACTGTTTCTCTATACCTTTAACTACACAAAACCTATTCATCACAAAGATTCTTAAACTCGGGCCATTATCACATCTAATTATCTTTACCTTATGATTTACTAGATTTTCTATCTTAGTAATGAAACTCTTGAGGATCTCACTAGTCTCACTCTTAGTCACAAAAGTATACCCAAGAAAATCTACTATAATCATCATGATAACTAGGCATACGCTTATGGTTCAAACTTTTAACAAAGGTAGGTCCAAATAAGTCCATATGAAGCATAAACAAAGGGTTGTGTAATGGTGTTGACAATTTTGGTCTTACAAGAACCTCTATGTTGTTTTCCTTTTTGACAAGCCACACACAGTTCCTTACACTCAAAACCTTAGAAGGTAACCCTCTCACTAAGTTGCCTTTACCGCTTTATTGATTCTTTTGTAATTGAGGTGACCTAATCTTCTATGCCATAACTTAGACTCATCGACAGATGCTTTAGCAAACAAATAAGTTAAGGACCTATTAGGAATTACATCTTTAAGATCAAAACAATATATATTTTCTTCCTAGGTAACCCTTAGTAGATGTATTTCTCATCGTGCATCTTAAATTCAGTGACAACACCACACACTCAGTTTCCCCAAAAAGTACCCAGTTTCTCTTATCACACATTTGAGAAACACCTAATAGATTGTACTTAAGTCCCTATACCAAATAGACCTTTTCAAAGTCTAAATTCCCTCGCTCGACAGCTCTTCCAAGTATCTTTCCTCCCTTTGGATCATTGCCAAATGCCACATATCCTCCATCAAAGATTCAAAATCTTCCGATTGCTCCCATCCCAAGTCATGTGACCAGAGCAACCACTATCAAAAACTCCTTTGTCTTTTAGCTCATCTTGTAGATTGCCCCCATTATGAAATTAAACAAGTTAGTTCTTTTGTGGACCCAAGCCAATATCGACTTCAGTCCCATTTCAGGCATCAATATAATCAATTTTTTTTAGGTCCATTGATGCACAGTTGACATGATGTAAAACCTTGGTCTTAGGCTTCCATTGCCAACTTGTCGAGGCCTTAACATCATAAAAATGATTTCCAACCATTGTATCGCTTATCACCTTTGGAATTTTTAAAACTTCTTTGTTATCTCGTGGTGATTTTGGCTTAGCAAGTGATTTGATTTTGCTTAGCCGTGTTTACACTTTGCTTAGCAGTGGTTGGAACCCATTTTGGAGAAGCAATGACAATTGATTTTGTATTACCATTCCTCATTAACACTGCTCTAGGAATCATGTTTCAAGTAGATGAGAGTTTGTTTTCTTTGAATAGTTTGGTGATTTACCCTCCTCCAATGATTCCAAACTTGTGGTCCGCTTTTATAACAATTTCTCTCAGAAATGCTCAAAACTATCACATGAAAAACAAGCCTTTTTAACACATTGAAACTCATTGCCTAACCTATTTGAAATTAGTCCATTGAAGTTTCTCGGTTTCCCTAGGTATATATCTTTTAATGTTCCTAGGTACTTCCTTATACTCTACTACTTTCTTAGCAATTTGAGCTCCAAATCTAGGCACAAGGTTGGCTTGCTTAGTATCAACTTTCTTAAGAGGTTCTATCTTCTCAGCCGTTGATACATCTCTATCTTCCTCGTAACTGATTCTCAATCTTCAATGATGGGTGCATCGATGACATATCGAACCTATCTTAGGTGATTCATTGTTTTTAGTCTCACCTACGTGTTTATAAGCTAAATCAAGCTAAATGAGAGCTCTTGGAGGTGGTGCATGTTCATAAGGGTAGGTGGTGGCATATCATTGTATCCTAGGCCGCCCATCCTTGAACAATTTTTGACCTATTGGTTTATTTACTAGATCTGAAGCATATTGTGTTTTAGCAACCCTAACAACATGTTTTTCTTTTTCTTTTAGGGCTTATACTTTTACACTCTCAGCTTGTTCTAGTTTCTCTTTAAGCATCTTAATCTCCCTATCCTTAAGATCAATTTCTCTACCTAGTATATTAATTTTATCAACATACTCAAACTTACATTTGATATAGTAATTAAGCCTCTCTTCCACACTTTCTAGACCAACTTTATAACCTAGGTTATCCATAGAGTCTTTCTACTTCTTTTCTTAAACTCTCAGTGATAGCTTTTTGAGATTCTAAGTTATCTTGACATGACTTAAAGTAGACTCATTAGATACCTCATAATCGAACTTAAGATGAAACATAGGCCATAAGAGCAAAGTTATGCTCTTTTGAAGCTTCACTAGCAAGAAAAGATGCATTTGGTCCTTCTTCAATTTCATCACTCCAGTCATAATCACCAAGACCATCTTGAGCCACCAATGTCAAGAAGCAGCGACTCTTCGCTGGTCTTCTTGATGCATTCAATCCTCTTAGGTGCTCGACATTCCCTTGCATAGTGACCCTTCTTCTTGCGCTAAAGCACTCCATCTTGCTTTGTCAAATCCACTTCTTTTACCATCATACTTGACCTTCTTCCAAATTCTCAAAAACTTCCTTGTTTGTAGAGTCAACATTGCCATTTGCCATTGAAGATTAATCTCCTCAAGATCATCAGATCAATTTGATATAGATCTTGATTCAAACAAGAACACCGTAGTTAAATCACCTAGAAAGCACAAATTGCACCATCACCGATATTATCACTAACAAGTGGTATTGTTTGCAATAGCCGCGGGTTATACCATAGCAAAGAAGTGGATACATCTTGTGAAGTCTTATGATTAGTTGAAACAAAAGCAAGGTTTTGATTAGCGTAGATGCACCGCAATGTTATTCTCGCACTCACGACTTTCAAGTTGTTATAGAGATTGTCCAGAGTCATCTTATCAAAGTCCAACTTATTTCTCCACACAATCGTATGAACAGCCCATTCGTGAGATAAACTTCTAATGAACTTCAAATTTATGTCTTCTTGAATAACATTATAGTCCATTGACTTCAATTGGCTAATCTTTTGAAGCCCGCTGTGTGCCATCAAGTTTTCTCCATTAAGAGCAAGGAAGTTTTCAAGCGATGCTTGAGCATATTCTTCCTTGATTTCTTTGTAGCTTTACACAAAGAAACCTTGTCTCAAGAGCATCCAAGAACTCTTAGCGACCTATATTGTTCAAAATCCAAAGCATATTCATTAAGTATTCCCATAGAGAGAATACTATGAGCTTTAATCTCCATCTTTCTCTTAGCCTTGTCAATCTCACTAACAATGGCTATTTCTTTGCCATCATCACCCTTCTTAGGAAGAGTATCACCTTTTTCCACAACATACCGTAGATGCAATCAATCATGCTAATGTATTGCCTTATTTGCATCCACCGATTGGTACTCACCATGCTTGAGCATGGGCACCTTTGAAGCAAGAACCATGTGTGTTTCGCCGTGACATCTTATCTTACTTGATCAAAACTTAACTTGACCTCTTCTTGATTACTGTTTCTAGATCACAAGCTCTGATACCACTTGTTGATCCCAAATTGAGCAAAGATCTAATATAGAAACCTACTTAAAACAAATGTTTATTAAGTATCACGCGGAATTTAATACTTAATCTTAATAAGAAGAACAATAAACATTCAACACCTCAATATTATTATTAATAATAATACTCTTAACAAGATAGGGTTTTACAACCTTTAAGTGTATCGACCTTAGATATAAAACATACATATATCTAATCTAACCTAGGACCTCCTTTTATAGACTAAGGAGTCATTTACATTATACAATACGTAACCTACAAGATAAATATCTTTTCCATATTTATCTAATACATTATATTATCCGTGGTTACACACTACTACTAGCCGCGGTTTGTCTTCATCCGTGGTTACATTCTTCTGTCCGCGGGTTATATCAAACCGTCCTGGTTCTAGCACTTAGAGTAATTCTTGATTCAAGGAACCTAAAACCCAACAAAGTCAAAGCCTTCATCCATCCGATAGACTACCATATTTACGCGATTAGCCAGAAGATTATGATTGCCTCGGCGTAACTAGAGCAAATGATCTTCAAAGTCATTCTTTCCTTCGACGATATCCTTTGTTAACCAATCAGCCTTGCTTTAAAACAT
The DNA here is from genome assembly GCA_910596185.1 of Chrysanthemum makinoi. Lineage (NCBI taxonomy): Eukaryota > Viridiplantae > Streptophyta > Magnoliopsida > Asterales > Asteraceae > Chrysanthemum > Chrysanthemum makinoi. The sequence continues at coordinate 249,380,379 of OU343217.1, read as the reverse complement.
CACCATGCTCATCAAGTTTTACTTTGAAGACCACGGCGCATAGCTGTGAAAGGTACTAATTCCCATACATCTAGTCGATCAAACTCATGAATTTCTTCTTGCATGGCATGAATCAGCTGCTTCATCATAGCAGCTTTTAACGCCTTTGGTTCGATCTAGAGAGAACTGAGTTGAGTTGAAAGCACCATAAGCCGCCGTAGTTAATGCAATTTGCGTGGATATTGGACGAGAAGGGTTTCCAATGATGTTGTCCAATGGGTGATCATGTGACCATTTTCTAAGGTGTTCATGTGGTTGTTGTTGAGGAAACGTATACCGCAGTGCCATTTCTCCTGATGAAGATGGTTCGATGATGATTCGTGAGCAAATATGATTTCAAAGGGTTCATCTTCTCGGAGGAGTAAAGGATTTTTTTCATTCATCGCAAATGCCAGCAACATCCATTATGTACACTTGATGATTGAGGCATTGATGATGAGACCGAAAGCGTTATGGAATCGGCGGTTAACTTCATTGACAGTCAAGGAGCGTACCGGGTTGTGCCACCGACAGACACATTACCTCAGTCTAGTTTCCTTCATTGACCAGTCAGCCAATTCATCTTCAAGGGGTACATAGAGTTGCCGTGAGGAGTTTGGTACAAGAGAAGAACTAATGGGACTATTTAGAAATGCGGTCCCAACCTGATTGTCCAGAGCCATTTGACCGGTCGACTCATCAAATGTAACGTGAATTGCTTCCATGATATTTCGAAGTTCTTTTGTTGAGATTCTGTCCTTGCTTGGTGATATCCTACAAATACTCCAATATCCGCTTTAGCTTTCAATTTTCCTAAATCTTGACCGTCATTAGTTGGGTAACATCGTATTAACACACGAAGGTATGATAGATTTTTTGATGGACAAGTTATACGAGTTTTTCCATAAGTTTTGTGAATTAGGGACGATTTTGAGTGTAGCATGCCGGCAATGGCTTCGTTCATAGAAATGTTGGAACCTTGAGTAAATTAGCATTGTTCTGTGCGTTTCTTCCAAGAGTTCGATTTCATCTTTCAACTACACCGCTTCGTTGAGGAGTTTCGTGGAACACTTTGAGGACTGATTCCAACACTTTCATAAAATTCATCTGAAGTTCTCTATTAACAACCAGTTCCATTGTCGCTTTGACGATTCCGACCGCCTTGTTAAGTCGAACTCACCGTTAATAAGTTTAATGATGACATCCGGAGTTTCATCCTTGTCCTCAAGAACTTTACCATGTAATCGGGAGTAAATCATCAACCACAATACAAATTTCTTACCATTAATAGTTTGCACTCTCATGGGTCCATATAAATCCATGTGAATGGTATGTAGAACTCCATAACACTATGGGTTTGGTTTGTGGGCATATTTCTTGCTTTTCTAATTGGCATGTGAACAAAGATGATCCTTTTCATACTTTTATCCGGTAAGCCTCTTACTGCCTTTCTGGAAAGATTGTTAATGGTGTCGAAGTTCAAGTGATTGAGACGAAGATGCCATAACCATGACTTTTTTTTCGAAGCCTTTGACATAGAGATTGGAGAAGACTTCATCGCACGCTGGAGAGATGGTGTATAGATTTGAACCATTAGTTCTCCTCTTAAAATTCACCATCGTTCTCTAACGAAAACAAGTATGTTTTCTAAAATCCACTCAAGATCGAATCAAGAATTGACCGTAGAGACAAGTTATGACCAAGACCTTCAACATATATACCCCGGAGATTACACTTTTACCAACAATAATCTTCCATTGCATCAAATGATTTCCGGAATTAACAGCTCGGCGAATTTCTCATTTGTTCATGTTCCGTAATCGCCTCCGCCATATGCTTGAATGCCGAGTCCGTACCATAGAACGATTGAACGACTGCAGTTGAACACAGAGAAGATAATCGATATGGGATCCCCATGCAAGAATGGGTTCCATTTGTTAGTAACAATGATTGGACCACCCAATCAAGTAGAAACAATGGAATCATCAGTGGAGCGATGCTAGTGTTCGTGATTGGACCTATTCTGAGTATGTTCGCTTGGGAATAGTTCTAAAGAGGCATCCATTTTTTAATGGGCATTGACCTAGATAGTTTATGGCACATCTCATTTCGTTTGAATTTGCGTCCAATAGATAACCTATGTTACTAAATTTCCATCTCCGGGTTTCAATGTTTTCTAACCTTCTTCGCCATTGCTTTCAGCCTTCATAGCTTGAATTTTGCATTAACTATCTTAATAGGCATTTAAAGATTAATCAAATCATTCATACCACATTGAAGATTAGTAATAGAAACAAGCAATCATCATTGCTACTTGCCGCACCGCATACTGGGCGCTTAGAGTTAACACTAGAACCAACACGATTCATTTCTTCAAATTTCCCTAAGGTGATCTTCTACTTTCTTCCACTGAACATTCCTAGCATGCAAGGTCCTATCATTCTTTGTGTTTCCTTGAGGCTTTGGACCATTGGTGTCACTCTTACCCTCGTAGAGGAATTGGAACATTAGTTGGTTTTGCTACTTTTTGCATTCCTGAACTAGAAGTGCAGGGATCTGAACTATTTGAAGGAACACTAGAGTTCACTTTCTTAATATTGGGCATAGAATGGGTTGCAAACTTGGCACTAGGCATAGAACAAGGCATCACAGCTTTATCTTTCGGACCTAAGGATTTAGGACAAGTTGCTCTTGAACATTAAAGCAGCTCGATCGCTTGTCCTGAATGCAAAAACCTAATTTCTCTATCAAGTGGCTTATTTATGAAATTCTTCTACAATTACATTCTAGACTATCCTTAAGGTATTTGCATAGTTGGAAGCCAAGTTCATTATTTATAAGATGAGGAGAAATGTATTTAATAGTCAAGTATATTTCCGCGCCTTCGATGAATTTGATGCAACATTCTCATTAAAAGACAAGTGGCATTTCCCTTTACTTACTTCTTGATTTCAAATTTCTTTTGTAAAGACGTTATTTTTTCGTTCTTGTCAATGAAGTGACTTTCATTGAATAATATAACTTTAAAGTGTTGTTTAACTTTTCATTTTCTTCTAGAAAATTATCATTCTAGAAAATTATCATTTTCCTTTTGTAAAACATTAACCAAGTTTTGAAGATGAAAAGTTTGAGAATACTGAGAATCTGAGGAGGCATTTAGAGCCGGCCACATTGTTCTTTTCACTTAATATGTGAAATTTGGTTCTCTCGATCGTGTTACAATGAGCTCAATCGTTCATCACGCTTGCTAATTTCAAAAACTATCAAATTCGTGAGCATCCAAGGATGTCTTGATATTTGAGGTTTTAACTTCTTCTTTCAGATGTTGATATTTTAATTCGTGAGCATCCAATTTAGAAAACAGCCACCAGTTATCATGATCATCTTGTTCAACTTTATCATGCAATTTAGAGTTAGTTTTTTCAAGCTCAATGACACGATCATGGGAGACTTTCGAGCAATAGATAATTCATGAAATTGGGATGCATTAATTGAACAATTGTGGAAGTAAAACACATCTTGAGTGATACATTCAGAATACAATCAGATCATTTAAGGTATGCAAGTTTTTCCTCTCAATCTCATTGTATTTAATTCCGCCATAGTCATTGACCTCAACCATTGCTTAATTCCTTTTCCATTTAATATTCATCCATCCTTTTTAAGACTCTCAAATTGATTTTAATTGTTTAAAGAAGGGCATGACCTCGCTAAATAGCATTCTTTAGTTTGCTCAAAAACCTTCTTTCAAGTTATCTGGTGTGATCCTTCTTACATGTTTTTCAAAATCAACAAATAATCGACAATAACATATCGACGATTAAGATCTTGTTGAATAGATCTAGGAACTAAATGCATTGGTGTATTGGGGATATATAGTGGCGGAACCATCTCCTACATGGGATTCCCTGCAACAAACTCATCGCCTTTTTCATGTCCATATCCTTTTTCCGAACACTTGTTCAGTGGGTCACCTGGTTTGAGGTCTAAACTTGAAAAATGCAACCAATTATCTTAGCATAGTTTGGTGTTTTAAAACCATGTTGTTTTCATGCATGAAGGGCTCTTAAGTTTTTCATCCAATTTCTTCCTAGTAACCTCTTCTACTAAGCACCAATGCCGCTTAGCTTAAGGATTTTAGCCATCATAGATTACCTTCAACCTTCTTGCTTTCTATTTCATACTGTGGCTTGGGTTCCTTATAATGGGAATACTATGCTTATCGCTAAGACTCTATGCTTAGTATCGCGTATGCTCACGAAAATTGTATGTTAACTTATTTTCGTTCAAAGTTTTAGATTAGAAAAGTCATTCAAAAGTTTTGATTCCTTAGCGTTAAATTCTTGTTCAAGTACTTTAACATTTTCTTGAGTTTGCTTTTGCTTAACAGTTTAGAAAGCTTTTTTGTAAGGAGTTTAACTCTTGTTTTAACACTTCTTCTCTAAATTACTTTTTCTAATAATTGTATGCATTTGGTCATCCATTTCTGTACCATTAGTTAATCAAACTTAACACGTTGTTCATAAATAGCAACTTGTTCTTTATAGGCATTCGTTGAGGTAATATCACGGGTAGTATTCATCAAAAACATAGTCATCATTGACTACAGAAGATACATCACTTGGTACAATCTCACTTTCACTTTGTGTCACATATTGATCATATGGGACAATATTACTATTTCCCTCATTATCAATATCTGATTCACAAGTTTCATGTGATTGCACTTTATCATGTATCTTTTGCTCATTAACTTATCATAATTTTAATACCTCTAAGATGATTGATTTTGGATGGACCAACTTGCTTAGATGATGAGAGACCTTTGAGAGACCATTGAGAAATGCTAGCCATGAATATTAACTGGCAGGTTCATCATCACATCGAGTCGTATGCATCATAGTCACGATTTTGAAAGCATTCTCGATGATTGTGACCTATCTCCTAAATTGTCGCTAATCCACATCTGCATCATATGGCTTGGCATTGCCGCTAAAGAACAAATAACTTCTTCATCCAAAACAACACCATTATTCTTGAGCTTCGCACAAGTCATCTTGTCTCGGTACTGCATTTTGAGGACGCTGGAGATGTAGTTCCTTGCTATATCACCACCACGCTGTAGCACTTGGATGGCTTCACTTGTTCTATTGGTTTTCCCACGATTCCGATTAGCCACATACCCACCTACTCCACCTTTTCCCTGTTCATACGCCTACCTTGAAATGGTGGTTGAACAGTACCATCTCCCCTATTAAAAACATGATTGTGTAGATTGGATGCGCTTCTAATCTCATTGTTTGTGTGAAGACTGTTGGTATGTGGATTGAGGGTCAAGTTTGTTTAACCATAGAGCTAGTTGATTGATGAAGTGTCCCACATCAAGACGCATCAACTTGTTTGAACATTGACGAATGAGTTTGTGATTACCATACCATGTAGTAGAAGTTTGGTGTAATTCCAACATTTGTGTAAAAGGTCGTTGAATCATATGAAGAACTTTTTCTCGTTTAGTTTGAATTGTTCAAGAATCCTTCGCTCAAACATAGCATGCTCTCATTCTAAAGGAAGGCATATAGCTTGCTCATAGTTGGTATTCTTTTCTCAACGTTTGTTAGTTCATAGTAGGTGACAATTTGTGTTATTCGGGATTAATGTTGTTCAAAACTTTGAAAGTTCGATGGCATGGTCATTTTGATGTTCCTCATATACAAGTTATCTCAATGCGAATATTTTAACATTTTTTCTGGTTTATCTTAAATCTTAACAGATACAGCTAGATTCTCTATCTTCCTTGTAAGTTCAACAGAGAGAAGCATCTTGATATCAAACGCTTTTCGGGCTTCGTTGTGATTGATAAGCCTCAGAGATATCTTTTGGAAGACCTTGAAGTATAATGTTTGAAGCCCTCGATATCAAGATCGAATCTCTTTTTCCTTATCAACAGCTCATCATACGTCTTTGGTCCGTCTCAATCCAAGATCATTGTTCCATCTGCAGCAAGATCAATTATGTCTTTTGTAGTCTCAATCTGATAAGGTCCTTCATCAATTGACTTGTGAATGTTGACTCCATTTTCCTTTCCTAGACGTAAACATAACCTAAATTTTGAGCCCATGAGTCATAGTCGCCCGCTAATCATGGGTGGACGGTGTCCAACCGCCGCTTGAATGTCCTCGCAAACAGAGATGATGATTGTAGGCACGCTTGGTAGACATGTTTACGCTCAAGGGATTTAAAACTCAATGATTGAACCGAAATAGATTCTTTCACGGATTTTACTAAATCAAGGGAAAACCGCAGTAATGTAATTAAGAAAAGCACTAAGTCACAAGGGAAAAATCGCTCAACAATACAAATCGCACATTCAACAAGTCGCTCAAAAGTGACAAGTCGCATCCACTACCAAATCGCTTAAACTAAGACAAGTCGCTTGATCAAGACAAATCACTTAACCAAGACAAGTCGCTTAGGGCTTACAACCGCTTAATAGGCAATTCGCATAATCCAAAACCCTAAACTCTACAAATCGATTGATGATACAAATCGCACAACCACGAAGAAAATTTATTATCGCTGTCAACTCGCTAAATAGCAAGTCGCTGAAAAGTGAAAAATCGCTTCTCCGAACAAATCGCCAAGTAAACCACTATCCTGACAAACGCTAAATAAGGATTTGAAACTCCATAATAAATCGCTTCCAAAACAAGGACAAATCGCTAACCTGAATGTTTTATAGTGACACAAATCGCTAAAATGCAAACTTAATAAAACGCCACTTAACAATCCAAAAACAATCCAACCACAGTGATTCAAGCCTTCCAAATCAAAACCTAAACACTTATGATGATCCCAAACACAAAAGTACAATCAAAATCCAAACTTTAACACAAGAAATGGTCCAATGATGCAAAACCACTCAAATTTTTTCAAACCCAAAACCATGAAAACTAGAAATCCAAGAGTATGTAGAGAGATGATCAAACCATGGCTCGATACCAATTGTTACACATTGATTTCACAACACATCAAACCATAATCAATATGTTTACAACTTAAGGTTTAGAGATGAAAGAGTTAGAGGTTTGGGAACTTTAGTGAGAGAAAGCAAAATCTTATTATGAGCTCCAACTCTCTACCTTGGGAGGTAGAGAGTATTTATAGTCTTACATAAAACGCCACCTACGGGCTATGGATCAAAAGCATACAAAGGGTAAAATGCCCCTCCTCCACGGTGTTACATAACTAAATACTACTTAACATATAATAACTATTTACAACGAAGCTTTGAACGATTACATAATTTGAGGTGCCGACACTTTAATAAACTTGATTTACTAAATCCTAACAAGATGTGGTAAAGTATTTAAAGTAAATAAGGCAATGTTTTATGGTTGGTTTATTTCACTTACCTTTTTATTCAAGGTTAAAAACGGCAAGCTTAGACAAGAGGCGTTTATACATATAAATACACTTTATATATTATACGTGTAATTATATATGCTTATGTGTATTATATAGGCAAAGCTTAAAAAATAGATATAAGATCTTGTGTATGTGTACTTTTAAGCCGAGCTTGAGTGAGCTTTTATTTTGTTTAGCTCTAACAAACCGAGCCCGAATGTAAACATGATATGAGTGATCTCGAAGCAAACGATGAGACTTAAGAAACAATTTATATGTTACCAAATGGAGCATCTCCAATAGTCAATCCTAAGGGTAGTCCATGTTTTGAAAAAGTTTATGCTTATTTACTTAGCATGAAAATGTAGTTTATGTGATAAAAAATAAAACCTACAAAACAAAAATACTCTAAGATGTTAGTGGTAGTAGCAACCTAGCACCGCAAAGATAAGCACCAACATTATTGTAAATGAAAGGAAATAAAACCCATTGCTTTATTGTCCCTAGCCACCGTCCCATCTACACAAACACAACATCTCCATATATACACCCTGTTAGGATTTAGAAAACCACCATTAAAGTGTCGCTCACATCAAGTATATGTAATCATTAGAAAGCTCATAGTCATAGTCATTTAATATTAGTTAGTATTTAGTTAAGTAATACCGTGGAGGACGGACGAGTCTTTACCCACTGTATGCCTGATCCACAGCCCGTTGGAGGCGAGTCTTGTAAAAAAAACTATAAACACCCTCTACCTTCCAAGGTAGAGGGTTGGAACTTCAATACCATTTTTTCTTGTTTCACATAGTTCCAACTCTCTTCCCTTTCTTTCTAGAACTTTCTCTAAAACTTGTAAATCCCCATATGTTATTGGTTTGATGTTTTTGTGAAATCATATACATTACAATTGGTATCATGAGCCATGGTTTGATCATCATCTTTCATGCCTCTTTGTTTTGGTGGATTTCATAAGGCTTTTGGGGTTATAAGTGTTTAGAAGATTTTGAATCATGTGGTCAATTTCTTGTGTTAAAGTTTGATTTTTGATAGTACTTTTGTGTTTAGGATCATCATATGTGCTTAGGGTTTCAATGGAAGGCTTGAATCATCATGGTTGGGCTATTTTTATTGTTAAGTGGTTGTTTTTGAATATTGTACTAAGTGAGTTGAGCCACTGTAAAACGCTTCTTCCAAGCAAGTTGCTTTGTCATTTGGAAGCTGGTTGTTTCATTATTGGAAACGAGTTGGTTTATGCGACTGACTATTGCTTTAGTTGATTCTTTAAGCGGCTTGAGTTCTAAATCGACTTGGTTATTAAGTGAGTTGTATTGGCAGCGAGTTGGTTTATGCAACTTAGATGTTGCGAGTTGTCTCCAGATGCGAAGTTAGCTATTTATCGAGTTGACTCTTATGCTTAATTTGGGTGTTGCGAGTTGTTTCTTTAATTTCAGCTTTTGGTTTTAATTTGTCTTTTTAAGTTTAATTGATCGCTTAGCGTTGATACCAAAGCGAGTTAACTGTTTAGCTACTTGTCTATTGAAACTTGTCACTTCTTCGTGCTACATTTTTACGGTTGTTCTTTTGGTTTAGTAAAAATCCGGAAAGAATCAATTTCCCAGCTTTAATCAAAGAATAGTCGAGGACGTTCAAGTACTGATCGATACTGCCAACCTATGCTTGACAGAACTGATTATGACTCATGGGCTCAACGAATTAGGTTGTATTGCTTGGGAAAGGAAAATGGAGTTAACATTCTCAAGTCAATTGATGAAGGACCTTATCAAATCGAGACTACCATAGATGTTCTTGAAACTGCTGCAAAGAGTATAATGACCTTAGGATTGGACAGACCAAAGACGTATGATGAGCTCAATGATAAGGAGAAGAAGAGATACGATGCTGATATCAGGGCTTCAAACATTATAATTCGTGGTCTTCCAAAAGACATCTACAAGTTGATCAATCACAACACCGGCCAAGGCAAGTTTTGGGATAATGTCATGATGCTTTCTCTCAGTTCTGAATTGACTAAGGAAGACAGAGAATCACAATCGTATGATGAATTTGAGCACTTTAAGTTGAAACCGTAAGAAAGTGTCTATGAATATTACGTGAGATTCCACAAGCTTGTGAAATGACGAGGAATATCAAAATGACCATGCCAAATATTTAATCAACTTAAAGTTTGTGAACAACATGAATCCCAATGGCACAAATTTGTCACCTCTGTGAAGCTAACCAAAGGATTAAAGAAGACCAACTATGTTTGAATCTAATGATTCTTGAATGAGTTCTAAAACTAAACAGTTCAAAACTAAACAGGAGAAACAAGTTCATCAAATGATTCAACAACCTTTTACACCAATGTTGGAATTACCACCAAAGATTCTCAAGTCATACCCACGGGTAATGGTAATAACAAGCTCATTCCTCATCCAAGATATAAGCCTCCGTGACTCAAACACACTCATGGAAAACTTTATCAATCAACTGTCTCTCATGGTTAGTCAAAATATGAATTCCACTCCACACACCAACAATAACCTCGCATCAAAGATCCAATCACACAATCAAGCTACCGCCGAGATGGAAGATAGTGGTGCGAATGTCAAGGAAGACGGTATGAACAACGGATGATTGAGCAGTTATGGTAATACCGAGTTGGCGAGGAAATGTGGCTAATCGTAATCGAGGAAGAAATGCCAATCAAAGGCAAGCAAAGCCAATCAAATGCTACAACTGTGGTGGTGAGGGACATATTGCAAGGAACTGCACATCTCCAAAACGCCCACGTAATGCGTAATACCGTGAGACAAGATGTTTCTTGTGCAAGCTCAGGATAATGGAGCAATTTTGGATGAAGAGGAGTTGTTGTTTTTGCGTAGGGAATGCTAAGACATATGATGCCGATGTGGATGAACACCAATTTGGAAATAGTCACAATCATCAAAATGCTTTCAAGCTGCGATCTGATGCATTTGACTCATGTCATGATGAACCCACGCCTGCACAATCTTCATGGCAAGCATCTCACCTATGGTCTCCAAAGGTCTCATCACCACATAAGGCCGGGTCCATCCAAAGATTCAATTATCTCTGAGGTATTAAAACTATACGATGAAGTTGATGAGCAAGAGATGATAACAGTATCACATAACTAATGAATCGATATGGATAATGTGGGTAATAGTAATATTTTCCCATATGATCAATATGTGATTCAAAGTGAAAGTGAGATTGTACCAAGTGATGCATCTTCTCAAATGATGATGACTATATTTTGATGAATACACCCATGTGCCCCTCAAGATTCTCGTATCTCGAACTAAATGCCTATAAAGAACAAGTTGATGTTTATGAACACCGTGCTAAGTTTGAGTTAACTACCCGTGAGCAGGAAATGGATGACCAAATGCGCATAATTATTTAAAAAGTAATTATAGAGAAGAAGTGTTAAAACAAAAGTTAAACTCCTTACAAGAAAAGCTTTCTAAAACTGTTAAGCAAAAACAAGAACTCCAAAATAATGTTAAAGTGCTTAAACAAGAATTTAATGCTAAGGAATCAAAACTTTGAATGACTTTTACCAATCTAAAAACTTTGAAAAATAAGCTTGAAAATAAGTTGTACTGCATAAGGAATACCATTCAGATCGCTCACATGATCACTAAGCATAGAGAGTTCTCGATAAGCATAGCATTCCCTCGTAAAGGAACCCAATCCTCAATATAGTAAAGTGGCTAGAGGCTCATAAGGTAATATATGATGGTAATGAACTTAAGCCTAGGCAGAAAACCTATCAGCTTAAGCACGAGGAAGATAGGCAATTAGATGAAGTCTCTAGGAGAAAATGAATAAGAAGCTAAAGATCTCGAGTGTGAAAAGCAAAACATAACGCTCAAAACCCCATGATTACACTAAAGAAAAATGGATTTCTATGAATAGATTTAAGCCTCTCTATTCCCAACAACAAGTTTTGGAAAAAGACAGATATGCAAAGGATACAAAAACAACCACCTCCCAGGAAAATGCCCCTCAACCTGTATCCTCCTCTAATACACCAATGCATTTAGTTCCTAGATCTATTCCCACTAAGAGCAAGACCTTAATCATCCTATATGTTGTTTATCAACTATTTGTTGCTTTTGAGAAGACATGTAAGAAAAGGATCACACCTACGGGATAATCAAGGAGAGGGGTTTTGAGAAAACTAAATAATGCTATTTAATCGAGGTCATGCCTTTCTTTAAACAAAAAGCACATTTGAGAGTCTTAAAAAGGGGATAGACTCGATATTAAAGAAATGGAAAAGGAATTTGATGCAATGATAATTGAAGTCAATGATTATGAACGGAAACTCAAATATAATGAAATTGAAAGGAAGAACTTGCATATCTTAAATGAGAACTTAGTATTGAGTTTTGTAGCTCAAGATGTGTTTTATACTGTTACTAAGCATTCTATTACTGCTTCTCAATTTCATGAATTAATTGTTGCTTTGAAAGTTTCCCATGATCGTGTCATTGAGCTTGAAAATAAAAACTCATAACTAAATGAGAAAATTGATCAGGATGATCACCATAATTTGGTAAAACATCTTTCTAAACTAGAAGTTGAACATTTTGATTTACAACTAAAATATCAACATCTCAAAGAAAATGTCAAAACCTCAAACATCAAGACATCCTCAAATGTTCCGAGTTTGATGCTCTTTTGAAATAAACAAACGCGGACGAACAGATTCAAGCTCACTATACATGAAGTTGAAAGCCCAAATTTCACAATTAAAGGATGAAAAGAACAATGTGAGTGGCTCCCAAATGCCTCCTCCTTTAGATTTTCAATGTTCTCAAACGTTTCATCTTCAAAACTTGGTTAATGCTTTACAAAAGGAAAATGAGAATTTTCTAGAAGAAAATGAAAAAGTTAAAAGACACTTTAAAGAGTTATATGATTCAATCAAAGTCACTCGTGACAAGAACAATGAAAAAATAACATCTTTACAAAAGGAAATTGAGAATCAGGAGTCGGTAAAAGGAAAGTGCCACTTGTCTTTAATGAGAATGTTGCATCAAAGTCATCTCAGACAGAAATATATATGTGAGTTAAATACATTCCTCCTCATCTTAGAAATAACGAACTTGTGTTTCATAACTATTTTTTCCACCTTAAGGATAGTCTAGAATGTCTCCGTGAGATTGTAGAAGAGGATTACATTAACAAGCCACTTGATAGTGAAATTAGGTTTGCTTGCATTCAGGCCAAACGATCTCGAGAGATGTTAGAATGTTTAAGAGCAACATGTCCAAAATCCTTATGTGAAAGATAAAGTCAAGTAAAGTGAACTCTTTAAAGTGCCCTCAGTAGTACGTATTCCCGCATCTCTAGTTCAGAATGCAAAAGGTAGCCCAACCAACTAATGTTCCCATAATTCCTCTACACAGAGTAATCAAGTGACACAAAAGCAAGCAGGTCAAAGCCTCCAAGCAATACAAAGCAAGATAGGACCTCGCAAGCTAAGAATGTGCAATGGAAAATAGTAGAAGACCACCCTAGAAACATTAAGTTTGAGTTGAATAAAACGAATCGTGTTGATTCTAGTATTAGCTATAAGCTTACTATAATTAATTAATTTCTTCTACTTTTGGCAAAACATGTAATAATGATTGCTTGGTTTCGCTACTAATCATGAATGTGGTGTGAATGATTTGATTAATGCCGCTAAATGCCCCTAAGATAGTTAATGCAGAAAATCAAGCTAAGAAGGCTAGAAAGCAATGGCGGAAGAAGGTTAGAAAACATTGGAAACCCACAGGAAGGAAATTTAGTAACGTAGGTTATCAATGGATACCTAGTGGCCGCAAATTCAATCTTAATGAGATGTGCCCTAAATTATCTAGATCAATGCCCATTAGAAAATGGATGCCTACCGGTAGAACTATTCCTTTAAGAAGTGAACATACTTTGAATAGGTCAAATACTACACTAGCATTGCATCTATCCCCTCGATGATTCCATTGTTTCTACTTTCGATGTGGGTGTTCCAATCAATGTTACTAACCAAATGGAACCCATTCTTGCATGGGGATCCCAATTATCCGCATATCCATTCTTGTCTCGGTTCAATTGCGCATCGCTCAAATCGCTCGTGGTACCTGACTCAGCCGCCCAAGCATATGATCGAGACCGTCACGGCTCATGAACTTCGTGAGTAAATTCATCGAGACCGTTAGATTCGAATGATCATCAAAGGTATTATGGGTTATGGAGACTATGTTGTTGGTGATAGTGTAATCTCCATAGTGTATTACGTTGAAGGTCTTGGTCATAACTTATTCTCGTTGGTCAATTATGTGATTCTCGATCTAGAAGTGGCCTTCTAAAAACATACTTGTTTCATAGAGAACTTGATGGTAGAGAACTTTAAGAGGAACACGAGTTTCAAACCTATACACCATCTCTATCGAAGATATGATGAAGTCTTCTCCAATTTGCTTGTTGTCAAAGGCTTCAAAACCAAAGTCATGGTTATGGCATCGTCGTTAAAATCACTGAACTTCGCACCATAAATGATCTTTCCAGAAAGGACTTAGTAATAGGCTTACCTAGACTAAAGTATGAAAAGGATCATCTTTGTTCAACATGCCAATTGGGAAAAAGCAAGAAGTATGCCCACAAACCCAAACCTACAAACTCGGTTATGGAAGTTCTTCATACCATTCACATGGATTTATGCGACCCATGAGAGTGCAATATTTACGGGAAGATATATGTTTTAGTGGTTGATGATTACACTCGATTTACTTGGGTTAAGTTCTTAAGGACAAAGGATGAAACTCCAGATATCATCATTAAACTTATCAAACAGCCTACAAGTTCGACTTAACAAAACTGTCAGAATCATCCGAACAGACAATGGAACCGAGTTTGTTAATAAAGAACTTAGTGAGTTTTATGAAAGTGTTGGAATCAGTCATCAAAGAAGTGTTCCACTAACTCCTCAACATAACGGTGTAGTTGAAAGACGAAATCGAACTCTTGTGGAAGCCGCAAGAACAATGCCGATTTACTCAAAGGTTCCAATGTTTCTTTGGCCGAAGCCATTGCCACGCATGCTACACCAAAAATCGATCCCTAATTCACACTTCTCATGAAAAACTCCATATGAACTTGTCCACAATCTAAAACCTAATCTTTCATTCCTTCGTGTGTTTGGTGCATTGTGTTATCCAACTAATGAGGTCCAAGACTTAGGCAAACTTAAAGCTAAAGCGACATGGAGTATTTGTAGGATATGCACCAAGCACAAAAGGATACCGAATTTACAACAAAAGAACCCGAAATATCATGGAAACAATTCACGTTACGCTCGATGAGCCTACCGGTCAAATGGCTCCAACAACCCAGCTCGACCCGCATCACAACCTTCATCAAATAGTCCCATCAGTTCTACTCTTGTACAAAATCTCTCACCAAAGAATCCTTATGTACCCCTTCCTAAGATGATTTGAAGAATCTGTTTGATCCAATGTTTGATGAACACTATGAGCCAATTGCTAATGATCTGACAAATCCATCAACAGAGGTCGCCCTATCCCAATGAAGTTAACCCTTCGTTTCTATGTCATTAAGTCAAGAAGACCGCCGCCGATCACTTGCCTCATCAACAAATCATCAATCATCGAGTGTACATCATGGAATTGTTTCTAGCACCTATGATGGAGATAACCCCTTTGCTACCCTCAAGATGCTCCCTTTGAAACATATTTGCTCCTGAATCATCATCGTAACCATCTTCATCGTGAGAAATCGACATCTACTTCAGCCTCAACAACAACCACACTAACACCTTAGAAAATGGACACATGATCATCCATTGGACAACATCATTGGAAATTCCTCTTGTCCAAAGATCCACTGTAAACAACTTGCAACAGATGCCTTATGGTGCTTCTTCAACTCCGTACTATCCAAGGTCGAACCAAAAAAGTTAAAACGCCATGAATGAAGACAGCTGGTTCAATGCCATGCAAGAAGAAATTCATGAGTTTCATCGACTAGATGTATGGGAATTAGTACCGCCCGATCGGTAGTATGATCATTGCTCTACAGTGGATCTTCAAAGTAAAACTTGATGAGCATGGTGATGTATTAAAGAACAAGGCTCGATTGGTTGCAAAAGGATACCGCCAAGAAGAGGGTATTGACTTTGAAGAATCATTTGCTCCTCGTTGCTCATATCGAGGCAATCGAATCTTCTTGGCTAACCGCAAGTAAGAACATGGTAGTCTATCGATGGATGTAAAGACGCTTTTCTTAACCGAGATCTTAAAGAAGTCGTATACGCCACCAATCAAGGTTTTGTGAATCCAGAGCATCCTACTCATGTTCTATCACTTGAAGAAGGTCGTTTATGGTTTGAAGCAAGCTCCAAGGTCATGGTATGATACGCTATCAAAGTTTCTTCTATC
>OU343217.1:249319001-249364383 GCA_910596185.1 Chrysanthemum makinoi | reverse complement strand
TATGTTTAGTTCTAGAATGTAAAATGGGTTTTAATGATGCATATTGTCTTTGTTATTATCAATGTAAATCTTAGTATGCATAAAATTGAACCCAAAAATCCGACAATTGATTAGAATCCAAGAACTTGGCCAACAGCTAGCAGCAACCACGCCTTCAGCACCAATTGTTAGGGTACCACAATTGTTTACTTCTTACTTTATACCAAATAAGTCATCGCTTCCAAAAACCGACATCCTCTAGTAGTAGACTTCCTATCCAAACTAGCACGGCATAGTCTTTGTAAACCCTAAAAATATAAACGCATAATAAGACTATTTTACCCTTGAAATCAAAATTATTAAATACGTTTATGATCATTTACGAAAATTTAAAAACTTAACTTATCTATAATTAAAACTTAACGAATATGTGTACGTGATTGATTTTGTACGACGAAGATTTAAACGTCTCACTAAAATATTGGGCCTTGTCTTTCGTTTATTTGGGAAACAACTTGGGCGAGTGTTTTGTTCGTTCGGATCAAGGAGCGAGCCCAAGATGGGTGTTTGTTCGTTCGTTTAGACCAAGAGGCCGAAGCCCACACACCTTCTCAAAGCCCTAGAACCGAATTTTTTCACCACCTATATATACAAACTCATAAACATAATTTGGAACCCTAGTTTTGCCTCTTCTTTCTTTTTTCTTTCTATTGGCGAAACCAAATTTCCCCTTGGTGTCGAGAGTTTGTTTCCAACGAGCTAAGGTATAACAATGTTCTATTCGTCTCACTTTGATACACCTAATGTTATTATATATTGTATCGGTTTTTGTTTTAAATCGAATCTTGTGTATTTGGTCGAGCCGTATGAAAACAAAAACAACAAATATGAATCGGATCTAATATAATTAGAGAGCATGTAATGTAATATGTAATGTATGAATTTGTACTAATTAGGTCGAGCCACTATAAAACCGAATCACATATATATAAATGTTATTATGCCTAACAAATTCGAAACCCTAATTGGAATGAAACCCTAAGTGTAATTAATGGTCTAAGCATGTAATTATAATGGTTTTAATAAACCCTAAAACTGGACAGCATCATATGTCGAACTTGTGCGTGTCATATATCGAATTTTATAAGTACAATAATCTGGGTTTTGTGGGAAAAGTTTATTTTATGTCTTAGTTAAGTTTTTCAAGTGGTTTGGTCGAATTTGAAGTTGTCTAAGTCATATTTTTGAATTTTACAAGATCAAGTGTCAAAGCTGAGAAAACGGGTCTGAAATTTAGTTGGATTGTTTGATTTTTCATTTGCAAACCATAATGAATTGGGAGCTCTCCTTTTACAGGATTGACATTTAGGATATAAATGAATTTCTGGGAGTTTTGGGAATTTTTTCAAGGTGTCTAAACAGGTCCAATAAGTGTAAACTTTTAAGGTGTATTTTCTGATTACTTTCTGGGCAGGTCTGGACTTATGATTTTCCATAGGCCATTTAGCATGGAAATAGAACCCACCAATTTTTGTAGAGTCTCTTAACTCATATGGGAACCCTTGGAATTTTGCTTGATTTCATTTGAGCTAAGTAAGTATTTTATAAAAATAAGCTAAAGTCTGGTCGAATATGAATTTAAGAAACTGAAAGATAAAATATGATATCAATAGGTAACACACTTACAAATGCATAAGAAACTTATAAAATGAGAATATACTTATAACTCTAAGAATGTTAATGCGATGAATCCGTTATAACCTTAATGATGCTAATAAGTATTAAATAAATCATAATCCGTGTAGATTAGTTGAAGGAGAGCGCGACGTTATATCTTCGTGATTCACTCATTCGTTTGCTTTTCTCTCATTTGCTTTAAGGTAAAGATATTCGACCTTTTAGTAAAGGTTTCTTATAATGTTTTTTCTTTTAGTTAGCTTCTACATTAGGATTTCCTAAGCCTTTGCTATGAACCTAATGTGTCTATTTGATATTTGCTTATCCGAACTTTGATTTTTGAATCATAAAACATTGATTTTTAACTATATGATATGAAGACTTTGATTTTGAAAACATGATTAAACATTTGATAATATATGATCTATGTGGATTATGACATTCTATTTGACCTAAGATAGTTTGACACCCGAGCCAATTATTAACTAGTCATGGGTGTTCCATGTCCGTGTCGATGATGCACCACATGACTCTAAGGCGATAGAGTGAAGTTCGCCACGTCCCTTATCTATTATTTGGTATGAGCTCAAGTTATATTATATTATCAATATATGTTTGTGGGCGTATGGATGCATCCTAGATCTGTTGTTGTCGATATGATTTGTCTAGGTGAATGATGTCGTGTGCAATGCGCGTCTTCATAAAACTCTGGGAGCTAGCTACTTCGGATTATTTTGAGATTGTTTCTATATAGTTATGATGTTTTTGATATGATATGTTCTGGGCTCGTGGTAGTTAACTAGATCTTTATCATTATTTCTATGTTAAGTATTCGATTATGATTGTATATTCAAGTGTTTATGATTATGTGTTGGGCTTATTATATGTTATTATATATGTGTATGCTTTTGTATGTTTATGTGATTACGTTTACAATGCTAGGTTATGATTAATATGTTTAAATGGGATTCACATCTTTGTCATCTGATGTCATGTTAGTTTCTCGTTATGTGAAGTCGTTGATATGTAAGATGAATGTGCTAGTGTGAAAGTGAGTATTCTATAAGTTTAGTATGCATAATTTGTTCAGTTAATTTTGTGAACCTTGCTTATACGTTAGTGTTTTTATCTGTACATGTGACCTGCCATGTTTTAACTCTGCTGATGTTAGGGTTTGATTTGAGAACTGGTTTAGTTTATGATAAATTTGTTTTGATAATTGTTAATGGTTATGCTATGTTTTGTCTGGTCTATTTAATTATAGTTTGTTTAATATGTTTTCTAATTGCTTGTGAGACTGCCATGATTTGAATGCTATTTCCGTTTCTGCGATATTGTTTGAGTGTGTTACGTGTAGATTAATTGATTTGTATGAATGCCATGAGTATTTCTTTGCATGCTTGTTTCCGTTAGTCATTAGACTCTTCGTTTGGCTTATAAGTAATCATTATTCTTGATATGTTAAGTTTTGGGTGTTTGATGTGGTTGTGTTTGTGTCATTAATGTGCTATGAGATGTTTTAAATTGTTACATGGTTGTTTGGATTTCTGCATATTTGTGCTTCCGAGAATCCTAAAGATCCTCATATCTTTTCATTTTGACTTCGTTATTTGTATATTTGTTTTGTTTAGCTTTTGTTTTTGTTATATCTGTTCACTGGGCTTTGTAAGCTCAGCCGCATTTTCTTTCTGTGGCGGGTTCTAAGCATTCAAGATGAGCTTATGGGATAGCGATCAGGTTGAGAGTAGTGACGAGAGCAAGATTCGACCATAGAGATCTTAGATTTATTTTGAAGTTTAGCTATTTATGTTTTCTTTTGATTATTTTGTAAAGGCTTTCGCTATTGTATAGTACTTAAGGTTCTGATATGAAACCGTATTTGTTATATCTTTACCCTTGTCGGGTTGGGGTGCTACAATTATGGTATCAAGCTCTAGGTTTAGGACCCTTAGAGCTTAGGCTATGACCTATGAGGATTGGGTAGACATTAGGTTTCCGTTTGTTCAGATATCTTTCGATTCCTTTTGACTGTCGTTCAGATTTGACTTCAATATTCTTTTGTCTTCACTGAGTTGGCCCTCCTCTCTTCGCATCAAATTTTGTTATTTTGTTTTCGCTCGTCCGTTTGTCGATCGTTATATGGAGACTACCCGTGGAGCGAAGAATATGGTGCCGACCCTGCGTTCTTTTGCCACGGTTCTGTCTTTGGAGAGGTTCGTAGGCGAGAGGCCACACCATTGCCCGTCTTTGGTGGAGACATGGGATCTTCTGGAGGAAGCTGGACGAATCAACTAAAGACGTAACGATGAAGACATGATTCAACGGTGGGGAAGGTTCATCTACTTCATATGATTTGGGCGCGAAGTGTGTTACTCTGATTCGTTTGTCACGCGTTTTGAGGCGGTTTGATATCTTGCTACGTGATTTTGATCGGCATTACTTTTCTTTGATTCGTTCGGAACTCGGTTTGAATCGTGAAGTTTTATCATTTAGCATTTTGGTTATATCTTAACTTTTCCTTTGAATCGTCAGTAATGAGTCATGAGGAACCGTTGACGGAAAATTAGTAGAGGAGTACGAAACTAAAGTCGTTGACAACCAAGGCCTCACTACTAGGTATCATGATAGATGTCCCAAGTTCTTGGAAGATGGAGGAGTAGTTTGGACTAGGAGTCGCGATTATATGCTTTCGTGGACGTGTGCGAGGAGAGGAAGAGAGGAATCGGAGAAGTGACTTTGTTAGCCGCTTATTACCGCAGCGCGAAGGAAATAAGAACGGATGGATAAGTGAGGAAGAAGAGGAAGAAGAAGAAGATGAGGAAGAATACGAGGTGGACTCGGATCTAGAATCTCTGACTTCTAGTAGGTTTAATCCGATACAAGAATAGAAATGTGCACTCTGAGTAGTTGCCTCTTTGAGAATTTCGACATTGGATTTTGAGTTTAGGTCCTTTTGTTTTCATTTAGATGATTGAATCTTGGATTATTAAGTTTTATTTTGGGAGTTCATCTTATGACGATTTTGCAGATTTTGTTTGATTAATGGAAATAAAACAAAATTTTGAAAGTATAGTTCTGTCTTGTTTTCTTTCTGATAGATTCGCTAAGTTTCCGTTAGTCCTTATAAGTTTTGTCTACTATGTGTTTTCTTAATGATGTCGCTCTTTTCCAGCTAGAAATGAAGTATGACCATCATGATAGTATACTTTTGTGGATCTGGTTTGTTATAGTAGGTTATTTGCAATTTGTATGTTATCTGTATGTGGTATGTTTTGTTATGATATTAGTTATGTGTTTTGTCATGACCCGAGACCGAATTTAATGACAATAAGAACTTGTTATGTGATGCAAGTATTATGACGCCTGATCAACGTAATAATACCGAGATCATATAATCTGAACTTATTGAAGGTATAAGACGTCTGGGAAATGCTTTTGTGGTTGATATGTGAATGGAATTTTGTCACCCCTCATGTTTGATTGGAATTCTGTACCAACTTGTTATGACTTGTGTAAACTATGGATTGCTATGTTTGCTCTAAATGTGTACGTCTCCGTGTACCCTTATTATGGTCCTAGGATTTTCGTGAAGTGTTTGAGGAACATTAGATCCTTTTAGTTTGATTATCTGCGACTAATGAGACCATTAGGATTAGTTCCGTCTATGCATATGATTGATCTCATCATTAGATATCTGATTAGTTAGAATTGTCATTTGATTTTCTGCATCTCATCCGATATCTGCCACTACTTGATGCATATAGGATAGTCTGTTGTAAGTATTTGATTATTGTTTTGATCCGTTTGTTCTGAGATGCATTCCGTGTTCGTTTTAATTCCTCGAAACTCTAAAATCCGCATTTGTTTTCTGTCCTATTTCGTCTTGTCAATTTCGAGGACGAAATTTTCTTTTAGAAGGGGAGAGTTGTAAAACCCTAAAAATATAAACGCATAATAAGACTATTTTAAATCAAAATTATTAAAATACGTTTATGATCATTTAACGAAATTTAAAACTTACGAATATATTATGCGTGATTGTGTTTTGTACGTGAAGATTTAAACGTCTCACTAAAATATTGGGCCTTGTCTTTCGTTATTTGGGAAACAACTTGGGCCTAGTGTTTTGTTCGTTTGGATCAGGGCGAGCCAAGATGGGTGTTTGTTCATTCGTTTGGACCAAGAGGCCGAAGCCCACACACCTTCTCAAAGCCCTAGAACCGAAATTTCACCACCTATATATACAAACTCATAAACATAATTTGGAACCCTAGTTTTGCCTCTTCTTTCTTTTTCTTTCTATTCGGCCGAAAACCTAATTTCCCCTTGGTGTCGAGAGTTTGTTTCCAACGAGCTAAGGTATAACAATGTTCTATTCGTCTCACTTTGATACGCCTAATGTTATTATATATTGTATCGTGTTTTGTTTTAAATCGAATCTTGTGTATTTGGTCGAGCCGTATGACAAAACAACAAATATGAATGGATAATATAATTAGAGAGCATGTAATGTAATATGTAATGTATGAATTTGTACTAATTAGGTCGAGCCACTATAAAACCAAATCACATATATATAAATTTTATTATGCCTAACAAATTCGAAACCCTAATTGGAATGAAACTCTAAGTGTAATTAATGGTCTAAGCATGTAATTATAATGGTTTTAATAAACCCTAAAACTGGACAACATCATATGTCGAACTTTTGCGTGTCATAGATCGAATTTTATAAGTACAATAATCTGGTTTTTTGTGGGAAAAGTTTAGTTTATGTCTTAGTTAAGTTTTCCAAGTGGTTTGGTCGAATTTGGAGTTGTCTAAGTCGTATCTTTGAATTTTACAAGATCAAGTGTCAAAGCTGAGAAACGGGTCTGAAATTTAGTTGGATTGTTTGATTTTTCATTTGCAAACCATAATGAATTGGGAGCTCTCCTTTTACAGGATTGACATTTAGGATATAGATGAATTTCTGGGAGTTTTGGTTATTTTTCCAAGGTGTCTAAACAGGTCCAATAAGTGTAAACTTTTAAGGTGTATTTTCTGATTACTTTCTGGGCAGGTCTGGACTTATGATTTTCCATAGGCCATTTAGCATGGAAATAGAACCCACCAATTTTGGTAGAGTCTCTTAACTCATATGGGAACCCTTGGAATTTTGCTTGATTTCATTTGAGCTAAGTAAGTATTTTATAAAAATCTAAGTCTTACCGAATATGAGTTTAAGAAACTGAAAGATAAAATATGATATCAATAGGTAACACACTTACAAATGCATAAGAAACTTATAAAATGAGAATATACTTATAAATCTAAGAATGTTAATGCGATGAATCCGTTATAACCTTAATGATGCTAATAAGTATTAAATAAATCATAATCCGTGTAGATTCGTTGAAGGAGACGCGACGTTATATCTTCGTGACTCACTCGTTCGTTTGCTTTTCTCTCATTGCTTTAAGGTACAGATATTCTGACCTTTTCCGTAAAGGTTTCTTATAATGTTTTCTTTTCGTTAGCTTCTACATTAGGATTTCCTAAGCCTTTGCTATGAACCCTAATGTGTCTATTTGAGTTGTTGCTTATCTGAACTTTGATTTTTGAATCATAAAACAATGATTTTGAACTATATGATATGAAGACTTTGATTTTGAAAACATGATTAAACATTTGATAAAATATGATCTATGTCAGTTATGACATTCTATTTGACCTAAGATAGTTTGACACCCGAGCCAATTATTAACTAGTCATGGGGTTTCCATGTCCGTGTCATGATGCAGTGACATGACTCTAGGCATAGAGTGAAGTTCGCCACGTCCTTATCTATTATTTGTTATGAGCTCAAGTTATATTATATTATCAATATATGTTTGTGGGGCATATGGATGCATCCTAGATCGTCTGTTGTCCGATATGATTTGTCTAGGTGAATGATGTCGTGTGCAATGCGCGTCTTCATAAAACTCTAGGAGCTAGCTACTCCGGATTATTTTGAGATTGTTTCTATATAGTTATGATGTTTTGATATGATATGTTCTGGCTCGTGTGGTAGTTAACTAGATCTTTATCTGTTATTTCTATGTTAAGTATTCTGATTATGATTCGGTATGTTCAAGTGTTTATGATTATGTGCTGGGCTTATTATATGTTATGATATATGTGTATGCTTTTGTATGTTTATGTGATTACCGTTTACAATGCTAGGTTATGATTAATATGTTTAAATGGTATTCGCATGCTGTCATCTGATGTCATGTTAGTTTCGTTATGAAGTCGTTGATCGTAAGATGATGAATGTGCTAGTGTGAAAGTGAGTATTCTATAAGTTTAGTATGCATAATTTGTTGATTAATTTTGTGAACCTTGCTTATACGTTAGTGTTTTTATCTGTACATGTGACCTGCCATGTTTTAACTCTGCTGATGTTAGGGTTTGATTTGAGAACTGGTTTAGTTTATGATAGCTGTTTTGATAATTGTTAATGGTTATGCTATGTTTTGTCTGGTCTATTTAATTATAGTTTGTTTAATATGTTTTCTAATTGCTTGTGAGACTGCCATGATTTGAATGTTATTTCCGTTTGCTGGAAATATTGTTTGAGTGTGTTACGTGTAGATTAATTGATTTGTATGAATGCCATGATTATTTCTTTGTAACTGTTTCCGTTAGTCATTAGACTCTTAGTTTGGCTTATAAGTAATCTGTTATTCGATATGTTAAGTTTTGGCTGTTCGATGTGGTTGTGTTTGTGTCATTAATGTGCTATGAGATGTTTTAAATTGTTACATGGTTGTTTGGATTTTTGTATATTTGTGCTTCCTTGAAATCCTAAAAGATCCCTCATCATTTTTCATTTGATTCGGTATTGTATATTTGTTTTGTTTAGCTTTTGTTTCGTTATATCTGTTCACTGGGCTTTGTAAGCTCAACCGCGTTTTCTTTTCCTGCGGCAGGTTCTAGCATTCAAGATGAGCTTATGGGATAGTGATCAGGTTGAGAGTAGAGGCGAAGAGCAAGATTCGACCATAAGATCTTGATTTATTTTGAAGTTTAGCTATTTATGTTTTCTTTTTGAATATTTTGTAAAGGCTTCCGCTATTGTATAGTACTTAAGGTTCTGATATGAAACCGTATTTGTTATATCTTTACCCTTGTCGGGTTGGGGTGTTATAGTCACTATCTGTGTAGGCCACCAAATCAAAAGGAGAATCCTTGGAGTACCAAAGGCCCAGTTTAGGATGACCTTTAAGATACCTAAAGATCCTCTTAACAACATTCATGTGTGAGGTATTAGGTGTGACTTGAAATCTGGCACACATACATACTGAGAACATAATATCTAGCCTAGATGCAGTGAGATACATCAAAGATCTAATCATGGACCTGTACAACTTTTGATCAACTTTGGGACTTCCATCATCAGGTAGCAGTGGTTTCTGAGTCTCCATTGGTGTACTAGCACTCTTCACATCCTGAAACCCAAACTTCTTCAAAACATCCGCTACATACTTGTCTTGACTAATGAAGATACCATCAGTCCTTTGTTGAACTCAGTAGCCCCAAAAAAGTGAGTTCTCCCATAGAACTCATCTGAAACTTATCATGCATAAGCTTCTCAAAATCTTTGCATAGCTCCTTATTGGTTGAGCCAAAGATGATGTCATCTACATAAACCTGAACCAATAAAATATCATCTTTGTGCTTTCTAATGAACAAAGTTTTATCAATAAGCCCTCTTTTAAACCCATTGTCCATCAAATAAGTAGACAGGCACTCATACCATGCCCTAGGAGCTTGATGCAAACCATACATAGCCTTCCTCACCCAGTAGACCTGGGATGATCGGGATCTTCAAAACCAGGAGGTTGACAAACATAAACCTCCTCATCAATTGTGCCATACAAAAATGCACTTTTAACATCCATTTGATACACAACAAAATTCTTGAATGAAGCATAAGCTAAAAACAATCTAATAGCCTCAATTCTTGCAACTGGAGAAAACACTTCATCATAATCCAAGCCTTCAGTTTGTGTGTATCCTTGAGCAACCAACCTTGACTTGTTCCTCACAACAATACCTCTTTCATCTCTTTTGTTTCTGAACACCCATTTTGTCCCAATTGCCCTCTTACCATTTAGAAGATCTACCAATGTCCAAACCTCTTGAAGTTTGAACTGAAGAAGCTCCTCTTGCATTGATTCTACCCATCCTTCTTCTGATAATGCTTCTTCAACTCTCTTGGGCTCCTTTTGAGACAGAAAACAAGCAAACAAGCAATTTTGCAGATCTTTATGACTATTTCTTTTGTGAAGTGATCTTGCAAAGAAACCTTTCGGAAAGGTTTTGTATTCTGAACCTTGCTTCTTGTTTGAACAGGGTGTTCAAATTTCCAAGTATTTGTTCCTTAGGATGAATCTTATGAATCCTTGTTGAGGAATAACAGTTTTCATGAATGACATGTTCCAAATTAGTTAAATCAGCATTGAAGAAATCATCCATGTCTTCATCATCAGTAGGAGTATCAATTTCAATCAAAGCAGGCATATCAGGATCATGTGGATACTCCTCTTCACCAAATAATGGCTTTGCATGTGGTCCAAAGAAAGTACTATCATCAGTACTTACAACGTGGTTTCACTTGATCTGGTAGTGGTAGAAGTTGGCTTATCAGTGTTTGCATTATAACTATCCGTGCTTTGGTTTGGCTTAGCAGTGGTTTCAGAATGCCTTTTCTTCTTTTCAATTTCTTCTACCAACACTGAGTTATCTTTCAACAACTCATCCTTATCTTGATGATGATTAACATTGCCTCCAGTATTCAATACATCATCATCAATGGGACCTTGCTTATCAATGATGGGTGAGACAGAACTAGCTTTCCACTTTTCAAACAAATAGAACTCTTGAGGAGAATCTGCTTCCTTAGAATTTGTTCGCATCAGAATCCTTTTAGTACTGCATCAACATTAGTGGAAGTTCCCGCAATGATAGGCTCATAATTCATAGATTTGGTTAGCATATCAATGTTAAACAGCTGGTCCTTTGGTCTCAACACTAGGAGTCTTTTCCTAGAATTGAACATGTAGAGTTCTCTTCAACAATTCTAGTCCTCCTATTGTATACTCTAAAGGCTTTACTATTAGAAGAGTAGCCTAAAAGTATCCATCATCCACTTTTCTTGAAACTTGCCTAGGTAGTCTATGGTATTCAAGATAGTAACAGGACACCCAAAGGTTTTAGGAATGCAATCATTGGCTTCCTATCATGTAACAGCTCATAGGGGTCTTGTTATGAGGCTTCACTACCTTACTTCTATTATGCACATAACATGCAGTGCCTACACTTCACCCCAAAGGTAGTTGGTAACTTTGATTCTGACAACATTGTCCTAGCAACCTCAATTAGTGTCCTATTTTTCCTTTCAGCTACACCATTTTGTTGTGGTGTTCTAGCAACACTAAACTGTCTCTCTATACCTTTAACTACACAAAACTGATTCATCACAGCATTCTTAAACTCAGTTCCATTATCACATCTGATTATCTTTACCTTATGATTTACTAGATTTTCTATCTTAGTAATGAAACTCTTGAGGATCTCACTAGTCTCACTCTTAGCTGGCAAAAAGTATACCCAAGAAAATCTACTATAATCATCAGTGATAACTAGGCAATACTGCTTATGGTTCAAACTTTTAACAAAGGTAGGTCCAAATAAGTCCATATGAAGCATAAACAGTGGTTGTGTAATGGTGTTGACAGTTTTGGTCTTACAAGAAGCTCTATGTTGTTTTCCTTTTTGACAAGCCACACACAGTTCCTTACACTCAAAAACCTTAGAAGGTAACCCTCTCACTAAGTTGCCTTTTACAATTGATTGTTTTGTAATTGAGGTGACCTAATCTTCTATGCCATAACTTAGACTCATCCACAGATGCTTTAGCAAACAAACAGGTTAAGGACCTATTAGGAATTACATCTTTAAGATCAAAACAATATATATTTTCTTTCCTAGGTACCCTAAGATGTATATACTTCTCATCAGGCATCTTAAAGTCAGGTGACAACACCACACACTCAGTTTTACCAAAAAAGTACCCAGTTTTTCTTATCACACATTTGAGAAACACTGAATAAATTGTACTTAAGTCCCTGTACTAAATAGACCTTTTCAAAGTCTAAATTTCCTGTTCTGATTGTGCCTCTTCCAAGTATCTTTCCTCCCTTTGGATCATTGCCAAATGCCACATATCCTCCATCAAAAGCTTCAAAATCTTCGAGGTTGCTCCCATCCCAAGTCATGTGCCCATAGCAACCACTATCAAACACTCCTTTGTCTTTAAGCTCAGCTTGTAGATTGCCCTGCACATGAAATTAAACAAGTTAGTTCCTTTTGTGGACCCAAGAAAATACTGACTTGGGTGCCTCGTGCATCAATATAATCAAATTTGTTTAGGTCCATTGATGCACAGTTGACATGATGTAAAACCTTGGTCTTAGGCTTCCATTGCCAACTAGCTGAGGCCTTAACAGCATAAAATGATTTCCAACCACTGTATCAGTTATCACCTTTGGAATTTTTAAAACTTCTTTGTTATCTGTGGTGAATTTTGGCTTAGCAGTGGTTTGATTTTGCTTAGCCGTGTTTACACTTTGCTTAGCAGTGGTTGGAACCCATTTTGGAGAAGCAGTGACAATTGATTTTGTATTCCCATTCCTCATTAACACTGCGTTAGGAATCATGTTTCTTGTTAGGATGAGGGTTTGTTTTCTTTGAAAAGTTTTGGTGATTTACCCTCCTTCAATGATTCCAAACTTGTGGTCTGTTTTTATAACAATTTCTCTGTAAATGCTCAAAACTACCACAAGAAAAACAAGCCTTTTTAACACATTGAAACTCATTGCCTAACCTATTTGAAATTAGTCCATTGAAGTTTCTCTGGTTTCCCCTAGGTATATATCTTTTTAACTGTTTCCTAGGTACTTCCTTGTACTCTACTACTTTCTTAGCAATTTGAGCTCCAAATCTAGGCACAAGGTTGGCTTGCTTAGTATCAACTTTCTTAAGAGGTTCTATCTTTTCAGGCTGTGTTGATACATCTCTATCTTCCTCAGAATCTGATTCCCAATCTTCAATGATGGGAGCATCAGATGACATATCAGAACCTATCTTAGGTGATTCATTCTTTTTAGTCTCACCTACAGATTTATTGAAGCTAAATTCCACTAAATAAATGAGAGCTCTTTTGGAGGTGGTGCATGTTTCATAAGGGTAGGTGGTGGCATATCATTGTATCCTAGGCCAGTTCCATCCTTGAACAAATTTTGACCTATTGGTTTATTTACTAGATCAGAAGCATATTGTGTTTTAGCAACCCTAACAACATATTTTTCTTTTTCTTTTAGGGCTTATACTTTTACACTCTCAGCTTGTTCTAGTTTCTCTTTAAGCATCTTAATCTTCCTATCCTTAAGATCAATTTCTCCACCTAGTATATTAATTTTATCAACATACTCAAACTTACATTTGATATAGTAATTAAGCCTCTCTTCCACACTTTCTAGACCAACTTTATAACCTAGGTTATCCATAGAGTCTTTCTACTTCTTTTCTTAAACTCTCAGTGATAGCTTTTTGAGATTCTAAGTTATCTTGACATGACTTAAAAGAACAAGTAGACTCATTAGATACCTCATAATCTGAACCAGAAGATGAAACATAGGCCATAAGAGCAAAGTTATGCTCTTTTGAAGCTTCACTAGCAAGAAAAGCTGCATTTGGTCCTTCTTCAATTTCATCACTCCAGTCATAATCACCAAGACCATCTTGAGCCACCAATGCTGAAGAAGGAGCAGACTCTTCAGTGGTCTTCTTGATGCCTTCAATCCTCTTAGGTGCTCGACATTCCCTTGCAAAGTGACCCTTCTTCTTGCAGTTAAAGCACTCCATCTTGCTTTTGTCAAACTCAGCTCTTCTTTTACCATCATACTTGACCTGTCTTCCAGTCCTTCTCAAAAACTTCCTTGCTTGTAGAGTCAACATTGCCATTTGCCATTGAAGATTAATCTCCTCAAGATCATCAGGATCAATTTGATCTAGATCTTGATTCAAAACAGTGACAATGGTAGTTAAATCAGTAGAAAGCACAAATTGCACCATCACTGATATTATCACTAACAGTGGTATTGTTTGCAATAGCCGTGGTTATACCATAAGCAGCAGTGGATACATCTTGTGAAGTCTTGTGATTAGTTGAAACAAAAGCAAGGTTTTGATTAGCAGAAGATGCACCAGCAATGTTATTCTCAGACTCATATACCTTCAAGTTGTTGTAGAGATTGTCGAGTCATCTTATCAAAGTCAACTTATTTCTCCACACAATCATATGAACAGCCCATTCAGGAGATAAACTTCTAATGAACTTCAAATTTATATCTTCTTGAATAACATTATAGTCCATTGACTTCAATTGGCTAATCAGTTTTTGAAGCCTGTTGTAAGTGCCATCAAGTCTTTCTCCATTAAGAGCGTGAAGTTTTCAAGTGATGCTTGAGCATATTCTTCCTTGATTTCTTTGTAGCTTCATTACCAGCAAACCTTGTCTCAAGAGCATCCAGTAACTCTTTAGCAGACTCATATTGTTCAAAATCCAAAGCATATTCATTAGGTATTCCCATATAGAGAATACTATGAGCTTTAATCTCCATCTTTCTCTTAGCCTTGTCAATCTCACTAACAATGGCTATTTCTTTGCCATCATCACCCTTCTTAGGAAGAGTATCACCTTTTTCCACAACATCCCAGAGGGCATAATCAATCATGCGAATGTATTGCCTTATTTGCATCCTCGGATTTGGTACTCACCATGCTTGAGCATGGGCACCTTTGAAGCAATAACCATGTGTGTTTCGTCAGACATCTTATCTTACTTGAACAAAACTTAACTTGACCTCTTCTTGATTACAGTTTCTAGATCACAAGCTCTGATACCACTTGTTGATCCTAGTTGAGCAAACGATCTAATATAGAAATGACTTAAAACAAATGTTTATTAAGTATACGCGAATTTAATACTTAATCTTAAGAAGAACAATAAACATTCAACACCTCAATATTATTATTAATACGAATACTCTTAACAGTATTAGGGTTTTACAACCTTGAAGTGTATCGACCTTAGATATAAAACATACATATATCTAATCTAACCTAGGACCTCCTTTTATAGACTAAGGAGTCATTTACATTATACAATACGTAACCTACAAGATAAATATCTTTTCCATATTTATCTAATACATTATATTATCCGTGGTTACACACTACTACTAGCCGCGGTTTGTCTTCATCCGTGGTTACATTCTTCTGTCCGTGGTTATATCAAACCTGTCCGTGGTTCTAGCACTTAGAGTAATTCTTGATTCAAGGAACCTAAAACCCAACAAAAGTCGTCTTCACATCCATCTGATAGACTACCATATTCTTACTTGCAGCATTAGCCAGGAAGATTATGATTGCCTCGATGCGTGCAACTAGAGCAAATGATTCTTCAAAGTCAATACCCTCCTCTTGACGATATCCTTTTGCAACCAATCGAGCCTTGTTCTTTAAAACATCACCATGCTCATCAAGTTTTACTTTGAAGATCCACTATAGGGCAATGATCATATACGATCGGGAAGCGGTACTAATTCCCATACATCTAGTCGATCAAACTCATGAATTTCTTCTTGCATGGCATGAACCGTTGTCTTCATTCAGCAGGTTTTAACGTCTTTTGGTTCGATCTTAGAAGTCTGAGTTGAAGAAGCACCATAAGGCATCGGTTGCAAGTTGTTGGCGGTGGATACTGGGCGAAGGGTTTCCAATGATGTTGTCAATGGGTGATCATGTGTCCATTTTCTAAGGTGTTCATGTGGTTGTTGTTGAGGCAAGTACCGGTCGATTTCTCGATGAAGATGGTTTGGTGATGATTCGAGCAAATATGATTTCAAAGGGTTCATCTTACGGAGGAGTAAAGGATTTTCATCATCGTAACAGCGACAACATTTCCATTATGTACACTGATGATTGAGGCATTGATGATGAGACCGAGGATCGTAGGGAAGTAAACTGAAGGGTTAACTTCATTGGCGGGTCAAGGGAGCAGCCTCGATTCTTGGATTTGATGATCATTAGCAATTGGCTCATAGTGTTCATCAAACATTGGATCAAACAGTTTCTTCAATTCATCTTCTGAAGGGGGTACATATGGAGTTGCTGGTGAGGAGTTTAGTACAAGAGAAGAACTAATGGGACTATTTAGAAATCTGGTCCTAAGCTGGATTGTCAGGAGCCATTTGACCGGTCGGCTCATCAAATGTAACGTGAATGTTTCCATGATATTTTGAGTTATCTTGTTGTAGATTCGGTATCCTTTTCTGTTTGGTGCATATCTACAAATACTCAATATCGCTTTAGCTTTCAATTTTCCTAAATCTTGACGTCATTAGTTGGAAACATAACGTACCAAACACACGAAGGTATGATAGACCAGGGTTTTCGATGTGGACAAGTTCATACGGAGTTTTCCCATGAGTTGTGTGAATTAGGGACCGATTTTGAGTGTAGCAGCAATGGCAATGGCTTCGGCCATAGAAATGTTGGAACCTTTGAGTAAATTAGCATTGTTCTTGCGGTTTCCACAAGAGTTCGATTTCATCTTTCAACTACACCGTTCTGTTGAGGTTAGGTGGAACACTTCTTTGAGGACTGATTCCAACACTTTCATGAAATTCACTGAGTTCTCTATTAACAAACTTCGGTTCCATTGTCATTTTGGCGATTCTACGATCTTGTTAAGTCGAACCAACAGCTGTTTAATAAGTTTAATGATGATGACATCGGAGTTTCATCCTTTGTCCTCAAGAACTTTACCATGTAAATCAGGTATCATCAACCACAACTAACACATATTTCTTCCCATTAATAGTTTGCACTCTCATGGGTCCACATAAATCCATGTGAAGGGTATGAAGAACTTCCATACTTGAATTTATGGGTTTGGGTTTGTGGGCATATTTCTTGCTTTTCTAATTGGCATCTTTGAACAAAGATGATCCTTTTCATACTTTAATCAGGTAAGCCTCTTACAAGGTTCTTTCTGGAAAGATTGTTAATGGTGTCGAAGTTCAAGTGATTGAGGCAGATGCCATAACCATGACTTTTTTTTTGAAGCCTTTGACAATAAGAGGATTGGAGAAGACTTCATCGTGTCTTCGATAGAGATGGTGTATAGATTTGAACCACGAGTTCCTCTTAAAAATTCCACACCATCAAGTTCTCTAACGAAACAAGTATGTTTTCTTAAAATCCACTTCAAGATCGGAATCAAAGAATTGACCAACAGAGAACAAGTTATGACCAAGACCTTCAACATAATATACCCTGGAGATTACACTTTTACCAACAAAATAATCTCCATATCCATAATTGCACTGAAATGATCTTCCCGAATCTAACGGTCCAGATGAATTTACTCACGAAGTTCATGAGCGTGACGGTCTCGGTCATATGCTTGGCGGCTGAGTCCAGGTACCATAGAACGATTTGAGCGATCTGCGGTTGAACCTGACAAGAATGGATAAGCTGGATAATTGGGATCCCCATGCAAGAATGGGTTCCATTTGGTTAGTAACAATGATTGGAACACCCACATCGGAAGTAGAAACAATGGAATCATCAGGGATAGATGCAATGCTAGTGTCCGTATTGGACCTATTCAGAGTATGTTCGCTTCTTAAGGGAATAGTTCTACCAGTAGGCATCCATTTTCTAATGGGCATTGACCTAGATAGTTTATGGCACATCTCATTCAGTTTGAATTTGCGGCCAGTAGGTATCCACTGATAACCTATGTTACTAAATTTCCATCCTGTGGGTTTCCAATGTTTTCTAACCTTCTTCCGCCATTGCTTTCTAGCCTTCATAGCTTGAATTTTTGCATTAACTATCTTAATAGGGCATTTAACAGCATTAATCAAATCATTCATACCACATTGAAGATTAGTAACAGAAACCAAGCAATCATCATTACATGTTTTGCCAAAGTAGCGAGTCGCATTTAATTACAGTCGCTTAGAGCTAACACTAGAATCAACACGATTCATTTCTTCAAATTCTCCTAAGGTGATCTTCTACTTTCTT
Organism: Chrysanthemum makinoi; assembly: GCA_910596185.1. Taxonomy (NCBI): domain Eukaryota; kingdom Viridiplantae; phylum Streptophyta; class Magnoliopsida; order Asterales; family Asteraceae; genus Chrysanthemum; species Chrysanthemum makinoi. The sequence continues at coordinate 249,346,536 of OU343217.1, read as the reverse complement.
CCAATGAACATTCTTAGCATGCAAGGTCCTATCATTCTTTGTGTTTCCTTGAGGCTTTGACCATTTCGCTTTGGTGTCACTTCTTACTCCTGTAGAGGGAATTGGAACATTAGTTGGTTTTGCTACTTTTTGCATTCCTGAACTAGAAGTGCAGGGATCTGAACTATTTGAAGGAACACTAGAGTTCACTTTCTTAATATTGGGCATAGAATGGGTTGCAAACTTGGCACTAGGCATAGAACAAGGCATCACAGCTTTATCTTTCGGACCTAAGGATTTAGGACAAGTTGCTCTTGAACATTCTAGCAGCTCCTGAGATCGTTTGTCCTGAATGCAAGCAAACCTAATTTCTCTATCAAGTGGCTTATTTATGAAATCCTCTTCTACAATCTCATGGAGACATTCTAGACTATCCTTAAGGTAGGCGAGATAGTTATGAAGCGCAAGTTCATTATTTATAAGATGAGGAGGAATGTATTTAATAGTCATAGTATATTTGCAGTCTACAGATGAATTTGATGCAACATTCTCATTAAAGACAAGTGGCATTTTCCCTTTTACTTGACTCTTCAGATTCTCAAATTTCTTTTGGTAAAGACGTTATTTTTTCGTTGTTCTTGTCACGAGTGACTTTCATTGAATAATATAACTCTTTAAAGTGTTGTTTAACTTTTTCATTTTCTTCTAGAAAATTATCATTTTCTTCTAGAAAATTATCATTTTCCTTTTAGAAACATTAACCAAGTTTTGAAGATGAAAAGTTTGAGAATTCTGAGAATCTAAAGGAGGAGGCATTTGGGAGCCTATCACATTGTTCTTTTCACCCTTTAATTGTGAAATTTGGGTTCTCAATTTTTTGATCGTGTTACAATGAGCTTGAATCTGTTCATCACGTTTGCTAATTTCAAAACTACATCAAATTCAGGAGCATCCAAGGATGTCTTGATATTTGAGGTTTTAACATTTTCTTTTAGATGTTGATATTTTAATTCAGGAGCATCCAATTTAGAAAACAGTTTCACCAGGTTATCATGATCATCATGTTCAACTTTATCATGCAATTTAGAGTTGGTTTTCTCAAGCTCAATGACACGATCATGGGAGACTTTCAGAGCAATAGATAATTCATGAAATTGGGATGCATTAATTGAACAATTCGTGGAAGTGTAAAACACATCTTGAGTGATACATTGTCGATTCTCTCATTTAAGGTATGCAAGTTTTTCCTCTCAATCTCATTGTATTTTAATTCTCGCTCATAGTCATTGACCTCAACTATCATTGCTTCAAATTCCTTTTCCATTTCTTTAATATCTGAATCCATCCCCTTTTTAAGACTCTCAAATTGATCTTTTAATTGTTTAAAGAAGGGCATGACCTCAGTTAAATAGCATTCTTTAGTTTGCTCAAAACCTTTTTCCCCTTCAGTTATCCCAGTGGGTGTGATCCTTTTCTTACATGTTTTCTCAAAATCAATAAATAATTGATAAATAACATCTTGGTGATTAAGGTCTTGCTCTTAGTAGGAATAGATCTAGGAACTAAATGCATTGGTGTATTGGGGGGATATATAGTGGCAGGAAGCATTCTCCTACATGGGGATTCGTGCAACAAACTCATCAGCTTTTTCATGTCCATATCCTTTTTCGAACACTTGTTAGGGTTAAATTGTGTTTGAGGTCTAAATTTGTTAAATGCAATCCAATTATCCTTGGCATAGTTTGGTGTTTTAAAAGCGTGTTGTTTCCATGCATGAGGCTCTTAGTTTTTCATCAATTTCTTCCTAGTAACCTCTTCTTGCTTATCTTCCTCGGTGCACTCACAGCAACTAGGTTTCGCTACTAACTTAGGATTTCATAGCCATCATAGATTACCTTGACCTTCTAACTTGCTTTCTTACCATACTCAGGGTTGGGTTCCTTAATAATGGGAATACTATGCTTATCGCTTAAGACTCTATGCTTAGTGACCATGTGGTCAGTCTGAATGGTGTTCCTTATGCATTACAACTTATTTTCAAGCTTTTTTTTCAAAGTTTTTAGATTAGAAAAGTCATTCAAAAGTTTTGATTCCTTAGCGTTAAATTCTTGTTCAAGTACTTTAACATTTTCTTGAAGCTCTTGCTTTGCTTAGATTTTAAGCTTTTCTTGTAAGGAGTTTAACTCTTGTTTTAACACTTCTTCTCTAAAATTACTTTTCTAATAATTGTATGCATTTGGTCATCCATTTCCTGCTCACGGGTAGTTAACTCAAACTTAGCTTGTTGTTAATAAATAGCAACTTGTTCTTTATAGGCATTCGGTTTAGAATTACTTGAGAATCATCGAGGGCACATCGTGTATTCATCAAAAACATAGTCATCATTGACTGCAGAAGATACATCACTTGGTACAATCTCACTTTCACTTTGTGCCACATATTGATCATATGGGACAATATTACTATTTCCCTCATTATCAATATCTGATTCACAAGTTTCATGTGATTGCACTTTATCATGTATCTTTTGCTCATTAACTTCATCATATAATTTTAATACCTCTAAGATGATTGATTCTTTGGATGGACCAACTTGCTTAGATGATGAGACCTTTGGAGAGACCATTGGAGAAATGCTAGCCATGAATATTGTGCAGGCGATGGGTTCATCATCGACATCGAGTCGTATGCATCACAGTCGGCTGACGAAAGGCATTCGATGATTGTGACCTATCTAAATTGGTGCACTAATCATGCATCATATGTCTTGGCATTGCCCTCGGTAAGCTGACAACTCCTCTTCATCCAAAACAACACCATTATCTTGAGCTTGCACAAGTAACATCTTGTCTCTGAAGTACTCTGCATTTTGAGGACGTTTTGGAGATGTGTAGTTCCTTGCTATATGTCCATCACCACCACAGTTGTAGCACTTGACTGGCTTCACTTGTCCCTGATTGGCATTTCTCCCACGATTCTGATTAGCCACATACCCTCCACCTACTCCACCTTTTCCCTGTTCATACTGCCTACCTTGAAATGGTTGCACCGTAACTTTTCCATCTCTGACAAAAACATGATTGTGTAGATTGGATGCAGTTCTAATCTCATTGTTTGTGTGAAGACTGTTGGTATGTGGATTGAGGGTCAAGTTTTGTTTAACCATAAGAGCTAGTTGATTGATGAAGTGTCCCATGACTGCATCAGCATCAACTTGTTTGAACATTGGATCGGGAATGAGTTTGTGATTACCATTACCCATGGGTATAAGTTGAGAAGCTTTGGTGGTAATTCCAACATTTGTGTAAAACTTTGAATCATGAAGAACTTGTTTCTCCCTGTTTAGTTTTGAATTGTTCAAGAATCCTTCGTTCAAACATAGCATGTCTCTCATTCTAAAGAAGGAAGGCATACAGTTGCTCATAGTTGGTATTCTTCAAACGTTTGGTTAGCTTCACAGAGGTGACAAATTTGTGCCATTCGGGATTCATGTTGTTCACAAACTTTGAGTTCAGATGAATATTTGGCATGGTCATTTTGATGTTCCTCATGTCATTTACAAGCTTGTGGAATCTCACGTAATATTCTTAAACACTTTCTTCTGGTTTCATCTTAAAATGCTCAAATTCATCATACAGTTGTGATTATCTATCTTCCTTGGTAAGTTGAACGAGAGAAGCATCTTGACATTATCCCAAACCTTGGCCGGTGTTGTGATTGATAAGCTTGTATATATCTTTTGGAAGACCCTGGAGTATAATGTTTGAAGCCACGATATCACGCTCGAATCTCTTTTTCTCCTTATCACTGAGCTCATCATACGTCTTTGGTCTGTCCAATCCGAAGATCATTGTTCCATCTGCAGCAGTATCAATTATGTCTTTGTAGTCTCAATCGATAAGGTCCTTCATCAATTGACTTGAGAATGTTGACTCCATTTTCCTTTCCTAGACAGTACAACCTAATTCGTTGAGCCCATGAGTCATAGTCAGTTCCGTCAAGCATGGGTGGGCGAGTGTCTGAACCATTGCTTGAATGTCCTCGGCAACAGTAGAGATGATTGTAGGCACGTTGGTAGACATGTTTACAGTTTTCAAGGGATTTTAAAACTCAATGATTGAACCGGGAAATAGATTCTTTCACGGGATTTTACTAAATCAAGGGAAAACCCATGAGAATGTAATTAAGAAAAGCACTAAGTCCAAGGAAAAATCGCTCAACAATACAAATCGCATTCAACAAGTCGCTCAAAAGTGACAAGTCATCCACTACCAAATGCAACTAGAAAACTGAACAAATTAAGCTTGATCAAGACAAATCTTAACTTGTAAGACAAGAGTAAACTTGCGCTTAAGCACAACTTCGCTTCAATAGGCAATTCGCATAATCCAAAAAACCTCCTAAACTGACAAATCGATTGATGATACAAATCGCACAACTCGACAAATGAAGCAATCTTGTCAACTGGCTTAAATAAGCAAGTCATGAAAAAGTGAAAAATGCGGCTTCTCGAACAAATCGCTCAAGTAGAACCACTATCAGGACAAATCGCTTAAATAAGTGATTTGAAGCCGGCCTAAATAAACTTCCAAAACAAGGACAAATCGCTAACCTGAATGTTTTATAGTGACACAAATCGCTAAAATGCAAACTTAATAAAACGCCACTTAACAATCCAAAAACAATCCAACCACAGTGATTCAAGCCTTCCAAATCAAAACCTAAACACTTATGATGATCCCAAACACAAAAGTACAATCAAAATCCAAACTTTAACACAAGAAATGGTCCAAATGATGCAAAAACCACTCAAATTTTTCAAACCCAAAAACCATGCGAAACCACTAGAAATCCAAGAGTATGTAAGAGAGATGATCAAACCATGGCTCTGATACCAATTGTTACACATTGGATTTCACAAACACATCAAACCATAATCAATATAAGCGTACAACTTAAGGTTTTAGAGAGTGAAAGAGTTAGAGGTTTGGGAACTTAGTGAGAGAAAGTGAAAATCTTATTATGAGCTCCAACTCTTTACCTTGGGAGGTAGAGAGTATTTATAGTCTTACATAAAACGCCACCTACGGGCTATGGATCAGGCATACAGTGGGTAAAGACCCGTCCCTCCTCCACGGTGTTACATAACTAAATACTACTTAACATATAATAACTACGACAACGAGCTTTCTAACGATTACATACACTTGAGGTGCCGACACTTTAATAACTGGATTTACTAAATCCTAACAGTATGTGGTAAAGTATTTAAAGTAAATAAGGCAATGTTTTATGGTTGGTTTATTTCACTTACCTTTTTATTCAAGGGTAAAAACGGCAAGCTTAGACAAGAGGCGTTTATACATATAAATACACTTTATATATTATACGTGTAATTATATATGCTTATGTGTATTATATAGGCAGGCTTAAAAATAGATATAAGATCTTGTGTATGTGTACTTTACAAGCCGAGCTTGAGTCGAGCTTTATTTTGTTTAGCTCTAACAAACCGAGCCCGGGAATGTAAAACATGATATGAGCTGATCTCGAGCTAAACAGATGAGACTTAAGAAACAATTTATATGGTTACCAAATGGAGCATCTCGCAATAGTCAATCCTAAGAAGGTAGTCCATGTTTTGAAAAAGTTTATGCTTATTTACTTAGCATGAAAATGTAGTTTATGTGATAAAAAATAAAACCTACAAAACAAAAATACTCGGTATGTTAGTGGTAGTAGCAACCTAGCACTGCAAAGATAAGCACCAACATTATTGTACGAAAGGAAATAAAACCCCGATTGCTTTATTGTCCCTTTAGCCAGCTGTCCCATCTACACAAACACAACATCTCCATATATACACCCTGTTAGGATTTAGAAAATCCAGTCATTAAAGTGTCGTTCACATCAAGTATATGTAATCATTAGAAAGCTCATAGTCATAGTCATTTAATATTAGTTAGTATTTAGTTAAGTAATACCGTGGAGGACGGACGAGTCTTTACCCACTGTATGCCTGATCCACAGCCCGTTGGAGGCGAGTCTTGTAAAAAAAACTATAAACACCCTCTACCTTCCAAGGTAGAGGGTTGGAACTTCAATACCATTTTTCTTTGTTTCACATAGTTCCCAACTCTCTTCCCTTTCTTTCTCTAGAACTTTCTCTCTCTAAAACTTGTAAACGCCCCATATGTTATTGGTTTGATGTTTTTGTGAAATCATATACATTACAATTGGTATCATGAGCCATGGTTTGATCACTCATCTTTCATGCCCTTTGTTTTGGTGGATTTCATAAGGCTTTTGGGGTTATAAGTGTTTAGAAGATTTTGAATCATGTGGTCAATTTCTTGTGTTAAAGTTTGATTTTTGATAGTACTTTTGTGTTTAGGATCATCATATGTGCTTAGGTTTCAAATTGGAAGGCTTGAATCATCATGGTTGGGCTATTTTTGATTGTTAAAGTGGTTGTTTTTGAATATTGTACTAAGTGAGTTGAGCCACGGTAAAACGTTTCTTCGAAGCGAGTTGCTTTGTCATTTGGAAGCGGGTTGCTTCATTATTGGAAACGAGTTGGTTTATGCGACTTGACTATTAAGCGAGTTGATTCTTTAAGCGGCTTGAGTTCTAAATCGACTTGGTTATTAAGTGAGTTGTATTGGCAGCGAGTTGGTTTATGCAACTTAGATGTTAAGCGAGTTGTCTCCGTATGCGAGTTAGCTATTTATCGAGTTGACTCTTTATGCGACTTGGGTGTTAAGCGAGTTGTTTCTTTAAGCGACTTCAGTTTTAAGCGACTTGTCTTTTAAGCGAATTGACTGTTTAGCGCGTTGATACCAAAGCGAGTTAACTGTTTAGCTACTTGTCTATTGAAACTTGTCACTTCTTCGTGCTACATTTTTACGGTTGTTCTTTTGGTTTAGTAAAATCCCGTGAAAGAATCAATTTCCCAGTTTAATCAAAGAATAGTTGAGGACGTTCAAGCAGCTGGATCAGATACTCGTCAACCTATGCTTGACAGAACTGATTATGACTCATGGGCTCAACGAATTAGGTTGTATTGCTTGGGAAAGGAAAATGGAGTTAACATTCTCAAGTCAATTGATGAAGGACCTTATCAAATCGAGACTACCAAAGATGTTCTTGAAACTGCTGCAGATGGTACAGTGACCTTAGGATTGGACAGACCAAAGACGTATGATGAGCTCAGTGATAAGGAGAAGAAGAGATACGATGCTGATATCAGGGCTTCAAACATTATAATTCAGGGTCTTCCAAAAGACATCTACAAGTTGATCAATCACAAACGAAGCCAAGGCAGTTTGGGATAATGTCATGATGCTTGTCTCAGGTTCTGAATTGACTAAGGAAGACAGAGAATCACAACTGTATGATGAATTTGAGCACTTTAAGTTGAAACCAGAAGAAAGTGTCTATGAATATTACGTGAGATTCCACAAGCTTGTGAATGACAAGAGGAATATCAAAATGACCATGCCAAATATTTAACTGAACTTAAAGTTTGTGAACAACATGAATCCCGAATGGCACAAATTTGTCACCTCTGTGAAGCTAACCAAAGGATTAAAGAAGACCAACTATGTTTGAACGAATGATTCTTGAACAGTTCAAAACTAAACAGTTCAAAACTAAACAGGGAGAAACAAGTTCGTCAAATGATTCAACAACCTCTTACACCAATGTTGGAATTACCACCAAAGATTCTCAAGTCATACCCACGGGTAATGGTAATAACAAGCTCATTCCTGATCCAGCATATAAGCCTCCAGACTCAAACACACTCATGTAAAACTTTACCAATCAACTGTCTCTCATGGTTAGTCAAAATATGAATTCCACTCCACACACCAACAATAACTCAGAGGCGACCATCCAATCCACACAATCAGCTCTGTCAGAGATGGTAAGATAGTGGTGCAGAATGTTCAAGGAAGACGGTATGAACAACGGATGATTGGGCAGGTTATGGTATCTGGAGTTGGCGGAGAAATGTGGCTATCGAATCGAGGAAGAAATGCCAATCAAGGGCAAGCAAAGCCAATCAAATGCTACAACTGTGGTGATGAGGGACATATTGCGGGAACGCACATCTCCAAAACGTCCACAGAATGCAGAATACTTCAGAGACAAGATGTTTCTTGTGCAAGCTCGAGGATAATGGAGCTTTGGATGAAGAGAGTTGTTGTTTCTTGCGAGAAGGGAATGCTAAGACATATGATCTGATGTGGATGAGCGACCAATTTTGGAAATAGGTCACAATCATCAAAATGCCTTTCAAGTTGCAGACTGTGATGCATTTGACTCTGATGTCGATGATGAACCCACTGCCCAGACAATCTTCATGGCAAGCATCTCACCTATGGTCTCTCCAAAGGTCTCATCACCACATAAGGCTGGTCCATCCAAAGATTCAATCATCTCAGAGGTATTAAAACTATATGATGAAGTTGATGAGCAAGAGATGCATAACAAAGTACAATCACATGTAACTAATGAATCAGATATGGATAATGTGGGTAATAGTAATATTTTCCCATATGATCAATATGTGATTCAAAGTGAAAGTGAGATTGTACCAAGTGATGCATCTTCTGCAGTCGATGATGACTATATTTTTGATGAATACACTCCATGTGCCCCTGAAGATTCTGTTATCTCTGAACTAAATGCCTATAAAGAACAAGTTGATGTTTATGAACACCGTGCTAAGTTTGAGTTAACTACCCGTGAGCAGGAAATGGATGACCAAATGCGTACAATCATCAGAAAAAGTAATTTTATAGAAGAAGTGTTAAAACAAAAGTTAAACTCCTTACAAGAAAAGCTTTCTAAAACTGTTAAGCAAAAACAAGAACTCCAAAATAATGTTAAAGTGCTTAAACAAGAATTTAATGCTAAGGAATCAAAACTTTTGAATGACTTTACCAATCTAAAAACTTTGAAAAATAAGCTTGAAAATAAGTTGTACGTACAAGGGAATACCATTCAGACTGCTCACATGATCACTAAGCATAGAGTTCTCAGCGATAAGCATAGCATTCCCCTCGTAAAGGAACCCAATCCTGAATATAGTAAAGTGGCTAGAGAAGCTCAGAAGGTAATATATGATGGTAATGAAATCCTTAAGCCTAGGCAGAAACCTAGTCGCGCTAAGTGCACTGAGGAAGATAGGCAATTAGATGAAGTCTCTAGGGAGAAAATGAATAAGAAGCTAAAAGATCCTGAGTGTGAAAAGCAAAACATAACGTTCAAACCCCATGATTACACTAAAGAAAAATGGATTTCTATGAATAGATTTAAGCCTCAAACTCTATTAACCCCAAAACAAGTTTTTTGGAAAAAGGACATAGATATGCAAAAGGCTAATGCACTTATTAAAACAAACACTCCCCTTAGGAAAATGCCCCCAGCAACTGTGTATCCTCTGAATACACCAATGCGTTTAGTTCCTAGATCTATTCCCACTAAGAGCAAGACCTTAATCATCCTATATGTTGTTTATCAACTATTTGTTGCTTTTGAGAAGACATGTAAGAAAAGGATCACACCCACTGGGATAACTGAAGGGGAGAGGGGTTTTGAGAAAACTAAATAATGCTATTTAACTGAGGTCATGCCTTTCTTTAAACAATTAAAAGGTCAATTTGAGAGTCTTAAAAAGGGGATAGACTCAGATATTAAAGAAATGGAAAAGGAATTTGATGCAATGATAGTTGAAGTCAATGATTATGAACGGGAACTCAAATATAATGAAATTGAAAGGAAGAACTTGCATATCTTAAATGAGAACTTAGTATTGAGCTGTGTAGCTCAAGATGTGTTTTATACTGTTACTAAGCATTCTATTACTGCTTCTCAATTTCATGAATTAATTGTTGCTTTGAAAGTTTCCCATGATGGTGTCATTGAGCTTGAAAATAAAAACTCATAACTAAATGAGAAAATTGATCAGGATGATCACCATAATTTGGTAAAACATCTTTCTAAACTAGAAGTTGAACATTTTGATTTACAACTAAAATATCAACATCTCAAAGAAAATGTCAAAACCTCAAACATCAAGACATCCTCAAATGTTCCAGACTTTGATGCTCTTTTTGAAATAAACAAACGTGACGAACAGATTCAAGCTCACTATAACATGATCAAAAAGTTGAAAGCCCAAATTTCACAATTAAAGGATGAAAAGAACAATGTGACTGGCTCCCAAATGCCTCCTCCTTTTGGATTTTCAATGTTCTTAAACGTTTCATCTTCAAAACTTGGTTAATGCTTTACAAAAGGAAAATGAGAATTTTCTAGAAGAAAATGAAAAAGTTAAAAGACACTTTGAAGAGTTATATGATTCAATCAATGTCACTCGTGACAAGAACAATGAAAAAATAACATCTTTACAAAAGGAAGTTGAGAATCTGAGGAGTCGAAGTAAAAGGGAAAGTTCCACTTGTCTTTAATGAGAATGTTGCATCAAAGTCATCTGCTGACGTGATAAATATACTGTGACCGTTAAATACATTCCTCCTCATCTTAGAAATAACGAACTGGTGTTTCATAACTATTTCGCTCACCTTAAGGATAGTCTAGAATGTCTCCGTGAGATTGTAGAAGAGGATTACATTAACAAGCCACTTGATAGTGAAATTAGGTTTGCTTGCATTCAGGCAAAACGATCTCAGGAGTTGTTAGAATGTTTAAGAGCAACATGTCCAAAATCCTTATGTGAGAAAGATAAAGCTGTTAAGAAAGTGAACTTTAAAGTGCCCTCAAGTAGTACAGATTCCTGCACTTCTAGTTCAGGAATGCAAAAGGTAGCCCAACCATCTAATGTTCTCATAATTCCCTCTACAGGAGTAATCAGTGACACAAAAGCAAGCGGGTCAAAGCCTCCAAGCAATACAAAGCAAGATAGGACCTCGCAAGCTAAGAATGTGCAATGGAAAATAGTAGAAGACCACCCTAGAAACATTAATTTTGAGTTAAATAAAACGAATCGTGTTGATTCTAGTATTAGCTATAAGCTTACTATAATTAATTCGAATTCTTCTACTTTTGGCAAAACATGTAATAATGATTGCTTGGTTTCTGTTACTAATCATGAATGTGGTGTGAATGATTTGATTAATGCTGTTGAATGCCCTGTTAAGATAGTTAATGCAAAAATCAAGCTAAGAAGGCTAGAAAGCAATGGCGGAAGAAGGTTAGAAAACATTGGAAACCCACAGGAAGGAAATTTAGTAACGTAGGTTATCAATGGATACCTAGTGGCCGCAAATTCAATCTTAATGAGATGTGCCCTAAATTATCTAGATCAATGCCCATTAGAAAATGGATGCCTACTGGTAGAACTATTCCTTTAAGAAGTGAACATACTTTGAATAGGTCAAATATGGACACTAGCATTGCATCTATCCTTGATGATTCCATTGTTTCTACTTCCGATGTGGGTGTTCCAATCACTGCTACTAACCAAATGGAACCCATTCTTGCATGGGATCCCAATTATCCAGATATCCATTCTTGTGCGTGTTCAATTGCAGTCGTTCAAATCGTTACGTGGTACTGGACTCAGTGTTTCCAACCATATGCTGGAGCCGGTCACGACTCATGAACTTTGTGAGTAAATTCATCGAGACTGTTAGATTCGGGAATGATCATTTCAGTGCAATTATGGGTTATGGAGACTATGTTGTTGGTGATAGTGAAATCTCCATAGTGTATTACGTTGAAGGTATTGGTCATAACTTATTCTCTGTCGGTCAATTATGTGATTCTGATCTAGAAGTGGCCTTCAGAAAACATACTTGTTTCGTTAGAGAACTTGATGGTAGAGAACTTTTAAGAGGAACACGTGGTTCAAACCTATACACCATCTCTATCGAAGATATGATGAAGTCTTCTCCAATTTGCTTGTTGTCAAAGGCTTCGAAAACAAAGTCATGGTTATGGCATCGTCGTTAAAATCACCTGAACTTCGGCACCATAAATGATCTTTGTAGAAAGGACTTAGTAATAGGCTTACCTAGACTAAAGTATGAAAAGGATCATCTTTGTTCAGCATGCCAATTGGGCAAAAGCAAGAAGTATGCCCACAAACCCAAACCTACAAACTCAGTTATGGAAGTTCTTCATACCATTCACATGGATTTATGTGGACCCATAAGATTGCAGAATATTTACGGGAAGAAATATGTTTTAGTTGTGGTTGATGATTACTCTCGATTTACTTGGGTTAAGTTCTTAAGGAGATAGGATGAAACTCCAGATATAATCATTAAACTTATCAAACAGCTACAGGTTCGACTTAACAAAACTGTCAGAATCATCCGAACAGACAATGGAACCGAGTTTTTTAATAAAGAACTTAGTGAGTTTTATGAAAGTGTTGGAATTAGTCATCAAATAAGTTTTCCACGAACTCCTCAACAGAACGGTGTAGTTGAAAGACGAAATTGAACTCTTGTGGAAGCCGCAAGAACAATGCTGATTTACTCAAAGGTTCTAATGTTTCTTTGGGCTGAAGCTATTGCCACTGCATGCTACACTCAAAATCGATCCCTAATTTAACTTATCATGGAAAAACTCCATATGAACTTGTCCACAATCGAAAACCTAATCTTTCATTCCTTCGTGTGTTTGGTGCATTGTGTTATCAAACTAATGAGGGCCAAGACTTAGGCAAACTTAAAGCTAAAGCGGACATTGGAGTATTTGTAGGATATGCACCAAGCACAAAAGGATACCGAATTTACAACAAAAGAACCCGAAATATCATGGAAACAATTCACGTTACGTTCGATGAGCTGACCGGTCAAATGGCTCCAGAACAACCCAGTTCTGGACCCGCATCACAACCATCATCAAGTAGTCCCATTAGTTCTACTCTTGTACAAAATCTCTCACCAGCAACTCCTTATGTACCTCCTTCAGAAGATGATTTAAAGAAATTGTTTGATCCAATGTTTGATGAACACTATGAGCCAATTGCTAATGATCTGTCAAATCCATCAACGGAGGCGCTCTATCCAGTCAATGAAGTTAACCCTTCAGTTTCTATGTCATTAAGTCAAGAAGCGCCTGCTGCTGATCACTCTGTCTCATGAACAAATCCTCAATCATCGAGTTTACATCATGGAATTGTTTCTAGCACCTATGATGGAGATAACCCCTTTGCTACTCCCGAAGATGCTCCCTTTGAAAACATATTTGCTCCTGAATCATCATCAGAACCATCTTCATCAGGAGAAATCGACTCTGCTACTTCAGTTCCTCAACAACAACCACACGAACACCTTAGAAAATGGACACATGATCATCCATTGGACAACATCATTGGAAATTCCTCTTGTCCAGTATCCACTCGTAAACAACTTGCAACGGATGCCTTATGGTGCTTCTTCAACTCCGTACTATCCAAGGTCGAACCAAAAAAAGTTAAAACGGCCATGAATGAAGACAGCTGGTTCAATGCCCTGGAAGAAGAAATTCATGAGTTTCATCAACTAGATGTATGGGAATTAGTACCTGCTCCAGACTGTGCTATGATCATTGCTCTAAAGTGGATCTTCAAAGTAAAACTTGATGAGCATGGTGATGTATTAAAGAACAAGGCTCAATTGGTTGCAAAAGGATACCGTCAAGAAGAGGGTATTGACTTTGAAGAATCATTTGCTCCTGTTGCTCATATCGAGGCAATCAGAATCTTCTTGGCTAATGCTGCAAGTAAGAACATGGTAGTCTATCAGATGGATGTAAAGACGGCTTTTCTTATGGAGATCTTAAAGAAGTCGTATCGTCCGGTAACTTGAAGGTTTTGTGAATCCAGAGCATCCTACTCATGTCTATCACTTGAAGAAGGCTGTTTATGGTTTGAAGCAAGCTCCAAGGTCATGGTATGATACGCTATCAAAGTTTCTTCTATCTCTTTGGATTCACAAAGGAGCAGTTGATCCGACATTGTTCACCAGCAAGTCAGGCAAACATTTAATTCACGTTCAAATCTATGTTGATGATATTATTTTTGCCTCGTGACCCCAATGAATGTGACCGTTTTTCTAAGGAGATGGGCTCCAAATTTCAAATGTCAATGATGGGACAAATGTCATTTTTCTAAGGATTACAAATTTCTAAATTCAGAGGCATTTTTATCAATCAATCTAAATATATAAATGAAATTTTAAAGAAATTTGGATTTGACACTTGTGACACCATTGACACTCCCATGGTGGAACGTACCAAACTGGATGAGGACCACTCAGGGATCATGTTAGATCAAACTGAAATATCGAAGTATGATTGGATCCTGATGTACCTCTAACCGATAAACCGATATTTTGTTTGATGTATGCATGTGTGCTAGATACCAGGCTAAGCCTACCAAAAAGCACCTTCAAGCTGTTTAACGGGTCTTCGGTATCTCCATGGAACCATCAATATGGGTCTTTGGTACCCGAAGGACACCGGTATGTCACTAACGACCTATCTTGAGAGCGACCATACAGGATGTCAAGATACACGTCGAAGTAAATACGTGGAGGTGCTTTGTTTTTGGTGATAACCTTGAGTTGGTCTTCAAAGAAACAAATGAGTACTTCTATATCCTCTACAGAGGCTGAATACATAGCCATGTCATCTTGTTGTGCTCAAATCCTATAGATGAGATCCCAATTATTTGACTATGGCTTTGAATTCAACAAAATCCCTCTGTATTGTCATAACAAAAGTGCCTTGCTCTCTCTTGCAACAACGTTCAACATTCAAAAACAAAGCACATCGACATTCGATATCATTTCATTCGGGAACAAGTGGAAAAAGGTGTGGTAGAACTCTATTTTGTGAGGACTGAATACCAGTTAGCAGACATCTTCACCAAAGCTCTTCCTAGAGAACGTTTTGAGTTTATCCTTCCACGAGTTGGTCTAAAGAGCCTACAACCGGAAACACTCAAACGTCTTCAAGAGGAAGACGAGGAGTCAATGGTTTTCTTCATCTATCTCTTGTATATATTTTTGAAAAGCAAAATACAAAATTTCAAAACCCACAAAAGAAAATAGAAAAATATAAAATTTTCAAAATCCATAAAAATTAGAAAATCTTGAAAAATCCCAAAAATATTGTTATTTTGTCATGTATTTCTTTATTCGATATCATCTACGGACTTTGTTGGAATCACTCCTAAACCTTAATCAAGTGTTAGTGATTCAAATGTAATAGTTAGCTTAATTATGGCCTTTATGTTTGTTATTAGCCTTACGCTTATGTAGAAGGCCCATAAGCCTAGGCCTAGCACAATAAGGAAAAGGATGGGAACTAGGAGTGTTGCCCTAGCTTCCCTCCTATAAATACTCTTGTATAACCCTCACTTGAGGGTTGGTTGTTCAATTCATTTCTTTCACACACATCTCTACGCATAACCGGCTACTCATATCGTGTGTGTGTGTTTGATTTATTCTTCAATCGCCTTTATCTCTTTCTATTAAGCTTGTGTGGTAAAACTAGTGACCTAACAGTGGTATCAATCGCCAACTAGTTGGGTGAATCGTTATTGCTTTTGAAGTAAGTTTTTGGTCATAACGCAGCGTAAAGGTAACGAGATCTTTGGTTCGCTTAAAAACACGTTTTTTTACACTTTTTAATCTAAGATTCTTGTACTTTCAATGTTTTAAGGTGTTAAAATAACTGTTTTTGGAAAAAAGTTTCAAACTTTATGCGTGGATCATAGTTTTTTAAGCTTGTTTTTTGTTCGTGGGTGTCGTTCTACGCGTAACCTGTTTAGCCGTTTTGATTCATCAAGTTTCACACTTTTGTGTTATTTTGGTGATATTGAAGCTATTCCATAACAAAAATCTGGTTTAGAAACAAATTTGGGCAAAATCACTTTTACGAGTAAGCTACGCGTAACTAAAACCCTATTTTTGGCGTAACTCACTCCTTGGTTTGATCTTCAGTTTCGTGGTTTACTCGGTGTTTTCTTGCTTGGATAAGCCTGAAAATACGTCGACTTTGGATATCCTTTTGCCTGTGATAGTGTAAACATCATTTGGGATAAAACCCTAAACTTACGCATAAGCATAAAGCTTACGCGTAGAAATCCTACGAATAAGATTAATCTTACGCTAAGCCTTTCTTACGCCTAAGGTAATCCTACGCATAAGTTTCTACGCCTAACTTTGTGTCTACGCATAACTTTAATGTCTTTTCCCTACTTACGCGTAAGCTAAAACTACGCGTAACCTCATTATTCTTACGCGTAACTTTGGTGTCTTTACGCATAAGTCCTACTTGGTTTCTTGTGATTTCTACGCCTAAGGACACTTCATCAACAAAGGTTCATTCGACTACAAAGATCCATTTTTACCAACACAAGTTTTCAACATGTCACAACCACCATACTCTAACTATTTCCCTTACACTTATTCTCACCGTCAACAACAACTAACTCCACAACATCAACAATGGAATCAACAACAAGCAATTTATCAACAACAATTTAATCAACAACATACTCCACAACCTGCTGCAATCCCACAACCTCAAATGGTTCAACCACCACTAAGTCTTCAAGTTCAACCCTACACAAACGAATTTAATCAACATCCATCAAGGAACACTATGAAGGAACCCACTTGGTTTGCAAAGACGTGTGAAGCTTTAAGCAGCCAACAATCAATTCATGAGGCTGGATCACTTGATAGACCTCCAATGCTCACTCCAGGAAACTACGATCAATGAGTGATAAGGTTCTTTAGGTTTTGTGATCTGAAGAAGCCACACGGAACGTTCTTAAAGAAGGTTATCTTGGAAGGTCCATTTCAGATGCCTACTGTCATTGTACCGCCGATCCAAATGCTAATCCACCAAGAGATGAACAATCCAACATTGCTTCTTTGCAAGACCTGAATGCAGAGGAACTTCTACACTATGAAGCTGATGAGCTTGCAATGCAATATATCCTCTTAGGATTACCTAACCCAATTCTTCGAAGTGTTGATGCTCAAAGAGGCGCAAAGGCAATGTGGGAACATATTCATCTTCTTATGGAAGGATCCGCACTCAATCAAGAGGATATGGAATCCAAAATGTACTTGGCTTATGAACACTTCATGATTGAACTTGGAGAGACACTAGAGTCTTATCATCATCGATTCTTTGACATCATCAATGATTTGGATAAACACAACATCATCATGCCAAGAATTGCAGTTAATACTAAGTTCCTGAGTAGTCTTGGTTCTGAATGGGAGAAGTATGTCATTTTTCTCCGTCAAGCGAAGAACATGCATCATTCTACATACGGATTGTTGTATGATTACTTGACGCCACATGAAAAGGAAGTTGATAGAGAAAGGATTCTCCGTGCTCAAACTGCTTCACCTTACACAATGGAAAATCTACAACTTGCTTTATATGCTCAAAAGCAGTTATTCTCCTCAACCGGCAACTCAACCAAGCGCTACAATCACACCATATGATCATTAACACCTCAATCTCAACAAACTCAATTGGTTCCATACAACAACAACAATGCTCAAGCACTTGTCGGTGAAGCTAATGAGGAATCTGATCCATTCGAAGCATTGCAACAAGGATTTGCTATGATTGCTAATGCTTTTAGCCGTTATACCAACAAATCCAACAATCGCATTCGTTCCTCATCTAACACAAGGAATCAAGTACATTTGTGAACAATGGGCGAGTTGAAGTTCAGAATCATGGTTATGGTCGTCAGATGGGCGGTGGTCAAGGGTTTAATGTTGTGGGTAGGAATAACAATAGAGCTCAAGTGGTGGAATACGGGAAATGCTCAGAATGGGTTGAATGGTCTTCGATGCTACAACTGCAATGAGAAGGGACATTTGGCTAATGCATGCCCAAAGCCGAGAACGAAGGGCAGTGCTTATCACAAAGAGGCTCTTCTTTTGGCTCTTAAGGATGAAGCTGGTGGAACTCTCACCGGACAAAGAACAGCTTTATGGCGAAAATGCGATGACTTCGGATGATGATATGGAGGATTTGCAGGCCAATGCAGCTGTTATGTTGATGGCTAATATGCATGAGTTATACTTGAGTGACACAGGCCCAGATGTAGCCTTGACTGGATGGCTTGTCTCAGGTACCCGAACAAACCATATTTCATCTCGATCTAATATCTCGCCAACATCAAGATGAATCCGGCAAGGCTCGTAGAATGTTCAAAATGAGTCGTCATCTCATTCCGAGCGATTTCAACTAGACCCGTAGTTATATTTGCGATCAAGATGACCAATGGTTTCCTTGATAATCAAATTGACTCCGTGGTAATACTTGAGGATCTCATTAATGATCATGTGGTGACTCACGTTGAACTGTACGCCGAACTTTGCCTCATCCGGATTTTGCTCGTTTAATACAAGACCAACAAACCATAGTGGAAGAATGTCGTTGCAATTAATAGGACTTGAAAAGTAAAAATAGCCTGTTAACCAAGGACTTTTGAATGTTTACAAAACCAACTCAACTTTTCAAAACTCAGAAAAAGCGTGAAAAGGTTTTGGCGTACCTTTGCCAAATCTCATCAAAGCGAACAATATTTAGAGCGGATCATTGATCTAGCCGCCGAAGAATGCTTTGTTGTCGAAATAGAACAATTTGAAACATGAACATAAAAAGCAAATTACGCTCTCACCTTGGAAAATCAAAAAGCTAAAGATTTGAGTTGTTAACTTGTCAGCAGTTCTCTGCATACAAAAGCATTCAACGAAGCGAATAGATGATCATCTTGAAGAAATCATCGGCTTGCAAAACAAACTTAAAGAGTTTAAAGCTGTTGTTTACAAACATGGTGAGTCGGTCACAACTATTGAAAAGTTTACTTTAAAACCAAATCCAAATTGCTATGGACCAAATCTTCGATTACAAACCTAAGCTTTCAACAAAGCATTCAAACCAAATCCACGAAGTTTCGGTGCGAGAATATAAAATTGATAATTCTGTTATGAGTGTTGTTGAATATCATCGTCTAGAGGAATTAGATGCGGGCGAGAGTCGATCAAAATTAGAAAAAGTTGTTTACAACAAACCTTTTAACTATTCAAAGCGGTCACTTTCGTCACACCAACGGATTCTTCTAACACACCAAGGATTATCATAAAACGTCTGAGTCTTCTAATGTTAATCCCAAACCAGATTATGCACAAACTTATGGTCCTTTACCTTCCATATGTGAAGTAAACTCAAAACACGAAACGAAAATTAAAATTGATATTTTGACCTTTTCATGGCTGACCTCAAAACTTTACAACATGAGATAGAATATCATTCGAAAATCAAAGTTCAACATTTTCAATCGCCTCTGGCGCGAGAACAAAGAGACATTTTGAGAAAAATCTTTTACCAAATGTTTAAAATTTGAAAAGTTGTGCATTGTCTTGGGAAAAGGACTTTCATAAGGAACTTGGGTTAATGAAGGTCGTTTTAGAAAACAAAACATCTATTTCTAATACTAAGCGTAAAAAAAAGTTGAGAAAAGATGTTGATCGACTCTTGGAAGATGTCATCGTGTGATGTCCATAATGTTGTGTTATTGAATTCTTTGTCATATGCATTTGATTATATCTCTGTGATCTGTTGATTATGTGGTAAATGTTGAGAACAACGATAATGTGCTTGGTCGAGTCCTTAAAAGTTGAAAATAGCGATTGTCAAGAACTTTCAAATGCAATATGCGTCTTAATTGGTGTCAAAAAGATATTCACGATCAACAAATTGTTTTTCAACACAAAATCGCCCGATTCGCGTGACAAAACTTTGATCCAAAATTGAGCAAGCTGGATGATCAAAGCGTGTCTTTTAAGTGTCAAATCTCAAAATATGAACAAGAACTTGTAAAAGTTAAAAGGAATATGGTGTCATATTTGATTTACTCAAAAAGACTCGTGATGAAGCATCAAATGAACTTGATCATTATCTTGCACACACCAACGAAGTTATGCATTTTCTTTGGAAATATTCGGTTCGAAAATCAAGATCGATTCACACTATCTTCAAGTTAAGAGAAATGTTAGGAAAGTATGAACAACTTCCACCTACCGTGATTAAGAGAATAGCCCCGGTAACACTTAGTAATCGTGAACCTAGAATCCCTACTGCCAAATCACAAGTTGCTAGCGTGCTTCCTTCTTGAAAGAGGAATAGTTGAGTCTTTTCCAAGCGTCCGCACTTCACGACCTAGGAGCACTACATCGAAGAATAGGAAGTTGCGACCTAAGAAAAGATCAATTAAGAATGCTAAAGTAGAAGAACACCCTAGGACTATGAATAAGACTCACGTTGCTTCCACTATAGATATTGCGTCTGGCAAATGTAATAGAAATAGTGATGTAACGAATGCTAAACCGTTAAAGTACTTTTGATATTGATCGATGCACCTTGTGTTATTTGTCGTAAAAGTATGAATATTGATTGTCATGATAAATGTGTTGCTAAAGCTATCATCTCTCGTTTAAGGAATCCTAAGAAGCGGAATACCTCTAGGCCCACTAATCTTTCTAAGTGCATTGCGGTAGACCGCCTCTTTAGATTCTAAGAAACGCATTGCTTTCCCTGTAGCTCCAGTTTCACCTCCTAGGAATGTAGTACCACCTAGTGCATTCACTAAGACTAAAGCTAATACTAGTTGGAGATGGCAATGGATATATATATAACACACTAGGATTAAAGTGGATACCTAAAGCTATTGATGTGTGTATATCTACTATACCTTTCTGGAACCCTCTAACATTTCGGGTTCCACATCTACTTCTATTCCATCGTGTTAGATGCGTGTGTGTCATGGTGATCTGATCATTCTCTGATTGTTGATAGCGGATGTTCCCGACACATGACGAGGCAACTTAAACTGTTATCAAACTTTATTGCAAAGTTCATTGGCATCGGTCGGGAATGATCACTTAGCGACTATCATGGGCTCACGGAGACTATATCAATGGGAACATCGAAATGCGAGGTTTATTATGTGGAAGGCCTCGGTCACAATCTGTTTCGATGAGTGGGTTCGTGATGGAGATTTGGAGGTTGCTTTGGAGAGAAAACTTGTTTCATTAAGTGATCTACAAGGAAACGACCTTATGTCCGGCTCGCGTAATTCAAGTCTTTACACTATCTCTATGCAAGACATGGTTGCTTCATCTCCCATTTGCTTACTTTCAAAGGCAACATCAACAAAATCATGGCTATGGCACCGTCGTCTCTCATCTAAACTTTCAAACCATCACCAACCTTGCTCGACACAAACTAGTTGAAGGACTCCCGATTTGGTATTCTAAAGATCACCTTTGCTCCGCTTGTGAACAAGGGAAAAGCACTCGTGCTCATTTTCCTTCAAAGGTGGAACACAACTCTCGGCATGTGCTTCATCTTCTTCACATGGATTTGTGTGGCCGATCTTGCGTGCAAGCGATCAATGGCAAGCGCTACATCTTAGTAATTGTTGATGACTATTCACTTGCTGACTTGGGTCTACTTTCTTCGAAGCAAAGATCAAGCTCCACAAATGATCATCACCTTTCTCAAAAACAAGTTCACTCTGAAACACCGTTCGACAAATCAGAGACAGAGGCGAATTTGTTAACCAAACTCTTCGTGAATTTTATGAGAAAGTGGGAATTGACATCGGACATCTATTGCACTTACACGAAACAAAGCGAGTTGTTGAAGAGCGAAACCGAGCGTTAGTGGAAGCTGCAAAACAATGTTAATCAATGCTAAACTTCGGATTACTTATGGAAGGCTGTATCTGCATGCTATACTCAAAACCGTTCTATGATTACAAAACGCCACAACAAAACGCCTTCCGAGCTTGTCCACAATGAAAGAATCTCAAACACTTTCATGTATTTGGATCTCTTTGCTATTTGAATAATGATCGTGATGACTTTGGAAAGCTCAAAGCCAAAGGCGACATTGGAGTCTTTATTGGATATTGTGATAATTCTAAAGGTTTCGAATCGGAATCGTCGACAAAGGAGGTTATGGAAGCGATTCATGCTCATTTTGATGAACTTACGGAAATGCCGAGTATAACGACTTAGAACCGGTCACAACCGCTTAAACTTCCCCAAACCCCATCATCGGTGAACAAAGCCCCGACTTACTCGTCAACAAATGGAAAGGTTATTTGCTCCCTGTTCGGTGGCGATATTGATGAGCGTGCTCGGTGTATCCGCTGTTTCCGTGCTCAACCCGATAATACTCTTATACGATACACACGCTACAACAACTCTCTTAATTGAAGCACCACCATTGACTCCAACAACATTGAACAAACCGCTTCCAACAATGATGAACCGGTGATGATGTTGAATGAAGTACCCCCACTGCAGATTTTGATCCAAATGCGTTCTTTAACCGTTTGCTAATGAAACTCACTTTGATGTAGCGGAATCTTCAACAAGCCATTTGAATCCTCAAAATCTGCACAATGTATACCAACATCAACCCTCCACACATAGATGGACAAAGACCATCCTCTGGAAAACATTATTGGCAACCGAATCAACGGTCGTTACGAGACAGCGTCTTCACTCGGATGGTGAACATTGCATTTATGCACTCAGCATGCCAATCGAACCTAAAACATCAAAGGCGCAATGACAAAAGACAACTGGATTGAATCCATGCAAGAAGAACTCAACCAATTCAAGCGTCTTGAAGTATGGGAACTGGTTGAAAGACCAACGGAGGTCTACGTCATTGGTCTCAAATGGATTTGGAAAAACAAATTGGATCTTTGAAGGAATGTCGAAATAAGTCACGTCCGGTGGCTAAGGGTTATCGTCGGGAAGAGGTATTGACTTTGAAGAATCTTTTGCTCGGTTGCTCGTCTTGAGTACATTGGATATTTCTAGCGTTAGCGGCTCATATGAATATGACGGTCTTTCGGATGGATGTCAGCTGCGTTTTCTAAAGGACAACTTAAAGAAGCGGTTTATGTCAGCCAACCAGTATGGATTTGTTGATCCCGTTCCCGAACCATGTCTACAAACTGAACAAAGCTCAGTATGGTCTCAAACAAGCTCCTCGGGCATGGTACGATAAGCTATCATCTTTCCTAATTGCCAATAATTTCACCAAAGGTTCGGTTGACCCTACTCTTTTCATACAATATCACGGGGCACATATCTTAATTGTTCAAATTTACGTGGATGACATCATTTTTGGGTCTACACATAAAAAGTACTCAATCGCTTTTGCAAAACTAATGAAGAAAAATTTTGAATTGTTCATGATGGGTGAACTCACATTATTTCTAGGATTACAAGTTTATCAATCACCCCGTGGTATTTTCTTGAGTCAGTGCAAATATGCCCTTGAGTTGTTACACAAATTTGGAATGCAAACCTGTGACACCTACGCCACACCAATGGCTCATACCAAGAAGCTAGAAGCTGATTTACATGGGAAATTGGTGGACCCTACAAAATACCGTAGTATTATTGGGTCTCTCATGTATCTAACAGCTAGCAGACCTGATATTGTCTTTGTTGTATATCTTTGCTCTCGTTATCATGCGACCAAGCTGAAACCCACCTCTCTGAGGCTAAAAGAATCCTCCGATACATCAAGGGAACCATTAATTTAGGAATATGGTATCCGAAGGATTCTCGGTTTTGAACTAATCGCTTTTTCAGAGGCGTGACCACGCAGGATGCTTAGATTCACGGAAAAGTACTTTAGGAGCTTTACAATTTCTTGGTGACAAACTGGTGTCATGGCAATCGAAGAATCAGGATTGTACATCGGTGTCCTCAACGAAGTAGAATATGTAGCCGTAATGTCGGCGTTGTGCTCAAGTCATTTGGATGAGAACACAACTCAAAGACTATGGTTACGTATTTGACAGAATCCCGATGTACTTTGACAATCGGAGTGCTATTGCGATCTCGTGCAACTCAGTTCAACACTCAAAATCAAAGCACATCGATCTTCGATATCATTTCATCAAGGATCACGTGGAACATGGTACAGTTGAATTATACTTCGTGGGAATACCAATTGGCAGACCTTCTCACCAAAGCCTTGCCTCCCGCTAGGTTTAATGAGTTGGTCCACCGATTGGTATGAGGTGTTTGACTCAAGAGGAATTGGATGACTCCTAAAAAGTCCTTAAAACCTATCAAACACCAAAATCTCTTTTGTAAATAAATTTTCAAAAACAAAAATACAAAAATATAAAATCAGATAAAAACAACAAAAATCTTCCTCTATCTATATTTCTTTAAACATTGCAAGTACATTTCTTCCGTCAACACTATAATCTTTCAAAATTTAGTATTGTTCCGATCAAGTGTTGAGGGGGAGAAAATAAACAATTAACTGTTTCAAAACATTCGTGTACTTGCATGTTACCATATTCTGGTTGTTTCTTTTATCAATGGAAGTAAATTTCCTGGTTCAACTGGCACTCCTCGGACTAAAATTTATAACCTTTCATGATTTTCTTAAGTCGAGGGGGAGTGTCGTCAAGTTTCTTTCTTAAAATCTACCATTTGGTAACCAAAACTGCCAAAAGGTTAAAGTCATTTTCATTAAAACTCCTCCACCTAACTCATCCACCACATTTATTACTCACACCAACCCTAATCTACGCATAATAATCGATCTTCAAATCCGTGTTTTGGATCAACAATCTGTAAGTGTTTTTGTGTTCTTAACAAGATTATAAACAATAGTTTTGAATCGTTTTGAAAAACAACGGTTAGATTTTTAACTATGAACGATTTTGTGTTCTACGCGTATGCGTATGAACACATAATCTTGTTTATGTGTTTGAGGTTGAGATAAATGTGTTAAAACTTTTCTTTAACATCATTAATACCATTCTTATTCTCAAAACTGACCCAGAAACATAAATTGCTTGATTTTGAAAAACTAGGGTTTATGCGTGGGTTTGGGTATTCTTAAATGTGAAGGTTTTTGGTCAAAATGATAGTTGTGTGATCTTGTTATAATGATGTATTGATGATATCTAGGTTTTAGATCAACCCAGAAACACTAATTGTTTGAGAATTAGAGATGAGGGTTTAATGTTCTTGAGAATTGGGTATTATTGATTCACTGCGAATTGGATGTTATTACTTGGTTATATCACTCACATAACTACTTAGAACTACTAGAAAAACTTTGGTGCTAATCCTATGGCTTGATTTCATACGCGTAATCTTTGAACTTTAGGGTTTAAGTCTACGCGTAAGAAATCTTACACGTAAACTGTGTAATGAGCTTTCATGCCATGATCTGTTATAAGATGAATGTTAGTGTTAATAATGATGTTATGATGATGATATTTCAGGCTTGCTACGCATAAAACTCAGAATCAAGGTCATTGAAACTCTACGCATAAGGATCACCTTACGCGTAGAAAGTTATGCGTAAGAGAAATCTTACGCGTAAGGTTCTACAAAGGGACTCTGGCGTATCTGTGAAGGATATGCGTAAAGAGTGACCTCTACGCATAAGGTCTACTCTTACGAGTAAGCCTTACGCGTAAAGGTTTATATAACGCCTCTGCGTAAGCTCTACGCATAAGGTTACTCTGTTCCTACGCGTAATATTTCTTACGCGTAAGACAGATTCCTACGCATAAGCTTGTGTCTACGCATATAACCCCTGTTTACGCATAAGCTACCATTTCTACGCATAAGCCTTGATCAAACCTTCATTATGAATTGTTACGCGTGCAAACTTGTATATAAATGAATCATAACGTCACGAAACCAATAATGTCACTAATAAGCTTAAACTTTCTATATGTTGTGATTAATAAGTGATAACATAAACTTTAAAATTTAAAGTTAACTAACTCACGAAACTCTTCACGACGTCATTGGACTATTAGACATACAAGTGACTTTGGACTCGTAACAACCATTGACATTATACGTTCAATAATTAGACAATAAAACCTTCTGTTGACTAACATTATGTCTTTCGATATGTTGGTTCTTTTGGCTAATGTTATTTCAGATCACAACATGGCTGCTCAAATGAATGTGGATGCACCTGAGGTTCTCACCATTGCTGATATCTTCCCTAATGGCTATCCGAGAAAGATTGGAAAGAACAATCTAAGGGTTGACTTTGATACTCTTTCATGCTCAGAGTCTTCCTGCCTGATTGCTGTGGATATTCTAAAGAATCATCCGTACCAGAACATGCTCTCACACTCTGCTACTGTTCCAGAGATCTCCATTCAACAATTCTGGAATTCAATGCAAAGGATCAAAGTTCAAAGTGCGGTGACTGTGACGCTCAATCACAAACAAATCACCATCACACATGCAGATCTACGGTACGTTCTTCTAATTCCTGAAATCCGACCAACCGACTTCTATGCCACACCTTCTGAAGAGACAGTTCTGAAATTCCTGATTGATATTGGCTATGATGAAGCTTCAGAATAATCACTAAGCACTCTCATGTGGAGCTTAAGAACATTCCTCAACCGTGGAGAACCCTCTACATCATCATTACCAAATCGGTCTCGGGTCGTGATAGTGGCTATGAGCATCCCAAGCTCATAGAACTACAAATCTTCTGGTCATTAATCAACAAAAAGGACATCGAAATTGAAGCACTATTATGGGAAGACATGATGTCATCTCTCAAGAAACTTGGCTCAAAGATTCCCTATGTCGAGATACAACAAACTTGTTGATCCAGAGAGCACTTGGACTTCATCCTGATACTCCCAAGAGGCTCAATGACCCCGACAATCACGATATGTTGACTGAGCCTACCCTATCAGTCAGAATCAAGGAATCGTCAACAAAGAAACAGGGTGCTGTGTTACCCGATCACCTTCGACTAATGAAATCAAAAGCTCGAGACATACAAAAGGTATCTGGTAGCAGTAATAGAAGGCAAAGTTGGTCATCTCGATGAGAAGTCTTCTGGTACACCTATAAGGAAAACCAGAAGAGGAAGTGCTACAAGCACTGAGATTCAGAGGATGTTCCCCAGGAGGAATCCTCCACGAAAAGGGACAGTTCCGCCAAGAAGTTGTTCCTATTCCGTATCTAAGCCTGAACCGCAAAGAAAGCTAACTGAGAGAGACTCGAGGGCACTGCATCAGATGAAGAAACTTTCAACTCTGAAACTGCTGAAGATGAAACTACAATGGTATCTAAACCTCCTAGTCCTCCAGATGATCAAGGAAAAGGGAAGACTCCAGTACTTGTGCCTTATGAAGAAAGCTCAAGCTCAGATGAAGAGCAACTGGATAAATCATACAGGAAGAAGTTCAAATTCGTTAGACTTCAACACGTTGCTCAACAATTTGCTCAAGAACAAATGGGTGGCCCCGGAGGGTCGAGTGCGGTTAATCAACCCGATAAGGGATCTGGTGCCACCACTTTGGTACAACAACAAACACGTGTGGAGGACACTCTTGAAGAACCAGAATCTGAGAAGTTAGAGAAGGTAAAAGCTGATGAAGAAGCTGCAGCCCAAGCCAAAGCTGATGAACAAGCTAAGTCTGGAAATGAAGAACATGTTCAGT